>OY283151.1:72782973-74032973 GCA_958299815.1 Sarcophaga carnaria
GGCGTCACCTACAGCTTAAAGTCAACTCCAAAAAAGCGATCTTTAAGAAACTTTTTAGGGTATTTTTATTCACTCTCTGGGTTTTTGTAAGAAATGTGTTGAGATACAGTTACCGAAGAAATATTTTGTCGTATTTCGTTTTGCTAGAGATGTCTGATATGGGGCTTGAATCGTGGACATTCGTCTAATAAGCCAACACACTATCTAATGAACTGCGGAGACTACACGTAAAGTACACGCAGCCACAAAAGTATACATACGGTTAACAAATTTCAGAAATTTTTTAATCAATCCGTTTTCTTTGAAAATCTTTATAATTGTCTGACATCTTTCTTCGATTTTAGAAGGTCTTTTGCATTGGTTCAGAAATTTGTGAAATTTGTTAATCGGATGTATACTTTTGTGGGCCTGTGCAAGGATACAATTCAGTTCAATTTCAGAAATTTTTTTAACCAATGCAAAAGACCGTCTTAAAATCGAGGAAACTATAAAGATTTTCAACGAAAACGGATTGGTTAAAAAATTTCTGAAATTTGTTAACCGTATATATACTTTAGTAACTGTGTGTACATGCACGTATTAATGTTCAGCTAAAAAAATCGGTAAAAAATCAGATATTTTTCCGTTTCTTAAGCATACAATTTTACCTCATTCACTAGAGTTGAATACTTTATCACATTCGCCAAGAAATCCCACAATCGACTTGAAAGCACCAGCCTATGTGAGAGGTATAATTCGTTTTTGGTCGGATTTAAGTGCTGTAAATTGTAAGGAGTTATGATGGAGTGCAGAACATTTTTAAATTTTAATTTTTGAGGCCAACATTCAGAAGATGACCCCTATTCATGCAGTGCATTGCATTGGAATAGAGGAAAGATAGTTTATAGCAGATAATTACCCAATATTTTTTAATGACTAGAGTATATACCTTTGAGAATTTTTTTGGAGAATTGCTTTTTCGTAATAATTCTAACTTTCTGTTTTCTATCGCGAGTATTCATATGCCACCAGGGACTCTGGTGGGCCATGGCCTATGGCCTCGCCACCTGAAGTTTAGCACCTATAATTCTTGCATCGAAAGGTTCTTGAAGTAGTTCCAATAAGCATTGAACTGAATTTTCATGCCCAGAATATCAGTAGGTTCTGACTATCCTATATTAACACTATAAAGACGCCGTAGTCTGCAAAATAGTGTGTTGACTTATTATAGACGTGAGATCACTATTCAAACCCCAGGTCAGACATCTCGATCAAAACGAAATATGAGAAAAATATTTCTTCGGCGACTTCTTCTCAGCAGATTTCAGGCAAAAACTCTGAAAGTCAATAAAAATGGCTGTGAAAAGTTTCTCAAAAACTCTGTCTTTCGGAGTCGATTTTAAATTGTAGGCCCCGCCACTTATGGATAAAATTAAAACACACGACACAAGTGGTGTTAGAAGCTCGGTCGTAATAATGACTGAAGAGTTGTAATGCCAATTACGTATGCATGTGTATATTATACATGTTGCAGAAATCAACTTTAAGTCTTTCGTGCATTAAAATCGACGGAAAATTAATGAAAAAAATTACTAACATCCGTATACCAGGTACAATGATCTGGCTTCTGTTTCAGCGTTTTTCAGAAAAATAAAAATTCAATTATTTTGTGGATATTTGTACTTTTTTTTTTGATTTTTTTCTTTAACGTAAAAGATGAATTGGAATAATTTAAATATTATACGTATTTATGTGTATCTCGTTCATTATTGCGACTTTAAGGAAAAAGAAAGTTATCAATAAATTTTAGAAGCAGGATTTTATATTTTATAGAAGCATTGTTAAAGTCAGATCTATTTGGATGCGCCTTTTTGTGTGGGGTATTTTAAATACTATTAATTGTGTTAAAAATCTTCGTTAATATAAATTCCATCACAAATGATATTCAAATTCATTCATTGCTTAGTTTAAAATAATAATAATACAGCCAGCATAAGTATGAAGTGTTTGTTAAAACCTAATATCCGTATATTTTATATGAAAAAGTCAGTCTTGCTGGGCTGATGAACTGCATGAACAAAATTTTTGATAATTTTGCAAAATATTTACTTCCATTAACTCTAAACCCGTAAATATTTATGAAAATATTTTTTTTTCGTTATCAGCTTAAAAATTGTATACAAAATATTGTTGTATGTTCTTTCACGTACTTCTTAAGTCTATAATCGTATGCGTGCGTTTAGTTAGTTATACTTTGATAATATTAGTGATATGTTTGTAAATATGTAAAGGTACACATTCGTGATATTAATGCCCTTTAACTTCCTGTATAAAAATTTATGCCAATTTGTACAGACATACATGCCTACGTATATAACGCAAACACAGTGAAAATTATAATTGAACTTATGTTCAAATTAATCAAATTTTTTTTCAAAATATGTATGTTACATAAAATTGTTGTAAACAACATACATTGTATGTAATATATACACATGTATAATTAAATACAGTGCGTGCAAGTAATTAAGGACAATATTTATCCAATTAAGTAGTAATCAATATTGCAATAATTTTAGAAGTAATATTTATTAAATAAATTGGTAAAAATCAAAAATATTCATCCAATTCTTCTCAAATAAAATTCTTAATTACATTACCGTTTACCATTACCATGTTTTTCTTTGTGGTGTTTTTTCATAACAAGTAAATTAAATTAAGCAGACTGTAATTAAAGATAGTGATAGGTAGATAGATAGGTAGCTATGTAAGCTAACGTAGGCCTCTTAAAGGAAGAGGTCCCCCTTAGACCATCATTTATGCCCATTGCGATATCACAATTGAAGTCCGATAGTCTAATAGGTAGTGTGTTGGCTTAGACATAAGGCCTCGATCAAACCCCAGGCTAGACATCAATACGAACATATGGCAAAAAATTTGATAGAAAATAAATAACGTGAAAATTTTCTCAAACATCTGTCGTTCGGAGTCGACTTGTCGACTGTGGTATATTTATGAAGAGTTCTGATATATAACTTTCTTATGGGCTGCCTGACCAGGGCAGCGTTTTTCAGGCAGAGGTTATGGCAATTTTGAAAGTGCCACAATGCTTGTTGGGTGCAATTAAGTCCCTAACGTCCATTTTTGTCCACGAATACTGAGGATTTCTTAAAAGATATTGCAAGACTGCTAAACACGTATGGATAAAAAGAGAATCGAGCCACTTCTGTGCTTAAATTGCATGGCCACCAATCACAAAATAACGAAATATTACACGCCATTATCTTTTGGTACCTATGTCTAATGCCTCGGCGCTCCGACAAATGACAGCTGAAGAAGCTGTGGGTCTGAGGAGGACGACTACACTGACTTTCACCTTATGTGTCAGCGCCCTGCTCTTATCATGAAGAGGCGTATAATTTCGACATTTTATTGTTTCGCATCTTTGTCCGATTCCTCTAATATTAAAGATTGTTGCAATAGTAAGATTTTTCTTGAACTCAAATGGGTTTAATCTAGGGGTTAACGCCGGGTTGAATTCATTGTGATGTCATACATAACATACATAATTGGTCATTACAACCCTACAGTTAGATTACGACCTAGTTTCTCACACCACTTATGGTGTGCGAGTTAATTTTATACATGAGTGGCGGGACCTACAGTTCAAAGTCGACTCCGAACGACAGATTTTTGAGAAACTTTTCATGGCAATTTTATTTGCACTCAGAGTTTTTGCCAGAAATCTGCTGAGAGGAAATCGGCGAAGAAATATTTTTCATATTTTTTGCTTTGATGTCTGACCTAGGGTTTGAACCGTGGCCTTACGGTTAATAAGCCAACACGCTACCTACTAGACTACAGCGACTACTTGTTGGAAACATATTGTTTTATTTCATTTAATTTCGAATTTTTAGATTGTGTTAGAATTATTTGGTATTCTAAGTGTTTATGTTGTCAAGTTCTAACGGACACTGCATGTGTATTTCGTATTAAAGAAAAGTTTAATATAACAAACATATTTCTTTACAGTTTATAACATCTTCTAAATTATACGGTTGGAAAGATGCAAACCAAAGTTTATTTTAAAGTATATGTTTTACACAGTTGTAGGGTAATTATTGTGACTTAGTACAAGACAAGCACAACATCTTTTCCTTTTCCGTTAAAAAATGCATTTACAACATATGTATGTTTCAGCAGTACAATGTTTTACAAAAGCATAATTTAATTTTGGGGCCATTATTACAACTTGCCTTTAACTAAAGGCAGGATTTTAACGGGCAGATAATTTATTTTTCATTTTTATAAGTTTACAACTAACTTTAACTTTTAAAGTTAAGTTTATGTTTGAACTTGCCATATTATATTATTTTCAATATGGTAACTTCAAATATAAACAAAATGAATGAACATAACAAAAAAGGAAGGATGTTGTTGCTACTGCTTTTTCAAAAAACTTGTTTAATTTGGCTACATTGCTCCGGCGTTGCTATATTTTTAAGAAAGCTTACTTTATTTTATCAGTAAGTTGTAATATCGAGAAAAGTAAAAGGTGACTAACTTTCACTTTTGCTAAAGTGCTAATAGCCTAGCGCGCTAACTAGACTACCAAGTGAATATATTTACGTTTTTCTTATGAGAAATAAATTTTATTAGCAGATATCTGCATGTTGATGGCACAATTGTTAATGTAGTACAAGTGAAATTCTAAAATACTGGGTGTCAATTACCTAGAATTTTGTTGGCATCCATAATCTCTTTTTTGAGGAGAGCCCCTTAAAAGATCACCGGGCTTAGCCCAGAAAATCTAACCATGGCGAGACAAAGGGCACACTGAAAGTCTTCAGTTTAAACTCCAAAAGTTTACACTCGTCGTGGTTATTAGATTCATAACTGGACATTACCTTATGAGCACTCATGCAAGGCGCATCGATTTTGGCAAATGATTTTTGTAGGCGTTCTTCACTTAATGGACACATACCCAGCACTATGTCGGAGGTGAAAAAACACCTTTGTGTCTACTAGGTGGACAATGTAAGCAAAGGACATTGGTATTTCAAGTCGTTTCATAAGAAGCTCCGAATGGTTTAGAGATTATGGGAAATGTTAAACTGTGGTATCAAAATAGGCCATATGTGGTGGAAATGTGTCTAGTCAAACCTTTGGACAAGCAGAGGTCGCTGTCCTCGGGATAACACAACTGAATCCTTATAATAATTGTAGTGAATTTTACTTTCTTATTTTTATAGACTTTGGCACTTGCTTAGGAAAAGAGCAAATAACAGTTTTCTAAAATAAATTAAAAACTTTTGAAGAAGATACTCAAATATGTTAGACCCTGTATTTAATAATGGTTAGGAAGAGATACTTTAAAAATTAATATCATATCCATACGAGTATATGTATGTCGATACATTCATTATTTGCTTTAGGCAATAACTTTGGTTCAAACAAACATATTTTTTTCTTGCCTGTTGACAATGAATTGAAACCTTTTGCATGACTTATAAAACGAGCGAAAGCATTGAAAGAAATTAATATCGAAAGAATTTATTGTTTTCACTTATTGACTATATTTATTTCATAACTTTCAGCATTAAGTTGGAAGATACTTTTTTTAAAAAAGTCTGTATGAGACACGGTTAAACGTTCGAGTCAAAAGAAATGTTTGAATTATTAACCTTCAATTAGATTGGTTATTTAAAAAGAAAATGCGGATATTTGTTTTACCTATAGTCTGTCTGATATTATGGAAATTACAAAAGATAATAAAATGTATACATAATTTGGAGGGTTCGAGAAATATATTGAAAAAGTTTTTTTGAGTTCTACTCAACCAAGTGAATAACTTAGACTAAGTAGTAACTCGGGTGTATTTAATTTTTTGTATTTTGTCGTATAGTGTTATTATTAAAAATGATGTAATTAATTCGTCTGAAAAACATTTTATTTCAAAAAATTTATAGTTTCGGAGTTGTAGGCCGTCCCTTATAAGGGACACTGTGCACTAGGTAGACTAGCCGTATGATAAATTTTAAAGAATTCTTAGGGATAAAAGCCTTTTTCATATTTGTTGCAAATAAAATTTGTTTTATTTCCGCAATATCCACATCGTTTTCAGTTTTATAATATTCAAAAAAGTGGTTTCTACCAATATATCGTGTATATATCATCAATTTGTAAATGTGCAAACCCTTTGAGGGGTACCATACGTTTCAAGGTAAGAATTAGCAAGATTTCGGCGAAAAATGTAAAGAGTATGTACGTATGTAAGAGTATGTACAGATCATTGGAATGTAACTTTTTTAGCAGTAGTCATGCAACTGAGACCCCTAGGAGATATACAAATATTGGACACCACTATTTCTTATGTCTGATTCGAGAGTAGTATACTGCAACTAATAGATCCATATTATGCCATATTTTATCAAACACCACTTTTGGTTGGAAAATAGTTACAGCACATCTTCCTTCGCCGAATCGTTGGCACAATTTAATTGGAATCAAAATTTGGTGCATTTGGGACAACATTATTGTCCTTCCATCGTATGAGCAATATATTTCTATTATTTCTAAATCAATTATTTACAGATGCCCTTTCCTCCTTTTTCATAACCGGGATTGAAGACGCTATTTTTCTGTTCGCCCTTCACGTATTGTTATTGAACTACATATTCCGATCGATAATAAGTGTCGCAATAATTTAACGGATATAAAACAAGTGTCTATGAATACCTGAAATTCAAATAACAAGTTCTGTTCTAGTAGTGGTTGAATCCTTTATTACGTGGAACATTAGGTTTTAAAAACTGATCAAGCACTTCATCACCAACTAGACCAAATCTGACTGCGCAATTTTTTTTACATAAACATCAAACTGTATCAAAAAACCGTCAGTTAAATTTAATGCCTAGTTACTGTCATCTCGTTTATCACCATCCTGTACTACTTCACATGCTATAGATACTAATTTTAAGCTGAAATGATTAATGTGCTGTTTATGTAGGACAAGCGGTTTCAAACGAACCTTCGGTGTTTGTTTTTTCCATAAGAACAGATGTTCGCTTGAAACAGCTTGTCTTACAGAAAGAGCATATAAGATTTTTCTATACGCTCATCATTGCTTTTATCGCTGTCTGCATCAGTATCGGATACATCTAGTTGGGGAATTGTATAAATTCGAACGCCGTTGAGCTCATTGTCGTTAAGATCTTCAAATTCAAACAATATTTCGGAAATTGTTAGCCTATATATTGTTACGAAAATGGAAATGGTATTTATTACATCGTTTAGCATTAATATGATAAGCAAAAGCTACAATAACAAAAACATTGGACTTGTTTACAAGATCAACAAGTAAACAAAAATATAGCAACAACAACACTGCAAGGAAAAACTTAAACAAAATACACAAGCAACAATAATGTAATCAACATGTTTACGTTTATAGAGATTTCGAGAAGGCGAATTCATTCTCCTTCAAGAGCATTCATCAGACTGTTTACCCTTGATATAAAAGGCAAGAAAAAGCAGGCAACGGGGGCAGAAAGAATTCAGTCAGTCTTGTGTGAAGATGCGTTACGTGTAAAGAGAATAATCGTGGTTTGAAGATCTCCATTATAAAGATCTATTGAACAATTGTTATTGTTTACGCAAAAGAGTGAAAAGAAGAATAACCAAAAAGCAATTGTTGCTGTTTACATCAAGTTGAGAGCAGTATCACACAGAATTGTGCGAACAATAAAGGATTTATGTAAAACTAAGCACAAATTTATTTTTGTTTGCTATCTACGAACTCATATTTTACACGTTGTGAAAAAGGTAAAAACGTAACAATATTAAAAATGTTTACCCAATTATCGTTTAACAATTGCACTACGAACACAGTGTCCCTTTTAGGGGACTTTACATTGAAAGTCACTTTACGGGCGTGGTAATACATTTGGTCACACTTTTTTTACATCAATTGAGGCATTATACTTATTCACAAAAAATAATAACACACAAAAAATAGTAATTCACATCATATTTAAAATATTCTAATCTTTCTTACTCAGTTCGGAATTTTCGTTCTTTCATAAATTGATATTCCATATTTTGCATAAACACTGCATACAGGTCGCATTTTTTGAACAATGTAATAAATCTTGCTTCGTTGGAAAGTCAGTAATAGCATATACTAGTACTTGCTATTTAGAAATTAAAATCAGTAAAAAATTCGAGAGTCCCTTATAAGGGACTCTGCCCACTAGAATTAAAAGAATTAAAATATTTTATATGCCAAACTTAACCAAAAATCAATATTATGTGTTATAGGTACATATGTATGTATTAAACCAATTTTTTTATGAATGAAATCAAAATGCCCTTTCGGCTATTTTTTACAACTTAAGCTTTCAACAGTTTCCACATCGAATATTTCGTGTATATTAATGTATTAAATTTTTTATGCAAATTATGTCATAAATTTACGAATTTTTTCTTATCATTGGGGTGACCATTAGGATTATTAAAATAAATATAAATTTTAATTAATAATAACATAGCTATCTTGTTTTAATACAGGCTTATTTGCTTGCAATACCCTGGGTGTTACTGTTTTTTGTTTAGGTGTCCGAGGTAACATCCTCTGGTAACCCCAATCACGTAATAAAAAAATAAATTTCCTTTTTTTTGTTATTTATTCAGTCGAAAGACATGGATTTTTTGTCATATATTTTATGTTTAAATATTTTCAGCACGTAGTAAACTTTTTATTATTTTGCCGCAACCGTAAAATGTTGCATGCCATTAATCATTATTATAACATTCCTCTTATAGGTGAGTTAAAACACGAAGTTCCTATTTGCATTATTAAAGTGGGTTTGTTAATTTTAAATTAATTTTATTAATAACTTTAAAATTTAAATTTTTAAAACAATGAAAAAATTTAACAATTTGAAGGAATATTCTGTGAGTATCCGGCATATAAATTCCAATTAAAACTTTTAAGTTTCGTGTAAACATAAATAAAATTAAGGCGATTAAGCCTATTATGGAGGTTTTATTAGTTGCATCTATCGATATCCATACCATATTTGTACATTTGACATCTGATAATGTGAAATTGTGTTGACATTTCTTCTAGAGATCAGCAATGAATCGTTTTTTCGCTACTCATAAGCACTCATTAAAAATTGATTATAAGTGGCTTAACAATATTAAAATTTAACTACTCTGATTCATTCGTACTCCTTACAACGTTGATTTATAAGTACAGGTTGCAATGAGTATGAGTACGACGTTGACTTCAAACTCATACTCATTCGAAATATGTTTGATTCATACGCCTACACATTCAGATTCATAACTTTAGAAAAATACTACTATAACTTATAAATGGTTCAAGTGACTCGATTCTTGTAAATGTTGAGTCAAGGAGAATCGAAATCCACAACATCATAGGTGTTGTTAAGTATGAATATGATGAGTACTTCAAACATTGAATATGAGTAGTATGAGTATGATATTAAAATAAGTTTAAACGCGTATAAGTATCAGAAATTATGTGTATGATTCGATTCTACTCATCTTTTTTGATAACGCAGTGCTGATCTCTGATTTTTATCCAATAAGTTTTGATAACTCAAATTGCAGAACTTTAATTTAAAAAATAATCTGAAGTTCATAGTACACTTCGTCCTCTTTATGGTCAGCATAATCGCTCATGTAGGTAATTAATTCGTTCAAATATTTGGAACTATATCAACAAGACTAAGAAGTATGCATACATAGGAAAATATTACTGCTGCAAAGCAAAGTCTTAAACAAGACGAATGCGACATTCTCAACGCTTAAGACATTGCCCTTTGATCTAGGCATATGTACCCATAAAATACAGCTCGTATAAGAATTGAAGCCAAATAACCATTGTTCAGGTCGTATTTTTGTAAATTGAGCTCATGTAAATCTAACCGAAGTTGAGCTTTTTTGCCAAAAAAATTTAGTGATGACTAGTTAAATAACGAATTATAATTACGTTCACTACAATTTGCCGTCAGCGTTTCAAACACACCAAACCAAACAGGTTTGAAACGCTGACGGCTTCATATTTTTTCAAAATGAGAAAGGAATTGCGATTACAGAGAATAGAGACATTTCGGGACATCCTGACTAAAGTATTTTCTTTCTTTTCAGAAGTTCACTCCTATCGTTTGTGTAATTTGGTGTCGTAGTCTATGCCAACAGAAACTCTTGAAGTATTACAAGCCAACATTTATCATTGAGGACTTACATAAAGATTTGTTGGAAAATGTAGTAAAAAATAAGAAGTTGCCATAGACTGGTAGGTAGTGTGTTGGCTTATTAGACGTAAAGCCAGTGTTCGAGCCCCAGGCCAGGCATCAAGACAAAATACAAAAAGTATTTTTTCGACGACTTCCTCTCAGCAGATTTCTGGCAAAAACTCTGAGAGTAAATAAAATTGCCATGAAAAGTTTAATATAAATCTGTTGTTTGGAGTCAACTTTAAACATGCATAAAATTAACGCACACAATATAAGTGGTGTGCAAAACTAAGTCATAATCCTGGCTTAAGCTTTGTAATGAAAAATTATTTATGTAGTTCAAGCTTTCTTGTTAAAAATATAATAATATGCTCTTTACGTTCCGCTGCATTTTAATAACAGTTGGTGTTCCGAATTTCTTCACTACAAAGTCTTAATCATAAAACTTCCACCAAGCAGAAGAGTAAGTGTATAGTTTGAAATCTTTGGTTGCTTCTCTGCTGTTATTAATACTCTTTAAGGCAGTCACTTCCAGAATTATGTAACTAGGTAAACAAGGCATGAAAGGAGATGAATGTTGTTGCTTTTTCATCAAAATGATAATGTTTCGTAGAAGCTTTGTTAAAAGCAAATTTGGTATCAATAAAAATGGTAAACATAAAAGACACATACTAAATAAATGTTTGTAATTTTTCCAATAGTTTAAGCTATCGATTATAGTAAAAAAAGCAATTGCCACCCATATAAATAAATATTTATTCCTCAAATGGATTGTAATTTTTCGATATAAATTGATGAATGAAACAAAAAGGAAAAAAAAAAACTAAATAAACTGGAAAATAAATTTATTGTGCAAATATGTACGCTTTTGTCGTTGGTTTTTAGTAAAAATTATACCGAAAAATAATAAAAAAGCAGTGACCATAATTCTTTTTCCAGAAATGAGGTATTCATTGTTTGACGTTACTAAGTGAGTTAATGGATAAGCTGCTTCCACACTGTGCAAGGTATACTACACATAAATAAACACTTCATACACAAGTTTAGCAGACACATCCATTTAAAAATTATCGAGTGTTTGACAGTTTTACTGTTCATATATTTAAGGATTGAGTGATTTGTAATGATTGATTAAAAAGTGTTTTATGTGTTATTGAATTTTACCAAAGATTTTGTCTAAAGACTCTTCCAAGCAGAAGGTAAAACTTAAGTAACCATAAGAAAAAGAAATGGTCAATAAAGCTCAGAGGTATAATATCCTCGATTTGAAAAGGTGTATCATTCAATCATTCTTTTAAATACAATAAAACACCTTAAACCGTTAACACATATATACATGTATGAAATATTTTCCTTGAGGGATAAATTTTGCCAATAACTAGTTGCTTTCTAGTTTTTGATCACATTCATTGAATGAACAATTGCTACTAAAGTGGGGAAGAGTTAGAAATTCGTAATGATTACATGATGCGACAGTCAAAATACACCCAGCTAATGACATTTTTTATATTTCTCGAACTGTAAAAACCTTTTTATTTGACAGAAACGGTATTTTAAATCTTACCACGCAAAATTATTGATTACCCAAATTTTTTTTAGACTATTTTCAAAATCCAAAGATTTTTGAAAAGAGGAGAGATGACCCTTTAAAACGGTATACATAAATATATGGTTCAAACTTAAATGTTGTGAGATTTGATAATGTAAACTTGGACAACATAATTTTTTTTTGCGTTCTTAATTGCAAAATTTAATAAAAAAAAAAAATATGATAGAAGTGTTGACACTCTGAAAGTGGATTATCGTGTGAAGAGATTGACACTTTGATAAAATCGAACAAAAATTACAGTAGTTATTATTTAAAGAGTATAACAGTCGTGTTATGTATTTTATATATGTCACCTTATCAAATGAACTTTCGGTTAAAAATTTACAAAATTTTTGATGGATCTTGATTTTTTTTACCGCAAAATGTGTGCACTTCACGTTTCGATAACTACCAGAAGTCGGCTAATATTTGTGTTTTTTGCAACTGTTATAGTCTTTACTGTTGCACTCTTTTGCAGTTATACTCTTTAAATAGTAACTACAGTAATTTTTGTTCGGTTTTACCAAACTAAGTTTCAATCTCTTCACAATAGAATGCGCTTTAAGCATATCACCACTTATTCCATCTTTTTAAATTAAAGTTTGCTACTATGAATGTACAAACTTGAAAAAATAAGAAAAAATTCAAGTTTGCCAAGTTCACATCATCAAACTCCATGGAATATGAAGTCGAATAATATATACACACAGTTACTAAAATATACATACGGTTAAAAAATTTTAGTAATTTTTTAACTAATCCGTTTTCGTTGAAAATCTTTATAGTTTCCTTGATTTTAAGACGGTCTTTTGCATTGGTTAAAAAATTTCTGAAATTTAACTGAATTGTGGCCCTGCATAGGCCTACAAAGGTATACATCCGATTTAAAAATTTCACAAAATCTGAACCAATGCAAAAGACCGTCTTAAAATCGAAGAAAGATGTCAGACAATTATAAATATTTTCAACGAAAACGAATTGGTTAAAAAATTTCTGAAATTTGTTAACCAAGACCGTCTTAAAACCGAGGAAAGTTGTCAGACAATTACAAACATTTTCAACGAAAACGGATTAGTTAAAAAATTTCTGAAATTTGTTATCCGTATGTATACTTTTGTGTCTGAGTGTATATGTGTACCGTTTTAAAGGTCCATCCCTCCCCTTTCTAAGAAAGTTTAAATTTGTGAGATTGGTTCAGAAATGTTTGTGTGTAATCAATAAATTTGTGCTTAAAGTCCAAAAAAACAGTTTTTGTCAAATAAAACAAGTTTGGAGGGTTCAAGAAATATAAAAGAAAATATTTTTGAGTTCTACTCAACAAAACTCACTACCTACACTATATCATTAACTGCGTGTTTTATTATTTTGTTGCATAGTGTTATTACTTCGGACAGGTCAATGATACTAAGCGTACTGTAGGTATGTCGGCACAAACTCTTGTCTTCCACAAACTCCCGCTTTAACTACAACAGAGTATTAAGCGATAATTTGGAAAATGATTGCGTAGTAGCTAAATATCTAACAAAAATGAACTGAAAAATTTGCATAACAGGGAATGGCAGAAATTATCAAGAGAAAACACAATAAAAAACTGGTATATGCAAGGCCAAATGGGTCAAATACAGTGCTACTAAACATCAGTTATAACATTTAAATACATTGGACCTTTGAATTTTACATTCAAGGCAACGACCTGAATATCCGCTTAGTTAATGCTACAATATAACTCTGGACTATGCCAATAATCTGCTGCGAATCTATTTCCTTTTGTAATTTCTTCACAGAGATCTCATAATGACGCCGGGGCCCATCATATTACAACTTTATTCGCCACACCGAGCTGCAGCAAATGATCGAATTTGAAGTCAGTTCTATCAGTGAGATAAATAGAATTCTATCAGCTTCAATGATGGTTGGTTTGCTCTCTGATGCGGAATTTTGATACAAGAACTCCTCGCTTATATGTATGCACTGTGCTACAAGCATTGTAGAAATTGCTTATATGCGGGGAATACTGTATATTAATTTTATTTCATTTATTGTCTTTAAAAAATAAATTTTTGTTACCTGTATCATATAATTAATGAAGGATAAATAATTTTTATTAAGAGTTTACATACGTATACATATACGCATATTAATACATAATATATACTGTTACATAAATCGAAACGACCTAATATCGTTTAACAATAAAAACGATAAACAAAAGCTACCAGCAACACCAACATAATACACACGACACAAATACGCACTAACAGTAAGAATACAACGAACGTGTTGATTATCTAAAGCTGCACACACATATGTGTACAACGAACCAGGTAGCAACAACAACATAAAGTAAACCAGCTACGACAAATATGTAACGGACAACATAAGCAAAGTACACAAACAACAATGTACTAGCAATAGAGTTCTCGAGAAGGCACGAGCGAGAACCTTCCACCTCGAGAACGTTCATCATACTGATCATACGTGCGTGCGGACTATAAAAGGGCTGGACAAAGCAAGCAGCAGTCAGAGTTAATTCAGTCAGCCTTGTGTGAAGTTGCTTGTGAATAAAATAAGTCGTGGTTGTAAAGATCTAGAGAATAGTTGTGTGAACTAGTGAAAAAACAGATTATTATTGTTGTATCGTTAAGTGTGAACAGTGGCACAAACGTAGTGTGAATAATAAAGAGAGTTTAAGTGAAAATAACCACATATTTGTTTTTACTTTGTTGCAATTAACGAACTCATATATAAACGTTTTTAAAAAGGTAAAAACATAACAATACACATTAATTTGTTGAAATTTACGTGTCAGAAAAAATAATAGATTTTATAATGCCGTATATTATTACCTTTGTTTTGAAACAAATTTTGCTAACCCCGCCCTAGAAAATCTTCAAAGGTAGCTCTCATATATTTGTTATTCTGTTTTTTATGTTGTTTATTAAATTGTTCTGTCAATGTCAGTAGGACCTGCTGCTTTTGCTGTTATTTTTGCGACTGTTTCTGTTCAGTTGACATAATTATTGATGGGCTTTTTAATGAGCCATAACAAGGTAACATGTGTTCGTGCATAACAAGGTAACAAACATTCGCAACCCAGTTAATGTAAAATAAATACCCTTTGAAAAGAGAATGTGCACGCCATAAAAATAATTATTTAAATCATGTAAGAAATTAATTTATAATGGGCTCTAGCTACGGTATAACATTCTACTGAAATGTACATACAAACGTGTACCTATACGTTAATATAAGACCCAAAGATTTTAATTTGATTTTGTGCTTTAAAATTCAATTGATTCTCTCCCATTCTTAATATAAAAAAATAAAATCCTTAAAAGAGATGACGTTTTTGTATTACTGAGGTGTTGTACTTTTCGACCTTAGATTTAGAAAAATAATTATGAAAATTAAAGTAATTATTTTTGTGATCATAATATTGAGAATGTTTTTTTAATAAATGCCAGTTGGTGTAGTATTCTTTGAAAGGTCCCTTTTATTGGTGAGATTCATATGTCTCCTATGTTAATAAAATTATCGATTCGTTAAAAAAAATTATTATTGTAACAATATAAAAGTAAATTAGAACCAAATCAGCTTGGTCATTAACCCCTATTATATTGCCCACATTGCTTGATAATACCTTTTATCAAATACGGCACTAGTTACCAGATCTTAACTGAGTCGATCATATTTGAAATGTTTCGAAAATATTGATGCAAAATACAAATAATAAGTAGCGAATTTCTAAATATCCTATATTAACCGCAGATCGAGTCTTAAGAAAACTTCATAATTCTAACTTACGTATCACTTTTGGTACATACTTGTAGTAACATAGAATTTTCGCAATTATTGATCAATTTTCTCGAAAAATTTAAATATTTTTATTTTTTTATTGTAATTCATTTTAATAAAATTATTTTATATTATTACATTTTATTATCACTTTTATGAAATTTACGCCAAAATTCTTGACGTGATGCATTGCAGTATGGTTTCTTACATAAAAATCAAACACTTCATATCAGCTTGGTTTTATGTTTTTCTAAATGGTAATAATTTGACATCTAATTGCTTAGATGGGACAATTTATTATCACTCGCATCAGTACGATCTCAATTGAAGGCTGACTGAAATCTGGTGGTACAAACCTTTGTTACATTTTGTTAGAAAAATTTGTTGTCAACGTCATTTGAGATAGAAAAGTTTTCCGTTAAATAGAGCAACGATTATGTTAATAACGAAGCTATCTTTTTGATTCGTCTCTGGTTTCCGATACAGATTTTCCCAAATACGGCTGAAAGTAGTTGCTATGCACGTAGCAAGTACTGGAATTTAAAACTACTTTCGATATCGGTGGATCAAGAAATTTGTAACAACCATAATATGTAATTAGTTACTAATCTACAGCGACAAAATTATTGGGAATTTCAATAATTTCAACCACTTTTTCGAAAAGGCATAATAGGTGTAAATTTATTATAATTTCCGAGTAGCGCATTATCAAAGCTAATGATTCTGTTATCTCATACGTACGTAGTTGACCGAAATATTAGCATCTGTAATAGCTATGAAATAAAACATAAGATTAGAGGCTTTTTACAGTTTGTCTGCCACAGGAGATAAATATGAGAAGAGCGGTAAGAAAGACTCTACATCATTTCAAGAAACATCTGCTAGCAATCTACGTGAAAATTATTTTTTATATTTTAATATTTTCTGTTCCCAAGCTGCTAAAGTCTTACGGTTCTATGTTCCAAGTAGTACCATCTTTGGCGATAAACATCATATTGCAAATTTTGTTGCAGCCAATACATTCGTCAGTTCATAAGACGAGATTCTGTTTTCTACTTCTTTAGAGTCTTCAGCAGCAGGATACATATATAATCGGTCATTATAACCTTTCGTTATAAATTGGAAATGTCTGATCAGAGGTTTGAATCTTTTTCTGACGTCTAATAAGCTAACACGCCACATAGACTTCGACCACTTCAGTCAATCTCAAGAATATATCAAGAACAGAAAATTCAACCTTTTCACTTTCATCCAACACTTAACTCACAGTTCTTTTTCAAATACCATAAATAATGCATTATTTACGATAAAACTTCACAAAATCTTTGAAAACTTAAAAAAATTATATATAAAAAAAACTATAGTTGATGTTAAAAATACAACCACGTTAGAGCATTAATTGCAATTTGTAGTACCGCGAAAATGTAATAAAATGGTCGTTTATTTTTTCCTCATGACTTTTAGTATAAATTATTAAAACTAAGAGTTCCAAAATTTAAGTCCATTCATATTAAATATGTATTTGAGTAATTGTGTAATAAAAATATTATTTACGAAATTATTCGTCTTGATGCTGCTAGTTTGCAAACATTTTGAAAAGTTGACGCTATAAACTTTAATTTACTTGTTGGTACAAAAACAAAACAAAACAAAACAATTGCCATATTCTACACGAACTAGTGCGTATGAGTATTATACGATATGAACGCATAGTTAAAAAATATAACACTCATACGCATGTAGGCTCCTGTGAACTCTATTGATATTGATCATCAGAAATTTATATGCAATATGCAGGTTTAACGCAAAGCGTTCGAATTTGTTATGGGTTACAAACTATTTTTGCTGTAATAAATTTTTTTGTGAGGATAACACTTAAATTCGCATTTAAGTACAAAACTGAAAACGGAATAAGTATTTACAGACAAAAACTTTAAGAATTTGTTTATGAAGGAAATGTAAAAACATTAATACAAATTTTGTTTACCCTCTTAAGTGAAACTAAAAAACAAACTTTAGCAGAATAAGTAATAAAAACTAAAAACAAATTTTAAAATAAATACACAAAAAAATAAGAAATATTTGCATACAACTCAATGAAATTAAAAAATAAGAACGGAAGTGTCTAAAAGTCTTGTAAAAGAAAATGCAAAATTGAAAACTAAATTACTACACAACAGCCTTTGGAACAGCAATACAACATAGAAATAGATGGTGGTCTAAATAAAAATGTTCAAAAAGCAACTGAAATTACCATAAATACATTGAAACATGCAAAAGGGAAAGAAAAATTTCACAAAAAAATAAGAAAATAAAATACAAAAAAATATAAAACAAACGGGAAATTGTGCACCAAAAAAATAAAGGAAAAACTGTCCTAAATACTTCATAAAATATAAAATTACATAACAGCAAGGAAGCTTGGAAATGGCTGTAGAGCTCATAAAAATCACTTTTTTTTGTGGAAAGAACTTTTTTTTAATAAAATCAGCAAATAAATTTCATGGCATTTACTTTGAGCTTTTTTTTCAAGTGAGCTCTTTGATATCAGAGCTACCACTCCGACCTACTTTTGATCAGTTCAATTTTTTCTATGAAATTATTTCTAACAAATATAGCTTTTCGGAGTCATAAATATCGGCTTCCTGTTGCTCATGAGTTGCAGGTTTGTCCGCATAAACCAACACCTTATACATTAAATGTATCCCAAAGTCGTTAGATCGCATTAACGAGGGAGCCAGAGGAACATAAACCATTTCTGAAAGTTGCCAAATTTAGGAAACTCTAAGTCGTCAAATCTCTGATGTTTAGCTAATGATATTTGAAAAAAAAAAACAAATTAGTCAGCGTGGTTTATATAGGCTCTCTACTCACCATTTAAAAAAAATAAACCTCAGCAAATAGTCAATTTTAATGGTGTTTCGATTGTCTTCATTAAAAGTGCCTTTGAGTATATTTTACAGCTTATTTCTTTGGTATTCAATGCGTAGTTCTAATACTGTTTGTCTAGACTCATTAATAAACGCGTGTAGACTAGCTGTGTGTGAATAGGGGTGCAACATCGTTAAGAAAATCGCCGATGTTGGCAACATCGATGTTTAAAAAAAAACGGTGATAAAACATCGATACATCGATGTTTTTCGATGTTTTATTTTCATATAAATAAATACTAAAAAATATTATTTAAAAGAAAAACTCAGTTTTTTGACAAAAATTATTTAATAATTAATTTTATTTATCATAAAAAAAAAACCAAACAGCCTCATAGGCTAAAAAACAAATTGTATACGTACATAAATTTCCACAGATAAGAAATCATATAAAACAAATCTTAAATAAATAATTAATTAGTTGATCAAATAATTAATTAATTTATAAATATGTATATATAATAATTTATTATATATAATAATTTATAAAAAATGAAATAATTTTGGTTTTAATTGAGATTGAATAATTTTGAGATAGAGTTAAGTAAAAGTGGCTTTGAAAGCCTAGATCCCAAAAGTCTATTTCTTTCTTGTGTTATTGTTGCACCAGCTTCCGAAAACAAGCACTCGCATGGCATAGAAGTAGCAACAATTGGGAGATGTTGAAGTGCAATTCGCGAAAGTTTTGGAAACAAAGATTTCATGTCCTCCCAAATAACGATTGCGTCGCTTTCTATTGGTGTTACCGGGGATGATAGCTATATTTGTACATCCGTTTCGCTAATGGTGTTTATAGTAGAGGATGAGTTTCGTTTCATATTTTTATGGGTTAACAGTTTATGGTATTTCCAAATATTAGATTGTAAATCATTTTCGTTGTCATCAGAAGTTGGAAGTTGTAGAAGAGTGAGAAGCATTATATTCTCGAACGTATTTATTAAAGTAACTCACTACTTTTTCTTTGGCCTCTGAGCTTTTGAAAAGCATTAATTTAAATCTGAGGTCGAGAGTAGTCGATAAGGAAAAAATTATAGAATGCTCGATGTAGTCTATAATATAATTTTTGGGCTTTATTTTTTCAATAACCTCACGAACATAGCTGATTAGTGGAATAACTTTGCTCACAGTTACATAACTATCACCAGAAAATTATTTTGTTAACTTTTCAAATTGATACAGCAGTTCTATAATTTCTTTTATACAGTTTATTTTAATTCCTATAACCATTGGGGGTGCTGCTGGGATTGACAATAATATTGTTCCTACAATAGATACCAATTCTACAAATCTGTGATGTATGTAAAAACAAGAATTCCATCTTGTGCGAGCATCCAATACCAACTTTTTAATTTGGCCTTCTTTTAAACCCTTCTTTTTCTTCTTAGTTCGTCACTTGCATTAACACTTTTCTTTATGAATTTAACGATATCCCGTACTTTAGTTAACAACGCGTTCAAATCGTTTATATTTTCCAAAGATTTAGAAACAACTAAGTTAACCGCGTATACAGAAGATCGTTTACTTAAACGATTTCTATGTTCTTTGATTTTAACGCCATCAATAACAACGAGTTTAATGTAAAGAACTCAAATAAACACTAACGACGATGTACCGTCCATAAAAACATCGATGTTAAACATCGAAATTTATGTGTAACAAATCGATGTTTCGATAACATCAATGTATCGTTTGCATCCCTATGTGTGAATCGTTTTATATTTTCCAGCCGACCGATTGTATTCAAAAGTGGACCATTAAGTATAGGTACTGTATACCGAAAGTTTAATATTTTCATAAAAGGATCACGGCTAGAGTAGATGTTACAGCATTTTCAGTTAAAGTGTGTTGTTTTAGAGAAAAGAATTTAATTAAATAATGATCGAAAAGTGAAGAATTGCAATAATCGAATCCACGATTTTTTAAAGTTTTGAAACAATTAAAAACGTAAAAATATGATCTTGCAACGGGCCGCAAAATGAGTATTGATTTCAATGAATCTGCCACACTTGGCTTTAGTTTCTTTACCATTGGTGCTAAAATACGTTTCTTCATAATCTCCTTCTAAATAATTACGTAATATGTTATTTGATATATTCTTTGTGCACAAGTTGAAAATGATTAAAATTCTCCAATATACAGTAGCCTTAAAAAATCTGCACACTTTAAAGTGAAACAACTAAACACTTATAATCTTTTGAAATTCATATAGATTTTATTTATTTTACATTCATTAGTCTCTTAAATTAATTAATAATATAAATCTTAAGTTAAAATAAGTTCCTGATAAAAACGATAAAAAAATTTAAAAAAAATGGCCGAAAAAGTCCGAATAAAAGTTTAAAAGTTAATTCAAAACTAACAACAGATTATTGAAATTTTTCGCATTTTTTAGTAATGGGAAATAATCAATGTTGCTATCGATAGTATCGATAGGAAACAAATATCGAAAATATCAAATGCCGTTTAAGCTGTCAGTAGCGATAGTGACAGCCTAAAGATATACACAGTACATATAGTAGATCACAGCTTATTTGATTCAAACTAAATTTACAGAATTTTAGTAATATTAAATATTAATATTAAATAAGAGGCGACTTCGTCTCAATAAAAATAAAATTGATATGTATGATTGTATTCCTTCCTTTTTTACGGTTTAGTTATTTTTAATTTGTTAATTTTTCTAAATATAAATATGTATATTTTATTTATTATTTTTTTTTAATAAAATCAAATTTTTCATTAGAAATTTTGTTAAATTTTTATGTTACAATTTATTTATTGTTTTTTTTTTAATAAAATCAAATTTTTCATTAGAAATTTTGTTAAATTTTTCTGTTACAATTTATATCCAAATCGATAATAATATCGATACTATCGAAGGTTAGTGATATAATCCGTCAACCCAGTCGATCAGCGCCTGGGCATAAATGAATAAGTAAATTAATGAAGACATTTTAATATTTTCGAAAAATTTTGAGAACAAAGTAATATGTATGTAAGCAGACTTTTTGTGCTTAGTGTATTCATAAAGCTTATATTAAAACATAATTACTTATGGAATGGTATGACCACTTAAATCAGTTTTGTCAGATTCAAAAAGCCAAAAACCTATTTCTGTACAATTACTACCACTACTCAAACGAAGTTTTTAAAAGGATTACATACATATGTATGTACAAATAATTTTTTTCTACAACAATTTTAATTAGAAAATCTCATTTTATATTTGTTTCTCTAAACATTTTTCATTTCATGATGATAATGTACAAACACTAAACGACATAAAAAAGTTCGAAATAGAAAATAAAGAGATTAAAAGCTATGACCAACATAATAAATTTTAAACAATTTTTGATATTAAAATTTCTTTTACTAAGGAGGTTTTCAAATTTAGTTATTAAATAAATTTTTTAATATTGTTACATTTCTGTCTTTTTAAAAACGTTTAACATATGAGTTCGTTGATTGCAAACAAAATAAAAATAAATTAGTGTTTAGTGTTAGATAAATTCTTTATTGTTCGTACAATTTTATGTGCCACTTCTTGATGTTACAACAACAATAATTGCTTGCTCGCTATTCTTCTTTACTACAACGCAGATCTTTACAACGGCGATTCTCAAACCACGACTGTTTGCTTCACACAGAACGCGTCTTCACAAAAGACTGACTGAATCCGTGCTACTCGTTGCCTGCTTTGTCTTGCTTTTTTAAAAAAGTTAAGAAAAGTGTTATGTGGGCGAACCAGAGACAATTGAGGATTTAAGGACCAACAGTCGTGGTGCCATTGGCGAGATACGATACACTCGAAAAGGTGTACGAAAATTGGTTCGATCGAATGAGGTAAAGTGAGGCTAACCGCGGAGCCATATGAATGAAATAATATTCCACACTTAACCGGAACAATTGTACTTCACAACAAAAAATAAATTTGGCAAAATTTCAAACCGTATTTTTAAATTTAAACTTTTGAATGGCCCACCCATTGACTATAATGCATATTGTATGTATCCCTTGAGTTATTTGATGTTAAAAAACCATCACAGAAAGTAAAGGATGTATTGCAAAGCAGTAATATATTGCAAAGCAATAAAACGTCGTGTCGTTAATATGGACATCATCAACCTAAGCCTAAAAGAAGTTGGTATTAACCGACCTGTAATAATCGTCGTTGAGGGTGAAGGCCTAGCAAACATCGTCCTTAAAGAAATGCGGTCCCATTACGCTAAAATTTTCATCAAGCAGTGACTTTGTGGATTGATACTTAATTGATCATTAACAACCCGATTAACGGATTTCGACCTGCCTTAACACATCCTTCCAGGCGCCTCTGCACCTTGCTCGCCTACGCCAGTTGGTCATACCAAGCGATGACAGGGTTTCTAGATCTGGTTCTTCCAACACAAACAAGATCGTCCTCTTCGCCGATTTCTGCAAATCTCTTTATCAAATACCCGTCTCGCCGGAGCGTCCTCCTCCATTCGAACATACGCCGGGCCAACGCAGTCGCTGGATGTTGTGGAACTCATAAAGCTCACTGTTGGATCGGATGCGGAAATTATCGGCAATTCATACTGGACCCAAGATATTACGTAGGACTTTTCTCTCGAATACTCTCAAGGCTACTGCATTAGCGCTTAATATTGTCCATTGTCCATGGATCGGTATCGTCCATAATGATAATAAAATAATAATAAAAAAATTTAAACGAAATACTAAACAAATATGGTAACTGACTGAAGTTAGTTAGGAAAATAAAGAACATTTATTCGATTAACCTATTGAAGATGTTCATTTAAAAAACTTAGGTAATGAAGCCAGTAAAAAAGAGAACAATTAAAATTTATAAAAAGTTTACCATAAAAAATTCGTCAAATAAATTGATTTGATAGCGGTGCAACTACGTGACGAATAAAACCAATACCCAAGAGAAAAAAAGGTTCAGAATAAAATTTTATAGAGATGAGGTGACTACCAATACAATGACATTTGTACCACCACTCAAGAACAAAAGTAGTCGTATAACATTTCAGTATTAAATATTTTTATGAAACTCAGAAAATTTTTAATATAATTTGACTGTGGTCTAATTAAACCTTAAACCTAAAACACTCCTAAATGATGACATACATTATTATAATAAAATCAGAAAACAAGACAAACATACAAACATAAATGTATCTCACTTAATTCTGTTCATTCGAAAAATACTCATTTCACGTACATTATGATCCGTATTGAAGTCCTATCAATTTTCGGGTTTGGGTTGACATGGGTTTTTAGGGACATTATTACAACTTGCCGTTAAAGTTGGGTTTAGTTATAGATAACTTTAGCTAAAGCGAACTTTAAAGTCACCTTTAACTTCTTTTCGTTATTACAACCTACAGATAAAATAAAGTTAACTTTCTCAAAAATATGACACTGCTCATTAAACAAGTGCTTTAAAAATGCAGTGGCAACGACGAGCCTTCTTAGTTGTTATTTTTATTCATTTTGTTTATAAATTTTGTGTATTGGGGTTGTAGATTTTTCATTTTTTGTTTTAAAATAAATATAATGAATACGCAAATATTCATTTTGATTTGAAAAACTATTAACATATTAACGTTTATTTTTCATGTTTATATTTGAAGTTGCCATATTGAAAATAATATATGTAATAAGGCAAGTTCAAAGATAATGTGAACTTTAAAAGTTAACTGTAGTATGATCTTCCCCTTAGCTAGCTTAACGCTCACATTTGTCTTATTGTGTACTCATAATAATGAACATCAATTTATCTGCCCGCTAAAATCCTGCCTTTAGTTAACGGCAAGTTGTAATAATGATCCTTACGGAAACAACAGCCAATCTATGGTAGTGGTAGAGAGGCATGAATTTTAGTTTATATATGCAAATCCTTTATTTTCTGGAGGATAGTTTGAGGCTCAAAAGTATAGATAGTATAATCTTAACGGCTATCATCAAATTTGAAGAAACTTTCTGTAACAACATCCATAGAAGCATTGAAATTTTAAATGATCGGTGCATGAAAGTGGATCTTTGTAGTAAGCAGAATAGAGCAAATTATAACAAGAAGAAAATTTTCTAAATGGAAGAATATTCGACTACAGGCTGAGATAATATTACAAGAAGTGGGTGTAAAATATCTAGGAATAACACTTGTTTCGGCAGCAACGTATGCCGATCTCGAACAATAATAAAACAAATGTTTCTATTTAATTTGGCGCGTTTTATTATCTAAAAACAATATTCCAAGTAGAATAAAATTTATTTTTTTAAAAGAAATTTACTTACTTTATTCTGACCTCCGTGGTGACCGGCGCAATTATCAAATAAATTCTTTGATCTCGTAGTTGAACAAACCAAGCGATTATCAATTCAACAACTTGTAGTTACAAAAACATACATTAACAAAAAAAACAACTCTGATTCTTAAAGGCTAATTAATCCACAACACCACTAGATTGATCTCCTTGTAGTCTCGTAGGTAGTGTGTTGGCTTACAGATCGCGGTTCAAACCCCACGACAGAAATCTCGATCAAAATTAAAAATATAAAAAAATTTATTCTCACGCCACATACATACATATATTGCGTGTGTTAACATTATCCTTGGTCTTGTACGACAAATTTTTGATTAAAACTAAAAATATCAAAAAAAAATTGCTTCTCACGCCACATATATGTATTGTATGTGTTAACATTATCCATTGTCTTGTACGTCAGATTATAGATAAATTGTTTTATGACAATTTTATTTACTTTCAGAGTTTTTGCCAGAAAATGGCTGAGAGGAAGTCGCCGAAGAAATATTTGGGCAATTCACATAAGCCGTTGTATCGTTGTATTCATTTTATTGTTGGAAGAACTTACAACAGTGTATGATTGTTGTTGATACTTTTCATATACAAATCCGATACACTTATACACATTTTTTCCATATGTTTTTAAAAGTTGTATTGATTTTGTGTTATCAAATTTTGTGAATGAAAAAAATGTGTATTTGTTTTGATATGTTTTTAAAAAGTTGTGTTGGTTTCGGGCTATCAAATTGTTTGAATTCCACGAGATACACAATACAGCATAGCATTGAGCGTTCACAAACAAACAAATTTATTCAATACAACATACACGATACAAAGTCGTGTGAATTGCCCAATTCTGTCGTATATTTAAACCACGACCTCATGCCTAAAATGCCAACGCAGTACCTACTTACGGCGTCTTCAAAATAAAATATATATACAGTGAAATCTCCCATAGACGGACAACTACCGTTGAGGTAATTTTGTGCGTTATAGGAGATGTCCGCTTAGCAGGTGTTATATTTCTTTAGTTCAACATTTGCTATTGAACCTTTCAATATTTGAAATAACGACTACTGATGAAGTTCTAATGTTTTTAAATTTACTTTTATTATGTACATAAATAATTGGTCAATTCACACAAGCCGTTGTATCGTTGTATTCATTGTATTGTTGGACGACTATACGACAGTGTATGTATAATTTTCATGTAAAAATCCTAAACACTTATACACATTTTTTCATATGTTTTTAAAAGTTGTATTGGTTTCGTGCTATCAAATTGTGTGAATGAAAAAAATGTGTATATGTTTCCATATGTTTTTAATAAGTTGTGTTGGTTTCGGGCTATTAAATTGTTTGAATGCCAAAAATTATGAAGAAGAATACGGCATACACAATACACCAAATCATTGAGCGTTCACAAACAGCCAAGTGTATTCAATACAACATACACGATACAAAGTCGTGTGAATTGGCCAAATAAAATTATACTGAATTATGATTTTCTGAACAGTTGAATGTGACAAAAACTTTAAAAAATATGCCTACGTCGTTCAACATTACAATGCCATATTTGTAGTCAATGATGGTGGGTGGAAATGGGCACCCCCCTAAATAGTTATGTATGCTAATATTTTGCAAGTGCACACATACATACGCACATACAATAAAAATCATGAATACACTTAACTGAATTTAGTGTCAAATAATTAAATTAAAGAGAAAATCTGTGTAATACGCAATACATATGTATTTGGTTTACATTTTAATTTTTTTAGATTTTTGTCCCATATGACGGAGATACCAAAATTGCCATTAAAGCAGGGGTTACCAAACATTTTTTGGTCGTATTTTAGCGACTAAGAGACAGAAAATAAATTGAGGGAATTTATTTATTTACAGTCACAGAAAACTGTTAGTAATATACGCTATTTTGATTTTCATTACATCAACATGCTTAAAGTTATACATCTTTGACTTAATAATTAGGAAATGTTTTTTGGATATTTATTAGCCGGCTTCCAATTCTGGTTCATAAATTTCCTCACCCACTAATAAGCAACCTTTTATTTTTTCCAAATTATTACTTTATGTCCATAAAAAAGTTATTCTCTTTTCCTATCATTTAAAGTATTTACTTGAATATCCATCAAAATGTCTTTTAAGGACTTATAAGACATAAATACAACAATTTTTTAAAATAAAACATTTTTTGAGCGTAAACTTGAGCCGACATGTATGCTTGTCGCCGTCTGATCGACAACTAAATAAAAGAGCATAAGCAATATCTCTTTGCACAATTGTGCTATGAAGTGGTAACCACTGGATTAAAGGCTTGTGATCGGGAAATTCGTCCGTTATCGACTGTGTGTCACTGCATTATATTAAATTCGTTAAATTTTTTAATTTTATTTTTTAATATTACAGTCGGGGTTTAAGTTGAAAGCAACTTAAAGTCAAACTATATATCTATTTAAGTTTTAAAAACAATATCTCTTCTCAATGTAACAATCTTTACAAGTTTTCTGGAAAACTATTTTGAATCGAAATATTGTGATTTTATACCCCATTGAAGAATATTTGATATGACAGAAATATTAAAATTGCGGTTGGTTGGTGTTTATATTGAAACCAATTTTATTCACTACATCTGTATTTCTGTTTGCTTTCAATTTTAAATTTTAGCATTACAAATAAATAAACAAGAACAACAAACAACAGTAAAGCAAATGTCATAACATTTTCCCCAATAGAGTCGCCATATATTACAAATTCTCTTGTTTAATTCAGTCATTGTCTTGGGCAGGTAAAACGGGAAGTCTCACTTGTACGCAAATATTTACATGCACACATACAAATTTACACCACACACAAGATAAAAAAAATAAAAAACACAAATAACTCCTGTCCATCCTCGTTAACTACGTTACTATTTGCTTCTCTGCTTTTCAATAGTATGTGTGCGAAAGAACAGATACAATGTTAACAAAACATTTGTTTTAAAACAAATAAATAAAAAGCTGGCCATGCCAGAAACAAAAGCAACAACTTTTACAACAGCTATATTTTTGTGTAAAAAATTGTATAAAAGTTTTATGAAAAGAATACAAACAATAACACCAAAAAAAATTGAATAAACAACAAGCGATACCAATATTCGATTGCAAACACAATAAAAAGTTTTCATGCAATAAAAAATGGAAAATTTGTAAAAAGCGTAAAAAGCTTTTCAATGTTAACAAATTTGTATTCTCATGTACATTTACTACGTACTTATCTATTTAAATGCCTCGTTTACAGCACAATTGAGTACAGGAAAGTTGGTTTTTTTAACTTACTAAGCCTGTAACTGGGAAATAAACTCGTATACGTGCGTATGTTTCATCGAATATATGTTTAAACCTGCTGCCAGAATCGGGTGGACCTGCGAGAGGTAGACTCTAGAACTCAATTTGACCTATAAGCAGAAAAGTGTTTGTAAGCTTGTAAGAATCATTTAAACAAGGTATTGGTGGTGCCTCAACTTTAATGCTGAATGCTAAAGACATCTATATTGGATAAAATGCCTACCGGATCCGGTTTCTTCATGAAATTTAACGCCGCACAATGGGGTTTTTGATGCCTAAAATGTGAATTAGGTCGTGGGAGCATTCCTGGTTGCTTTATTTAAATTTTTTTTGGTTTATTTCGTTAAAAAAAGATAAATCCATAATAATAAAAAACAACAACCAAATATTCAAAATTGAGTTTTTGATTGACCTGATGTACTGCATCAAAATATGTATATGTTCTGACAAAATTTTATGGTCCTACTCTCTAAGATCATCCACCAAGCAGATAAAATTAGAATTGAACATAGAAATGTTAATACAAATTACAATAAATCATTTTGAGTATTAAACAAGTTTTCATTTTATGTTGAAGTCTTTGTTTCGAGATTCTTGCGCTTCCTCAGTTAACTGCCCTATTGGTATTAAAGAGTAGTTTATTACTTCTGTTCCGCGCCAGCAAAGATGAGAAATTTTCTTTCATTTATACTTTTGTCTTTTGGTTTTTGCTTCTTCCACTGCAATCTTCGAAATCAACTTTCGAAATATCACGCTTAACACCAGATTGGAGCGGGAAACCTATTGACGAATCGAACTAGTACTTGTTGTTCTGAAGAAAACGCTCAGGAACTGTATGAGATGCATTCCAGAGACTCTTCAATTGGGAAATTAAAACTTTTCCATGTATCGTTAAAAACTTTAATATTTTGTTATTGTTTGGCAATAAACGTGTAAGCATTTTTTCTTTAAGAAATGCAATTTTTTTTAGTAAAGGTTTCAAATCCAGAACTTGCAATTATTTCATAAAGTTCTCTTCGAGAAATGAAAATTGAATTCACATTTGTACCTATGATTGAATAAATATGGTCTTATAATTTTATACAAAAAAATTATTAGATACAAACTATATAGGTGCAAAAATATATCTTCTTTTTTTTAATCAGGTGCAAGAAAGTGCAAACATTTTTTTCCTATTATTTCACAAGGTGTCTTAGGTTAAAGAAAAGAACATTTTTTAGCTTTACTTTGCTTAACTCACAACTATTTTTCCATATATGCTACAAAATTTGCAAATTAATAGACCTTCACAAAAAATATTTTAATATTTTATATTTATTTTATTTTAATATTTTTAATATTTTTACTAAAAAACTTGCCGGGAACTAATTTTAAAAACATTGAAAATTTAGTTTTTTCACGAAAGATAAAAAAATATCAAGAAACTCACACTTCAAAAAGACGTAGTAATGTAACGGTACTTGCTAGAGACATATTTTTTAAGAAAGTGATGTAGGATTTTGTGCACTTTTAGCTCATATAAACAATATTTGGTACTCAAGAATTTCATTTTCCAATTAATTCCCATTTTATGCATCAAAACCCCAATGTGCGCCGTAGTCTAGTAGGTTTAAACCTCGGCTCAGACATCTCAAACAAAACAATATATGAAAAATAAACATTTTTTCGCCGACTTTTTCTCAACAGTCTACTGTCAAAAGTCTACTGAAAAGTCTGCCGTAAAGTCTGAAAGTAAAAACATCGATCTTATCAAATTTTCTGTGCCAAAAAAATCATAAACGTTTGAAAGTACAGCGATATACATGATAAATTTTCATTCTTTTATTCACACTTTAAAAATCTTGAACTTTTAACTCTCTTTACCTATTACTTGGGATCGAGTAGATAAAGCTTTTGGACTTGAACAAAGAGTTTGTTGTCCAACAATTTTGTATTTTATAAAAATATTTCTTTCAATTCATTTTTTATTTATTTTATTTTTTATTTATTTATTTATTTATTATAATTAACATAACACAACAAGATTTTAATCTTATAAGTTATAGTGCTATGCTTAGGATCAATAAGATATAATACATAAAAAAATAATAAAAATTATGAAATATAAGAAATTAAGTAAGACTAACAAATTAATATAAAAAACAAATTAATTAAAATATTAAAATATTAAAATTGAGTAGAAATATAATTTAATTGATTTAATTACTTTAGGAAAACTAACAATACTACAGAAATAAAAAGAAAATAAAAAAGTTAAAAAAGATAAAGAATTCTAAAGATATAAAAAAGAAATATTTACAAAAATTGGTATAGAAAAGTAAGGATAAATATTTAACCGATATAATAAACATGCTAAGAACGTAACCAACTTTTCATTAAGAGAAAAATTTAAATAACTCCTTTTTGAACGCGTTTGCATTGCCTAACTTTTGGATGTGGTTTGGTAGGGAATTCCAGAGACTAGTGGTGTGTATAAAGAACTGTCGCTGTGACAGAAGAGTCCTGTAACGTTGTTGAATAATCTTCATGCCTCGGCATGACCTAGCAAACTTAATATGGTCTACTAAATATTCTGGCTGTCCCGTATTAATAATTTTATGGAATAGAATGAGGCATTTAATTTTCAGAAGATTATCAGATTTCACACTAAATATCTGATACGCTAAATGAGAAATATGATCCCGGCGACCTTTAAGAAATACGTATCTTGCTATATTGTTGTATGCCAAGTTTAATTTCCGGTTGTCATTACTATCGCAGTTTGCAAAAATTTCGCACCCATACAATAGCACAGGAATCAAATAAGTTTTAGCAAGTTGCATACGAATTGCAAAAGGAGTTGAATCAATGACCGCCCATAAATTCCGTAGCATGCTGTAAATTCTGCCAACAACGACACTTATATGGCCAGACCACGATAATCCGTCATTAAATACAATACCCAGATTAGTAGCAGACTTTTAAAATAAAAACAAAAAATAAAAACTAACTTATTTTTAACTTATTCTAAATAAGTATGTAATAAAATAAACGTCAAATGACCATGATAAAGGTCATTACACATTATAATCCTTCCAATATTGGATTTGTCCCCAAGAATTTTTTTGCTTTATTTACATGAACCCGAGATTTCACAAAACTCCAGAGAACAAAATCACTCGGCATTAGAATTTATTTTGTTTTGGATGTCGTTGCTACAATAAATTGATTGCAGCGGGCACGCTTTAGTAGGTGACGCCGTCATGACGTCGCAATTTGTCCATGACGCTAAGTTGAGAAGACAAGAACTTCTTTATTATGGCCTCTATATTCGGCCTCATCTTCAAAAAGACAGGTCAACCCGCTTGACCAAAATCCACACCAGATAGTTGAATTTCGAGTGTTCATTTGTTTCTCATGGATTCCGTGAGTATGTGTATTTACTTAGCCATTCAGATGGCAATATGTCTCATCCGAGAGTAGGACTTTTTGCGAGCACAACTTTTCAAATAAGCTTCAGTAAAGCATTTGATAGAGTCAACCATGATCTTTTGCTTTATAAACTATTTTGCATGGGTTTTAGTAACAATGCCGTATGTTGGCAGAAATCTTATCTTTCTAGCAGAACTCAACAATTGAAATTTGAAAATGCTTTATCTAAAGTCATCGATGTTCCCTCCGGAGTGCCTCAGGGAAGCCATCTTGGTCCAGTACTATTCATATTATATATAAACGATTTGCCATCTGTCATTATTCATTCTAATATACTCATGTATGCAATTGATGTTAACATTTTTAATTCGCTTGATAGCATATCTGGTCAGTCAACTCTTCAAAAGGATATTGATTATTTTTGTCAATGGTGTGAAGTCAACTTGTTGGAGTTAAACTTAAGTAAATGCAAACATATATCATTTCATCGTTCATTTAAACTTGATACCTCTTATCATTGTAAAGACTAAATTTTGGATAAGGTTTTAAATATAACTGATATTGGAATCTTGTTAGATCATATGCTTACGTTTTCTGAACATATATCAATGATGGTGAACAAAGCAAATGGTGTTTTAGGATTTATAAAGCGCTGGTCAAAGGAATTTACTGATCCCTACGTAACAAAACAATTATATATATCTTTGGTGCGCCCTATCCTTGAGTATGGATCTATTATATGGGATCCACATTATCTTATTTACATTAACCTAATTGAATCTGTACAGAAGCGCTTTCTGTTATTTTGCTTGAGAGGACTTGGATGGAACTCGTTTGTTCTCCCTTCGTATGAAAGTAGACTCGCTCTTATAAAGCTACCTACACTGAAAAGTCGAAGAATAATGCTAAGTGTCTCTTTTCTTCTTGGTTTAATACGTGGAGATGTCTATTCTGATTATTTGTTACATAAAATTAATTTTAATGTTCCAATTAGACCTTCTCGTAATTTTAATTTATTAAATTTACAATTTCACCGCTCAGTCTACGCCAACAACGACTCTTTTCGTCAAATATGTTTAAAGTTTAATAATCTGTATCATTTAATTGATCTTTCTGAAAGCAATTATTCTTTAAAGAGAAAAATTATATTGTACTTGAATCATTAAATGAGCTGCTCAGTGCACAAATCGATTAACTCCATAAAACAAAAACTTGAGAAATGCGATGAAATAATGTAAATTGTTTTTAAAATTCCCTTTACAATATAAATTCAAATATATATTGTAGAATACATAAATACATATGTGGTTTTCATCTAATGGCATATAAAATTAATAAGAAAGAATAGCCAAAAAATTAATGTTAGTAATGTTATAAATTTCATGTAAATGGTGGAGTTAATTGATTTGACAACTGAAAAAAGTAATAAAGTTAAATTAGGTTTTTAAATTTTTAAGTTTTTTATTACAGAAAAAATATGTTTTACAAATTTTCCATAAAATTGAGTGTTTACAGTGCTGTTATAATTATATTCATATTTGAATTGTATGAGATGGGGGTTTGACCTTTCTAATTTTGTACAGCGTATTTTAAGCCAATTTACTGGAACCCTGTAACGGCAATTAGACTGTGCTTGACTAACTTATTTTACTTAATTTCTGGTAAGAAGGCACTAATATTTGACATTATCAGGAAATGCTTGCTAGTGTATTTGAGGTGGACAAAAAACTTACAGTAACTGCAAATTGATAACTGTTATCATTCAACGGTTGCTAGCGGTGCATTTGAATTGCGTTATTGAAACGATTTACATAAGAGTATGGAGTTAATCAAAATGTCTTCTGAAATAAATTATTTATTATTCAATGGCCCAAAAAAAAAATTGTCGTTTAATGGTGTTAATCTTTACTATTTAGGAAAGTTATAATAAATATAAAAAGTTATGACTATCACAAGTGCTTTGACACATAAATTTAAGATTCTTGGAAAAGTGGAGTTAATCACTTTGTGCACTGAACGGCTCAAATATTAATTATATATATTGTTTGTAAATTTAAATTTAGTATGTAAGGAACTACTATCTATAGACATAAATAAATAAATAAATAAATAAATAAATAAATAAATAAATAAATAAATAAACAAATAAATAAATAAATAAATAAATAAATAAATAAATAAAAAAAATTGGTGACAATTCTGTTGTTTACATGTTGTTCCTTCGTAAAGCGGTTAATTTTTAGTGATGAGAATAAATGCAAGAGACTGCATCCAAAAACACAGAGTTGCTACTTGCACTATTACTGAGACACCACTTATTTGAAGGTTCATATTATTCTTCTGCTTTAACATATTTGTTTAACAAGGTAATCATCCAGCCTTAGAAATAATGTGTATTTTAAAGTTTCTAAAAACTTACGAATACATTCAACTCAGTGTTAATGTCTAGCATAGGCTCCTGAGCTAAATTTTAAACTTAATCGACATCATTAGAAAACAAGTGTTTAATACCATAGGAGAAGGGTAAAATAATAACTGTGGTAATTTGAGGTTGAACAAAAATTATCGGGTAAATGTACTGTCACCATATGCATCATTATATTGTTCTGTCCTTGTTTGTATTTCCTAATACGTACTATGACGACATGAAATATGTTGTGAAAACGAATAGCTTTAAGATGTAAAAGTTTATCAAAATTTGGTAAAATAAATTAATTTTCTAAATTTTGAATAAAATTTCTAATTTTCGCCATAATTTAGCATTATGAGTTTAAGGAAATTAATCGAACAGTTTCTAAAATCTATCTGAAAGATATTTAAAAATAATTTATTTAACGTTCCGATAGCTATAGCTGTAGATTGGTTTCTTTGTTTCCGATATAGAGGCCCAGTTCCGATCTACATCTGAGTAGCAAAAGGTCCTCATGGGCATCTATGCAATTCGTTTGACCAAGGAACTCGATCTTGAATCTGACTGAAGCAATTGATGTTTGGTATCCTGCCGTAAAAGTCGCCGTGGTCTAGTAGGTAGTATGTTGGCTTATTAGATGTGAGGCCTCGGTTCAAACCCCAGGCCAGGCATCTCCAACTAAACGAAATATGACAAAATATTTCTTCGGCGACTTCCTTTCAGCAAGTTTCTGGGAAAAACTCTGAGAGTAAATAAAATTGCCATGAAAAGTTTCTCAAAAATTTGTCGTTCGGAGTTGACTTTAAACTGTAGGTCCCACCACTAATGTATAAAAATTAATGCACACGACATAAGTGGTGTGAGAAAACAGGTCGTAATCCTGACTAAAGGGTTTTAATGACCAATTATGTATGTATGTATCCTGCCGTATAATTTCGAGTTTAGAAAGTAGCCGGACATTATCCCAATTATATGCTGGTGATAAGATTTTTGTCCCTAGGTGATGCATTCCCTCATAACCTGCAGACTATACGTCAGAAAGGCTGCGTCTTAGCGATCCCGTATCTTAATCAGTTATATACAAAATATTATTTCTAAGACCCTAAGTAATTAAAAAAAATCGATCGTTCTTTTATTTTTGATCTTTTATACATTATTGGTAGAATTAATTTTTATATATACATACATACTTCTGACAAGAGTTACCAGTATCTTAACCTACATCATTATTACATCTACATATCCGAACTGCAGAAGTGAAATAAACGGAAATTAGAGGATGTTAATAAAGGCTGTCTGTCCAAAATTGAGGTATCATTTTAATTTTACTTTCTACTTGTAATTTTTAATTAAAAATGTTTGTTTTCAGATCCTAAATACATTCCGTTTAGTTAATATGGGACGCTACACAAAGGCTATACATGTTTTGATTGATTTGATTGAAATAATTTTAGAAAAAGGCAAAAGTTAGTTAGGAAATTTTGAAGAAAATTCGGTAGAGAAAATACTCTAACAAATCGTACCATAAAGCCGGTAGTTTAGAAATTTGAAGAAAATGGATCCATACATGATAATAGAAACATAATTTATCAACTTAGTGGTCATTCAATCAAGAATACAGCAGTTGAGAGCGGAAATGTTGGAAAAGATGCAAAAACATCAAAAAAGTAATAAAAATAAAATCGCATTATTTCTAGTAGAGGAGGGGTAAATTGGCCACCAAGATCATGCAATTTGACATCTTCAGATTTTTTTGTGGGACTTTTCGAAATCCAAAGTGTACAGCATTAATCCTACAGCAATTCAAAAGTTCAAACCAATATTATTAAGCAAATATTAACCATAAACAACAGTTTATTGAAAAACGTAATTGATAATTTTGGTAAAAAATTAACAGCCAGCCGAGCTAGTAGGGGGCGGGTCACTTGACTGATATAATTATTCATTTATAACCGCAACCTATTTGTAATAATAGGAGCCGTCGCAGTCTTCTAGTCAGATTTCAGGCTCTGGGAGTAAATAAATTCGCGATGAAAAGTTTCTCAAAAATCCGTCGTTCGGTGTTTGAACAATGTTAGCCTGAAGCTAATGTGTTGGTGTTTTAACACTGGGGTTCATTGCTATCATAATTGTTGTTACTACAGTTAACCCTTCTTTTATACACTTCATTAATTCATTCTTCGGCAAAAACAAATAAACTGAGAGTAACTTCCTTAAGTTCTGAACACAAATATTAAAGTTTTTAATTTAATTTTATTTCTATTGGCTTCTTCCTACCATTTCAGTACAAATATATGTACCAGTAGATCCTAACTATAGGTTATTTCAAGTTCAAGGTCCTTCTTTAAATAGCAATTAAACATTCTCAATGGTAATTGATAATTTTTATTAACCCATGTAAAGCCCCAGGAAAACTGAAAATAATTTTTTTTATTAAAAATGAGGGGTACAAAAATCTAGGAAAACAAAATATTTAAAAAAATATGTAGCACATAAAAGGGGTGTACCTAAATTGGCACAGTCGTCACATATGAGTAAAAATTTTAATAGCAATTTTTGTCAAAAAAAGTGCTTTTTTGCATTTCTTTTTACAAATCCACCGGCCTATGTTATGGCTGATCTAAGGAATTGGAAGCCTTTCGGAAACATGATTGGTGCTGCTTAGCTGTACATACATACATAATTGGTCCTTACAAGGCTTCAGTCAGGACTACGATCTAGCTTCTCACTCTTACATATGCTGTTAGTCGATTCCTAACGACAAATTTTTTGAGAAACTTTTCATGGCAATTTTTTTTTTTTTTTTTTTTTAACATAACACAACAAGATTTTAATCTTATAAGTTATAGTGCTATGTTTAGGATCAATAAGATATAAAACATAAAAGAATAATAAAAATTGTGAAGTATAAGAAATATAAGAAGTTAAGCAAAAATAACAAATTCATATAAAAAACAATTTGATTAAAATATAAAATTTAAGTAGAAATATAATTTAAAACAATATAGAAAAACTAACAATACTACAGAAATAAAAAGAAAAAAAAAATTAAAAAAATAAAGAATTCCAATAATATAAAAAAGAAATCTTTACAAAAATCGATATAAGTAAGGATAAATATGTAACTGATATAATAACCATACTAAGATTGTAACAAACATTTCATTAAGAGAACAATTTAAATAACTCCTTTTTGAACGCATTTGCATTGCCTATCTTTTGGATGTAATTTGGTAGGGAATTCCAGAGACTAGTGGTGTGTATAAAGAACTGTCGCTGTGACAAAAGAGTCCTGTAACTTTGTTGAATAATCTTCATGCACCGGCATGACCTAGCAAACTTAATTCGGCCTAATAAATATTCCGGCTGTCCCGTATTAATAATTTTATGGAATAGAATGAGGCATTTAATTTTCAGAAGATTATCAAATTTCACACTAAATATCTGGTACGCTAAATGAGAAATATGATCCCGGCGACCCTTAAGAAAGACGTATCTTGCTATATTGTTGTATGCCAAGTTTAGTTTCCGGTTGTCATTACTATCACAGTTTGCAAAAATTTCGCACCCATACAATAGCACAGGAATTAAATAAGTTTTAGCAAGTTGCATACGAATTTCAAAAGGAGTTGAATCAATGACCGCCCATAGATTCCGAAGCATGTTATCCAGTTCATGATTCAAAGTTACATAATCTAAATTCTTAAAATCACGATAAGTGACATATCTGTCCACAGCGCAAGTTACAGACATATTATAATTCAAGAAGAGAAGATCATGGTTAGAGAAACCGGAAGCAGAAATTTGATCATATAACAGTACCCTCTCATTATGATTTACAAATATCAGGTCAATCAGGCTACTGGACGTTGAATGAAAGTGTGTAGGTGTCGAAACATTCACAGGATTCAGATGAAGTGATAGCATTGGCCCAATTAACGGATTATCAAATAGAAGGTTATTATTGAAATCACCTACGATAACTATGTCGTCATATTGAATGGTAATATCCTCAAGAATGGAAATAAAAGGTTCAAAATTTAAACTAAAATTCGGTCTATATACACTACCTAGAAGAAGCTTCTGTCTATCGCCAGTTGAAAAAACCAGAAATAAATATTCAATTTCACTCCCGATGTGGGTTAATAATTTTCGCCCGCATAGTATAACGTCACGAACATAAATCGCAACTCCACCACCTCTAGCCCTGGTCTCAATTCCATCAACTAGGATTCTCCTATCCGACCGGAAAAGCTTAAATCCCCGTAAATTAAAAACTGAATCTGGAACATCTAAGGGAAACCAAGTTTCGGAAACACAAATAACATCAATACCCGCGGACATAAATAAATACCTAAATTCGTCAATCTTATTATTCAAGCTCTGAGCATTTATGTGGACAATGTTGAGACCCACTTTTTGCCTAGCAAGAATTCGTACCATGTTATACACACTGTCTGTGGAATTATAGCCACTGGAAGTCATTAAATCGTAAGAAAGTTTTGGCAATGCTTTTAAGAATAAGGTGTAAATCAGAGACTATAATAATTAAGCGTTCAAATAAAAAGGAGTTATACATACGTTTTTGAAAGGTACAGTAGGAGTACATATCACCGAAATTGATGTTGAAGATGGTGAGATTTATAGAAGTCAGGAAATATCTTAGGTGTTCACACAGCCGGGCCAGGAAATAACTTATTGAGGCTGTCCATATCATCTATTAGTATGAGGTCATCACTCGTATCCTTTTTTATATATACATAACCCCGCATAGTGAACGCAGAAGATAAAATTTTTCTCTTTTTGAGACGAATTGCCGCGCTCAATATTTTAAAATTGGTTTGAGTTTTCGTTGACATAGAACTTTTCTTCTGAGGTGAGACCAATATCCCTAAGGCGGAAGACAAAACCATTGTGTAGTTTCCTGTAGTTTGCCATTAATTTCAGGAAGAAGTTCCTATCATATGCAGACCACAGTTTCACAATAATAGCGGCATCTTTTGAGTTCTCCCTATGTTTGTTGTTATGATTCCTTAGGCGATAGAACGATTGAATGTTCGGTACGGGTGTATTGATGGTGTTACATATTTTATGGAATATTTCCGGTAGGTTTTCGTCGTGTGCGTACGGGATTTCGTTAATCCTAAGCTCAGATGAAACCGGATAATTCCGTTGCCTTAATTTTGTTTTGAGGTCACTTATATCCTCGCGAATCTTATCTATTTCGGAAGCTTTATTGTCAACAATGGTTACCCGTTCGGTAATGTTTGACAATTTATCTTCAATTATGCTGTATTTTTCGCGCAGATCACTAATTAATTCCTCTTTAAACTCCTTAAACTTGAGGTCAATTGTGCGCAGAATTTACTCTTAGAGTTTTTGCCAGAAATCTGCTGAGAGGAGGTCGCCGAAGAAATATTTTTTCAAATTTCGTTTTGTTGGAGATGTCTGACCTGGGGTTTGAACCGTGGCCTTACGTCTAATAAACCAACACACATATGGCGACTTTAGCTGTAATCTGCAAGTCTACAATATTAATTGGCGAAGGACGAGCAGCAGCGCCTTTTTTGATAATAAAAGTCTAGCTATTGTTGATCGAAAGAAGATCTGAAACATGCTGTTTCATTTATTAAATACATGTTAAATGTCAATGACGTATTCCAAGGACACGCCACTGAAGGTAACAGAATCTTTCTGTGGTGTGAGAACAGATGTTTGGAAAGATATTCTCAACGAAACGTTACGTATACAGACCCAAAGTCTCTTCTCAAAAAATGGGTTTGAGGCAATCAAAACTTTTGTCTGCAAATTACAATAAAAGCGGATTTTAGCCTCGCATCAAATTATTTGAGTATCTTTTGTAGACTAATTCGAAATGGGTATGATCAGAATGAATTATCAGGACAGGAGGTATTGAGGGGTCCTAGAAGGATGCACTTGGGTGCTTAACCTGAAATTTGCCTGGACGACAGGCTTGGAGGTGACATAGGGACCCCCTATAAAGTTTGATTAGGGCACAATAGATCGTATGGTTGCAGTCTTCATGTTGATATTAATGGTAGGCGAATAAATCTCTTTACAATTTTTTTTGCCATGCTCAGAACTAAAGCATGTCAAATGAGTTTTGGAATAATGTGTTTTCTTTGGACAAGTAAAAATGATACATTTATGTACTTTAATATGGAGGCAAAGGAAACGAAGAGCTCTCTCTCAAGAAACGTTAAAGTAAAGTAGTAGTAGTAGTACAATGCTGTGGGGATATGTGTCGGCACCGGGTTTAGGCAATTCGAAATTTATTGAGGAAATAATGAATAGGAGAGAGTATTTAAGTAGTATTTAAGTATTCTTAAGCCTTAATGGTTATTACTTCCAACAAGTCAATGAATATCAATACTGCTGCTAATATGTCCCCACAGGCTTAATACTCTTGAACAAAGTCTCGATACGACTCAAAGAGAGTATTTAGGAGATCATATGAAATGACGATTACGTAGACGCTCAAACTCAAAAGCTTGCTAATGAGTGTATAGATATTATAACTCTTTAGTCAGAATTACGAGCTAGTTTCTCACACCACTTATGTTGTGTGCGTTAATTTTCACAAATGAACCTACAGTTTAAAGTCAACTCCGAACGACAGATTTTTGAGAAACTTCTCATGGCAATTTTATTTACTCTCAGAGTTGTTGCCAGAAATCTGCTGAGAGGAAGTCGCTGAAGAAATATTCTTTCATATTTCCTTCAGTTGGAGATGCCTCACCTGGGGTTTGAACCGAGGCCTCACGTCTAATAAGCCAACTTACTACCTACTAGACCACGGCGACTTCACATACACATACACATTTACTGTTCAAAAATGTGAAGTCACAAGAAAGATTGCCTTATTTTTCTTAGGGTTTTTGGAAAACCTTAACATTTTTATTGTTTTATAATAAAAGATATTTTTCAATTCACGAAATCGCTAATGGATCGCTATGGGTACCTAGAATTGTGCTGTCCACTGTATATTATAAATTAGCTTTGAACGTGTTCACTATGCTAATTAGCATTATGCCCTTGCAATTCTCGAATTCTATAAGTTTACCTTACTTTAGAATTTTAATTGTACCATCTTGTTCTTGAGGAGCTCATACAGCTGACTGATGCATGGGATGCGGAAATCATCGCCAACTCCCACTGGACCGAAGATCTTACGTAGGACTTTTCTCTCGAATACTCTCAAGGCTGCTGCATCAGTGCTTAATAGAGTCCATGTCTCTGCGCCATAAAGAAGCACGAGTAAGATGCTTGTAGAGTATTAGTTTTGTGGTACAAGAGAGGTCTCTGCTACTCAATTGCCTATTGAGACGATAGTGGCACGTGTCGGCAAGAGTGTTCCTGCGCTTGTTCTCCAGACTGACATCATTGGAGGAGCCAAGATAAAAAATTCCTTGACTGTATCAAAAATATAGTTATCGGCCCTAATCTGAGAATCAATACGCAGCACGCCTTTACTTGTCGATAACATATACTTTGTTTTGCCCTCATTTACTGCAACACTCATCTTATTCCTCCCGTTCAATAGCACTAAAGGCAGCAGTAACATCACGCTTGATACGCCCTATGATGTCAATGTCGACAGCGTACGCAAGCAACTTCATACCTTTTTAAAAAATAGTGCCATTGATTTGCACTCCCGCTTTTCGCAGAACACACTCCATGAAGAAGTTGATGAGTTCGCATGATAAGGGATCGCCTTGTCTGAAGCCTCGCACGGTTAAAAAGGTTCGGAGATGTCCATTCCTACCTTGACGGAGCTGCAAGAATTGCTCAACGTCATTCTGCGTAGCCTTATCAGCTTCGCAGGTATACCGAGCTCAGACATTGCGGCAAAAACACGATATCTTATGGAGTCATCGAAGGCTGCCTTATAGTCGACAAAAAGATGGTGTGTGTCGACTTGTTTTTTGTGGATCTGTTAAAGGATTTAGCGTAGTGTGAAGATTTGGTCGATGGTGGACTTGCCAAGTCTGAAGAGTCACTGATAAGGTCCAAACAGTGTTTAAACGAGTGGCTTCAGTCGTTAGCACAATACGCCTGTAAGAACATTATAAGCGATAGGAAAAAGGCTTATAACCCCGTAGTTGGCGCATATCGTAGGGTCTCCCTTTTCCTGGAGTTTTATCATTACATCCGGTCTTAAACAATTCAACGGGGAGGCCATCAGGAGCTGCCGCTTTATTGTTTTTAAGACGCATAATCGCAAATTTGACCTCTTCATGGCTAGGCGGCGGAATCTCCACGCCGTCATCATCGATCGGGTTCGGAACATCATCTCTAAAGGCGGTATTGGTGTCGCCAATGCCTTGTAGCAGAGTAGAAAAGTGTTTCTCCACAACCTCAGCACCCCCTGCGGATTGTTACCAAGTTTCCATTTTCATCTTTGCTGGAAGACGCTTTATCCTGTTTCTAAGTGATGATCTTGCCATCGATGCTTTTCAATGATTTACTAGAGATGTAACGCTTGCGTTCTAGTTGTTTCGTCAAAATTCTTATATTATTACTCATATCCAAACTTTCCATACAGACACATAGTTTCTTTTTATGAAGCAATTGTCGACTTAGGGTGTCATCTGGACGTAATGTACTCAAAAATCCTTAACTTAATAACATAGATTGAAAAAATTATATTCTTATAACAACAATTGTAGGTAGCAACCAATTGTAAATATCAACAGCATATTATAATATAAAAACAAAAAGTTTACATATTCATATCGTATTTTCAACACTTGAATGGTTTTCAAATAGTTTTTGGCAACTTTACAATTTTGTGTCTATCGTCTGTAGAAAGTAAACGAAAAGAAGAATGGAATTAAATACATAAAACGATTTACGGATTCAGCTGCTTTTTGTGTATTCTACAATGCTTTTTCTGCAATGAATTTTTTAAAGCATTATTAGTTACTTAAAAAAGAAATCCGTTGGCAAAACACTGTAATCTGATTATGGACGAAATAACAATTAAAAGAAGTACGGATTATGGCAAATAAAGTAAAGTGTGGCGTGTAATTTACATTAATTTGTATAAAATTCAGGTTTTTGTGCTAAAGAGTGCTTATATTTATTATTCGGGTTTAAGTTAGACTAGAAAAAAAACATTTCCGGGCTTGTGAACCCGCACAGATAAAAAAGAAATATGAAATTTTAATCTCATGATATTGAAACAAGAATAAATTCTTAGGAATTATTAAGAATAATTTTTTTATTGTAAAGCTGTATTCCTTTAATTGAAGTAAATAGAAGTAGAGGATACCAACTATAACGGTTCAAGGTTTATATCGGCATATGTCTAAACCATCTATTCGGCGCTCGTCATAAAACGCAATCCGATAAAAAAAATGTATGTCTTGGACAAACTTCCACAACTTCTTCAAGTCTGGTATATTATCCTGCTTAAAGTATTGAGATCTCGAACTATCGTTTCGTTGTCCTCTAGGCATGCCCCACATTGTCTTCTATGTAAGGCGTAGTATCCAATACGTGCGCTCATCTGTATACTAAAATCGGTTTTTGTTAAACTTAATAATCTATGCGAAGCTTTAACTTTACGTTCTCTAATTCCCAACTATAGTAGATTTTTATAGCTTGGTGACCCATTGTCAAAATTTTACCTCCGCTTGGGAACTCGTATTAAATTCCTGCAGTGGGATCTTTCATTAAGCGCTTTCTATCTTTAAATTTAAATAAAACAAAGAGTGTGTGAAATATCATCGAAATTTCTTATTCGTTTTAGTTTGATTTTTGATTCTTTTATTGGATCTTTCATTAACCGGTTTCTATCTTTAAATTTAAATAAAACAAAGAGTGTGTGAAATATCATCGAAATTTCTTATTCATTCTGAGGACTAATTGACGCCATTATGTGTAGAGTATAACATCGTTCAAATGTGTGCCGCGGTTTTCAGGGTGGAGCGTTTCCTAAATCTCCAATTTTCCATGAACCTGACGCATAAATCATAACCCAACGGCTTAAGTTATGTTGGCTTTGACGACTGTCGAGGTTTGCGGCTTATTTGCACATTTCTGCGACTTAAAAAATAACACAAGAAAAAGAATAGCTGCATCTGATTGCATGATATCTGTAGGTCGTTTACATCAACTCCACAATAAAAGATCACGGCCTCAAATCGCTTGTGCAACAAATCCAAAGTGGCATAACATGCCTACCCTAAAACTTGTCGTTGATGTGTAAATCATCCAATTCAGGCCAAATGAAGTTGGTAATCATCGACGTATAATACTCGCTGTTGACATGGATGACCTGGTCAATGTTGGTCCCAAGGTAATATGCAAACACTAACTTTTTCGGTGTGCATTGAAAGCTCTTGGACATAATGCAGATTTTTTTTCGCCCAAATTCAACAATTTTGTTCACATTCTCCTTCATACAGAAATCGGTCTTACTGTTAAAGATGTTTTTTTGATCAAAATTAGCTTCAGTTGCCAACTGCTGCAGACTCCATTCAGGGAACATACATACGTCCTTGTCAATAGTCGCTTACCTTCAGTTTCTGTATCCGCCGAATTTCCTATGAGTGCGGACTCAAGTCACAGCATAAAATTAAACAAGTTATTATCCACTTCATCGTTCGTTTGCTGAACCAGTGGATCGATTTGTACAAAGTCCAGCACAGAAGCCAAAATTTAGAAAAAACTTATGCAGGAGCTCGTCTCAATTAGAGAAGAAAAATTACAGAATCTTAGTTTTTTGTTGTATTTATTTATTACAACACAATTATTAATAAAATTCTAATTATTCGAGCCATATAGCCGCTGTAACGTAATAGATCAGTGTCTCTGATATGTAACTCACGAGTCTTACACAATTAGACAACGGACTATGCACTTGTGCAAAATATTAAAATATATATTAAAATTTAGTGCAAATATATCATAAATACCTTTGACAAATATTGCTCCAGTTTGAATTGTCAAAATCAAAATAAAATATTCAACATTATATTAAAAAACAATTTTTAAAAATTTTTTACTAGAATTTTGTATCATTTAATATTTCTAAAGGTACACTAACATCTAAAAAATATTTGACAAAAAACGTAAAATATTTCTTTGCCATAATGTGACCAAAAAATTATTTTGAGGGCAAACAGAAAAATTTTCAATTTTGGGCATATACAATTATTTGCCGTCAAACAAAAATGTTTGAAGTGTGACCACCCAGTGTCAAATATTTTCATAATTTTTGGGCAAATATTTATTTGCTCTTACATATTTTTCGAAAGGTCAAACAGAGGCAAAAACAGCTGTTTAAGGCTGTGTTGTCTACTTCAGTATATATACTTCAGTATATAAAATAATGAGTTGTTCATAAAAACTTTTCTCATAAATCTCTATGAATTATATAAATTTTCAAATTAGACCTAAAATAAATCATTTAATTTACATACATACATATATTTGATTTCCAATTTTTAGATTTAACATCTATTTTACCCTCTATTTTATTTTAAAAACACAATTTTTCTGCGCATTCATCTTCTTTTCTGCTCTGAACCCATTTTCGAACCCATGGTCAGTCGTCTTTCTTTTTTCTTCACAAAATATCACTGAAGATCCGCAACACAAGACGCGAAAATATTCATCTTCCATTATGTATAAAACAACACATTTACATGTATGGTCAAATATTTGTTTTGTATCAAATATTTTTTAAGTGGGACCATATGGCATGCCCATATACATGTTTTTCTATATTTCTGTTTGCCGATTTTTGATGAAATAAAAATGGGAAAATAAATGTGCGTAGTGTGACCACAAAACAAAATTTTAGTTGTTTCAGTCAAATTTCGGGCAAACAAGAGAAAGCAATATTGGTGCAAACATTTGCCATGTTTGACCGTACCTTAATTAAGAAATTTTAAAAATCTTTTAAACGTTATTTGAAGTGGCATTTCCAAAGGTCTCTAAAGTCGTTGTTTGGTTATGATCAAAAATTAGTTACCTTATCAGTAAAAGACTTGTTGTTCATGTTGTAATATTATTCAAATACTCAAAACTTTTTTCTAATTTACGAGTCTACCATAAAATGAATCTATTAAGAAAATGGTCCACGCCATGTTCTGTGTTAATATTTTTTCGTTGCACTGTAAAATCGAAACCAATACCTTGTAATTCGTTGTCGCAAAACTAACAACCGCATTGATGTCAATTTTCAATCAATTTTTTCCAATTTAAAGTGGTTGGTAAACAGCACAGATAATGAAGGGTATACTTGTAAATATATTGTGTATTGCACCTCATTTTCACCGTTAACAAACAACAATGTTAATTGCAGACAAATTTTGAATACAAATATTGTTCATTTACATACTAAAATCGATACAAATAAAGTTCGCATTTTGATGACCAAAATATTTGTCAATAATACGGAAGAAAACAAATTATAACGTAAACAAAGGAGAAAACGAGCTGGTTAACAGTTGTCCAATATGGATGTTCTCATTATTTTTAAGGCTGTATTCTCAAAATCACGTACATACTATAATGACAGACAGATATAAGTACAAATATACATAAGGTTCTAATTAAATGTTGCTTTGGTTGTCGTCCTGTTATATTTGTAAAATGTATTGGAAGCGTAATTTTCAAGTTTTGCAACTTGTACACATATTGTAAAAATTTGAGGCATTGTAGTTCATTGTGGTTCTTTTGATCGCTTAATTGATTGATTTTCAACCCAAGTAAAACAACAGATTTTTTTTCCGTACACAAAATTAAATTATAGTCGCCGTGGTCTAGCAGGTATGCTGCCAAATGAAATTTAAAAACAGTATTTCTTACGGCGTCTTTCTCACAACAAAAAGTCTGACAGTAAAATAAAAACGCCATTAAAAGTTTCTCAAGATGAGGAATCGACTTAAAATTGTAGGTCCCACCACTCATGTATAACAATAACTCACGCTACATATGAGAGAAACTTGGTGGTAATCCTAACTAAAGGTTTATAATGACCAACTAAGTAATTGAGTAAGTAAAAAAACCGGTCACGTTAAAAATCAACACCATTGATGGTGTGGTGTCGCTTATGATAGGGTCACTGACTTCCATTGCAGAGAACAAGATGCGTAATCATCGCCCAAAGTCTACAAATAAAACATTTTAAAAGTTTTTCCTAAGCCAACCATGGATATTCATGCAAGATTCTGTTCCAGCTCTTAAAGTCTAAATTGCTCAAACCTGGGTACGAAACAATTTTCCAGTATTCATCGTTGGTGAAGAATATGCCTCTGGCAGTTCTGATTTCAATCGGCTGGGCTATAAAGTGTGAACAACTTTTAAGCACGTGGTTTGCAATAAAAGATATCCCAGTATTGTCTCTCTTAAGGCAGTCTTGATTCATACTTTGAAGATACGTAATTGGAACACTCTCTAATGCAAATACTAAAAAAATACTACTATTTTCTAATGTTTTTTGCATAAGCAGTGTATTCAAATTCATAAACGACATGCAGTTATTTTGCAGTGCAAACGTTGACAGTGTGAAAAACATATCTTATAAGAGTGTTTTATTTATGCACCTATTTGTCTTACATACATACATTATATTCTATTGGTCATTACAACCCTTCAGACAGGATTACGACGTAGTTTCTCACGCCATTCATGTTGTGTGTGTCAATTTTATACATGAGCAGTATACAGTTTAAAGTCGGTTCCGAACGACAGATTTTTGAGAAACTTTTCATGGTAGTTTCATTTACTCTCAGAGTTTTTGCCAGAAATCTGCTGAGAGAAAGTCGCCGAAGAACTATTTTTTCATATTTTCGTTTTGATGTCTGACCTGGGGTATGAACCCTGGCCTTACGTCTAATAAGCCAACACACTACCTACTAGGCTACGACGTCTTCACCCATTTGTCTTACTAAGCACTAAAGCAGATGTTTTGATTAAAAATGTATTGTAATGTATTAAAGTTAAATGGTTCCCACAACCGCAATGTTAATTAAATCATGAATGTGATTGATACTTAGTCAAATAAGGTGGTAGCCGTTTTGAAAACTCTGCGCGTATAATTATTTTTTTTTCGTTGAATGGAATTGAACATGAAGCAGCTTTTATTTGTCGCTCAAGAATTTTTTGTTCACGATATTTGTAGCATTATTATTATTTTATTATCATTTCATACAACACAATTACAAATTATGTCTTAGTTATTATGGAGAAACCTACACATTATGGTGGTTAATATAACGGATTAAAGTCTTTATTATACTATCCACTATATCCACAAGATTGATTTTATTAAGTAGAATTCAATGGGAGGCCTTTCATGTATAGTATCAACCTAGTCTTTTGTGGTTTTTGGTTGCTGTATGTAATACTTGCATTTTCTTTTTCTCTATAAAAATGTCATATTAACAATACTAAGGGCAATTATTACAACTTGCCCTTAAACTTAGGTTTAGTTAAAGGTACCTTTAGCTAAAGGGAACTGTAAAGTTACATTTAACTTATTTTCGTTATTACAACTTAAAATTTTTAAAAAATATGACAGTGCCGGAGCAATGTCGATAAAACTGCTAAATTCTTCTTCTATTCAGTTCTTTTTAACGCAGTGGCAACCGCGGGCTTCGTTTTTTTGTTGTATATACTCATTTTGTTTAAATTTGAAGTTGCCATAATGAAAATATTATATGTATATGGCAAGTTCAAACATTAAGTGACCTTTAAATGTTAAAGGTAGCATGATCCTTCCTTTAGCTTAACGATCACTTCTATCTTATTGGGTACTCATAACAACTTAAAACAATTTATCTGTCCGTTAAAACCCTCCCTTTAGTTAACGGCAATTTGTAATAATGGTCCTAAATAGTGTAGCTCTAGAAGTATTTCAAATAAGCTGTTAAATAGCGGTAGATATGTTGATTAGTTATATTTATTTCCCTAATGATTTAGGGCCATTATTACAACTTGCCGTTAAAGTTGTGTTTAGTTGAAGGTCAATTTAGCTAAAGTGAACTTTAAAGTCACCTTCAACTTCTTTTCGTTATTACTACCTAATGATAAAATAAAATTAACTTATTCAAAAATATAGCAGTGCCGGATCAATGCCGATAACATTGAATAATTAAATATTTTTTAACGCAGTGGCAACAACAAGTTTCTTTTTTGTTGTGCTTGCATATTTTGTTTATATTTAAAGTTGCCATATTGCAAATGATATAAATATGAAAAGTTTACTTAACTTTAAAAGTTATATATAGGATGATATTCCCTTTAGCTTAACGCTCACTTCTACCTTGTTGTCCTCTTTATCTGCCCTTTAAAATCCTCCCTTTAGTTAACGGCAAGTTGTAATAATGGCCCTAAAGTTAAAAATTAGTTGTTCAAATTATTTTTAATGATTTATAAAGAAAATTATTAAATTTACTTTGATGGTATTACGATCTTTTTTATACGAAATTTATTTTAATGTGGCAAATTTTTAAAGAGATTATAATAGTTTTACCTCTTAACCAAGAACAAAACGTCTAACTATTCTTCGTATTCTCTCTATTGCGTTGCTTTATTCTTTTGTCGTAGTGATGGACTTAAAATTTGCCACAACCATGGTTGGAAGAAAGTTGAATGTGTTTGAATAATAGAAAGCTAATGGAACAATTTGCAAATGCTATTCAAAATAATTAATCCTTTAACCTCACACAATAAATTCGTTTCGTTTGAAAACTAAACTCTTCTGAATGTGCTTCAAGATGGCCGCAATTAGATTAAAGTTGTAATTAAAACTTTTTTAAGTTTTTAATCGTTAGAAAAATTGATTTTAATTATAGTATTTAAATTTATTTTATTTCTTTACAAATTGAAGGAAACACCAAATGTTCATACTTATAAAAATATATATATTCAATAATATTGATTTGAATTAAAGTTTGAAATATCTTTCCTATTCTTAATGCAATAAAAAGGCCCCAAACCGTACCGAACAAACGCATAATATTTAGCAGTGGACCACAATTTGTTCACTTTCCCTTAATCATTAAGGGTCATAATTAAAACTTCTAGCTAAAGTTGGGTATAGTTATAGGTAACGTTAGCTAAAGTCAACTTTAAAGTCACATTTAACTTATTTTCGTTATTACAACCTAATGATAAAATAAAGTTAACTTTTTCAAAAATATGGGGGTCCCAATATTTGCAATGTCGATAACACTGCTCAATTAAACAAGTTTTTTTCAAGCAGTGGCAACGACGGGCTTTGTCTTTTTGTTTTATAAGCTCATTTTGTTTATATTTGAAGTTACCATATAGAAAACAACATATAATATGCCAAGTTCAAACATAAACTTAACCTTAAAAGTAACCGGCAGGATGGTCCTCCCTTTAGCTTAACGCTTACTTCTATCTTATTGGGTACTCATAATAATGATAAAGGTTCTTACAGGCGTATTATGTGAACGACTGAAGCCACTCGTCAAAACACTGATTGGACCTTATCAGTGCGGCTTCAGACCTGGCAAGTCCACCATCGACCAGATCTTCACACTACGCCAAATCCTGGAAAAGACCCACGAAAAACAAGTCGACACACCATCTTTTTTGTCGACTATAAGGCAGCCCGATAGCCCCATAAGGGATCGTGTTTTTGCCGCAATGTCTGAGCTCGGTATACCTGCGAAGCTGATAAGGCTATGCAGAATGACGTTGAGCAATTCCAGCAGCTCCGTCAAGGTAGGAAAGGACCTCTCCGAACCTTTTGGTGCTGTGCGAGGTTTCAGACAAGGCGACCCCTTATCATGCGACCTCTTCAACTTCGCAATGGCACTAGTTTTCAAAAAAGTGTCCAGTTGCTTGCGTACGCTGACGACATTGACATCATAGGGCGTATCAAGCGAGATGTTACTGCTGCCTTTAGTGCTATTGAACGGGAGTCTTGTAAGATGGGTCTGGCAAGTAGAGACGCGCGGCGTATTGATTTTTAGATTACGGCCGATAACTATACTTTTGATACGGTCAAGGAATTCATCTATCTTGGCTCCGCCGTTTTCACCACAAATGATGTCAGTCTGGAGATCAAGCGTAGGATAACTCTGGCCAACAGGTGCTACTAAGGTCTCAATAGGCAATTGAGTAGCAGAGACCTCTCTCGTGCGAAAAAACTAACTCTTTACAAGACACTCATCCTACCCGTGCTTCTTTATGGCGCAGAGGCATGGACCCTATTAAGTACATATGCAGCGGCTTTGAGATTGTTCGAGAGAAAAGTACTACGCAAGATCTTCGGTCCAGATACAACAGTGAGCTTTATGAGCTGTATGAGCGTATTAATATCCAGCGGCTGCGCTGGCTCGGCCATGTCGTTCGAATGGAGGAGGATGCTCCGGCAAGACGGGTATTTGATGCGAGATACTGCGGAAGTCGACGAAGAGGACGACCTTGCATCCGTTGGAAGGACCAAATCGAGGAAGCCCTGTCATCGATTGGTGTGACCAACTGGCTTAGGCGCGCACGAAGCAGAGGCGCCTGGAAGGATGTGTTGCGGCAGGCCGAAATCCGTTAAACGGGTTGTTATGGCCAATTAAGTAAGTAAGAATAATGAAAAACAATTTATCTGCCCGTTAAATTCTTCACTGTAGTTAACGGCAAGTTGTAATAATGGCCCTTAGTTAAGTTCTTACATTTACTATCAAAATGAACGTTTAACTAAGCACTCACATGCTTACCTACACATTTTAGTAAAAAAAACGTTTGTGCTCAAAATTTAATATTTCGTTCTTTTCTATTCATTCGCGTTCATTCTCAAACACATTCGCCAACTTTACTAAAAAAAAACTTGCATGTCATTGCTTTGAAAAGTTTTGCATTCTTCTATCAAAATATTTTCCATCTTTCAACCTTTTCCATAATTCAACCACTTAACAATTTTTTTTCATGGTGGAAAGTTAGATGGAGGTTTTGATGGATGAATTAATAAGCAAAAGATGGCACATCTGATTAACTTATGCGAATAATGTTCATACATTTAAACTATGAAGTGAAAAAAAAATTAATATAAAATAACAATTTAGTTTATTTCGAGGCGTTTCTCTCAGATTACAATGCAAATTGAACATACTGGATTTATTAAACAAAAGATTTAGATTGAAATGAGATGAAAAACCGAAAAGAAATTTTTCCAATTTAAAATGTAACTAAAACAGACACGTTAAATTTAATTTTGATGGTAAGGAAGTCGTCGTATTCTAGCAGGTAGTTTGTTGGCTTCTTATACGAAGGCTTCATTAGACGTGCGTTCACGGTTCAAATTTCATGTCAGACATCTCGAACACAACGAAATACGAAAAAATATTTCTCCGGTCTCTCGAGGAGTAAAAATAAAATTGCCATGAAAAGTTTCTTAAAAATTTGTTCTCCGCCAGTCATATACTGAAAAAAAGTAAATCTAAGTATGTAGTTCTGTATACCGTGCCTAGAATGACACTAAGACAAGTTTTTATAATTAATTCATATCATTTAATTAGTATAGTATTCCCACAATATATGCACTTCAAAAATGCTTGCATGAGAGTGTTTATAAGCGAAGAATTCTTGTATCGAAAGCTGGCATCTGAGAGCAAATAGCCTCTTGTCATTTAAGCTGATAGAATTCTATTTGTCTTATTGACAGCGTTATCTTGACCATCTTTTACAACTCGGTGTGGTGCACAAAGTTGTAATTTGCTGGGTCCCCGTGTGATTCGGTATCACTGTGAAGAATTTGCTGAAGAAGATAGACCTGACTCGCCTGAAACCTGCCCAATTAGTAGAAGAAAAGCTTTACGAATTACGAAAGGCGCACATTGATTGATTGTAGGTTTCCTATTAGGAATACATTATCTGAGATTGGGTTGCTTCACTTGGTTACGTCTTTTGAATTAACATATCCCCATAAAAAACCAGAAACGTTTAATCACACGAAAAAAGCAGCAACAGAATATGAGAAATGCATATATGGAAACAGTTTCCTAAAAACCGAACATATTGTAAATATTTTTATTGTTACAGCAAGCTTTCCAGCATTTGTTACATATGAATGATTAGGAATTCGAAGTCCATTCGACATTCAATTAAAAGTAACAAATTTTTTATTCAACTTTCTTGGTTATTCGTGACCCCAAGCGCTCGTGGAAGGATAGCATTATTGACAGGAGAGCGACAATAGAGCTTTTCATCTACAAAACGAGAAGCAATATCTGGGGTATCAGACCAACCATCACATATTGGTTTTATTGGACTGCGGTGGAGTCAAACTTGCTATATGGTGTACATGTCTGGTGGACGGTGTGCAAACACCAACACCACTGCCGACTGTTAGTCAGCTGTTCTGACCACCAGTATGCTCTGTTCCACTCCAACCAATTCAATTTGCTGTACTTCTCTCTGTCCTATTAAAGCAGACGTTTAAGTTGGTGGCAGTCGGACTCAATGCGGTCAAATCCTGATCGAAGGTGAACTATGGACGTGCTACTATTCTGGGAAGACGTCAGGGTCGATTATATGATTCCTTACAACCTTTTGAGTAGAACATTGGATTTTAGGATCTTTAGGCTCTGGTTGAAAGATCCGTAGGTTGCCTTGAGTTTACTCAAATTGCTCAAAGAAAAGTGGGTAGTCTGTGGTAAATTTATGAAGGATTCCGGTATTAAATTTTTTTTATAGGTTGTGTTACCACTGTAATACATTCCAAGTAGAGGTCATGGCAATTTTAAAAGCGACGCAATGCCGGTTGGGTGGTGCGATTTTTACTGAAAATCTTTTGATTTACTCATAAAACTAACGCAATTTCAACATCCATCCTTGTTCATGAATGCATAGGGTTTTTCAGGAATTTTGGATAATTCAAAAGTAAGTCTTATATGAGTTCCGGGACATAGGGCTATCGTTGAAAATTGCTTTGCTGATGAACTCGCTACCTCTGGCGTGTTAGTATACAGGTATTCCGATTGCCTCAGTTAACTTTTATATTACAGACGCTTATTACAGGAAAGCTTAGGCATCAAGAAGGTACGCGCAATATTGCTAGACTCTGCTGAAATCGCATGGCCTCTCACTCCCCATTTGGAAGGCATGCCGAAAGACCCGGCATTCCGGCGACATACTCCCGCAGGAACTGTGAGTCTGAGGAGGAGGAAGAGATTGACATTCACTTTCTGTGTCAGTGCACTCCTCTTGTGACACAGAGACGGAGAATTTTTACTTCTCACTTTCTAACATCACTGTCCGAGCTCACTGCTATAAAGATTTATTTTGGTCTTCTTTAGGTAATATCTGATACCAGGGTATATTATATTTGCAACAAATATGTTATATTATTTTAGAATTCTGCATTAAATTGTAAATAAAACTCTATTACCATAATACTTATACTTATATTCCTTTGCTTTATTTTTTAAAATATGTCTGGCATATATACAGTGCTTGACAAAACAATGGAAACTTTTTCAAAAATGTATTTAATCGGACGAAAATTTAACATGTTTTTTAAAAATTGGCAAAACATTTGTGGAGCTTATTAATATGCACTGTTATTAACGTTTCTGTATATTAAAATTATGTATAAATATGAATTATATAATTCAAAAATTAAAAAAGTTTCCAAAGTTTCCATTGTTTTGTCAACATCAAATATGTGAATAGAATTATTTTTTTTAATTACTGAATTATATAGTCTTTTTATATATTTTTTAAAATACAGAAATGTTAATAACAGTGCATATTAATAAAAGGCATTACTATTTTGCAGATTTCTTAAAAAGATTTTTAAATTTTCGTCCGATTGTAACACATAAATAAATTTTTGAACAAGTTTCCATTGTTTTGTCATGCACTGTATATATATGTATTTACAGTGGTGGATATATTATAAAAGCGTTAGTAATGATAACAAAATTTATTTTTCAGTTCTTAAATCTTAAACTGAAATAGATTCCAATAAAGTTGTTAACATTAATAGACAATTTAAAATGTTGTAAAGAAAAAAACTGAAAAAATGTTTTATTGGGTAGACCATATAATTATAACCTTTACTAGTTTTATTTTTATCGCAATTTTTTTTTTTTTTTTTGGTCTGACTACCAATAATTCGGTGTGTAACCTGTACCTTTTAACTTTTTTTAAATAACATTTTCACAGCCAGTTTGACAAACTCTAAGTGTCGAGCTAAGTGTCGACAGAGAGATTGAGGAATAACTCATACCTGTTAAATTTCGATTACGATTAGTAATCAATTACATTACTTTTCAAAAAGAATCATGATTATATAATTCTATGAATAATTTGTTCGAATTACTAATTGATTACGATAACAAAATAATCAAAAAATAATCAGGATTACTGGCGATTAGTCCAATAATCAAAAGGAATCATAAGTAATCCAAAAGTAATAAAATTATATTCTATAATTATTTTTGATTATTTTCAAATAATCAAAATTAATCAAATTGTTTTCAATAATTCTTTTTGATTATTTTCATATATTCAAAAAGAATTGGAAAGTAATTGTAGTAATTAATTTGCTTACGTTTGGACTATTTTTGATTCCTTTTGATTATTAGACGAATCGCCAGTAATTCTGATTATTATTTGATTACTTTGTAATCGTAATCATTTATTAACTATTTTAACCAAAAATAATCGTAATTGTAATTATTAATATATTAATCAAATTACTAATCATTACGTTACTAATCATTATACTGTTAAGTATTTAATAGCACACACAACACGTTTTTCCAGAATTCATCGGCAGTTTTAGGATTTTTCCTTCCATCCTCCAAGGAGATTTAAATCAGAGTATTGAGCTGGTCACTTTAAAACATTTACGTTTTCTCTCTCTTAGCAGTCGTGTAGTCTGGTTAGGGTTATTGTCGTGTATAAAAATGCTGCATTCTCCCCGTATGGTAGCATTTTATTTGGGCAATTAACAAAAGCCCTTGTATCGTTGTAATCATTGTATTGTTGGACGAAAATACAATAGTGTATGCTTGTTGTTGATAATTTTCATATAAAAATCCGATATACTTATACACATTTTCTCCATATGTTTTTAAAATTGTATTGGTTTCGTGCTATCAGTTTGTGTAAATGCCAGTAATCGAGAAGAAGAATAAAAATAAAGAATATTTTTTATATAACTTAAGTCAGCAATTAACATTTTAAAAATTTAAAAATTAACACATTAATAAAATATATATTAGTTTTCATTTTGTTGCTTGAAAATCAAATTATGAATTCTGGTATTCTTCTTAACGTTGTTTGACGTTTGGAATACGAAATATACAATACAGCATAACATTGAGCGTTCACAAACAAAAATTGTATTCAATACAACATACACGTTACAAAATCGTGTGAATTGGCCAATTATGCCTAACGATCTCCAAAATGGTTTAAATACCACGCCAAGAAGAAGCACCCCAAACGTACGCGCCATCATACTCAGTTGTTTTGATGTTCTAGATACATCGGAGTTAAGATGTTAGTTAACTGTAGGTGAGCTGGACGCCATACTTCCATTTGATTTCTAACTGCAAAATTTGGAATAATAGCCCCATAAATTTTTTTCTAAAACTGTTGCTGCTTCATGATTTTTGTTTGTAAAAAAATCTGATTTGAATTTTTTTTCAAGACTGAATAAAACATTTTTTTTAATTTTTGAACATGTTTTATAAACTGGTATAACTTTTTTTAATATCTAATTTAGAGAGATTGACAACTATTTTTGAGAATATTTCTATGGCTTTTGGGTATAAAGTTTTTTTTTTTTTTTTAATTATTCTGCACATTGTATTAAATACTACACAGTAAATGTAGTTGGTCATAGTTTCAAAGGGAATATAATAACATACAATTTTGTGCGTTTTTTGAAAAGTTTATAATGGCTAATTATGTAGTTTAAATGAGCTTTATGGAAAAAAAAAATTATAATTAAAAATTTTAAAGAGAATTCATGACATTAAACATATCAAAAGCAGTAAAAAGTATAAAAAAAGTACTCTTGACTGATGATGTATAAGTTCTGAAAGCAGATCTATAATCAGACTTTCTAAATTGCTTCAATAAAACATCTCAGTCTTACATAGTTTGCTACAGTTATTTTCGCGTCATTTCATTTAAGATTGTATTGTCCCAGTTCAAGGAGTATCGCACGACTAAAGGTGTTTTTCAGCTGGCCACGGTTTCAGGCTGATAGAATGGCTAATTCGCCTCTCTTTAATTAATTTTTTGTGCCTTTTTATGTCTTCCTGGTTGATAGAGTTCCAAAGACTCATTGTGAATATCCAACATATGATCAGATTATCTGTTGACAATTTTTCACCTACAGAATATCAACTGCATTTTTAGGATATTATTGATGAAAAAACTCATGATTAACATCAATTTATCAGCTTTAGCTTCAAGATTATGAAAACTATAAACAGGGACTTCACAATGGATGATACATGATGACTATGATACGTGACCAAAGTTTGGCGTGGATATCGGAGAGTAGTTATCAATATGTATCTTATATATTATACATATCGACGCCTCCATTCTATATCGTTCTAAGTGTACTTAGAACGTTTTTAATGTTCTTTCATTTTTAAATTCTACGGTCTCTAACTTAAATACTGTCAAAATTTGGTTAAGGTGCGCCGATCCGTTCCGAAGTTATATGGAAAAATCTTCTTAGAATACGCATATAGTCGTATGTCGCGTGAAAACTTTGAGAGCTCATAACTCAAAACACCCTTTTTCGACTTAGAATGTTATAGAACGGAAGCGTCGATATATATATCGTCGTAGTCTAGTAGGTAGGTGTTGGCTTATTAGACGTAAGCCCCGAGTTCAAACCCCAGGGCAGACATCGAAAATATGAAAAAAATATTTCTTCGGCGACTTCCTCTCAGCAGATTTAAAATATTAAATAAAATTGCCATGAAAAGTTTCGCAAAAAATCTCTCGTCCCGAATGGACCTTAAACTTAAGGTCCCTCCGCTCATGTATAAAATTAACACACAACATGAGTGGTGTGAGAAGTTAAGCCGTAATCCTGACTGAGGGGTTGTAATAGCCAATTATGTATGTATATATATATATATATATAATATATATATAATTATTTACAGGAGAATATTAGCCAGTTATTATTATATAAAAATCGATTGAAATTTTAATTTATTAATAATAATTTATTACATTAAATATATATCTTACTAGAGTACCCCATGAGGGTCATTGTGAGAAAATTAAAAATTGTAAATATCCTCGATCTATTGTTTATTGTAGTGTAAAAATATAAAAATTGAAAATAAATAAACAAAATAAAAAAATAAAAAAATATATATAAATATCTGGACAGTAGTTGTGTCAATCTTCTTTACCGTCGAGTATTTAACGTAGGGGTGTACTGGAACCTTATATAATTTACAGTGTCTTTTTTATTTTTCTGCAAGGTGTCTTTAGTTTTGTTACTTTTGTCGTCATTGATCGGGATCTAATCTAATTTTTTTTTCTAATATGTATCACACATTGTACATAGTACATATACATTTTATTACTTTTAACTTTGTCATCAACAGAGCTTATTGTCCCCTGAAAGAAGTTATATCATGAAAAATGTATTTAGTTTTTGTTGTGCACTGTAACAGTTTTATACTTATTTTTTACGTACAAATTACTGTCTGACATATAGTTATGTAGCATATTGATATATGTGGTCTTTAGTACTTCAAAAAATATTTACATTGAAGAAGATTATAAACAATTACAAAAGATGAAGTATTACTTACAAACAAATTTAAACGTTTGAATAGATCGGAAGTTGCTTAACAAAAAAAAAAGAAATGTTAAAATACATGACTAGCTTACTTTATATATGTACATTTAAAGAAATCATATGAAATGTATAGTATTGTATATTTTTGTTATAATATTATAGTACCACAGTGCATATTGCTGGACAATACAATAGTACTTTTACGTACTTGTATAGGGTGGGACATTTTATAGTTTAAATATAAAAATGCAATAAAGCATAAACAGTTAAAGTTTTTGCCAAATTTATTTTTTGTTTTGAAGTGCAATTGTGCCGGTTAGAAATGGAATATTATTTCATTCGTATGGCTGCCGTGACTGGCCTAACAGTACCTCTTCCTATCGGAAAAATGTTCGTGCAATTTTTCGAGTGTATGGGGTTGTATCCCGGCAATGGCCTTCAAATGCTTAATTTTCTCTGGTTTGTCGGCATAACACTTCAAAGGTCCAAAGGTGTCAAATCACAGCTTCTTGGTGTCCAATTGACATCACCATTTCGGCTAATTAAACGTCCATCAAACGTTTGACGCAATATATTGTGGAATAAGATGTGTGACAAGCACCATCCTGATGAAACCAAACATCGCTCACATTAATACAATGAAGAGCGGGTACAAAAAAATCGGTTATCATGGTGCGGTAGGTGTCTCCATTGACCGTAATGGTTGCGCCGTCCTCATTTTGTAAGAAATATCGGTCAATGACGCCTCCGCTCCACAAGCCACACCAAACAGTCATTCGTGATGGATGCATTGACCTCTAAAAGACCACGTGTGGTTTTTCTGATCCCAATAGGTAATTTTGCCTATTAACTTAGCCTTATCCGAAAAGATAATTTTTTGGCAACATCGACATCATCGTACAGTCCCTCGCTGCTCAAGCGTAAATAGGGTCATGACGTTCAGTGAAGATAAATTTTCTGACTGAATAGAAGGCCATAAGTATCATGTTGGACAGTTGTGGCGTCTAAAACATGCAGTGGACAGTAAAAATTTAGGTACCCCAAAATATTTGATAAATTTTAAGCAATAATATGTAAAAATGATAGATGTTTTTTATATTTATTTTAATTAATTAATTCATTTGTTTTTTATTATAAAAATGTTTAATGCTTTTCAGAAACGAAAAGAAAAATGAAGAAAAGTTTGCAACGCAAAAGTGTAAATACCCCCAAGATGAACTCAGAGTAAATTTAAAATGCAAACGCCCGCCCATTATATTAAAATATTATATTTAAGAATTCCATTCCATTGAATATACCAGTCCTTTCTTGTTTATTGTGTTAAGTGGAAGCATTGCGTAATTGTAGTGGAGTATCGCAAGCAAATGGTATATTGTAGTGCCGGTAACCTAAATGTGGTACCTCATAATCGTATTCCCGCAATCTTGTTGCCCTGTCTAACTTCAGGATGCTATTTTATTAACCTCCATCCTGAGTCAACCTCTTATTTTTGTGCTCGGAAGGCGGCCTGACTTCGGGATAGTATTGAAGTCGCCGTAGTCTAGTAGTAGTAGCGTGTTGACTTATTTAGAAGGCCACTGTTCAAACCGCCATTCACGTATAAATTAACGCACACAACATAAGTAGTGTGAGAGGCTAGGTCGTAATCCTGACTGAAGGGTTGTAATGTCCAATTATGTATGTATGCACGTTTCCGGATATATGACATAATGGATGGATTATACTCCAAGTTTCGCCTGGAGACCTCCGAATGTCGAATGCCATAATAAACAATATTGGAAAACTGCATTACACCGCTCGTAGTGGTAAAGGGTTCACTTAATAAATCTGCATCCTTGATCCTAAAAGTAATATTCTCATAAATATTACTTATCAGCCCGGTTCCAGTACTTTCCATACAAAGTCTGCTCTTTTGGAGTCGAATGACTTTTCTGCGTCTATAAAATCAAAAGAGTTGTATTATTTAGAGACTACTCCCTAATTGTTCGCAACGTATTAACTTAATTGACACAGTATTCGTTCCGCAAATGTTCGGTTTATATACGTATGTCTGTTTAGAACATTCGCTAAATCCATTCCATGATAAATTTTTGTAACAAAGCGTATTAGACTTTATATGCATACATATATACATATACTAGCAGATTGTACCCGGCGTTGCGCGGTTATGTAGTTTGGATTAGTTCAAAAAACGAAAAATGTTTTTAAATTAAAAAAAACATTGATTATTTGTTGTTGTTAAAGAAATTTAAAAGTTTTTATTATTAACATCTAAAAAAATACAAAAATCAGCAACTTAAGTAATATTAAAAATACAAAAAATAAACTTATTCTATTATTAATATTTATAGGAATATTGAGTACATACATATAACTATTAAATAAATGCAATATAAACTTATTCTACAATTAAATTAAATAGCATTATTATTTTGATAAAACGCTTCTATACACAATATTAGCTGTTTTAAAAGTTGGGGTACAAATATATAAATTTTTCCCACTTGGTACCCGTGAGCAGGCTACATACAATTGACTATGAGAAAAACATGGTGTCTCCAAATTTAAACCAGTCACCCTCAATGTTTGACCCTGAGACTTACTAATGGTCATAGCAAATGCTAGTTACCTATAAAACAGATAAAATTCAGCATTTATGCATAAAAGTACAAATTTTTGCCCATTTTTTCCCCTTTGGGTAAAATTTTGTATAGATTTATTGCCTATAACCTGCACCGACAAAAGCTCGATCAATATCCCAAATTTCAAGAAAATCGGTCTAGGCATTCAGGCGTGATTGGCTAACAAAGAAAAAACAGACTTACAGAAAGATTTATAATATATATTACGATAATCGGTCGTTACAACCCTTCAGCCAGGATTACTTCTCAGACCAATTATTTTGCGTGTGTTAATTTTATACAGGAGAGGCGAGACCTACAGTTTAAATGCGATTCTGAATCACAGGTTTTTTGAGAAACTTTTTCATGGCAAATTTTTGCCATGATGAGTCAACATAGTACCTATTAGACTACGGCGATTTGCAATCGAATCCGTATTAATAAGGGTCTTTTGCTTCTGTGCAAGGAAGCATGACCCACTCATGTCAGACCTAATTTGTTTGCTAAAAAGTGGTTATTGCCTATTACAGGACTACGCCGATTCCTCAACTTTCATTAAAACTCGAATAACTGTTAAGACTAGCATATATCTCATTGCGAATTTGCCTTTGGGAGGTAATACTGACTCACCAATTTCAATAAATTAAAGCCAATGTCGTATTTAACCATTATACTATATTCAAATATGCACTTTTATTGAGTCAATATTCGGTTTATTGAGTACAAATTTTAAGTGTTCAGACATAATAATATACGCAGTTCAGGAGCTTATTCAATATGTATTTGACAGCTGGTAAACAAAACAGCTGGTTGTTTCAACAACATTGTTTTTATTTTGTTTTGTTGTTTTGTCGTTGTTGACATTTGAGTTGTCAAATATCAACACAAATTATTCGGTTAATTGTAATATGATTACTGAACATAATTATGACAGTGCTGCATTTTAAGTATTACGCAATATTATAACAATTTGCATATTTATTGCGTAATAATTAATTGAAACTCTATATGAAATATTGAGCTCAATAATGGCGTTAATTGCGATTTACGCAATAAAGGTGCATATCTGAACACAGTATTACACTCTTTTCGTTTCGGCAGAATTTGTGACTTACAGTGACCCATTACGTGCTTGTAACGATTACACGCACGCCTGTAGTTTACAAAGTCCTGTTAATTATTGGTACGAAAAAAAAAGACTTCGTTCTAATAATATTACGAGAGTTGACAGTATCAGTTATTTCTGATTATATTTTAACTTTCATCAGGAGAACCATTCCGTAAATAAATTAACCAGAATAGAACAAACAAATGCAAAAAACAAACAACCGACATACTGTTAAACATTAAGCAACTAATACCATGCCCTGCCACTATGCCATGCTCTGTATAAAAAAACGCCAACCATTATTTAAACCAAAACCTGATTAAAAACTTTTTGTTACATATCCCTCATGAAGTAACAGAATTTAAAGTTCCTTAATTATTCCCTCACCGTAATTTGTTACACACTCTTAACTATATATCAGTTTGTACTCATATTTACTCTTTGCTCAGATACTCTGAAGTCATTTGCATACGCAAAAATGCGTGGAACTTTTCACCTGTACTCGTATATTTAAGTGATTTTATTATTTACCAAGATTTTTTGACGAAGATACAGTTTTGTTTGAGTTTTTTTTTTGCATCGTCTGCAAAATAATTTTTTCACACTTTGCCTTCGAAACGCGTTAGAATTTGCCTTAAAAAGTTTTTGCCAAATTAGTAGTTACATGCAGAATCAGTATACGTGTTTAGCAAACTACGAAAGTATACGTAAAATAAATGGATTAGAAGAGGAAATGCGTGGAGTTTTCACTTCGGTTCTAAGTTTTTACTTTGGTTCTTAGTAACGGAAAAAAAAATAAAAACAAAAATGGAATGTAGAAAAAGAAACTGTAAGGCTTATTTTGTTTATAAAAGTTTTTGATATTTACGAAAGTGTTCAGGCTGAATTTGAAAGCAATTGCTAAAGACGATAATAATGTTTCATTTATCCGTTAGATTGTTATTGTCGTCTACAGCATAAGACAAAAGTTGTATTATTTTTACCAATTTGCATAATGTGATCCCTGACGGTTCCTTTCAAATTGCTAAAGGCACAAAATCAGGTAGGCGGAGAAAATATCTGAATCCTTTCCCTGTGCTGTGAATCTCATGTGATGATTTGGTTTCAGACGCTTGTGTATTATTTTCCAAGGTTTGTGTTCTAATAGACATGAGAAAAATAATCAATTTAAGAAGCTAAACGTGTGGAGATGACATTATTTAATGTCGTGCCAAGTCCCCACATGCATAGCTGTTCTAATTTAGAAGTTTTATGAAAATAAGAAATTCGTTTTTTTAATAACGAATAAATAAATGATAGTCTAGTGGGTAGCGTGCTAGACTATCAGAGTGAGAGTCGTGGGTTCGATTCCCACCAGAGACACCGGTCTGTGACACTACACCGAGCATATGATCAAAGTTACTCAGCTCGTATATAATTAAAATATACTTTGTAATTGTATTGTATTAAATAAATAAATAAATAAATATTTGTGTTAAAAAATAATCTCATTTATATGTTTTTAATTAAATATATCGAACGAAAACAAGGTTTAAAATTTTTTGTATTCAGTAATAATAAAACTATAATATTTTGTAAAGTAAAAGCAGTTAAATTGTTTTACTTGTTGTGAAATAAAATATTTTTTTAAGAAATAAAAATAAATTAGAAAAAATAATTGGTCATTACAACCCTTCAGTCAGCATTACGACCTAGTTTCTCACACCACTTATGTTGTGTGTGTTAATTTTATACATGAGTGGCGGGACCTACAGTTTTTAAAGTCGACTCCGAACGACAGATTTTTGAGAAACTTTTCATGGCAATTTTATTAACTCTCAGAGTTTTTGGCAGATATCTGCTGAGAGGAAGTCGCCGAAAAAATACTTTTTGTATTTTATTTTGATGTCTGGCCTGGGGCTCGAACCCTGGCTTTTCGTCTAATAAGCCAACACACTACCTACTAGAGCACGGCGGCTTTCGAGAAATAAAATATAAGAATTGTTTAATTTAATACAACTAGTCTAGTCAGAAGTGACTTTTATAAAATCTACCACAGAAGATATGTATATGTATGTATTTAAATGTGTTCGAAGTTTCAGTTCAGTTTGCTATCACCGTATGTGAGCTGGCCGCTTGTGGGCTTTCTTATAATGGTCCAATGATGCACAGTATATAAAAGATTTCCTAAAATGAATAATTACAGAAATACTATTACAATTGTTTCAGTTCGACGTTGAGGTAAGTAAACTATTCCTTATTCGCAGTCATCATGAGCTTCCCACTATTTTGATTGATTGATCCATTTATTTACGATACAACTTGTAATCGCTTCAATTAATTCATTTCTAAAAACTTACATGACATTAGAACATTTAATTAAGCATGTGTGTAATTATTTTTAATTTCTTGAAATACAACACTTTCTTCAAAGGTGCTTCCACTTACCACTTTAATCATTTTATATTTGTTTTATCGTTTTATCACAACCAAAAGGTGTTTATATTTTGAATTCAACATGTTGATTATAGTATGAAACAATCATTCAATGAAGCAGTAATAAATTTAGATTAAATGACAACAAAATCTAACATCAAACTATAGCCGTCATTTTGAAAATCTTTGTGTGACTTAAAATGTTATTGTTTTTGTTCGTTTGTGTCGTATTCAATTGATTTCAAAGAAATTTTCTGTCAATGCTTTATAAACAATCACAATCTACCTGATAATAAATAGATAGAAGCAATAGAAACAAATCAATAAGTGTAAACGAGCAAACGACAATGACATCAATTCTCTGAATAAAGCAAGCATATCGTCAAATTCACATAGCGTAAACAGCTTCATATCTTTTATATTATTTAATTTAACGTGCATGTGTATATCTTTTTAGATCTTTTTTGAATTTCTATTCTTTCCCAGGTATTAAATTTAATCTTCACAAGTTTTAAACTGCAAAGAAAATTACAAGCAACATTGAAGAATAGAAAAAAGAAACAACGGGGCGCTTAACAGAATTTCGTTTCGTAAAGGGATTCAGCAATTGATTCAATGCCACTTACTGCTTGACTTATGGCTCTACTTGCTGTCACTTATAATTTGGTATAAGAATGAAAAAAAATTCTTACGTGCCTTAAGAATCTAAATCCGTTCTACTCAGTAATTTTAAATAGTTTTTATCATTTCATAAATTGGATAATAACATAATTTTTCTTGCCATAATTAACATAATAATTCGATAATAAAGTTTAATACATACTTACATAAATAATTGGTCATTACAACCCTTCAGTCAGGATTACGACTTAGCGTCTCACACCACATCACAGATCAGCAATGAATCGTTTTTTCGCTACTCATAAGTACTCATGAAATTCTGAGAATGAGTGAGTTAACAGTATTGAAATTCAACTACTCTGATTCATTCGTATTCACTACAACATTGATTTATTGCAATGAGTATGAGTACAACGGTTACATCAAACTCATAACATTCCAAATATGTTTGATTCATACGCCTACTCATTCAGATTCATAAATTTAGAAATATAACTATAGTACTCATAAATGGTTCGAGTGATTCGAATCATTCATCAAAATTTAAAGTCTTAGTTGTTGTTGCATTTACAAAAAAAGAAGAGAGAAAAAGACAATGACACAACCTTTTTGTGGGTATGTAGCGTTCGTACGAGATTTTGATCCCAAGCACACTTCGGGTGTGGAAAAGCTTTGGTTGGTCCATAATTGCCCCAAACTTATAGACACCTCTGCACAGACCCCAGATCTCAACGTAATTGAACATCTTTGGGAAGAATTAGCTAAAAGAGTATACCAACTACAATTTAAAACTTTAAATCATCTTAAGGCGGCTTTACTGGAAGTGTGGGACTCCATAGAACCTGAGGAATGCTACAATTTGGTAAAATCAATTCCAAAACGTTTACAGGTCGTTCTTGAGAACAAAGGATATGTCACAAAGTATTAATTGTTCTCTTTCGTCATTTTTAGCAATGGTGCTCTTCTTTGTCCGATTATGTGTTGAGCGCAAAAAATTGAGTTATCTTATCATGAAAAATTTCGTTATTTTTTTGATTAATCTAAAAGGTTGTAATGTAGAGTGTAAATAAAAGCAAAAAAAAACACATATTTAATATTATCTTTTTAAGTTTTAAGCACATACATATCAGACTAATGCTTGTCCGATTATGCGATGGAGCCACTGTATGTATACAACAAATACAAACTTTTTAAATTTTTAATAATTAAACTTGCGAGCATTTTCCTTGCCAGCATCCATAAAAAATTAAGAACAATTAACCCCGAAATCATCAAAAAAATTATATTCCTAGACTTTTTATTAATTTTAAGTAGTTTTATATACAAATCAATATTAAAACCCATTTGGTGTTATGGAGTACATAAATCACCATCCACAAACGTGGAGAAAATTCAGGGGCGCCAAAATAAAATTTTACGAATGATCACTGCCGCCCCTTGGTATATCAAAAACTCGAATATTCACAAAGATCTGGATCTGGTTAAAATGGAAATTATTAGATGTGCTGAAAAGTATTTAGATAACCTAGAATGGCCACATAAATCCGTTAGTCAGTGGTATTTTACGTCACACTGGCCATATTCGATTAAAGAGAAGGATACTCTTGCGCTCGGCCAAAGATGAGGGAGATGATACTTTATTTTTGAGTATTTTATTTATTATTATTATTGAATTTTATTTTTGAATATTTTATTTATTATTATTATTATTGAATTATTATTTTTGAATATTTTATTTTATTTGGCAATGGCTAAATAAATATATAATTTTTGTTTTGGTTTTAAGAATTTCTTTTAGTTTTAAGATTTTCTTTGTAGTTTTAAGATTTGAATAATTATTGTTAGTTCATTATTAATGAAGATTCAATAAAAAAAATAAATTAAAAAAAAAGTAGTTTTATGAATAAATTTTTATTGGCCTCAAAATAAGACGTACTCCTGGCATGTTATCAATGGAACAGCTGCTCCTAATTGGGAAACTGACATAAGACTGGCATAAGATATTTTCAGATTTTTAAACATTTTTTAACTCTTTTTAAATGATTAATATTCCTCGAATAACGAGAAAAATTAAGATTGGAGTTAAAAATTATATTTCGTGAAGATTTAAAACGTATTAAGCTCAAATAAATGGACACTTCTCAAAAAGGTACAGCGGACGTTTTAGGGTTTTAATTCAATTTTGCTTATCAAAAAGAAAAATAAAAACACACAAAAACCATTTGAGAACATAACAACACACACACATATACATATATGACGGCAGTGCTTCTGCGATCATCTTGTCTATATTCGTCTTGAACTGATAATATTTATAACACACAGAAACACACAAAAAAAATAAATAAAAAAATAAAAATACCACACAAGCATACAACATTCATTATAATTTAAAATCTTAATTTGAAAGTGAATTTCTATTCTTATCTCACGTAGTATAAAATGATATTATTTGTCAGCTTTAGGATATAAAATTATATTAAATTAAATTATATTAAAATTGCTTCGTTAGTGATAAAAATTCAAAAATTCTTCAAAATATATTCTTCTTATCGAAGTAGGGAATTCGTCAACCTTTTTTGGGATGGGCAAGGTTATGGTGGAAACAATTATTTACAGTACTTTGTATACATACAGTTGGCTTATAAAGTAAATGCTCATTCCTATCTTGCATGAATTCAAAATGAGTATTTATGCACAAATATTACGTGAAAAATATATTGTAATGTTATTTCTTTACTCAACTGTAGAACAACTGCACTTGAAATAAATTCAACTATTTTCATATTTAAATAAATGCAAAATAAATTTAAAAACAATTTTATTTCTGACGACATCAAAAAATTGTCACTTTGCTTGTTGTTTTCTAATTTTTTTTCATAGTTTATCAATGTAACTCCCAGTCTTCTGGGAACACCTTGAGGCTGGTCAAATTAGTCAAATTATTGTTGCTTGTCAGTTTTATTCCTTTAATAGTTACCAGGAAAGTTCTTCCATTTTCCTAGAATTCCTTCTGTTACGTGTTTTATTGTGTCATCTTTTACAATTTTGCTGGCCGTTCTCCCCTTCAAATTAATTTATTTTTCAACGAAATTCTTCTTTTTCAAGTATTTTTTTTACAAACTTTCAGATTCTTTCAATCTTTGTGACCTGGTTACAGATGTATCATTATTTGCATGCTACAATTCACTAGTCTGTCTTAAATGTTATTGGGAAGAAATGGCAAGATCTAAGGCGAAAAATATTTTCTACTACATGAGAGAACTGTTTGTCGTTCTAAAACATATTTTACCACATTTCGAGTTATTTTCCCACGTGGAACTTATCATCCTCGTCATGTAATTCTTTTACACGAAGCTGTGGAGACCTTATCCAACACATATGTATGTTTCTCATCCATTAAACAGCACCCACATATTCTGAAGAAATTCAATTCCCCTTAACTTCTGTAACAAAACACTTGATGCATCTCAATCTGCAACAGATGTCAGATAGTGCTGATAATTCTTTTAATTTTTTTTTAGAATTTTACAAATTCTTCCTCTTTTCCATTTCCATGTTTTCTTTCAACAGTCAAAAGTTCTTTTTATCTTTCTAAACCCATTGAAGCCGTTTTTATATTAACACCCGTGATTTTGGTTTTTGTATTTCGAGGACGCAGCGAAATTTATTGAAAACTAAATTCATTCTCTTAAGTGATTTTTGATTGAATTTTCAAGTTTCAGAGCAAAAAAAAGTGAAAATTGTAATAATTTTATAATTGAAATTAAATTTGTCGCATGATTACAAAGACAGCTTATACTGAAAGCCCACTAGCGGAAGATAAAAGCAAAATTTTGTCATATGTACTCCTTACATTCGACCAGAATACTTTTAATATTCTTTGCAGTCTCTTGTTAATAAATATTTGCGATGATCACTTGGAGATACTACGTTTGAGACGAAGACACGGATCTTAATTTTAAGTTGGATTTTCCTAACTTTTGTAATGTGGTTTTGAGCTGGCTTTGAACAAATTTTATATTGACTCCACATTCTTGACACTAAAGTTAGAAGGCTATCGTTAGAACTGATGATCACACAGGCCCAATATATGACATTTTCAATCACTTTCATCAGAACTTCCAGAGTTGCTTTTTCGTGAATCTCTAAAGAATAAATTTTCATTGAAAACTTTGCAATCTATTAGTGACTTCAAGAAATCACGCAACGAAAAATGTTAAACGACTAAATCTTACCGGTCAATGAAATTCATTCATGATTCTCAATTAAAAATCAGTATTGTACTACAAATTTTCCACAAATTACAAATAGCCGCGGTTTTATTGTTATCACAATATTTTATTTGACATCATTTACGTCCACGCATGTTACAAACTCAATTTGTTACATCAAATTCTTGTGCTATTTCTCTTTAAGTATTGTATGCATTAGTTATAGCCAGTATAACTCTAAAGAACTCATTACAGAATATCGAAAGATTTATCAAATATCCTGATCAACTCGTTCGCGGCACTTGCCGACGTGCAGTCGGCAAATTATAAAAAATATTTGGAATAGGTGTTTTATTATAACTAAAGAGAATAATAAAAAACAAAACAACTTAAACTTAATAAAGTTTAAAGAAGAAAAGAAAACTGCATAAAGACAGACAACAATCAAATAAGTAAAAAAATATAAAGGCCGTTAACCTAATTAATGAGTGAGCCAAGTGCAAGTGCTAATGAACGCAGACTGAGTTTTAATGATAGAAATGCTTACGTGATCATTACTTCAAAAGAATGTGAAACAGTTAATATAAATAAAAAAATTGATGACTCGCGTTATTTGACAGCGAAGCCTGCAAATCGGGTACGCTACGTTAGCGACCCAATAAGTGAAAAAAAAAGTCAGCAATAGTGCGAGTGGTCAAAATTTAAATAAGTGTGTTGGGCCAAATATACATCTACCCCATACCCCTCTTTTGGGTAGTCATAAGAACATCGAAGATATTTTGCAATCACCGGACGTAAATAAGGAAACTACAACAATTAAAAAAAGTGCAGCGAAGACTGAGAGCAGTGAAAAAGTCCTCACAGGTATGGACCGTTATATCACAATAACGAAACGTATGTCCAGCCCTAGAGCAGCCTCCACGTTGGAACCACATCCAAAACAGGTAAAAAATACCACTGACAACGCAAACCGTTTTGCAATTCTTGCAGAAAAAGAGAAGGAAGGCAATACAGCTGCAAAAAAGAACTTCAAACCCCCACCACTGTACCTACGAGAGCCCACTACCAATGCCTTGGTAACTAAGTTGACACAGCTTGTTGGCAAAGACAATTTCTACGTTGTTTCTCTACGAAAGGGTAATATTCAGGAAACCAAAATCCAAGCCAAAGATGAAACGATTTTTAGAGCAATTATGAACAAGTTCGATACTGAAAAAAAAACTACTATACTTATCAACTCAAAAGTGCAAAAGGTTTAAACGTAATCATTAAAGGCATTGACAGTACTGTACCTATTAGCGATATTAAGAATGCCCTTCAATCTGAAGGGTAGGAAGTCAAATCAATCCATAATATTTTAAATAAAAATAAAATTCCACAACCGCTTTTTAGAGTCGAAATAGAATTTAACTCGAACAATATAAGGACAAAAGGTGACAATCATCCTATATATGGATTACGGTATCTTCTAAACCGTCGAATATATGTAGAGGAACCCATTAAACGTAAAGGCCCCCCTCAGTGTCAAAATTGCCACGAATTTGGGCACACAAAATCTTTCTGCAAATTACCGGCAGTATGCGTCAGGTGCGGAGACGTACACAGAAGCAGTGAATGTCCCCACCCGAAAACTGAAGTTAGCTGTAAAAAATGCAGTAATTGCGGTGAAAACCACACGGCTAATTATCGAGGATGCAAAGTATACTTGGAACTCAAAAATAAAGCGGTGGTCAAAAGACCTATATATAATCAGTACCGTGAATCAAACTTCCCAAGTTTACCTCAGCCCACCATTCCACAACAGGCAAACTCCAAAAATGCTGCCCAAACCACAAGTAAATTTCCAGATGCTTTTTCATATGCTGACGCTCTAAAAGAAGGCATTCCAACTGCACATTCGAATTCCCAAAATTCAATTGAAACTCTAATCCAAGCAATGAGTAATTTTATGGCTAACATGCAGAACATGTTGCAACAGCTGCTGCAAAACCAAAATATGCTTATGCAGATTTTAGTAAATAAGACATGAACAAAATGTGCTTTTGGAACGCGAACGGCTTAAGCCATCATAAAAACGAAGTACAAAACTTCTTATATACTTACCAAATTGATGTCATGCTAATATCGGAAACACACTTCTCGGACAAAAACTGCTTTAGAATTAATGACTACTACACATATGACGCAAAACACCCTAGTGGTAGGGCATGCGGAGGGGCAGCTATTCTTGTTCACAAGGACATTAGGCACTTTCCATTGCCAGAATTCACCCAAGATTACATTCAAGCAACATCAATCAATTTACCCTACATTGGTGTTACAATATCAGCACTTTATTGTCCTCCAAGACACAACATTTGCAAAGATCAATTCCTCGATTACTTCAACACGCTGGGTCCGAAATTTATTGCAGCAGGTGATTATAATGCAAAACACACATTCTGGGGATCACGTCTCATTACTCCGAGAGGAAGACAGCTATTGGACGCAGTATCTTCGAACAGAATGGATGCCTTGTCTGCTGGTCATCCTACTTATTGGCCAACTGATCTAAACAAAATTCCGGATGTAATAGATTTTGCCGTAGTAAGAAATATTAGACGTGAAAATCTTCGTATGCACCCGTCATTGGATCTGTCTTCTGATCACTAACCAACCATCCTAACATTTGTGCCTGATACAAACTTACTGGAGCAAAATTATCTTCAGACGAGAACAAATTGGCGGAAATACAAAATGTACGTAAGCTCGCACCTGCCATCAAATATCTCTTTGAAGTGTGAACAGGAAATTGAATCCGGCGTCCGCCAGTTTGCTAACATCTTAACTGAAGCTGCTAGGGTATCTACATCCTCTACCCCTTTGGTAAGAAAACGCAAATTTACCTGCTCTAATAACATAGAAGCACTGTTACGCCAAAAAAGGAATTTTAGACGCCAATGGCAAGAATATCGTTCTCCAGGTCTAACGTCTCAACTTAATCAGTGCCAAAGACTTCTGCGTGACGCTTTGCAGAAGCACAAAGAGTCGAACCTGCAAAAATACTTGCACAATTTGGACGCAACGAAAGACTCAGAGTACAGTTTATGGAAGGCAGTAAGGAAAATGAGGAGACCTACTTTGCATGAATCCCCTTTACGACTACAGCACGGTGATTGGGCAAAAAGCGCAGAACAGAAAGTGGACGCTTTTGCCAACTACTTAGAGAATGTTTTTACACCAAACAATTCTGTTTCTAGTATTGCCCCAGTTACAATCGACGATGTGGTTAGTAGGCCGATCAAGTTCCGGCTGTCTGCAGTGATTGCCGTCATCCAGAGCCTAAAGCCGAACAAATCACCTGGTTGTGACAAAATAACTGCGACAATGATTAAAAATTTGCCTACATCGGCCGTGCGTTTTATATTGTTCATCTTTAACTCTATGTTGCGTATAGGCTACTTTCCTGCATCTTGGAAATTATCTGATTTAGTGATGATACCTAAACCATACCTAAGGACATAACGCAAGTATCATCATATCATCATATCGTCCAATAAGTTTACTCCCAATACTTTCTAAGATGTTCGAAAAAATGCTGCTTAATAGTTTAATACCACATATTGATGCCAACGCCATAGTTGCCGACCATCAGTTTGGTTTTAGGCGAAAACATAGCACGATTCAGCAAGTGCACAGAATTACCAATTTAATTAGACGTGCTTTTGAGAACAAGCAGTATTGCTCTGCGCTATTTATTGATATATCTCAAGCCTTCGATAAGGTCTGGCACGAAGGACTTCTTTTTAAGATCACGCAGTTTTTACCAAAGAATGTGCATAAATTGCTAAAAAGTTACTTATGGGATAGATATTTCAAAATAAAATCAAAAGATGTCACCTCTTCCCGCAGAAAGATATCTGCTGGCGTTCCACAAGGAAGTATTCTAGGGCCGTTCCTTTACTAATTGTTCACTGCAGATATGCCTACAAGTTTAGTGACTCACACGTCTACTTTTGCAGATGATACGGCGTTTTTAAGTATTCATAGAGATTCTACAGTTGCGTCACAAAGACTTCAATCTCATGTTAGTGATTTGGAAAGTTGGATGCTGAAATGGAAGATAAAAGTCAATGTTTCTAAATGCATGCACATCACGTTTACACTGAGAAGGGGAATTGTCCGCCCATCAAGATTAATGGTGTGACAGTACCAGAACATAGTAGTGTAAAATATCTGGGCATCCAACTCGACCGTCGCCTTACCTGGGCTCACCATATAGCTGCCAAAATTACCCAGATCAAACTCAGAACAGCACAGCTTTACTGGCTTATTGGACCTAAGTCAACCCTTGATTTAGAACTAAAACTGCTTTTGTATAAGTCAGTATTGAAACCTATTTGGCTTTATGGTATTCAACTGTGGGGAACAGCCTCACCATCCAATGTAGAGAAGCTTCAAAGGCGGCAATCTAGGCTTCTTAGAATAATAACAGGTGCTCCTTGGTATATGAGAAACAGTAACATCCACAAAGATCTGAAGGTGCCCTTAGTTCGAGAGGAAATAAAAATAGCAAGTGTCAATTACATCTCTAGGATTACAGAACATCCCAACCGTCTTGTAAGAGACTTACTTGTATTCGAGGGTCACAGACGTCTCAAAAGGGTTCAAACAAATGATCTGATCATATAAATTTATTTTTGATGTGCACTTTTAGTTGTACGTTGCAGTGGCAATAACAACTTTTATTATTGTATTATTTTAGGTTAAGATTTGAATACTTATTGTAAATTCTGAAAGGAAAGATTCAATAAATAATATACGAAAAAAAAAAAAAAAAAATATCCTGATTCATTTAATATAATTGGACTGGACACCACAAACCTTTTCATTAGTAGTAGAAAAAATAAAACGAACTGCATAATGCCATTCAATATCAGATATCGTCTAAAAACGAGGTGAAGTAAGAATTTGAAAATGAAATAGGAAATCTGTTCGCTTTAACTCTTTTCGTGACTCGAGTGTAAACATCCAAACACCTTCAGTTGAGATGACCTCAACGTATTTTTTTCATTCATTGACCCTCATCTATTGAAAAGATCACACAAGGGTGGAGTCATATAGGCCAATAAGCCTGCCGTCTAATATATCCAAGTTGTTCGAGAAAGCGCTAGTTGAAATGCTACATCCATTACTGAGTGAAAGCGAGTGTATTCCAAATCATCAATTTTGATTTAGAAACAACCACAGCACAATTAATAATAGATTGGTGAGTGCCATAAGCAGGACTTTTGAGGAAAAAAGGTATTGCTCTGCTCTTTTTATAGGCGTTTCTCAGGCATTCGGCAAAGTATGGCATGAATTCTTGATTTATAAATTGAAAATATCACACAAGGGTGGAGTCATATAGGCCAATAAGTTGAAATGCTACATCCATTACTGAGTGAAAGCGAGTGTATTCCAAATCATCAATTTTGATTTAGAAACAACCACAGCACAATTAATAATAGATTGGTGAGTGCCATAAGCAGGACTTTTGAGGAAAAAAGGTATTGCTCTGCTCTTTTTATAGGCGTTTCTCAGGCATTCGGCAAAGTATGGCATGAATTCTTGATTTATAAATTGAGACGCCATTTACCACCAAATGTCCACAACCTGTTACTAAGCTATCTATCAGAATGAAAATTTAGAGTAAAGGAAGGCGATTATGTAAACGAACCCCAGACTATTAAGGCTACCCCAAGGAAGCATCTTAGGTCCTTTATTATATTTAATAAATACCGCCGATATGCCAACATGCAGCAGTACCCTTACCTCGACTTTGGCTGATGACACAGCCATTCTAAGCATCCATGAAGACCCTCAGGAAGCATTTCGGTATTTGCAAGACCATATAGTGCAGCTGGAAGCGTGGTTAAAGCAATGAAGAATAAAGGTCAACGAACAAAAATGTACTCACTTAACATTCACAATGCGTAGGGAATCATACCCACCTGTTGAAATAAACAATCAAATAATACCTTAGAGTACGGGGGTTAAATATTTGGGCTTACATCGTGACTGGCAACTAACATGGAAGAATCACATAGATGCTAAGTTAGCACAGATTATATTAAAGGTGATACGGCTAAGTTAATATAAACTCAGTCCTTAGCTTGGACTACAAGCTTCTTCTAATTAAAGCAATATTAAAACCAATATGGTGCTACGGAATACAGCTATGGCGCAGTGCCTCTTCTTCAAACATTAATAGAATACAAAGGTGACAAAATTAAATTCTGCGACTGCTGACGAAAGCCCCTTGGTACATAAAAAATTCGAACATACACAAAGACCACGGTTAGAGACGAAATAGCGAAATATACTGAAAATTATCTAGAGAAGCCAAGGGATAAACCACTAGCTCGTGCCATTTTGATGCCGGCCATATCCGACTAAGAAGAAGAGGCGCTGTGGACCTCATTAGAAGATGAGCGCAAATAATGTCAAATTGACTTAGGATTCTATGAAACTATGAAATTTTGTCCCAAGAGAAATAAAAATTTACTGGTTCTGCACCTGACATCAAGAAGCGAAATTAATCATGCAAATCACCAAATATTAAATGCTCTTATAAACGATTAAGTGATTTGGAAAACAATTCTTTTAAAATTGTGCCCGGTGGTTAAGGGGCTATACATCGCTGACTACGAAAACCGTCAAAGCAATAGGGTTTAAGAGATTGCCAAAAATATCTCTTGTTGAAAATTATGTTGTTCTGTTGAAACATCGATCGGTAATGGCAGATCCAGCCGCCACACAAATACATTTCCCACTTTACGATCTCTGTGGACCATTTCGGATCCAAATCCTAATCAAATTTTACGATACTGTCATAAAATGAAATAGGGTGGACCACGAAGCTCCATCATTAATCTATTGATAGCGAGTGAAAATGTTACTATATAAGTTACAAATTACTTGCCTTTCTTACAAAATCAATGTTTCGTCTACAGTTGTAACAGAGTGAGATAAAACCAAATGGCGATTTAGTTTTTATTCTGCGGAAATATTCAATATAATCCGAGTATAATGGAGTAAGAGATTGCTATTTTACGCTTTTGTTACGAAAACGGAAACGGTGTACATCGTTTAACATTAAAACGAGCACAAACAAATACAACGAACCATCAGCATGAAAGAAAAGGGGATAGACAAGTAAGCGAAACGCAACAACAAGGAATGTGAACAAAATACACAAACAACAATGAAGTCGAGATAGAGTCCTCGAGAAGGCGAAACCTCAAAATTTCAAATTCAAGAACCTTCATCACACTGATTGCGTGAGCATATAAAAAGTCAATACAAAGGAGGCAACGAGTAGTAAGAATTCAGTCAGTCTTGAGTGAAGACGCGTTGCGTGTGAAGAAAACAGTCGGGGTTTGAATATCCTAGTTGTAAAGATTTACCGAACATTTGTTAGTGTGTACGCGAACAGAAGTGTAAAGAAGAATAACGAATAAAGCAAATTATTGTTGGATTCATCAAGTTGGAAATGGTGGCACACAAAAGTAGTGCGATCAGTAAAGAGTTTAATTGAAACTAAACACATGTTTATTTTTATTTTGTTTGCAATCAACGAACTCATATTTTAAAAGCTTTTGAAAAGGTAAAAACGTAACAATATTATGAGGGAACTAATCAATAATAATCAGAGCAAATAAGCAGTAGAATAATAATAATCGTGTGTCATAATAATGTGCATTACCCACAGGTTCTCTGTAAATGCTGTCTCTTGTTAAATTTCTGTGAAGAAATCAATGAAAGAATTAAGATTGAGAAAATTAAAATATTAAAAGTGAACACATTTCTATTGATATTATGTTTCACGTCAAGCGATTTTTGTAAATTTTTGTTTTGATTTTCCTTATCAAATTGCAATCGCTGATGAGCAGACTTCATAGGCTTTCAATTTAGGCTTAGCCAACAACGATAATCGACAAGTGCAGCTAAAGTGAATGAAAATGTTAAAGTTCGGTACGAAACTTTACACACAAGCCAAAATATTATAGCCTTTACGTATGTGATTAGGATTAGCTATATAAATAAGAATTGTTTCATTTAAATTTGTTAATAATGAATAATCGACTTCAGGAAGCATTTTTAATAAAAAAATTCATGCTAAAGCCGTTAATAAAAACAAGAATCTACAACAGATTTGTTATCTGATTACCAAATAGATGTTGATGTCATCGTTAAGAACATTTAATTCTCAAATTCAATTCAATTTCGTTTGTTATTTTTATTGCATTTTATTTTAGAGCAAAGAGCATACACTCTGATCAATGCTTCTGAATTAAATTTTGCATTTAACAGAGATCGCACATTTTCAAAATCTGAATCATCTGAAGGTAAATAATACGTATACTTAAGATCGACAATAATTCCAATTATGCAGTGAGACCACGTTTTTCGATAAACCATTGCAACCAAATAAACAAATCAAATGCTACCAACCTAAGCTATCTTAAGTCAAATACATCACTAGTGCGGATAAAGAATGTTGTTTGAGTAATTCTAACAGTCAATGAGTATGTGTTATACAGGCATTCTTACAGAGTGTATATATTAAGTACACAAGTACACTATACAGTGAGAGTGCATTTCTTTATTACTTAAATTTCAGCTGTATTTTCTTCTCAATTTAGAATTTTCAATAGCGGCTGGTATTAAAATGGTTTTAAAAACACAACAAAATTTCAATTCATTATCAGTTGACTTTAACACTTTAATAGAAGTGCTCTTGCAAAGAATTGTGAAAATATTCGCATTGAAATGAAAACGAAATTTTACAAACTAACATTTCTGTCATTGTGTATGTGGAATTATGCACAGGCCGCAATCAAAGTAAGTACACTACACTACATAAGTCAATATTTCAATTGGAATTAATTGAATGCATCGAATGAATAAAAACTCTTTATAAATGCAGATAACTAACGATGATATATCGGAAGCAATTGATTCGTGTGACTAGACACGATTTGATAATCAATTAATAAAATTACAAATTGGAAACGATTTACTTCAACAAAAAATGGTAATCATTCAAAAGGACCAAGACCGGCAAAAGGATATTCTTAGTGACTTGGAACGAAAGATTAAAAGTCTGCCACAACAAATCGAGGCAATGCAGGAGAAACTTATGCAGAATAATAGAAAAAACGTTGAAGATTTAAAAGATTTTATAAGAAAAGAAATTCAAATGCAAGCTTCAATAGTGCCCTCTGTAGATGATAAAATCATCTTAATTACTGATATGAGAGAAACATTAAAGAAACATGATCAAATGTTGGATGAGATTATAAAAAATCAAAATGATTCCCAAACGCTTTTAAATGAAATCAAGTTAGAGACGAACACTCAAGCAATAAAAAATATAATTTCGGATAAACTAGCCAACATACCGCAAATAGACGCGAAGCTAAACAGGATTGAAAGCAGTACAATACCGAAAACTGAACACTTAACATTTTATCGTGATGTTCACCAATGTTTCCATAAAATAGGTAAGAATTGTTTTTCAAATTGCTTCAGAAATAGTTTTTTATAATTTTTTTTTTGTATTTTTTAGATGCCACCAAAATATGCCTTAGAGACGACAATCAAACCCTAACTTGGTAAGTGCTCTTAAGATTAACTACAGTAGTGATAGGCTTATGAAAGTTTCTCGTGATTATTTTTTGTTGCATAATATTACGGATCCTTATCAAACTTTTTTTTTGGTTTCAAAAAGACTAAAAATTAATAAAAAGTGAATGCCAATGGAACTCGTACCGTAAGGATGAAGCAAATACTGTTGCTAAAAGTGTGAATTCATCATTCGTTTTTATTTGTTGTTATAAAACAGCTTCAAAATTTTGGTTTTTTCAGTTATTTTTACATTCTTCTTATCTCTCGATTGGACTTTCGTTCGCTCAAATCGAGTTGGTTGTTCTTGAAATGCAATGGACTTTATTTTTAATAGAATCGAGTACGAACGATTGTTTGAGGCAGTGTATCGCGTGTATTGGTACTTTTGTGAACGTTGCATTAAAATAAAAATACTCATCATTGTACTGAACATTTCGACTTCTTATTGGCTGTTATCAATTTGAGAATTAATTTTTGGTTCATTGGAAATCGCTTTCAATCTTTTCTTCTTTTTACAATAAACACAAGAAATTAAATTTTAATTTGTTTTAAAAGTAGCATACCAGAAGCGCGGATGTAAACTGATTGATTTGTATTTAAATTTATTTACACGTTTAGTACACAAACATACATACGTTGAAGTACTTTACGTTTTACTCACATTGCTTGCGGCTAACCAAATAGTCTTTAGAAGAATCAAACAAATTGTTAGTCGAAGGAAAAGAACAGAGTCGGTAATATTGCAAAATACACAATTAGACGATCGATTTGGAAACAAAAAAAAAAACTGTAGCGCTCAACAAGAAACTCTGTATCTACTTCCGATGAAAATTGAATATTTCGGAAATAATTTTTGTTACTTAAACACTCAAAGTATTTTCAAATCTTAAAATATATGTTAACGAGTGAATTAATAGCCCAGGTCTGGTACGAAAATTTTATTAACATTGTAGTGTAGTGCCCTCTGTTAGAAAGGGTATGTAGGATAAAATTATTTTAAAATGAAGGAAATTTAAACTATTAAAGATCTCTAATTTTTACGTTGTATAATCTCGGAAAAATTGTTAAAAGCACCAGGATTTTAATACAATGTAACATATGCGGAATTAATTGACTATTCAAGAGGGACAAATTTGCAACATTTGGGATTTAAAGAAAACATTGACGATAGATGATTAAAAGGTCCCCTTCCCTGAATTACTTCAAAATTCGTTGGCCTTCAATGTGTATAAACGATTTAATGGTGTCGAGTATTACCAAATAAATATTTGATTAAAACAAACAAACTGATATACAATCGTAATACGTACTTACTTAATTGGCCATTAACAACCCGATTAACGAATTTCGGCCTGCCGCAACACATCTTTCCAGGCGTCTCTGCTTCATGCGCGCCTACGCCAGTTGGTCACATCAATCGATGACAGGGCTTCCTCGATTTGCTCCTTCCAACGCGTATAAGGTCGTCCTCTTCGCCGACTTCAGCAGATTCCCGCATCAAATACCCGTCTCGCCGAAGCATCCTCCTCTATTCGAAAGATATGGAAGAGCCAGGATATTAATACCCTGCACAACGTCTATGTCGTTGAGGAGCTCACACAGCTCACTGTTGGATCGGATGCGAATGCCAACTCGCACTGGACCAAAGATCTTACGTATGACTTTTTTCTCGAATACTCTCAAGGCTGCTGCATCAGTGCTTAATAGAGTCCATGCCTCTGCGCTATAAAGAAGCACGGGTAGGACGAGCGTCTTGTATAGTATTAGTTTTGTCCTACGAGAGAGGTCTCTGCTATTGAATTGCCTATTGAGACCATAGTAACACCTGTTGGCGAGAGTGATCCTGCGCTTGATCTCCAGAGTAACATCATTTTTGGTGGTAACGGCGAAGCCAAAATAAATAAATTAATTGACTACACAAAAGTATAGTTCTCGACAATGGCTCACATAGCGGTTGACTGCAACGTTTTCTTATATGCGACGTTTTTCAATGCAGCTGCCTCGCGACATTCCTCATCGTACCATTGATTTCGCATCAGAATTCGTGCTTATAAACATGGCAGCTGTAATACACATCGCAAGATGCCGGCATTTTCCATCCTTGTCCTATCCATCGTATTTCCTGTATAGCAGTGATGTTCGTCCTACATTTCATAGGGGCATTCGCCAGCTAGGCGGATGCACCTACCCTGTAAAGGGTGGGGGCATTCTATGTAGCTATTTTTAAATCATTGTCTTTTAAAGGTTTGCCGTCGTCGTCAACTTTTGAGGGGACCTTTTTACGTGGTGAGTTCCAAGTACGCACAAACCAAACGTCCAGGGAATAAGACTCCTCTGCACGTATTATTGAACATATAGCGGGTGCTAGAATTCCGTCCAGGAGGAGACACGAGGAGGCTGCGTGTCAACTTGAATACAGGAAGACAAGCATCGTCCTGGTGGTCGCCACGTTGACCACAGTCAGTAACTTTACCTTGTTTGCACGCATTCCTCCCAATCGTAATGCTTCGTATTATTATAGTATTGTCAACGAAATAGGGTGTACAATTTCCACTGACTAGATGTTTTTTTTGAAGCTGTAATAAAATGAATTGAATTGTAAACTTGTAACTCAAATGCTACACCTTCTTTCTATAAAGAATGGAATTAAGAACACTGTCGTTATAAAATATCATGAACTTTCCAATATAACACTTCTAGACTTGTAATTCCATTCATAATAACCAAAAATAACATGAAATTTTTAACCCTTGTATTAAAATTCAGAACGTTAATGACTTCTGTATTAAATACGAAAAAGCTTTGTCTGAATTCAAATTTTTTCAGTTAATTCTTAGAAACAATTCATTGAAATCAGAAATGAAAGATAAAAAAGTGTTTTTGCATTCAAGAACTGCCCTACTTAATATCCCTTATTCAATTATTTACAGTACCAGTAAATCATATCCCATTAGTTGTGCAGATTTCGATGCCACCATTTGCGCAGATAATAAATGTCCCATCAGCAACTATCTCTATGGGCCCAAACCATTTGTGGTGGTTTGTAATAACAGTGTAGACGGTGGTGGTTGGACGGTTATTCAACGACGCATCAATGGCATGGTGGACTTTGACCGCAATTGTTCTGAATACAAACATGGTTTCGGAGATATTGATGCTGATTTCTTCATAGGACTCGACAAATTGCACGCCTTAACCTCCACTCTTCGGCCTGTGGAATTATTGATTCAGTTGCAGGATTTCGAAAATGTGACGAAATACGCCAAGTATGACGATTTCCTAGTGGGCAATGAAACTGAAAACTTCAAATTAATTAAGGTCGGCTCATAAAGAGGCGATGTAGAAGATTCATTTAGTCAGCATGTGGGTTATAGTTTCACTACCAAAGATCGTGATAATGATGTTAACACTGATGGAAATTGTGCCAAAGATTTTACCGGAGGTTGGTGGTATAGAAACTGTTATCAGAGGTTGGTTAATAAATTTATCGTTTTTATATTTGAAAATTAATATTTTGTTTTTATTATTTTTAGCAATTTAAATGGCAAATATTATGAGCATCCAACAAAATTTTATGATCATTCATTACGCAATCATGGCATTAATTGAAATAAATTTCATGGTTACAAATATTCACTGAAGTCTGTTCAAATGCTAATAAGACCCACACGACTATAGAGGAATAAAAATTAAAAAAGCTGTTCAAGATTAAAGCGATCATGTAAAACTATAAGAATTTATAATAAATAAATAAAAGTTTACAACAAATAAGATGGTAACTGTTATTATTTTACTGATTCCATCTGATAGGTGTTGCGCAAAATAAAAAAGATAAAATCGGAAAATAAAAATTTGGGGATGAAGAGTCGACATTTTCTCGTTTGTCTTTTCAACTTGTCGTTGTCTTCATTCACAGTTTACATACATACATAATTGGCCATTACAACCCTTCGGTCAGGATTATGGACCTAGTTTATTACAAAACTTATGTTGTGTGTGCTAATTTTGTACATCAGTGGCGCACCTACAGTTTAAAGTCGACTCCAAATGACAGATTTCTTGAGAAACTTTTCAAGGCAATTTTATTTACTCTCAGAGTTTTTTCCAGAATTATGCTGAGAGGAAGTCGCCAAAGAAATATTCAAATATTCGTTTAGTTGGAGATGCCTGACCTGGGGTTTAAACCGTGGCCTTACGTCTAATAAGCCAACACACTTCCTACTGGATTACGGCGACTTCCACAGTTTGCCTCAGTTTTTTAAAAATGAGTTCAAATCGAAAATCGGAAATAGTTGCTGTCCTATAAGCACCGATGTTAGAAGGGAACTTCATGACAATTTCATTAAATTTCGCATCAGTTGATTCTAATGTGTTATTAGCTGCGGACTTCAATATTTTAAAAATAAAATAAAATTTCATGTTCATATTTGGTAGTCAGAGTGCTAATAGGATTATACTCTTAACAATGCAATCCCTTAATGAATGACGTTTTCATTTCATTTTCTGAATGTGTGAAATAAAGTTGGAGCAGACGTTACAACGTGCCCATTGGCAATACCCATTGGAAGCATTTACTTTAAAGTCTTTCAATAAAGCATGATATTTATTTTTTTATTAAGTAATTTAATTATTAATTACAATACAATTACAAGTTATATTCAATTATATCCAAGCTGAGTAACTTTCATCATATGCTCGGTGTAGTGTCACAGACCAGAGTCTCTGGTGGGAATCGAACCTACGACACTCACGGTGATGGTCTAGCACACTACCCACTAGACTACCATGGCACCCATATTTTCGTTTTATTATTTAAACAAATCCAATCGGTTACCTTCTAAAATCTAAACCTTTATTCGAAAGCACTGCGTTAGACATTTTATGACACAATCTTTCTGTTACAAACATCTTCGTCTTTACAGTCTTTAATACATTCGGTTGCTAGTTGACAACACTACATATCGCTTCATTAAGACTTCATTAATTTTCGGTGTGACATGTTCCAGATGTTACCGTCGGTTGTTACGATTACTTTTGTTTCTATCTTTTGTGGTGTGTTTTCTTTCTTTTGTGATCTGGTTCTTCCGATTTCTAGTTCTGTGGCAAACGTTTTGTGTTTAATGAAATGGAATTAGATTTTAGAAAATGTAAACAAGATCGCAGTCGAACTGATATCTTCAAAATTTGAAGTTCAAATGATTTTGATTGCAGCACAAATTATTTTCTTAATTACCCCGTGGACTAAGAGACAAAATGACATCCTAGCTACAGCAGGATGTCGGCGTAACACTTACCTTTGACGGTACCCCACAAATAGTCCTACGGTGTCAAATCGCAGCTCCGAGGTGGCCAAACGACATCAGCTCTGCGGCTGATAATGCCATCTTCAAAAATTGAAATCTTCAATACAAGGATTATAATACTGGATTTGAGGATTTATCCAGACAATGTGGGAGAAATTGCTGTGAAATATTAAATTAAACTACGAACGTTGTTTTACAGTCAAAGATAGAACATAGCAATTGTTGCATGAAAAGAAAATGTTGAATGATATTACATTGCATTTGAAGCATCATATACTTTATCACTGAAAATTACAATGAATGGATGAACTGAAGTTTAATTGTGGTACTCGGCAACACATTAGTAGAGAAGGTAAGGAAGAGAGGTAGGATTATTACAGTTTCTTTTTAAAGTAATTTAAGATTTGACTTCACAGAATTCAGCGATTGTTGACTAATAAATCTGCCTGAAAGTTCCTACGGTAGCCTGCGATACTAAGCAGAAGGCGGAGTCTGATATTTCGCCATTTCGGAACTTGAAATGATCAGACAATCGTCAGAAACGTAATACTAAAGGGTCCGCCAAATAACTTTTTTTTTGAAAATACTTTAAAAAAACTACTACTACCTTGCGGTTAATAATGGAAAATAATTTCATTTAAATGGCTGCCTCGGCTGGCCATGCAGTAGCCTACACAATCGGTCCAATTTTTAAGCACATTATCGATTGTGTGCAGCTGTATTTCACCAATGGCTTCACGAATATTGGCCTTCAAAGCATCAATTGTCCCTGGCTTGTCGGCGTAACACTTACCTTTGACGGTACCCCACAAATAGTCCTACGGTGTCAAATCGCAGCTCCGAGGTGGCCAAACGACATCAGCTCTGCGGCTGATAATGCCATCTTCAAAAACATGGCGCAAAACATCGAGTGTAGCTTCGGCTGTGTGGCACTTAGCGACGTCCTGTTGAAACCAAATGCTGCCAATATCCTCCTCTTCAATTTTTGTGAACAAAAATTCGTTCAACATGGCCCGATAACGATCGCCATTGACTGTAACGGCCACTCCTTGCTCATTTTCGAAGAAAAATGGCCCAATTATGCTTCTGGACCAAAATCCGCACCAAACAGTGACTGTTTTTGGCGGCGTTTTGTGCCCCAAATGCGACAATTTTGCTTGTTTACATACCCGCCAAGATCAAAATTAGCGTCATCTGGAAAGATGATTTTTTTGCCAAAATCGGCATCTTCTGTAAGTCGATCGCAGGCCCACTTAGCGAAGCGAAGACGCATTAAATTGTACACAACCATATTCGTTCAGCGGAAGGATAAAACTAATTATCTGTCAAATCAGACATGAGCTAAGTGTTACCATTCACGAAATAAGCACTAGTTGAAAAAAAACGTTAGATGGCGGACCCGATACATTAAAAAAAGAATGGGCCTGAGCTTATGGAACTCCATTTCTCAGCTTGTTTGTTCTTTCAGCACAGTGGTTGAGAGGTTCGTTCTGAATTTTCCGTATCCCAAAGCCAAACAAAAACTTTCATTCATCCATGACATCCAACTTTACGGTAATGAGTTGGATTTGATGACGTGTTTGAAGAAGAGGAAGTTACTTTCTCAAAAGACAAGAACAAATTTAATTAAAATTTGACAAGTCAAACCCATCGAACAGGGACTGCTTAAATTTGGCAGATGACTTATAGTGATAGACCATAGACAACGACTTGGATTCGCTGAATGCGCTCTGGAGCAGTTGACAACTGATCCTAACTTTCATCGAAAAAACAGCTTCAGATATGAATGCGCCGCAGGATGAATGCATACGTGGACAAGCAAAATTGTCGAATTTGGGACGAGACTAATCCACATGAGATATAGGAAGTCGCTACGTCCACACAGCTCGTGTCACTTTTGGCAATCTGTATGAGGAATTAAAGGGAATGCTCATCTTGTGCGGAGGTTATATGAACTGCCTCCAGAAATCATGCCGTTTGACCACGTAATTTTGAAAACCATGTGCTCTGTGACAGAGGTCCAAAAGGCACAGCTTCTAACAATAGAAGCATAATATTGGAAACACCAAAAGTAAGAATGAGGAAGACGCCTAAAATCTCAACTGGAGCATCCGCTTCAGGGGGGAAATCATCAACCAAAACAGAAGAACAAAGTAGAGCACCTGGCGAAGCAGTTGATGGTCCACTGTGCAATGGGCTACAGGTAAGTCCCAAAGTACCTAGATAAGAGGTAATTGTCAATTACAAGGCCAAAAAGAGGAAAATATATCACGTCACCCCAATCGAAATCAAGCGAAGAATATATCCGAAAACCCAGTGATATCTACCGAGAGAAAACTGTGAGTAAAGACAAGCGGTGGTTTCAAGAGCTCTAGCCGCAGCTATGTCGACGAAATAACTTACTGTCAATTAGACACTCACAGAACAAACTTAGTTAGAAGAGATTATTATCTGCACAGTGTTGAAGGAATGGACCCATGCATTGTTATTTGTAGGCATCCACTTAACTTCAGCTCACATTGTACTTGACTACAAAGTCTCCAAAATTGTTTCAATTAATGAGAGGAGGGCTAACGGCGTGCTCAGGTGATAAGGGGCAGATAATTATGACTATTGAATACTCATATACACACCTTTATGGCTTGTCCTGACGAGCAAGTATGAAGGACGATTTGATGAGATTTCGGTCCATGGCATTGCCAAGCAAAGGAAATACGGTCGAAGCTATGAAATATGGATGTCGTCTTAGCAAATTTGAAATATGTATGCTTCCATAGCTATGCTATCTTCTATAGTTATGCTATCTATACTCACCAACTGTGTCAAAACAGAAAAGTGTCGTTGTTAAAGGCAATGGATCTCAGAATTTAAAGTGTTTATGATATAAAGAACAGTGAACGGATATCATAACCACTGTTGCGAGCATGCTGTCTGCATCATATAAACCAGAATCTTTTGCATCAGCCAGAACTTATAGATAAATTATCGAAACGGTATTATAGCGAAGTATTACAGGAGCCAATTAAGATACCCATTTTAGGGCAACTGCCATTTGGCGGCTACCTATTGCAATAAATCATTAATAAAGAAATTTTTTAGTAATTTCTACATATTTGACTAAAAAATATAAAGAAAACAGTTGTATAAACACTGCCAAATCGAGTAAGAAATTACACCACGGTAAAATTTATTAAGTTTGAATGATTCTGCATTACATATATTATTGAAAAAATTTTTGAGTTTTAAAATTTTACAAAGTCTTTAAAGTTTAAACCAATTGCTTAAATTGTCATGTAAAGTATCTTTTAAGTTTTATAATAAAAAAATCTATTCTGAGTTTAATGCGTCACTAAATTTGAAAACGAAATTAACCGAACGCAAAACCACTAATTTTATATAAAACAGTTTGAAATTTATTAACAGGAACTCTGCTGAGAAACTAATTATGGTTTACCAACTCCAAAACAGTGTTAATCTTTAGTTTATAAATACATATTTCCAAGAGGAAAAAACAGTTTAATTCTGAGTGTATGGTATAACTGTCACCCATGCAGTGTATTGTGTTAGAACAAAGATAATGAGCCGTGAGCGGTAATATTCACACATTCTAAGTGAGAAGGAGCTACCCACAGGAAATATTCTTTGTAATGCATTGTACGATAGATAGAAGCACACATTTTACATTTCTAGTCATTGGTACACGACGTTAATGCCTAGACATTATAACAATATAATATTGTGCGTTTTATTTAATTCTAATTTTGAAACTTAAAAATGAATAACTTTTTACTAAACTGTAATGGACGTACAAATACATATTAACCAAACACTAATAAATCTTAAATTAATGAAAATATTTTATTTATTTATTTATTATTATTACAAACTATATTCTAATTATATACGAGCTGAGTAACTTGACCATATGCTCGGTGAAGTGTCAAAAACCAGAGTCTCTGGTGGGAATGGAAACCACGACCCTCACGCTAATAGTCTATCACACTACCCACTAGACTACCAGGACACCCTAATGAAAATAAAAAGGCTAAATTTATGTAAACTTCATAATATTTAGATATACCCTTGTATATCGGGTCTTTCGTTAACAGTTTTCTGTCTTTGAATTCAAAATACAACAAAATTATCCTCAAAATTGTTCATTTATTTACAATTTTTATTCATTGGTGCCATTGGATGTAGAATATAGGTTAGGTCGAGTTTAGGTCGAAGTGGTAGCTCTGATATCAAAAAGCTTACTTGAGCACACATAGCGGCCCGTTGTGATGCCACAGGTGAACGCAGTCTCTGTACTGACCAAGTTCCACCAAAATCGGTACCCTACGCTGGAAAACGAGACAGATAGTTTGACAAACGAAGCTATATCCTTGACATCAATAGATGATAGCTCCGTCAAGCTGACAAGAAATGGAGTGTCAAATAATCTATATATGCACCTCGCAAGAGATTGGCGGATACTGTTAGTGGAAAATGAATAACAGTCTCCTCTTCCGCAGCGAATCTGCACCCACGGCAGAAGTCGTTAAATGGGAGCCGCATGCTTCCCGCGGTTCTACCCATAACACAATGACCTGTAAGTATGGCCACTGTGATTGAGAAAATGCCACGACCGAGTCCAAGTAACTGGTTGGTACGCCTTCTATCCATCAGGGGCCAGGTGAGTCTGGCGGTGGAGCAAGACTCCTCATTGACAGAGGATAGGTTGGCGTCTCGAAAAAACCGCGCAATGGCCAATTTGACCGATGCTAGTGGCATAGCCAAGTCGACTGAAGAGGATTCCCGAAGGAGCGCACCAGCTCTGGCGACCTCATCGGCCCTGCAGTTTCCCGTAATGTTACAGTGCTCGGTGCTGTTACCAGTGAGACACTAAATCGCCCAGAAAGAAGGTCGAGACAGCGGCGACATTCCCTAACGATCCTGGAGTTATTCACAATACTCGACAGAGATATTATGGCGGCCTGATTACCAGAAAAAAACGAGACGCGAGTGAAAGGAGCACCGTTGACGAGGATCCATTGAGCGGCCCGATAAATTGCCATCACCTCCGCCTGAAACACGCTACAGTAATCCGGCAGTCGGATAGAGATGCTTAGGTCCACTTTCCTAGAATAGACTTCGCAACCAACCCCATTATCGAGTTTAGAGCCGTCCGTGTATATATCCAGGAGCCCTAGCATATATCCAGTATATATCCGTACTCGGAATCAGAAAGTGAAAACCCCTGTCAAGACAATATTCCGTAGAGAGATAATCGATGTTTGATGTGGCCACAGGATAAACCTCTAAAATAGAGGAGTGACCAGAAGGTACAATGTGCCAATAAATAAATTTCTCAATTAATTTATTGAGACTTCAATTAAAAAAATTAAAACAATAAGTTTACGAATATTATTATATTATATTTCGTCTATGATTACAATAGTCATCGTAAATTTGTATTTTATATGGAGATGACAGCTGCAGCATCCCTTCTTTTTAGACGAATATGACCGACAAAGTCGAAAATTTTACGAGCTGGCGGGTTTGGATATATTACAAGGTTGTTCAGGTGTGAATTTGTATATTTTTCAACCACAATTTTCACTGTTGAAACCTCAATATCTTTATATATGTCTATTCGAGTAGCACTATGGTGCTGCCGTTATCATCCGTAAGAGTTTAAAAACTTTCATGTCAAGCGTTTGCAAAGTGTACTCCAAATTATTTTATACGCTTTGTTGAGTCACTACTTGGTTACTTATTCGAATTAGTGTGCTTGCTTCCGTTTGTAATGTAACTGTTGTAACTAGTACGAAATTTTGATTATTTTGTTTCCAGTTGGAATATTTTATTCTGCAGGTGCCTAGATGCTTCATGTCGGTTCTCAATAAAAGGTAAAAAGTGAGTGTGTTCACTTAAGATCACATCCGAAGTATAAAGTAAATATAGAGCGGAACCCAAAAGGCTACCCTGTGGAAAGTCAATTGCAATACTCTCAAAACAAGACAAGTTTGGTTTCAATTTACAGTGGACAACAAGAGGGTAGCTTCCTCAATATAATTGTGCAATTTTATGACTTTTAAGCAAGAATTACCAAAAATGTTAGACGTTTTTTATATTTATTTTATTCATTTATTTCTACTTTATTATAAAAACAAAAAAGAAATTTAATGCTTTTCACAAACCAAAAGAGAAATAAGAAAAATTTTCTGTTGACTATGTTTTTATTTCTTTTTTACTTATCAATCAGGCATGTATGTATGTATGTATATACGATAAATATGTGGTAACATAATTGAAACAGTTATTCCGGCCTGCGCAACTGATTTCTGACATGTCTGGTAACCAAGGAAGTGAATTTAAAGATACCGCGGCAATGTTCACTTTAATGAATGTTGTTTAATAGTAAATTTATGTGTCTTCTTAAAGTGATTTTTATCTTCTTTTTATTATTATTTTTTCTTTTTTTTGTTGTTATGTATGTATATTGATAAAATATAGAAAAAAAAAATATTAAAATTCATCCGCTATTATCGCATTTAAATTTAAATTGCCTGACTAAGAGCCTAAGAGCTTAAAACATACTCTGGTTGCGACAAATAATTCTCTGTTGTACTATTTTAACTGTATATTAAAACTTCCAACGTGTATGATATTGTGTCGCATATGTGGCACTAATTGTGACAACTCCTAGACATATCTTAAAGGTAATAAATTATAACGTTTGTGATACATAAACTCTGCAGATGTTGTTGTCAAAATAGCAAAAGTTGTACTTCTGTGTTTTGTTTTTCTTTTTCCTTGTTTTCGTTTAGATTTGCCGCGTTCACTTCATTTTCAAGCGCATTGTATTTGACAGTGATTGTTATTACACTTATTATTTTAGGATTAAATTTGAGTTTAAACGGCCATATAAGCAAATTTGTTTATAAAAAATTTGTAAAGAGTACTTACATACATATACTAGATAAAAATTGTCGATTGCAGCGATTCTATACGACCTTTGGTGTGGTCAACCATTCTGTAGGCCTACGGATAAAAACAATATTTGAGACGTTTGTGATTTTGAAGTCGTCAAAAGTCTACCCAGAGACTGCAATCCAGTTAACACTTCATTAGATTTGTAACACTAAGCAAAATGGCAGACTGAGTAGAGACATTCATTGATTAAAATTTAAATAAACTATATTTATAGGGCGGGAAATATAAAAGTTTATATTTAAAAATACAATAAAACAAAAATTGTTTGAAATTTTACCAAATTTATTTTTTGTTGTGGAGTACTATTGTTCCGGTTGAAAATGGAATATTATTTAATTCATATTGCTGCCGATGCTGTCCTCACAGTATCTCATTCGATCGGACCAATTTTGTTGCACTTTTTCGAGTGTCTGGGGTCGTATCTCGTTTCAAATGGGCTTCAAATTGTCTTTAGTTTGTCGTAATAATACTTTTTTTAATGGAACCAAAAGAAAATAGTTCAAAGGTGTCAAATCGCGGCGGCAATTTGACATCACCAGTCCTGCTAATTAAACGGTCATCAAACGTTTGACGCAATAAATCGATTGTGGAATGAGATGTGTGACAAGTTGCATCATCCTGTTAAAACCAAACATCGTTCACATCAATACCATGAAGAGCGAGTACAAAAAAATCGGTTATCATGGTGCAATAGGTGTCTCTATTTACTGTATCGGTTGCGCGGTCTTCGTTTTCAAAGATATTGGCCAATGATGCCTCCGCTCCACAAGCCGCACCAAAAAACAATCGTAATGGGTACATTGGCTTCAGTACGACCACGTGTGGGTTTTCTGAGCCTAAATACAGCAATTTTGCTTATTAACGTACCCATCAATATAAAATTAACTTCATCCGAAAATATAATTGTTTTTGGCAAAATCGATATCACCGTGTAGTTTTTCATAAGCCCAATAAATCCCAACGTTGCTCAAGCGTAAATCGATTCATTGCGTTTAGTGGAGATAATATACTGAATTTTCCGACAGAATAGAATGACATAAGTACCATGTTGTACAGTTGTGGCGTCTGAAACATACAGTGGACAGCTTTGTTTTCGCAAAGGTAGGATACGTAAAAAGTTTTAATAGAACAGGACATAACATACATGCGTTACATTACGGGACAATACAAAACTTTTGTCAAGATTACTACTCTGATCAAACCAATAGAAATATTATTGGTATGGAATTAAAATAACAGTTCAAAAAAGGTATATGGATATACCTTACAAGATATTAACCCTGGACGGTTACTGTTCGTTGAATCGACAAATCTAATTTACTCTTTATCATATAACTCTTTTATGTTTGACCAAATTTCGCTCTTTTTTCAACAACATTAGTTAATAATGAAAGGTTGCAGTCAGTAGACGAAATAAAAACCGAATACGGTTAGCGAGGGACATTAAAATATAGCATCACAAAGATGCATTGATTTTATATCGATTTACCACAAAATACATTGAGGCTTTAAGTGCACCGATTAATTTTCATAAAAAAATTCGAAGTAAAGAAAACAAAATATAACAGAATGAGTGCGTAAAGGTATTGGGGTACAGTGACCAGACGATTTAATGTACGACTCTCAACCTATATCTAGTAGAGCATTCGTGTAATGTCTTCCGCTGTGTTGACAAACGTTAAGACCTTATGCGATCTCACTAAGAATAAATTTCTGCTGGTTCCTTTCCTCAGGCTACTTCTCAATAGTCTGCTAGAAACACACAAACCCTTTTGACTTGAGAATAATGTCCACCTCCCTTCATCTTTTCTTTTGCATGCAACACTCTTCCCCACCCTTGTATCTACTTCATTAAAAGGTTTTGATCTCATCAGCGGTTTGGGAGATTTAGTCTGCTTGCAAGCTCTGTACATGCTCATTACCATGACTTTCATTTTAATCTGCAACAGAACGTGTCCATGACCCATTGGTTTATCGAAGAATGGTACCTGTCTTAAAAGAATATGTAGCAACCAAAATATTTCGTTCACTCTTACCACACAATCTAGTCGCGAGGTATTTCCTAAAATCAGGGAGTTTACTGAGACCTTCTAGCAGACAGTTGATTTCCTAACTCTCAAAACCTCATGACGAAACACGCGTTAGTCTTCTCTTCCATTAACCTAACTACAGTCTCAATAGCTCAGGTCCTCTCTATCGTATGCAATGGACTTTAATTTAACATAGCCTACAGCGCGTTTATAGAATAGGTTTTCATTGCAGCGGTTCAACTATCGCAAGCTCTTCTCTGTATCTGTTATACTCGTAAACGTTCTATTACATTTATGAGTCGGTTATGTCTGACATGTTGTATTTTTATATGAATTTGTATTAAATTTTCAGCTTCGATGCATCGAATAAAAAACATCTCAATGCCTTATCAATGTTGACCACAAAAAAAAATTTTGAATATTTAGCCAATTCACACGACTTTGTATCATGTATGTTGTATTGAATAAACTTTTTGTTTGTGAACGCTGAATGCTATGCTGTATTGTGTATTTCGTATTCCAAACGTCAAAACGTCAAATCCTCAAAAAACGATAAGAAGAAGACGACCAGTATTCATAATTTGATTTTCAAGCAAAATTTGATTTTCAACAAAATGAAAAATATTACGAAAAAAAGTAAATTAATTAATTATCTGTGCGAAAAATTACAATTTTGAAATGTTAATTATTGACTCAAGTTGTATAGAAAATATTTTGTTTTTTATTCTTCCTCTTGATTACTGGCATTTACATAAACTGATAGCACGAAACGAATACAACTTCTAAAAACACATGAAAAGAATGTTTATAAGTATATCGGATTTTTATATGAAAATTATCAACAACAAGCATACACTGTTGTATATTCGTCCAACAATACAATGAATACAACGATACAAGGGCTTGTGTAAATTGCCCAATTGGTTTATATCGTCCACAACTATTATGGTGTCCTTTTTAGGGTAATAAAGCTAAAAATAAAAATATATTTACAATACTCATGGGTACACTATTGTTATTAAAGAAAAGTTAATATTTATCGACAATATAAATATACTGTAATTATTTTAATATTTTTTTGTTTTTCTCTGGAAACTAAAATTGTATTTTTGGCATTTAACTTGTTCCACATTAAGTTTCACACCAATTTTTTTTTTTAGTTTTTCTTATTCTTTATAGAATGTTTTTATTGTTAAATCTCTGTCTTTTGCATCATTTCATACCCACAATGATTAAATGTTGAAAAACGAAACTAAAGTAATGACAAGTAACAGATGGTTCCTGCCGTATGTGTTAAATTAATTTTTACTTTAGCAATAAAAATTTACAGCTTCCTTATAAAAAAATTATAATTTATTTCAATGTATATCGCAATATATAAAAAACTTTTTGCTTAAAATGTCCTCATATTTTTGTTAGTAAAAACCGAAAAATTTTATTATTTTTATATTTACTAACACAAATGTATATATGTATGTATATATGTGTTAACACATATATATATATTTACTGTATTTCTTCCTACAGTATACTAGCCAAATTCCGGTGTGCTTCAATCAACTCGCTATAATTTTTTATTGCCTTTTCTTCCTTTAACGAAATTCGGAATGCCAAAGGCATTTGCTCCACCTCTCTTTTATTATTTCTTTGTTTTGTTTCTATTTTTTTATACCAATTTGTTCAGTTAAGCAGGTGTTAGAATAATAGGTTTGCTATCTGTGGTGGTCTGTAAACCACGTTTCCTTCTGTGATAGTAATTAATTTTGCTAATTGAGTTTCACTCTTTCCCCAGAGGTAGTGCTGCCTGAACTTTCTTTGATGTTCGTTTTTTATATTATGCCCCTATTTGCTTGATGAATTGTTAGTGAGAAAATTTAAGTCTCTTAATTTGTAAAATTCGAGTCGAGAGTCGTTCAAACTTTGATAGTTTATAAAGATCATCTTGTTGAAGCAGTATCTGTTAAATAAATTATCATTTTTTCAGTCAGATATCCCAAATTACCATGCATGACCATAGACAATGCTTTTGGCTGTCTAGCCTCTAGAACAGTTGGCAACGGACCCTAATTTTCTGGATGAATGGGTACGAGAACAAACAAAATTGCCAAATTTGGAACTACAACTACTACATATGAGATCCCATTCCTAAAAAATCACTCCGTACGTATTTCTCTGAGAATACGCCAGCCATCACTGCAACGACGATTGTTATGTATTTTTGCCACACTGCTCATGCCACATTAGATATTCTGAACAAGCGATTTGAGCGCAAAGTTACTTCGCGTGAGAGTGTCACGAACTGTTTACCGAGATTGTGAAATTTCTGGGGTTTTTTAAACAGCAGGTGTATGTGAATAAGCAACAAACGACAGTGGTCCTAAAAGCCAACATATGGTAACCCCCATCATACTTCAAATTCAACCTGATTTATTCGTCAAAGTAATGGAAATTAAGACATTTCAGATGCTCTAAACCTAGACAAGTCTTGGCGAATATAAGAACAATGCTATATTCCACACAGAATGGCATCATAGGTCTTTACAGTTAAATTTAAATTTAAAAATAGGAATTGGTTAATGAAGTCTCGATATATGCAGTTACTACGCACAACGGTTAAACATGTCAAATACAAATGTACAGCACCTATTTTATCTACTCTCATTTTGACCTAAAATGCAAGTCTACTTGAAGAGAGTTAGATAGCGTTTTCTTCACATACGATAATACTTGCTTTACTCGCAGCATCTCCTGTGCTTTTTTAACCGTGGATCGAGCTTTCTATCAAAAAGTATACATTTCATTTATTGAGACTATAGAACTTTAATTCAGATATTTTTTTAATTCGTTAGTATTGTTATCGCCATTATTTTAAACCAAATAAAAGAAGAAAATTTCAAACAGGGGTAAAAAAAATCAAAAACTTCATAATTCTGGCTTATGTATCATTTTTATACATACGACTTTCATAGGGCTTCTTTGGTGTTGTGTATGTAATTTTTTTAAGTTTTCAAAGATTTTGTGAAGTGTTGTCGTAAATAACACATTGTTTATGGTATTTGAGAGGGAATTGAAAGTTAAATGTTGGATGAAAGTGAAAAGGTTGGATTATCTGTTCTGGAGATATTCTTGAGATTGATTGAAGTAGTCGTAGTCTAGTATAAACCGTGTTAAATTATTCGACATCATATTCGACATTTTATTTCATCGATACTACAGATGATAATATTGTGGTCAACTACGTAAGTATGAGGTAACAGAATCATTCGCTTTGATAATGTGCTACTCGGAAATGATGATAAATTTACACTTATTACGCCTTTTCGAAAAAGTGGCTGAAATTATTGAAATTACCAATAATTTTGTCGCTGTAGATTAGTAACTAAATGACCATGAACGTAATATTCATTTTTCATTCAATTCAGATTTAAAAAATTTAAAATGGCGATTCCAATATGGCGGTCAAGTAAATCTGATTAATTTTTATAAACCTCGACCGACATATTGGAATCGCCATTTTGAATTTTTTAAATCTGAATAAAGATCTGTAATCAGCGACCCCAAAAACCCCTGAGTAACAATTTTCAAGTAAATCTGATTAATTTTTAAGGACCTCCGTAATGTGTTCCCTTTTCCCTTGCACCCCTTGACATAAACCCACCCTCTACTTTAAAGGTGCATGCAAACAATTAGGCTTTGGGCTCATTTTAAAGAGCAAAGATCAATTGTCAATTTCTGACATTAGCGACAGTTCTAGCACGTCAGTGTTTAGCTCTACAATGTTTCAAAAATGGCCAAAAACGCTATTTTTAGGGGTTTCAACCCCCTTTTTCTCGAAAACCTGACGTGATGGAAAGTTTATGGAACCAGAATCGTGTTCAGCGCACAAAAAGGCTTCGAAAAGACCTGGAGCTATCTTATTTGCACAAAAAAGTCTAAATTTGCAGGGCTGTGTTATTGACAAAATATTTGAAAAACTTATATACCAACAACTTTTTCTGTACATTGAAAATAATAATTACATTTACAAACAAATACAAATACATCTGGCCATACGTTCGATAATGCAAGGCCTGTTTCCATTCAAATTTAGGCGTACTTTGGATATAAGTTACTTTTAGCTAACAAGCATATTTGTCTGTCGTTTTATTTTCACCTTAAGGAAGCAAATATACTGTATGTATGTTTAAAAGATTTATCAACAGATTATTTACAAAAATGCTAACTCCATCTCGGCACTGATTTAGCTTAGCTTTCTTAATAAAAACATATTTTTATACTATTTTTACTTCAACATATCGACGCCTCCATTCTATAACGTTGTAAGTGTACTTAGAATGTTTTTAATGTTCTTGCATTTTTAAATTCTACGTTCTCTTAAATTCTTAAATACTGTCAAAATTTGGTTAAGATGCGCCGATCCGTTCCGAAGTTATAGGGAAAAATCTACTTAAAATACACATATAGTCGTATGTCGCGTGAAAACTTTGAGAGCTCATAACTCAAAACACACTTTTTCGACTTAGAATGTTATAGAACGAAGGCGTCGATATGCATATGTGATATCAAACACCTTCAAACTCTGAAATTTTATGTGTCCATGTTTAGCTGTTTAGCTCTCTACACTTATACTTTTACAAAGTATTTATATACAAATCAATTCGGATAATTCAAGGAAATATACTAGATTTAGTTATAATATATGTTTCTTCACAAAGAATGTGTAGCAATTTTGTATGTAAGTATGTATGAAATACGAAAATGTTTATATATTTAGGTAGATTACATCATTTTAAATTTGTTTCACCAATATTAGTCGATGTGACTAATATCTCTACTGTTTTCTCCTAAAATTTTTATCGCTACGTTGTACCTTTCCAACTTTAAATGATGAGGAAGGTTGATCAGTTTTTAAAGTTATGTACGCATACGTAACTCGTTTAATCAGTATGTAAGTATTATGGGACAGCACGTTAGCGAAATGCTTTTTGCGTAATACGTAAGTATATACAAGAAAATTAACACTAAAAAAATTAAACAATGGACTTGAGTTACCCCTTTGCAGCAGCGACGACGATGAGGCCTCGTCGAAATGGTGTTGGTTACTCTACTGAGAGGAGTATACTAGTTTATAGATAGATATCTTACATTAAGAAGTTCTTGTTGTTCTGGGTTTGTTGGATAAGGATGAGGTAAACGCAAGAAAAAGGTTGATAATACGGTAAAACCGCCTAACAGAAGCTTCTGGAGCACAAAATAACTTAAAATAACGATTTTATTAAGAAGACCATGCGTTTAACTAACAGTTAATTTCTCTTGCGGTTATTATGCCGTTAGTGTACAAGCATCACAATCTTTTTTAGAAAACCCGAACTTTTTATTTGCATGTGCTTTTAACTAAGTAAGGGTACGTGATATCTAACCTCTCGTAAGGTTAGGTGTTACGCCGAGAGATATTTCAAAATCTAATTAAAATAATTTATTAAATATAGCATAATTTAAAAAAATTTATATAAAAACGAATTTTAATTTTATGAACTCAAAACAAAATAGAAAATAAACTCAAGATAACGTTCCCAAAAATGGTTAAGTAAAGTTTGTGTGAATATTCTAATTAGATAGAACGAAAGAAAAATGTAATTTGCCGCTAAGCTTAGCTGCATAATAGGTACTCGATCAGTCAGTGGTAACTTCACTAATTAGCCCGCCAATTAGTGCCAATTAGTACGATGAACTGGCATAAAATTATATTCAGAAATTAATTAAAAATATTTTAAATACAATTAATTGCACTTTTTAAGCATTTTTTTAAAGTGAAACAAATTTTTACAATTTCTTCAACATTATAGGAATCCACAACTAGAGATGAGGGATATTTTCAAAACTGTTATTTAATCACGGTGATTGATAATTCACTGGTAACTACAGTAATTGAAATTAACATTAACAAATAACATTTACTAATAACGTCGTTCTTTCAAAATTGTTACATACTACCGAATTACTATTAGATGATTCTGATTATTTACTTTAGTTTTTTATACATGAACTTTCTGTGAAACCTAATTGTCAAACTTCATATAAAAAAAATTACATTAAAAATAATAACATTGATGACACCACTTTGATTTTGTTTAGTAGCTTTTCGTAGTATGTATCTAGTTGCCTCTTTCTTACGGCTTAATAAAATACGTTATTGTCATTTGTTTTCTTTTTGAATACTGTGATCACATTCACTGTTTTAAAGAACAGTGATTAACAAACCACGTTCACTGAGAACAACGTTCTTCAAAAATCACTGGATCGCTCATCTCTATCCAAAACTCTAATATAAACCAAGCAACATTGTTGATAAACAATTCAACATTATAGACATCCTTGACTACAATATAAAGAAAGCAACATTGCACATTGGTTTAAAATGATTTTTTTTTTTGGCCAAAATTATTTACGGCGAGAATATAATAGTTTTTTTTTAATATTTGAATTATTATTAATTATTAATATCATATTTTGTCAATTCTGTGAAATTTAATTAAAAATTGTGTTTTCTCTCTACACATATTAATTAAAAACGACGTATTTCAAATATTTCTAAATACTAGTTTTATTTATAAAGAAAAGATAAACAATTATCGCTAACAAATATATTCTTAGGTCGGCACATGTTTTTTACTTCTAAGACTTTATAGTAAGGAGGAAATACATTACAGTTTCCTTGTTTATTCTCCATACGGTTAGCACAGTACTGTTTTTTTTGAGAAATTGATTTCGATAAGAAGAGCAAGTGCTTCATCGCTAGAGAGAGCAACAGGCTCCTTTGAGTTTTTCCCGCAATTTCGATGGTCGTGTTGGACTTTGCACTGCTTCCTTTAGAACAACAGTATTTTTCTCCCCTTTTACGAGCAGACATACGAGCTGCATTTATTAATAAATCTGTCGTAATTTCTTTGGATGAAGACATAATTGCTGCTTCTCTTCTCTTGCTACGATTCGACATTTCATTAAAAGACATTCGTGACCGACCTGCTTTAGAGGTGCTTGGTACTTCAGTTAAAACTTTTTTAAAAAATACTTCAGAATTTAGCCATTTCATGTTTCGAGACATAAATACATTAGTGTTTCTGAAGCATTCTGGCCACTTTGCATCTAATTTTACGCAATATATTCTTATTTTTTCTTTTAAATGTTTTAAATAATCCTCAGGAGGATTTGCAGTTCCAGTTTTTTCTAGAACGAAGCTTAAAAGTTCCTTCTTTTTCTTTTCTTTAGCATTTGTTTTATGCCAAATTTTGAAGAGCTCTTCATTTCTGAAGCCAAGGTAGTCTAGTAAAAAGCAAATATCTTAAGTTATTGCAAGTTATTGCAGGAAAAAACTTTAGAATGTGTTGCACAAGACCACATGCTATTTTCGAAATATGTTTTTTCACTGGACAAAGTTGGATTTTTTTTAAAAGTTTAAATTTATGGAAAAACAAAATAATAATTGAATGCGCGAATATGCATGTAAACAACACATGTTATTTCTATGTCTATTTATTTTTTTTAACTTTTTAATTTACAATTAGTTAATACATACCATATACTTTATAATCCATTAACAATATTTTTTTTAACTTTTTAACTTCATTCAAAAACACTATTTGACCAACTACTTAAATTAAACTACTTGCACTTTATTATTCAACAATAGTAAAAAGTTCTATGTTTGTCGCTCTGTAGACTAACGGTAAATACCGGTTTAGAAAAACAAAATTTATTTTTTGATAACTTGAAGTGTTGTCTATCATGCTGTATTAAAAAATTTACAAAAAACGAAAATTAAAAAATTACATTTTGGCCAAAAAAACTGAATTTTAAACCAATGAGCATTGTTGAAAAACAATTCAGCATTATAGCCATCTTTAACTTCAATATAAACAAAGCAACATTGTTGATAAACAATTCAACATTATAGACATCCTTCACTACAATATAAACAAAGCAACATTGTTGATCAACTCTGAAAAACTATTACATGTAGGACACAATGTTTATATACATCAATATCTACATGTTACTCGAGATGTTTAATGTATATGTATCTTTGATTATTTATACCACGCCTGTTATTGCCGCAACATATGTTTAAGCAAAGAAAATAAGGCATAAAGAATGTGCATTTTAACATATTTTGGAATATTTTTCAAAAATATTTCATGACGCGGGGGGAAAGATAGAAGGGAATGATACAGAAACCAAGAGCGTAACAATGCGTTGTTCTCATTGTGCGTTTTTGTTGTTTGACCACTTTTTTATTTATTTTTCTGGTGTTAAAAACAGACGTCGGCACCAATGTCCCTCAGGGGAGGAACATCTTCGGCTTTTTACACACATAGGACAGGAACATCAAGAATGTTCGTTAAAAAGAGCGTAAAGATCTTCTCAGCTTTTAAAGAAGAAGGTTCATGTCGCTTTTTTCAGACTTCAATTATACACCCAAAGAAATATCACAGCAGTATTCACTAATATCAATGAGAAATGATTTCGATTTTTGGAAGAATACTTGCCAAGTTAAATACGGTGTCTTTAAGGATTTAGTGCAGTACAATTTTTCTATATTTTTCGATCACATATACATATCATTGGGTTAATAAGTAGACTTGAAATTATTACTAACAATTTTCCTCTAAGTTAACACATGCCTATGGTTATGGGTTAGTGAGAGAGAGAGAGAAAATAAGTTGAGAGAATTTATTTATTTACAGCCATATAAAAGTGTTAGTAATATACTCTATTTTTATTTTCATTTCATCAACATACATGTGTAAAGGTGTCTATCTTTGGCTTAATAATTTTAGATAAATAAAAATAAAATAAAAAATCGATTTTATTACTAAAAGAATATAAAGCTATCTATCATTGGCTTCAAAATTAGGCCATTTTTTTTAGATAAATAAAAATAAAAAGAATAAAAAGCAATTTTTTATTAAAAGAAAAAAAAACGAGCATTCCAAATCATTTAAAAAAATTATACTATGCGACAAAATAAAATTCGCCCAGCTAATGACATAGAACATTTTTAACACAAAATATTCTTCGAGTGTTATTCTGAAATAAAATGATACAGCATCCGCAGCACATGTATTCTTGTCGCAGCCTGATCGACAACTGAATCAAAAAACACAAGAATACATACACATGTACATACGTGCGACGAGAGCAACACATTGTTACGCTTTTTGTTTGTGTTCATTTTCCATCTGTCTTCCTCCCCCCTCATCAAGAAATGATTTTTAAAAAGATTTTGTTGAGAGCGGGTCGTAATGTTACGACCCGCCATAAGAAATTTTACTTCTACATGATGCGTATTCTTTATATCCATATTTTTTGGTTTAAACTATGTTCCTGATTGAATATACATTAAGTTGTTAAACACTATGGGGTGGAGCAAAATGCAAAATTTTCCACTTTTAACTTTAACAAGAATAATCTATCACAGTGGAGAGCATTAAGTTGAACTTTGCTAATTGTGTGCTAAAATTTACATTTTCAAAATTTTTATTATTTTTTTTTATAAGAATTATTGGTTTAATTTTATAATTGCATGGACCCTTTTAAGTTTTTAAAATTATATTTATTAGTTTTTAATAATATATGACATTACTGAACACAAGTAATCACTTAAGAAAATACATGAAAGGCAATACTAGCCACTAAGTGAGTACTAGTCGAATCGACTGACATGTCGGGTTAAGAACTTATTCTTATTGTACATTTATAAGCCTTTAAAAACTTAAATTTTTTTCTTCCATTTCTATATCAAAGGTACGACGAATGAGGAATATTTCAACCTTAGTCTTAAGTAATTTAAGACCCCTTTGTGTAACAATTCTACAAATTTCTTTAAAGAAAAAATAATCTCAATTTAAACAAGACATAAAGTTTGTAAAATATTTTACTCTATGTGGGTCTACATGTTGTTGTGTATGACTAGGTTAAAAAAAACATACCAAACCCTATACCACTGGTGTAAAAATATTACAGCAATATTATTGCAAAAGTGCTTAAGGTTTTAAATTAAAGGGATATAGAACAAAAAAAAAAATACAAACAAAAAGAGAAAGTAATTAAGGCTTAACAAAAATAACAAACGGTGAAATGGACGAGAAGAAAACCCGACATCCTTTTAAGAACCCAATTCTATTTTTGTTACATTAGATTATTTGAAATAAGAAGCACTACAACGAGCTAACTACCATTTCTAAATACCATATGTTGTTAGAAAAACACCGAAAATAAAATAAAATAAGTGTATAAGCACATAAATACAAATACATTTCTACAACAACAGGAGATGGAAGCATGCAGGTAAAGCATCGCAAACATTATGTGGATTAGTAGCTAACAATGTATGCTCTTGGATATATTTTAGTTAAATAATGTCTTAAAATACTTTGTTGTTTTTTTTCTTATTTACTCACTAATATCATTGCAATATGTGAGTCAGATTTTTTACATAACTTGTTTCTACTAAAATAGCATGAAAGGCCAACTTACACGATAAGGGCTTACGTACGTAATATTGCAGAATTCCATACGCATTTTTAAAATGGGAAAGCAAATTTTACGACAGATTTCTTTGCGTTTAGAATTTTATCAAAGCACGAAAAATAAAATAAAATCAATGGTTTACTTTTTCGGAATAGCATAATCTCTACTTTTTCAAATTTTGACAACTTCTAGGAAAAGTGTTGAAAAAACTGTACCGTTCTTTAGAACTTCTTCCAGTATACTATGCGATGTATTTGATCGATCATTAGGTAGGTAGGCATAGGTGGCAGCCCACCCAAGAAAAATTTTTGGATGGACTCACTTAGGCCGCATTGGGCCCATTGATCGACCATTAAAAACCGAATACTTTGAAAGCCTCAAGACAATAAAGTCGCAAGATATTCATACATTTGTACATAATTGGTCATTACACTCCTTCAGTAAGGATACCTAGCTTCTCACAACACTCATGTTGTGTGTGTTAATTTTCTATACATGAGTGGCGGGGAAAGTCGCCGTGGTTTAGTAGGTAGTGGTAGTTATTAGACGAAAAGCCAGGGTTCGAGCCCCAGGCCAGATATCAAAATAAAATACTAAAAGTATTTCTTCGGCGACTTCCTCTCAGCAGATTTCTGGCAAAAACTCTGAGAGTAAATAAAATTGCCACGAAAAGTTTCTCAAAAATCTGTCGTTCGGCGTCGACTTTAAATTGTAAGTCCCGCCACTCACGTATAAAATTAACACACACAACATAAGTGGTGTGAGAAACTAGAACGTAATCCTGACTGAAGGGTTGTAATGACCAATTATGTATGTTATGTATGAGTGGCGGGACCTACAGTTTAAAGTCGATTCCGAACGAAAGACGTTTTTTGAGAGAAATAGAACTTTTATTTCCTCTCAGAGTATTTGCCAGAAATCTGGTAAGAGGAAGTCGCCGAAGAACTTTTTTTTCATATTTCGAGTTGATGGAGATGCCTGGCCTGGGGTTTAAGCAGAGGCCTCATATCTAAGAAGCCAACACACTACCTACTAGACTACGGCGACTTCTAGTCGCAAGATATAGATGCTCTGATACTGATCAGCATACGCTGTATTGTGAGAACTTTTCAATAAAAAAAATAATGACTGTGCATTCGAATAAAACAATAATAAATACAAAATAAAACTATGTGAAAAATAAAAAATTAAATGTAAATAAACTCTTTCTGCTTTTTTTTATTTTATTTTATATGCCTATGGAAATATTCCTTGCAGGCAATTTAGTAAAGTTACAAAATATCAATTTTAAAAAACTATGAATTTAAATATATAATTACATTATTTTTTATAACAATATTTGATGAAGAAAAATCAATTAGCATATACAATTTATTAAATTCTTTACACATTCTGCTTATTGGGTCAGCACCAGCGTAGTTGGATCTAAAAAATTGGATTGATAATGGGGAAAAATGACGTGACGGACGTTGAGGAACATTAAACGTGATATTATGGATTAAAAAACTGGAGCCTATATCACATGTAATTACATTGAATATGAACGAGATATTCAACATAGTTCTGCGGCTTTTAAGTGTCGGAAGTTTAATTAATGCTAGTATGGCAGAATAAGAAGTTAAACTTGATGGGATTAAAATTCAGTCCTCGGAGACAAAACATCAAAAGTTGCTTTTGTACAGATTCGATGACGTCGGAATATTTTTTATATAGAGGATCCCATATTATGGAACCATACTCGAGAATAGGCCTTACAAGAGATGTGTAGAGCGATTTAGTAACTTAAGGATCGTTAAATTCTTTTGCCCACCGTTTTATAAAACCAAGTACGCTTCTAGCGTATTGTCTAGCATGATATGCATTATTTTAAATACGTAATGCGATATATTCCGTATTCGTATGTAAGTAAAGTCGAAATCAATTATTTTTTACAATATTTATGTTTGATGCATAATTTGTTTACAAAATAAAGTTGAAGAATTGCATAAAATCCTCTCATTAAATAAACAACATTTGCAATATCTGCGGCCTTTTGTGCTGTTGAACGGGAGTATATTAAGATGAACCTGGCAGTAAATGAAGGCAAAATGTTAATGTTATCGACAAGTAGAGACATGAGGCATATTGGATCACAGATTACGGCCGATAACTACAAATAATTTATTTATCTTGGCTCCGCAGCTACCACCAAAAATGGTGTCAGTCCGGAGATCATGCGCAGGATCACTCTTTCCAACAGGTACTATTATGGTCTCAATAGGCAATTGAGTAGCAGAGACCTCTCTCGTACGACGGAACTAATACTATGCAAGACGTCCATCCTCCCTATGGCGCAGAGGCATGGACACAATTAAACTCTGATGCAGCAGCCTTAAGAGAATACGAGAGCTAAGTCCTACGTAAGATCTTCGGTCCAGTATGAGTTGGCGATGATTTCCGCATCCGATACAACAGTGAGCTGTATGAGCTCTTCAACAACATGGACGTTGTGTAGCCTATTAACATCCAGCGGCTGCGCTGGCTCGGCCATGTCCTTCGAATGGAGGAGGATGCTCCGGCGGGACGGGTATTTAATCGGCGAAGAGGATAACCTTGTCTGCGTTGGAAGGACCAAATCGTGGAAGCCCATCGATTGATGTGACCAATTGGCGAAGGCGCGCAAGAAGCAGAGGCGCCTGGAAGGATGTGTTAAGGTAAGCCGAAATCCGTTAATCGGGTTGTTAATGGAAAATTAAATGTAAATAATAAATAAAACAATAAATTACTTAATATATAATGAGAGTCCTTTGAAAACATTTTTCTGTTTTACTTAATTTTTTTCTGTATTTTGAATTTTTTATTTCTTTTATTGAGTTTTTTTTTCTACTAAACTCTTAAGTAAACAAAGAAAAAACTTAGTAAACAAATGATCTGCATAGTAAATTCAATCAATTTTGAATGTCAAAAACCGCAACGCTTTCATGCGCTTCGGTATCTTAACGCACAACAATGCAAAAAGCAACGTTATCTTTCTATCTTTCTTTATGTATGTAAATTTTTATTTTTTTTCCGGGGCAATAAACATGTTATCTGTAACTTTGAATGCTGTAATTAAGGATGCGAGGCTAATAGCTAATAATAATATCATTATAATTTAATGCAAGGTTTGCTGTAACTAGCATATTTTACAAGAGTCGAAGCCGAAATGAAAATCCAACTCTAATGTACTGGCAGTTACACTGAAGTCTAAGAATAGACTTCTCTACCGCGTAAAGGTGATCACGAAGGTGCTTATGAACGATTGTAGGATATCAAAATCTGACAAAGACTGAAGATTTTACATAGGACTTTTCGTTCGAATTCCCTCAAGGCTTCTTCATCGGTACTAATTAGTGTTCATATTTCTGCACCATATAGAAGCACAGAAAAGATGAGCGACTTATAGAGTTAGAGTTAGTTTCATCGTACGAGAGAGGTTTCTGCTACTCCATTGCCTATTGAATCCATAGGTTCTACTATGTTGGCATGAGTGATCCCCAGACTGACATCATTTTTGCTGGTAACTTCTGGTTCACTGTCAACATTGAAAATATAGTTATTAGACGTAATCTGGAATCTGAGTAGCCGCAAGTCCCTACATGTCGTCATTTACTGCCAGACCTATCTCCCATTCAATAGCAATAAAAGCAGCAGTAACATTTCGCTTAATACGGCCTACGATCGTCAGCTTACGCAAATGACTGGACCCTTTTGTAGAAAATAGTAACATTGCCATGTAATCCCGCCTTCTGCAAAACACTTTCCGTTATGAATTTAAAGAGATCCCATGCGATCACTTTGTCCGAAACCTCTCTTGGTATCAAAAAAATCGGAGAGGTTTACTCCCACCTTCAAGGAGCAGCAGGAGTTGCTCGATGGCATAGCCCTATCAGCTTCACAGGAATTTTGAGCTCAGATATTGGGACAAAAATATGATCCCTTGTAGGACTATCATGCTTTATAGTGGACGAAAAGATAGTGTGTGTTGATTTGTTTTTCATCCGTCTTCTCCAGGATTTGACCAAATGTGAAGATCTGGTCTCTTGTGGACTTACCAGGTGTGAAAACGCACTGATAAGTTTTAATCAGTGTTTTGAGGAGCGGCTTCAGTCGTTCATACAATACACTCGTAAATGCGAGAGGGAGTAGTCCTATACTCGTGTAGTTGGCGCATATCATTGGGTCTCTCTTTATGGACAGAACGGAGGGACAAGAGGTTCGTTTGGCATACTTTCCTCTAGCTATATCTTGTAAATTAGATTGTTCATTACCTCCGGTTTTAAACAATTCAGGGCGAAGGCCAAGAAGACCTGTAGCTTTATTGTCCTTAAGTGACATATTCGCGAGATTGACATGTTCAAGGCCAATTTGTAATAAAAATAACAATATTTTAGTTTAGCAGGCCATTATTTCTTTCTTTGTATTATTTTAATTCAAAATAAATTTAAAATAAACAAAACAAAAAATTTAATGTATTTATCATCTCTTTTAACATAAAAACCACTTGTTCTGTTTAAATAATCGTTTAATTTTTGTGTTGTAATATCGGAATATAACTGATATACTAATTAGGAAAATTTCCTTTAATTATGTTTTGAAGATTTTTATGTTTTTGGTCATGCTGTTATAAATAACCCAAGAAGAAACGTAATTTAAAAAAAGGGTCTGTTTTGGTGATACATTTTACGATTTTTTTTTCGTGCTTCTGGTTTTTGTTTGCATTTAGAGACTTCCCATATTCTTCTGCAAAAAGATAAGAGAAAAAGATATTTTAAAAATTCAAAATGAAACAAAAATATTTGAAGAAAAGACACGACCTAAATTTAATGTAAAAAAATTTAATTTTTTCTCCTTCGCTTAAGTTAATTACTTGAAAAGGAAGTGTGGTAGAGCGGAACGAAACAGGATTTTTTTGGTCGGAAGCCAAAAAAAGATGTACCAGGTGCACCAGTATGAAATAACTCTTTTTTTAATAAAACATTAATTTCTATTAATTTTATTCAAGGATTTGACATTGCTGGCTACAGATTTTTTCTATATTACGTTGGCATATAAAAAGGCAATACAAAGCAGGCAACGAGTAGTAAGAATTCAGTCAGTATTGTGTGAAGACGCGTTGTGTGTGAAGAAAACAATCGTGGTTTCAAGATCGTCGTTGTACAGATCTGCCGAACATTTGTTAGTGTATACGCGAACAGAAGTGTAAAGAAGAATAACGAATAAAGCAAATTATTGTTGGATTCATCAAGTTTGTAAATAGTGGCACACAAAATTGTGCGAACAATATAGAGTTTAATTGAAACTAAACACAAATTTATTTTTATTTTGTTTGCAATCAACGAACTCATATTTTAAACGTAAACAACATGAATTGATTTGCAGCGTATTCGGTCGTTCTACTGCCAAGTAAGAACTTATGCATACAAATTCTGTCTGATGACGACAATATTTTGTGTGGGATTTAAGTCTAAATAATCATACATAAATTCTCAGACTTTCTAATGGAAGACTGCATATCCCGTCTGAACTAATTCTTAAATTAAAATTAAAATTGTATTTAAAAAAATATTTTTTATATAATTTTTTTATTTTATTTTATATACTAATCGTATCTATATATGTACGAATACAAATCAATATATGTACATACATGACTATTTATTCTAATTTATGAATATTAGAAATAAGTTATATTTTTGCTGAAGGTTCTGTATATTTTAATTAAGCAAAACATGTATGTTTGTATGCGCTACATTTTTACGAATAGCAGAATACAAGATAAAATATTTTATAAGGGCAATAACTATTCTTATATACGATAAAAGTTGAAACAATAGGGCCCTATTTTACAGCAAATAAAATCTAAAAATTATAAATTAGATTAAATAAATATTATGCACGAAAAAAGTTGTATATTTGTAGACGATTTATGATATCGAGCGCATATCTATCTAATCCCTATTGGTTTTTAATAAACAAAAACAAACGAAAATAATAAAAATTTATGCAAAGGTCCAAGCCGATCGACGTAAGCGGGCCTAAATTAAAATACATTTTAATTTGAATTTAAATATGGGCCCTTAGGAATTTTAATTCAAACGCATTCTCTTCAATTTTCTATTGTGGCAGTGAAGTGTATTTCATACGTTTTACTACAAGTTTGAGTATATACCTAATGTGCTCAGAATTTTATGAATTTAAATAATTTATGTACTTATAATTTTGTTTATGTTTATAAAATGCTAATGGAAAATTTAATTTTTGATTGTAGTTTTTCTATTAAAATCTTTTCAGTTCAATTAGTTTCTATTCAATATTTTTGAAAAATTTCATGTTTTCATTTTAATTAGAATTTATTTTGTGTTAATAAAATATTGTCAATAATTTTCTTGTTTAAAATAAATTTAATAAGTCAATTCGAATTAAATTGTGCCCTATACTTATAATGGGATAATAGAAGTAAAAAACAATAACACGGTGTGGCAGTCAAAATTCATCATCATTCATAGTATATATGTATACCATTTTAAAGGCCCATCCGGGCACCGGTTTAGAAATGTTCGTGTAATCAATAAATTTTGTGCGTAAAGTTCAAATAAAACAATTTTGGAGGGTTCAAGAAATATAAAAAAAATAATTTTAAGTTCTACTCTACAAAACTCACAACCTGCACTATGTCATTAGCTGGGAATATTTAATTTTTTTCTATTTCATCGCATAGTGTTTTTAGTAAAGGTTTGTTGCAACCGAAACTTTTTTAGCCAACTTAAAGCCATATCAAAACGGCAGAGAAAACTTAGGAAATTCTTATTTTACGTAAAATGAGGAGTACAAAAAAACGGAAAAAATAAAAAAGTTAAAAAAATTTTTTAATCATGTCACGTAAGCTAAATTTTGAAAAGAATTCTTGCGTATTTTACAACTTCATATGCATCTGTCATGTAGAATTCACAACACATATGAATTGGAAGCTTTTCGGGAAGGTGTTCATCGCTGTCTAGCTGTGCACCAATAATATTTAATGAAGAAGCAGAAGCAGCGCCTTCTTTTGATAATTACATACATACATACATTCATACATAAATAATTGGTCATTACAGCCCTTTAGTCAGGATTACGACCTAGTTTCTCACAAAATTTATGTTGTATGGGGTTCTACAGTTTAAAGTCGACTCAGAACAACTGATTTTTGAGATACTTTTCATGGCAATTTTATATACCCTCATAGTTTTTGCCGGAAATCTGAGGAGAGGAAGTAGCCGAAGAACTATTTATTCATATTTCGTTTTCGTTTCACGTCTAATAAGCCAACACACCACCTACTAGACCACGGCGACTTCAAACTTCTTTTGATAATTGCTTTAAGTAAAGTATAGCTATTGTTTGTCGAGATAGTAACTAATTCAGACTGTTTTCTTTACAGGATACATGGAAGAACGTACCACTGAACATGTTTGAAAGGATATACTCAACAAAAAGGAATTAATTTGGGGCAATAGTTCTCTTGTACAATTGCAGAATAAAAAAAACGATTTGAATCCAGTATAAGACTATCTAGGAAGAACCTGGGGTCAGTAACCCCTCTTTGAACAGGGCACTGCTCGGAATGGGAATCTAATCGAACCCAACATTCATATTCTTTAATGGTAATAATAAATCATTAGAACGTATTCTTCTAACCTGCAAGGCTTAATGCTTCTAAAAAGGAAACACCTGGTTTTACATCATGTGCTATGCATTGAATTTTAATTGTTGACACCGAGTAGCATCCGATAACTTCTCAGGGCAATAGGTTTGGAGGGAACTTAATATTGTATTTTCAGGATAAACCAGAAAGAAATGAAAACAACGAAGAATAAAGGGAAGCAGAAAAAATATTACAACCCTCTGCTCAAGATTACGACTTTGGCTTCTCACACCGCCGATGTTGTGTATGTTAATTTTATTAATGAGTGGCGGGACCTACAGTTTAAGTTTACAGCTTCTGTCAGAAGACTGCTCAGAGGAAGTCGGCGAAGAAATTTTTGGGGGCAATTTGTATGCCTCTATGCAAAGTAGCGCCAATCACATTAGGTATTCATTTGAGTTTTCCGTGGTGCCAGCATTAGCAAGTGCATTGACCTTGTTGTTACCTACGCTGTCTCAGTATTCAGAAACCTAAATGAATTTAATTAGATGTCTCTTTCAGACACATTCGACATTCTTGAACAATTTTAGATGTGGTGTAAACGTTCGCTAGGAATATCATGGCCGCTTTACTGATGGTAAATATGTATGCTTATACCGCTGTGCGACATACTCTAACACAGAATTCGAACAGCGGCAATTTTATAGTTATTATTTCAGCCTGAAAATAATATGGTACTACAAGGAACGATCTAATGTCCAGTCGTCCCACATTCGGCTTTGTTGCATAGTCTGAATTTAGCAATCAAAACCTGTATGATATTTCCTAGGAGATGTAAAACGTTACCATAAAAGGATATATCCGGTGTGACATACGTATGCTTGTTGCTAATACCGACATAATGTAGCGTGAGTTGATTGTTGTAACTGTCTATGCAGTTATTAATTAAATTCTGAAACTGAAGGTGTCATATATAACCCCAAATATTTCACACTAGCAGTGACCACCTTCTCGTTACATTAAATAATACACAGCTGTACACACATACACATTCGTTATGAACAACACGCTTCATATTACATAAGAAAAAATAGTTTACCTACATTTAGCATGAAAATATTTAATAGGAATAATGTTAAGTATGTGTATATAAAGATGAATATTTTGCCCCACAAATCATTCATATTACAATCTTCAGCTGGACTTCTAATTCAGTTTGTAAACTGAATGAAAATAAGACTTAAACGTGTCTTTAATTTATCGAACTGACAAAACACCAATATCGACAGCTGCTTCAGGTATCGTGTAGACAATAAGAATATTCGGACCAAACATACCAAAGATCTTGGTATGACCATGGCTTCTGTATTTGCATGATCGTTTTTTGGCGCTCGGTCTCATAGTCGCGTTCGCAGACACTTGTATCGCCAACATGTCTGGTGGTAGACAGTTAAAGATGGTAAACAATGCTTTGGATGATGTAGTCCTAAGGGATCATGATCTTCACCATTCTTATAATCCGCTCAAACCGCTAGTAATAATTCCATCAAACCGCGGCCCCATAGAATAGAGTTGGTTTAATTGTAAAACTGTATAGCCGGACATAGCTTTAAAGTTAATACATCAGTTCAGGCTTATTGCTCTCTTGCAGCAATAAAGTGCAGTAGCCGCCTTGGCGATTCTGGATTGTGTGTTCATGTACCACTTAAGATTGTTATTCAATATATTTGCTACTATTGGATAGCGTGAGAGCAATCCCGCTAATACTAGGCTTAGGAAAATTAAGACTTTGTATCTCCTTGCGGAAGTCGCCATGGTCTAGTACGTAGTGTGTCGGCTTATTAAATGTGAACGAAACTACAACTGAACGAAATATGAAAAAATATTTCTTCGTCAACTTCCTCTCATCAGATTTCCGGCAAAAAAAACTCTAAGAGTAAATAAAATTGCCATGAAAAGTTTCTCAAAAATATTTCGTTCGGAGTCGACTTTAAACTGTAAGTCCCGCCACTCATCTATGAAATTGACGCACACAACATAAGTGGTGTGAGAAACTAGGTCGTAATCCTAACTAAAGGGTTGTAATGAGCAATTATGTATGTATGTATCCCCTTGTAAATAGTACTGTTTTGGTTGGATTTACTGTCAGTTCAAATTCGTTGCACCATTTCAATAGAAATTTCAGCGCAGATTTCAAATTTTCTGAAAGCAATTTTGGATCTTTGCCTATAGTTACTACAACCATGTCATTTGCATAGGCGATCGTCATACAGAATATTCTTTCAGTAGAATGTCAAGATTGAAATTCAATAGCAAAGGTTAGATTACACCTTCTTGTGGTGTCCCTCGAACCAACACTTTAGAAACATTTGAGACGCTTAAAGCAGATTCATTACGCCTTTATCTTTGCGTTGTTCCTTAGCGGTGACAGCAGGATCAATATCCAATTGCCTAGTAACCGATTACTTTTTATTATTATACATCTTGGGGTATAGATCATTTACATACATAAACGGCCATTACAACCCTTCAGTCAGGATTACGGCATTGCTTCTCACACCACTCATATTGTGTTTGTTAATTTTATAAATGTGTGTCGGGACCCAAATTTTAAAGTTGACTCCGAACGACAGATTTTTGAGAAACTTTTCATGGCAATTTTTATTTACTCTCAGGGTGACCTGGGGTTTGAACCGTGGTCTTACGTCTAATTAGCCACTACACTACCTATTAGACTACGGCGACATTTACATCATTTATATCTGAATTTCAAAAAATGCTCTTAAAATTTGCAACATATTGAAACGAAATGAATCTAGTTCCTTGTCTATTAGTTGTATTGTAGTGTGTCTGTCATAATTTTTTATTTTTGATGGTTTCAGAAACGAATCTAAAATATTAAAATAATACACAGGCAATAAAACTTTAGATTACGTTTTTAAAAAATACCAAATAAAACATTATTTTATTATTGATAATAAATCTGATAGATATATTACTACATTTTAATTGAAATATAGTATGTGTGTGTGCGTGTATATTGTGAAATGTGATATTTATTTTGAATTAATGAACAACTAAATTTTGTTAAGCAGATAAAAGAAATACGACATACATATACAGTATCGTACAGAACTAAAGCAACAGAGCTGTGTTTGCTAGTATGCAGTTCAATAAAATTTTAAAACTCTGATGGCTTTAAGCTTTTGTTAATAATATATTAAGGCTATACTTTCTGTTCATTAAAAGTAAAAAACCAAACAACATTCTTCATTTAAAACAAAAATATTCATAAAAAATAACAATACTCGCTTCCCTTCTGTGAGTAAGCGAATACTATGTTAATATATACACCTTTATTGAGTCAATATTCGGTTTATTGAGTACAATATTTTAAGTGTTCAGGCATAATAATATACGCAGTTCAGCTGCTTATTCAATATTCATTTGACAGCTGGTTGTTTCAACAACATTTTATGTTTTTTTTTTTTTTTTTTGTTTGTCTTTGTTGGCATTTGATTTGTCAAATATCAACAAAAAGTGTTCAGTTAATTGTAATATGCTCACTAAACATACCTATGACAGTCCTACATTTTAAGTTCTATTCAATATTACAACAATTTTCGTATTTCTTGAGCAATAATTTTTTGAAACTTTATATGAAATATTGAGTTTAATAATGGCGTTTATTGCGATTTACGCAATAAAGGTGCGTATCTGAACACCGTATAAAGCACGCATTTAGTTTAAGTCATAAAAATTTTAAAATAAATAAATAAAAGTTTTATATATTTAGTTTTTATTTTTCAAAACTACAGCACATCTGTGTGGCATTGACTGAATTAAAGTAGACAAAACCTCCTTACAGATGTCTTTCAATGCGATTCCTACCTGATGTTAAAGGTTGTCCTTATTTTTGACGATATATAATACCCCATAGATTTTATAAGTTATTTACACTTGCCAGCATTATTATCGATAATCGCTTGCAGAAGATACGACAAACTTTTGGCCGCCTAAAATAAATATGGAAATCCTCTATCTCTACGTACAAAAAGGCGAATGCGAAGTCCATCCGGAATGCAGTCAACTTTGATATGTGAAAGATACAATCATTCGTAAACCAGTGTCTTCGTAAGATGTTACTTGTATAATGGCCGAGAACTATTTATAGTGATACGCTTTGGAATAGAACATTGATTGGTTACATATGCTACGACATCACTAGAAGTGCTGAAGACCAGCGCATATATGGAGAATACAAATTGAGACAGACAGTAAACAGAAAACTATAAAATTGTTCAATTCGTTCGGACCGAATACTTTTAACACCTTAATTAATAAACTCCTATTAATTTTGCTTGTCAATGGCTGAGGATTTTCAAGATTCGGAGCCATGTTGTAGTATAGAAACAGCGATAATAAAATGTGAAGCTATATTTTTTGTGAATTTCCATACCCTTTGTAATGCTCAATAGGCTATAGGTTATATATTTTTTAACGGTCTGATGATGGACCACGTTTCTTGAAATAAGACCCTGTAAACAAACAGATTTATTCTGTAATCTGTTTGCACCTTTTTAGGTGGCTTTATTAGTACACCTACTTCAAGGGCATCAAGTGAGTGGCAATAATGTGCCTTAAACAGATCCAAGTTAATATAATGCGCCTGAGGTTCTGTTAGGTTTTTTTAAATGTAGCGACTTCCAATTCGTAAGAATACGCTGCACAACGTAATACGCTGCACAACGTCTATGCCGTTGTGGAGCTCAAGTTACGGGTTTTGTTTATATCCGCTGCAGACTGAACTGTGGAAGCTATTTTTGTTTATAGTGATGTATTTCGTTACTCGAAGAGTCTCAGAGATTAATGTTCACGCTATATTAGTGGCATATTTGATCGATAAAATTTCAAATATCGTTAGAAAAACATTGTTTGGACCCGGAATGATGTTAGGCTCAATGGGCTGTGAATGCTACAATTTACAATTTTGTAAGGACTCCATAAATTTCCCAAAATTTTCACCATCGTAACATCTTGAAATAGATTTTGTGTTTTGTAGATAAACTGCTGCATTTAATCTCATTTCACCAACAAAAAGATAGATGTTACGAACAAGCTGCGCCATTTCTTGGTAACAGTATAGTCGACACCAATGTTACTTCATGCATTACTTTTTTTGACGGATTTAGCGTCCGTGCTCACTCGACATAACACTGGTGCACTATTGTCTTATTCCAAATCAGTATTACTTGCCGTTGAAAATACCAAATTATTGCAAATAGAGTAAAGTGGTTTCAATTTAAGTAAATTAAACGTGTTCATCCATAACACAGAATAAAATTTTTTGAAAAGAACGTTGAAAAATATTGTTACGAAAATGGAAACGGTGTAATATCGTTTAATATTAAAATGATAAACAAAAGCTACTCAAACAAATACAATGAACTTGTTACAAGTAAACCAACAATATCAGTATGATAGAAAAGGGGATAGATAAGTAATCAAGAACATAACAACAATCAATGTGAATAAAATACACAAACAACAATGAAGCGATAGAGCTCTCGAGAAGGTGAAACCACGAACGTTCGACTTCAAGAACATTTATCGGACTGTTTATGTGGGCATATCAAAAGGAAAGACAAAGCAGGCAACAGGTAGTAAGAATTCAGTCAGTCTAGTATGCAGATGCGTTGCGCGTGAAGAAAACAGTCGTGGTTTGAAGATCGCCGTTGTAAAGATCTGCGATGTAAGAAAAAAATAATCGCGAACAAACAATTATTGTCGTATACCTAAAGTTGTAAAACGTGGCACGCAAAAGTAGTGCGAACAATTAAGAAATTAATTAAAAATAAAGACAATTTTTTGTTATTTTGTTTGCAATCAACGAACTCATATTTCACACGTTTTTAAAAAGGCAAAAACGTACCAATATTGTATTTTATCAATAATTTGTTTAAATATTCCGTTCGATGAGATTGGTCTGAGATATTTTACACTAAAGTAAACGCTGACTGGTGATGAAAAATTGGTCATTAAGGGCAACGCGAAATGAAAACCTTTATTTGCCAAAATGCAATGAGTCAGCTGAAACAGTTTACGATCTATACATTAAAAAGTTTTTATTTGTCTAATTTTCAACACCACGCACGATTTTACTTTAATGCAGACGAGAATTCGTTTCAACCAATTGATTGTCACGAATCATTCCGTTGTTTCGCTTAATTAGTGTGATTTTTCACAACATTGAATTTAGATTACATTTTATTACATTATAAAAACAATTTATTTACCTAAAACACCTTAATTAAATGCGCCAGTAGTATAAGGCAATTGAATTATTAATAATAATAATTGAATAATTAAAATAATAATTAGTTGAGGGAAATTTTTTTTGAGAAAAGTAATGTATATCCTTATAAGGGTACTACACGGAAGGGAAATTTCATTATAATACCTAAACATGGACAAATGTTTAGAAAAAGATACGAACAAAATTAATTCAGTTGCATTTCAAAATTTAGTAAAAATTGTTTAAAATAAGAGGTAAAAAAATTTGTGTAAGTTGTATACATTTTCCGAATCATCTAATTGTGTTTTATTTGGTAGAAGCTACTTTTTGTTTTTGAACATTTCACAAAAAACTTTTGATTACTCAAACATTTTTGAGCCACTTTTCAAAATCCTGATTTTTTGGAAAGGAGAGAGATGGATGTTAAAAACAATATACTGTGACGAAAATGGAAAGGGTGTTATCGTTTAACATTAAAATAATAAACAAGCTACAAAAAACAATGGACTTGTTTACATGAATCAACGAATAAACAAAAATATAGAAACAACGTCAGTATAAGAAAGGGGTTAAACAAGTAAACAAGAACAACAACACTGCAAGGACAAACGTAAATAAAATACACAAACAACAATAACGTAAACAACATGTTTATATTTATAAAGATTTCGCGAAGGCAAAGTCATTCTCCTTCAACAGCATCCATCAGACTGTTTACACAGCGATATAAAAGGCAAGACAAAGCAGGCAACGGGATCAGAAGGAATTCAGTCAGTCTTGTGTGAAGACGCGTCGCGAGTGAAGAGAATAATTGTGACTTGAAGAACTGCGTTGGAAAGAACTAACGAACAATTGTTAGTGTGTACGCGGAAGAGTGTAAAGAAGAATAACAAACAAAGCAAATTGTTGTTGTTTACATCAAGTTGTGAACAGTGGCACACGGAATTGGGCGAACAATGAAGAATTTAATTCAAACTTAACACCAATTTATTTTTATTTTATTTGCGATCTGCGAACTCATATTCTGAAGGTTTATAAAAGGGTAAAAATGTAACAATAGATTAACAAATTGCTCCAACATACAGATATGTTGTAAGTTGTAATCGGGCAAGCTTTATTTATTTGGCCCTTCTTAACTTCAATATTTATGTAAAAAATATCGATTAAGTGCTGATATTCTAAAATTAAAATGTGCACCGATGCCCTAGTAGTTAGTGTGCTAAACTTGTGCCAAGACCGTGGGTTCGATTCCCACCAGAGGCCTTGGGTGATTGTCTGATAGTTGACATTGATCATAATTCTCGAGAAAAAAAGTGATGAATGTTTTACTGGTTTAGTGGTCATTGAAAAATATAAAAAAATATAAAAAAATTAAAAAAACGAATGTTTTAAAAATACAATTTGTCGCACTTACGCTTCTTTCCTTTCTTTTATAACTATCCTTCTCTTATTCAACACATCCTGAGTGGTGCTCATAAAAAAATACTGCATTCTCTTGTGAAGAGATTGAACTCTTATAATAAATTTTTTTTAAATTTTAGGTGGATCATCCTTACTTAATGTAAAGTTCACCAATTTCTAGCTTTCGCCGGCTAATATCTTCGTTTTTCGTCTCTACTGAAGGCATCTCTTGATGGAATTCTTCAACCTATCGATCACTTACCAAGGTTCTCTGAATTAAGGTCCTAAACTAATGAAAATCCTACATAAGCCTAGTAAATTAATATTTGACGGATACCTTCATTTTGGTTCCTGGATACGGGGATATCGAAGATAATAACATGGCCGACGCAATTGCTAAAGCGGACACCAAGAAAAATTGAAATAAATTCTGACCTGGGATTGGCGTTCCTCTGCAGAGAGGCAAATAAATGGTCTCACAAAACATATATTCACTAACAAAGATAAGATGGTTAATGAACTCACTTGTAGAGACATCAGACAGATTTGGCTCGACATTAATATGTAGAACAGAATTTTGATAGGTTTCACCATTTAAGGAACCTAATAAACTCCGAGTACCTTATAACTTGGACAGTAGCCGCAACGACGAAGAAGAAAAGGGCAACACAGAACAGTTTGACGCTTTGCAACAGGGTATACCAAAAATTTTTTGGTTGAGTATTAGTGATTAAGAGAGAGAAAATAAGTTGAGAGCTTACAGTCATAGAAAAATGTTAGTACTATATCTTATTTTGATTTTCATTTCATCAACATACATAATGTTATACATCTTTGACTTAATAATTAGGTAATGTTTTTTTATTTTAATTTTAGTTTAATTTTGGTTCATACATTTCCTCTCCTACTAATAACCAACCTTTTAATTTTTGCAAAATATTGCTTTATGTCTATAAAAAAGTTGTTTTCTTTCCATATCATCTAAAATATTTACTTGACTAATAAAACAATCAAAATGTGTTTTAAGAACATATAAGACTTTGAATTTAAAAAAAGGAATTTTTAACATAAAATATTTTTTGTAAACATAAAAAAAAAAATATTATAGCATCCGCTGACATGTGTGCTTGTCGCAGTCTGATCGATAACTAAATAAAAGAGCATAAGCAATGTGTGTGAATTCTCTCTGCACAATTGTGCTATGAAATGGTAATCCCTGCTTTGAACCTGACAGAAGTATTCTTGAATTCTTGGATGACAAAACATGTCTAGTCAAAGGCGATTTAAGAAAAATTCACTCCTTCATAAGACTCTCGGGATGATTGAGAAATGTCAACCAAGCGCTATAATTATATGACGGAATAGGTTATTTCGGAGATGCAAAGGAACTTTATAGGACACGAGTAAGCTGCACCCACTTCAAGTGTAACCACCCTAACTACAACCAAAGAATGGCACATAACAACAGTGGAGGACATGTGAGTTTTTTTAAATTTAAGTTTCTGAATACTGTATGTCCAAACGGTTTTAACAAATATTAAACCAAAAGGCCACATTAAATACTAAAATTCGGTTTAAAAATCTAAAATAGCCAGATTAACAATACATTACTAAAGTGTTCACAACATATTAAATTTATTTTATTTTTATTTTTGTTTTTATTTCTTTTTTAATTAAATTTCTGTTACCAGTTTAATGTACTATCAAGTAAGAATTCATGAAGTCACTGTATAAACAATAACTTATTTTCTAAACAATTTTTTAAACAGTTCACTTTGTAAAATCCAATTTAATGAACTTAAATCTAATGCTGTCAGTTCTTTGACAGGCAAACTTCCTAACAAAGTTTAGCCCTTCTGCAGAGCTCTCATTAATGTACATATGTTTGTCACTCAAGTTGATTCTTGAAACTTTCAAAAAAAAACTTTTAACAATTTGAGAAACTATTTCTGTGGTGGATCATGAAAAAATTGTGAAAAAATTAACAAACACAACTACATAATTCATGAATATTTATGAATAGTCTGTTTTCAATTGAGAATGGTCCGCTAAATATTGTACATGGAAGATAAGTTTTTGACTGGCACGTGAGCAACTAAATGTCACATACATACCTCAGTACATTACTTAAGTTCGTACATCCATTTCCATTTCCACAAACTTTCGCGTAGGTAGTTTGAGAAATCAGTAGATCTATATGCAAACTCATTTCAATTTTTTATTATCAACAATAGATGTCAAGCTGAATGAAAAAGTTGTCGGTTATTTTTACCTTAATAAATAGATGCATATAGTTAAGTATCAAACTGAATAAGATTAATAGGTTTACCTACAATTGATTACCGATTTTAATATGACATGAGTAACACTATATAAATTTACCCCATTTAAGTTTCAATACAATAATAAGTTTCAATACATCAATATGTAAATAGGTACATGAACAATACGTTTCACAAAGTTTTACTAGGTCCATTGAAGAAAAAAAGGAATTCTGAACTTAGGTTAGGTTACGTTAGAGTGGTAGCTTTAATTTGCCAAAAACAGCTCACTTGAGCACGCATAGCGGCCCGTTGTACTGACCAAGTTCCTCCGATCCAAAGAGCGCAAGTTGGTCAGCGCAAGGGCTGCACAATTCTGAACTTACGCTTATCAAAAATTTTCGCACAAGTTGAGAAAAAATGGATTTCGTTCTTATATGTAAGAAATAATAAAGTCTCCGTAGTCTAGTAGGTAGTGTGTTGGCTTATTAGAATTGAGGCCACGTTACAAACCCCAGATCAGACATCTCCAACAAAACGAAATATAAAAAAAAATATGTCCTAGACTACTTCCTCTGTGCAGATTTCTGGCAAAAACTCTGAGAGTAAATAAAATTGCCATGAAAAGTTTCTCAAAAATCTGTCGTTCGGAGTCGACTTTAAACTGTAGGTCCCGCCACTCATGTATAAAAATTAACTCACACAACATAAGTGGTGCGAGAAACTAGGTCGTAATCCTGACTAAAGGGTTGTAATGAATAATTATGTATGTATTATGTGTAATTACGACACAAAGTGAGGCATGGGTGTACAATGAAAAAGTTTTGTATTAACATTTTGTTGGAACGAAAAATATTAATACAACCAAATTCCCAACATTTTAAATCCAGTTGTTTTTTTTTTTTTCTTGGGAAATGTAAGTCTTATCGAGCAGCAAACTATTCCTATTTCCATATTATATTCTGAAAATGTTCTCAAATCTTCTGTAATACAATTTAAAAAATATAAGAAAATGAGAACATACTTTCTACGTAAACAATTCTAATAAAATTGTTTTTTAATAAATATGTAAATAATTATATATGTATGCATATATTGCAGTCTATTACAGTAAAGTATAGAAAATGTCCTTTTTTTAATTATGAAATTTCATTTATTTCTTAAAACTATAAAAAATATTTGGCCGATTCACACGATTTTGTATCATGTATGCCAAAGCTATGCTGTATTGTGTATGTCGTATTCTTCTTCATAATTTTTGGCATTCAAACAATTTGATAGCACGAAACCAACACAATTCACACAATTGGCACGAAACAAATAAAATTTTTAAAAACATATAAAAAAAAGTGTATAAGTGTATCTGATTTTTACATGAAAATTATCAACAACAAGCATACACTGTTGTATAGTCGTCCAACAATACAAATGAATACAACGATACAACGGCTTGTATGAATTGACCAATTAAATTTCATATTTTAAAAATACTGTATAAATTTCTATGCTTTCAGTCAAGTAATATTTAGTTACTACAAATATACTAATAGTAATTTTGGTCTAAAAACAATGGAATTTTGCTTTAGTTTGTGTTTTCAATACATTTATCCAAATATATAAAAATTATTTTATATAGAAACAAATACATATTATTAAATTATTTTTCAGAAAAGGCGTTGTCATTATTATTCTCCAAACTATGGAACTTTAAATATTGGTATATTAAACAAAAATACGTGGTATATGAATAAATAGTGATTAGAGTAGTATATGTCTTTGCATAGGTTTGCTTTTATCAACTTCAACGGAATAAAACTGTAACCTTATTTTGCTCTCTTGCTTAATCTGTAGAATATATGAACAAACGTTTGTTAATAATGCTATTTTGTGTAAGAGTTATAATTAGATAGGAAATATTGAAGCTGCACGTGTTGATTGGGTGAGAGAAATATAGGACGATAAATTTAAGTCAAGTTATTTTTTTTTTGTGAAATGAATGTACGTATCGGATTTTAAAACCGATGCCATACTTCAGCTTCAAATTATACGAGTTCGTGTTAAGAGCGGATTCACACGGTGGGTACTTACAAAAACTAATTTATTTAATTCAGATCAAGTTTTTCATACTCTAAGGTTACCAATGACCACAATATAGAAAAACCACCAGTGTCTTTTTAAAGTACGGTATAACTTAAAAGTGGAATTTTTAAATGAAATTCATCTCTTACTTGCTCTATTACAGTAGATATTTTGAAAATGTTACGTTTTCTGTAAGCCTGGAATATTAAATCAAGATCTGTTCAGTTAAATTTGAATTTCACTGTACAATAAAATATGGATTTCTATCAAACAGATAGCAAATCACAAAGATAGAGATTACCTTAATATAAAAATAAAATTAATCACTAATTTATTTAATTTTTAATTCCTTTGAGTTATTTTAGTAAACAAATTTGTGGTTTATATTTCCAGTAATAATTGAATTGTTCAGTTGAATCACATGCACATACATACACACATTTAATCAAAAAATTTGTATTATTTTCACCAATAATTAAATCTTGCCATTAATTGGAATTGTGTGTGGTTTGCTTTGCTTACCAATTAAAATATTTTTAATTAAAACAGCAGCAATACTCTGGCCACAAGAAATACTAATTAAATTATAATTCCTAAAATAAATTATTATTGTAAAAATAACACAAAATTATAAGTCATTAAAAATCGTTTGGTATAAATAAGTAATTTAAACTGAAATTTTAAAAGTAGTTTGAATTTCGTATATCAAATTAAATGAATACATTTACGAAATGTATTAAATGAAAATCATATGGCTGGAATGTGAGTTTGATGCAACAACTAACTAATATATAGTAACTAACTGCGACGTCAAAAGCTAATTTACCAGATGTACCGGTATAAAGTGAGCGTGAAAATACAAATGTCTCCATAACGAACACTTATTGTAAACGAGCCATAGTTTTTTTCTTCTATCAAACATAGTTAGTATACATCAAAGCGGTGAACAAACAACACCATTTATTTTCATCGTGTAAAGATGGTGTGTTTAGTTTCAGAGTATGGTTGATGATTTGCGGAAACCAATAATTTTTGGCTTACATTTGAAGAAAAGTACTGTTCAAACCCCAGGTCAGACATCTACAAAACGAAATACGAAAACAGATTTCTTCGTCGTTTTCCTCTCACCAGATTTCTGGCAAAAACTCTGAGAGAAAATTAAATTTTCATTTAAAGTTTCTCAAAAATCTGTCGTTCGAAGTCCACTTTAAACTGTAGGTCCAGCCACTTATAAATAACATTAACACACAACATGGGCAGTGTGAGAAACTAGCTCGCAATCCAATTACACGGTGCGACAGTCCAAATACACCCAGCTAATGACATAGTGTAGGTTGTGAGTTTTGTTGAATAGAACTCAAAAATATTTTTTTATATTCTCGAACCCTCCAAACTTGTTTTATTTGAGAAAAATGGTATTCTTGATCTTTTCACACAAAATTATTGACAAACCAAATATTTTTAACCTATTTTCAAAATCGAAAGTTTTTGAAAAGGGAATAGATGGGCATTTAAAATGGTATACCTAAACACATGGTTCAAACTTACATGTTATGAGTTTTGATCGGGTAAACTTGGAAAATATTTTTGTCTCACTTTTTCAAGTTTAGCTATTCTTAATTGCAAAATTTAATTAAAAAATAAAAAATAAGTGATGATATTCTGAAAGTGCGTTACCTTGTAAAGAGATTGACACCTCGCTTGATCAAATCGAACAAAAATTACTGTAGTTATTATTTAAATAGTATAACAGTCGTGTTATATTTTTAATATACATATGCCATCTTATCAAATGACCTTTCAGTTCAAAAATTGTCAAAAGTTTTGATGGATCTTGATTGTTTATTGCAAAATGCGTTAATTTCACGTTTGCACGCTCTTTTGTTAGTCTGTCCAAAATAAAGATTCCGAATTTTTCTGTACTCGCAATCACAGTACGAATGCTGTTTCGTTTAGCGCTGGAACTTATAGGAACATACCCCCGCTTTAAACGGGGTCTTACTGTACCTGCATTTATGCGTCCGAATAATTTGGCTTTTGTCTACATATCATTATTAATTTTTACATATATTTTTCTGATGTCATTAAAAACATACTTACCAATACAACATGAAAAAAAATCACTTTCATTAAATAATGACTTATTTTGTAACAAAATTTAATAGAATAGAAAAATAAAGAAGAAATCAATTTTAAAAAAGATAAAAGATAAGTTTATCTTTCCCGTTCAAATCTCAAAAATTATATAAAAAACTAGAGAAATGAGATATCATAATTATTTATTTTAATTTAATACTATGTTAAGATATGCACTTTTTTGAGTCAATATTCGTTTTATCGAGTACAATATTTTAAGTGTTCAGGCATAATAATATACGAAGTTCAGCTGCTTATGCAATATTCATTTTACAGCTGGTAAACAAAACAGCTGCTTGTTTCAACAACATTGTTTTTATTTTGTATTGTTTTTTGTCGTTGTTGACATTTAAGTTGTCAAATATCAACAGTAAGTGTTCTGTTAATTGAAATATGGGCTGACTTTATAAACGCAGTTTGCAATGCAACACTGCAAAGAAATTAATTTACAAGGCAAAGCAATATTTTATTGCAATGATGATATTTTAATACGTTTATGAACGCGAAAACTTTAGATCCTTTGTATAATTTAATTTCTTAAAACGAATATTCAGAAAAAATGAAGTCTTCTTTTGACAACGCTTTCGTTTTGGATGATAATAAAAATTCAAGCAGCGCCGTGATCATTAATATTTAATAAATATAATAATAAATATTTAAATTAAAATATCTTTGGTGAATGGAAAAATGCTCTCAATTTCCTTAATATCCCGCATTTTTTGTTCTCAAATTGTGTTTCCTTTCTTTTTTTCGCTATGAAGACTGGCTCATGCCTCAAACGCAGTTCTATGAATAGCTTTTTTCTTTCATGAATCCATATTTATTTTCACTATACATATATAAAAAATTAAATGTTGAATCACATTTGTACTTATATAAAAAAAAATTTAAATTACCACAAATCTGCCATTTCTACCACAAAATTTTTGCCGTCAATAAATGTTTACAAAGAATCACAAATAAGAACCATTCACGAAATTGAGAAATAATGCGCACTGAAAAGCATTTCCATGCAATTATGAACAAAACAAATTTTACTGCTTTTATGAACACCATGTATGGTTACATTACAAACTGCGTTTATGAAATCAGCCATGCTCACTAAACACACTGCACTTTAAGTTTTACTCATTATTATAACAATTTGCGTATCTATTGGGCAATTATTAATTGAAACTTTATATGAAATATTGAGCTCAATAATGGCGTTTATTGCGATTTACGCAATAATGGTGCATATCTGAACGACGTATAAGACATACACATACAAATATGAGCACAAAACTTGCTCAGCAATACTTGATAGAAAAAAAACAAATAAAAAGAAAATAAACAAATTTTGTGTTTACACGTTATATTTTTCGGTTTTTTTTTTATGGTTAAGAATTTCTTTAAATCGAAAACAAACTTTTTGTAAAAATACTTTTTTTTGTTTTTGCCATACACAAATGTAGTTAGTAAATTTCCTAAATTGAAATGTTAGATTTTTTACTCCTCTTTTTCATTTAGGCCATTTCCTATTCTGTATAGTGCGAGATAGAAAAAAATAACTAAAAGCAAATTGTACAGACGCAAGAGTTTATTACTGTGGAAACCTTGATTTATAGCTTTTGGAAGTGGTACCGAAATCGAGTTGTTTTTTTTTTTTCATTGTTTTTATACATCAATATCAAAAATGTATCTTAGCTGAAAACGTGGGTCAAAATATGAAAAATGTTTTAAAAAAGTGTAAACTAACAAGCCTGCAGCTAACAAATATGTATGCTACGCTTGCAGCCAAAGTTGATTGGTTTCAGAAAAAAAAAAAAAAAAAATATGCGTTCAGAAAAATAAATCCAATTCGTTTAATGTTTAAAGCTATGAATAAATAAACAGTTCTATTTCATATACATATGTACATATGTAAGATTTTTTGTTGCATGTGAGCTTTTAAGGAATGTATTATTTCAGCATAACGAAATATGAAACAAAAACATTTCTTCGGCGTTTTATTCTTAGCAGATTTCAGGAAAAATCTCTGAGAGAAAATAAAATTGCCATTAAAAGTATCTCAAAAAATCTGTCGTTTAGAATTGACTTTAGACTGTAAGTCCCTACAATCATGTACAAAATTAACAAACAAAACTTCAGGGTTGTGAAAAGATAGACCGTAATCCTGACTAAAGAGTTGTAATATCCAATAGATTAAGTTAATTTAATTAGTCTATCTATGCTATAACACTTAACTTATTTAATTGGTCATTACAACCCTTTAGTCAGGATTACGACCTAGTTTGCATAACACTTAGTGACAGTGATGCTATGTCCAGTGCCGTTCTCAAAGACTTACGAAGCCAACTTAAAATCCACACCTAACAGTGACTACTTCGTTATGCAGGAAATTATGATCAATTGCCGACAGCTTCAGAGCCCATTCTGCGCACAAACATCTTTGTCTATTATTATTTACCAACAGTTCATGAATCAGTTACATTTTGTACAGGTGCTGTTACAAGCACATATGCTAAATTGTGGTATGCGAAATATTACCGTTCAAACACGTTAAAGTGGTGACTAATGCAGTTATGGTATAAGAAACATTACATTTTTTTCTATTAAATTAAACTTTGTCTAGAATAAGTAAACATTATTTAATTATGAATTCTGAAGATATTTAAACAAGATTTTAAAACGGTTACAACATATCCATATAACGGGTGATTTTTTAGCTATTATGTTTTTGGCAACACTGGTTTAAACAGCTCACGCACGTTTCGTGTTTAGCTTCACTGTCAAACATCTTCAGTTTGGTCTATAATTTAACCATGAATCGTCTTACAAATGAACAATGCTTGCAAATCATTGCATTTTATTATCTAAATGCGTGCTCTGTTGAGAAAGTTCATCGCGCGCTTCTTTCATTTTATGGTCAGTTTAAACGGCCCACTGAAGCGGCTATTTGGGCTATTGTGACTAAATTTCGCACCAAATTTACATTGTTGGACATTAAACCACCCAAACGCTTACGTAGAGTGCGAACTGAAGAATATATCGCAGCTGTATCGGCCAGTGTTAATGATGGCCATCAATTATCGATTCGTAGCCGTTCGGAGCAATTGGGGATCTGTTACTCAACAACGTGGAAAATTTTGCGGAAGGATTTAGGTGTGAAGCCTTTCCAAATACAGCTGGTGCAAGAATTGAAGCCGAACGACCTACCGCAACACAGAATTTTTGGTGAATGGGCTCTTGGAAAGTTCTTTATCGAAAAATTGTGTTCAGCGACGAAGCTCATTTTTGGCTCAATGAATACGTAAATAAGCGGAATTGTCGATTTTGGAGTGAAGATCAGCCAGAAGCATTGCAAAAGCTACCAATGCATCCAGAAAAAGTCACAGTTTGGTGCGGTTTATGGGCTGGACCGTACTTCTTCAAAGATGCTGCGAATCGTAACGTAACTGTGAATGGTGAGCGCTACCGTGAGATGATACCCAACTTTTTTTGCCCAAAAAGCAAGAGCTTGACTTGCATGATATGTGATTTCAACAAGACGGTGCCACATGCCACACAGCACGCGTAACAATGGACTTATTGAGAGGCGAGTTCGGTGAACATTTTATTTCACGTTCGGGACCGGTCAATTGGCCATCTAGGTCGTGCGATTTAACGCCTTTAGACTATTTTTTGCGGGGCTATGTTAAAGCTTATGTCTATACAGACAAGCCCGCTTCAATTGACGCATTGGAAGACATCATTGAAGTATTTATTCTTGAGATATCGGCCGAAATGTTGGAAAGAGTATGAAAAAATTAAACTAAGTGGATGGAGGCGCAGTCGCGGTCAACATTTGCATGAAATAATCTTCAAACATTAAATTATATGGACCGTACTATCGATTCAAATAAAGATTTCATGCATTTTTCTGAATTTTGTGTGTTTTTTTTTTAAATTTTCCTATAGCTCTTAAAAATCACCCATTATATATATATACAATATTGTTACAAAATGGACACGGTGCACATCGTTTAACATTGAAATGAGCAAAAGCTGCACAAACGAATTCAACGAACTTGTTACAAGTAAACCAACAACATCAGTATGAAAGAAAAGGGGATAGACAAGTAAGCGAGAACGCAACAACAAGCAATGTGAATAATATCACTAACAATGAAGTCGCGATAGAGTTCTCGAGAAGGCGAAACCCCGAACATTCGACTTCAAGATCATTCATCAGACTGATTACGTGGGCATATAAAAATCCAAGACAAAACAGGCAACGAGTAGTAAGAAATCAGTCAGTCTTGTGTGAAGGCGCGTTGCGTGTGAAGAAAACAGTCGTGGTTTGAAGAGAAAAGGTCAACGTTGTAAGCAAAGAATAATAGCGAACAAGCAATTATTATTGTATTTATAAATAGTGGCACACAAAAGTAGTGAGAACAATAAAGAATTTAATTGAAACTAAACATCAACTTATTTTTTTGTTTGCAATCAACGAACTCATATTCTAAACGTTTTTAACAAGGTAAAAAAGTAACAACATGAGTAAGAAATTTTAAGAATTTATATTACGTTTGTTGGAAACATAAATATATAAAATAATGGAAAAAGCAAGAGAACGCTTTGATTGGTGGTCGCCGTAGTCTAGAAGGTAGTACGTCGACCTATTGAACAATTGCTTTGTATTCAAATCTCAGCTCTGATATCTTTAATAAACAATTAAATTATAAAATAAATATTCCTTATGACAATCCCCAGTCAGTACACTTCTGGTATAAGGTTTTGTCCCTGTAGGTCCTGTCAGGCATGCACACCAAACTATAGCATGAAAAGTTAAAGGGCTATACTGATTAGGACTATACTGTAGTTGGTTAGTTACAGATAAAAGTTTGCACATTGTACTCCAAAATCAACAAACATTAAAATTTTATTAAATTTTAAGGGAACAAATTAATTTATCAGCTGGAAACTGCTGAAGTTATGATTTACCGAATATGACACCAAGTTTTATCTTTTGGATGAATAAATTTTAATTTTTAGACAATCCTCCTTTAATATTTCTTTGCTGAAAATATCACGTTATATTCTTTTTTAATGATTTGATTTAGTTCCTGTAAAAAATATCTATGAAATGAAAAGTTTTCATCTGAATAACGAGGAAATAAACACAAAAATACAAAAACCTAAAAATCAAATGAAAACAGGAATACAAAACAAAAATAATGAAATTTATAACTTTGACAACAACATCTGCAGAGTTACACTAAAATATCTCGTCACAAAATTCTTATAAATTTCCTTCAAATTATTTCCGGTTGTTGGGACATTTGCTGTTTGCTCATGTACATGATAGTGTCAAAATTACAACGATATTGTATGTAAACTGTTATCAAACTCAAATTGCGGAACAACAGTTATCACAAGCAGCCATTACTTTTGCATCATAAAAGAAATGGTCACGCAATTTCATTTTAAAGATTTACAAATATGATGAATAAAAATTTTAAATGTAAAAAAACATTCTAAAATCTAACTCATTCAATAACAATGCAAAAATTAAAACAATTTTCAATCTAAAATTTTAATTTCGTTTTTTTTTTATATAAATTTAAATTAAACAAAGTGTTCGTGAAATTGAAAGACGTTTTAATGCCATTGTCTGTTGCAAGATCCGCTACGGGTTCTCTGGATGGAAAACATCGTAAATATTAAATTCAGACGCATAAATTTGGAATTTGAATTATATTGAATTTGAATTATATTGACTTTGAATACCACTAAGGTATATTGCTTTTTCACGTACACTTGAGGGATTAGAAAATCACACAAAAAAAGAATTTGGTTGGACAATTCACATTAACTCTACGGGATGTGAAATTGACTTCAAACCCGCCTGCAGAATATTCAGTATCTTTTTTAAAACACATGTTGCTGGTGTCCATCTAAGAAGGCTTTCTTCAATTCCAGCGTCGCGCGTTAGTTTACAGGTAAAGTGACTAAAATTCATAAATCCCCGATTGTGAATTTACCAGATTTACCATTGCGTCAAAATTATCCGCGTTTTTCAATTGTAGCAGAAAATCTTAACTTTAAGTGTCGTAAAGGCCTACATAGGGATAGATATTCAGGGTCACTCTTTCCTTAGGTAGGTGTTATGCATTTCCAATAAGAGCTCCGGTCACTTTTTTCTTAAATACATGCGTCGGAAATGCAGATATCAGCAATGAATCGTTTTTTTCGCTACTCATAAGCACTCATGAAATTTTGAATATAAGTGAGTCAACAATATTGAAATTTATCTACTCTGATTCATTCGTACTCACTACAACTTTGATTTATACGTACCGGTTGCAATGAGTATGCGCACAGCGTTGACTTCAAACTCATACTATTCGCAATATGTTTGATTCATAAGCCTACTCATTTAGATTCATAACTTTAGAAAAATACTTATAAAACTTATAAATGATTCGAGTGACTCGAATCATTCATCAAAATTTACAGTCTTAGTTTTTATGCATTTACAACAAAAGAAAAAAGACACATTGGCAAAAAAGACAGAGCAGCAAGCAGAGCAAACACACAACCTTCTATTTAGTATTTTAGTGTTCGTAGGCGATTCATACTTATTTTGTGATTCGTCTATATGTTGAGTTGTGCAGACTCGAAATCAACATCATACGTGTTGTTACGAATGAATAAATGTGAGTAGAGTTTCCAATATATTGTTACGCAAATCGAAACGACTTAATACCGATTAACAATAAACACGATAAACAAAAGCTACCAGCTACACTAACACATTAATCGAACTTATTATAAGTAAACCAGCTACAACAAGTATGAGAGAAAAAGGGATAGACAAAATAAGCAAAGTACACCAAGAACAATGTAGTAGCGATAGAGTTCTCGAGAAGGCGAGAACACGAACCTTCGACTTCAATAATGTTCGTTAGACTGGTTGTGTCCGACTATAAAAGGGCAAGACAAAGCAGGCAGGAGTCAGTAAGAATTCAGTCAGCATTGTGTGAAGTTGCGTGTGAACAAAACAACAACAATAGTTGTGTTATAAGAATAACGAATAAACAGATAATTGTTGTAGTTAATGTGATATGCGTGGTACAAGTTCGAATAGTGGCACATAAGATAAGGCGGACAATAAAGAGTTTAACTGAAATTAAACACATATTTGTTTTTACTTTGTTTGCAATTAACGAACTCATATTTAAACATTTTTAAAAAGCTAAAAACGTAACAATATTAAAAGAAGCAAATGCACCTAAAATCCACATCAAACAATAACTTTTTCGGAATGCATTGGACGTTCTAAATCTAATGTGGATTAGTATCGTCACAAATTCGACAATTTTGCTTGTAGCTTCAGCAAGATGGCCGTTATGAACTTTCAAAGTTCAGAAGTCCATGATGGAATACCCTATACTAACGGGTATTTTAAGAATCCCTTATTCCGTCGTTGTTTCAATTAATAAATTCATAATTACTTTTTGAGATACATAGAGGAAACATTAGGATTTAAAATATTAATAACACACATATAGTTGAATAAAATTACTTTAAATCGAGATAGACAAGTAAGAGAATGCAACAACAAGCAATGTGTACAAAACATACAAAAAACGATGAAGACGCGATTGAGTTCTCGAGAAAGCGAAACCACGAGCATTCGACTTCAAGAACCTTCATCAGACTGTTTACGTGGGAATATAAAAAGGGAAGACAAAGCAGGCAACGAGCAGTAAGAATTCAGTCTATCTTATGTGAAGACACGTTGCGTGTGAAGAAAACAGCCGTGGTTTGAAGATCGCTGTTGTAAAGATCTACCGAACAGTTGCTAGTGCATACGCGAACAGAAGTGCAAAGAAGAATAGCGAACTAAACAAGTTGTTGTTGTATCATCAAGTTGTGAGCAGTGGCACATAAAATAGTGCGAACAATAAAGAATTTAATTCAAACTAAACACAAATTTATTTTTATTTTACTTGCAATCTACGAACTCATATTTTAAACGTTTTTAACCCTTTCATGCCCGAATTTTTTGGGCCAGAGCTAAAAGTTTTTTAAGGACATGTGTTTGTTACTCATGGACTAAATATGAAGTGATATTAAATTCAGAGTCCTACGTATTCTGGTTTTACACGTTTTTAACCAAGCTTGTTTGCAAAAAAAAAATCTTTTAAAAAAATTAAAAATTACGGAATTTATGAACAAAAATGTACAATGTTGCCTATAGGCAACATCGGGCATGAAAGGGTTAAAAAGGTAAAAACGTAACAATATTTATTTTGGTGACATATTATAATACACCTATGTCAATAATGAGATTATTTAGTGTATATATGTATGTATTCAAACTTATTATGTGTATGTTATTGCGATTAATGCATTCACATTGTGGATACGTAAATATGTAAATATAAGCAACAAATTAAATTTGCCACTAAAACTCTGTAGTTATCAACAAACTTACAGTGATAGCTCTGAGAAATGATTTGAATTTTCAGATTGCCAGAGTAAATGCTGACATGTATCGTAACATGATTTACTGTTTACAGGACCAACAGAATTTTTCTGCAGTTTCAAGCACTATGTGTGTTTTGTCAGTGCCAGTACGTGTGTATGAGCTTATTTAATAACTAAAAATCCATATTCACACGCTTATTTCTAGACATATTTAGCAAACTGTTGCTCTTAATTGCATCATGTTTGCGCGAATGTTGCATTTAATAAAATATTAGCAGAAATGTTTCTGAATGAGTACAATTTAATCTCAATTAAATAGAGATTTGAATGAAAACTTAATTGCTTTAGAAAACGAAATTACAATCAATACGAAAGGAAAATCTAATTGTTTGTAGTTTAAGCTCCAAATACACTTGTTCTAATGGGTTTATGTTGCTTTTACCATTTAATCAAATAACGTAAATAGTAAATTTATTAAAGACAATAGTTGTATTGTCTGAAATTGTTTACTACAGAAAAGTGTGAAAATGAGGGTAAAAACGGTTGCTGTATGGGTGCAATGGCCAAAAGAAAACAATTTACACGTTTCACTAAATAAAATTGTCATATTTTAACGATATGTTCTTCCCAAAGCCCAATATTAGAAAAAAAGTATTTGCACTTAACTACTGATGTAAAATTATATGAACACTAATACAGACCACTGATTACTTTTAACGGTTACATTACATTTACAAATAAATTTTTTTACAGTAATTGAAAAATTAATTAAATTAATATCTGTTATAATGTCTAGCGTATCCAGATCGGAAATGTTGTACAATTCTTTCAGTATCTCTATTTCTAAAAGAGTGTTACGTTTTTACATTTTAAAAACGTTTAAAATATGAGATCGTAGGTTGCAAATAAAATAAAAATAAATTTGGGCTTAGTTTTCATTAAAATTCTTTATTATTCGCACATTTCTGTGTGCCACTGTTCACAATTTGATGTAACAACAACAATTCCTTTTCTTTGTTATTCCTCTGTTTATACTAGAGATGAGCGATCCAGTGATTTTTGACTAAAGTTGTTCTCAGTGAACGTGATTTGTTAATCACTGTTCTTTAAAACATTGATTGTGATCACAGTATTCCAAAAGAAAACAATAATGACAATAACGTATTTTATTAAGTCGTAAGAAAGAGACAACTAGACATACTACGAAAAGACTGCTAAACAAAATCAAAGTGGTGTCATCAATGTTATTATTTTTAATGTAATTTTTTTTATATGAAGTTTGACAATTAAGTTTCACAGAAAGTTCATGTATAAAAGACAACAGTAAATAATTAGCATAATCTAATAGTAATTCTGCCTCGCTCAAAATAAAATAAATTTGAGTATGTTAGTGATTAACAAAATAATATAGATTTAAAACAGAAACAATCAAGCGCTAAGAAAAAAAAAAAAACAAACAGGGCAAAAACAACTCGCATGTACTCAATTTTGCACGTCTGCATTTTATGATATGTTTGCAAAAACGAAATCAAAAACTACCGTTATCTTTTCATGTTTTTGCACTAATTTGACTTTTTTAAGAAAATATTAGTTTAATATTAATTACTAACTTTCGTTGTACTTTTCCAGCAGGATGGTGACCCCAAACAACCCTCCAAAATCGTTAAAGAATGGCTTAGTGAGCAAAATTTTCAATTAGTGCAGTGGCCAGACGGTTGGGACAGTACCGACCAGCCCCAACCAAGTTAGATGAGCTTTGGCAACGGATTCATCAGGAGTGGACAAATATTCCGAAAGAAATTATATAGAATTTGATGGAGAGCATGTCAAGACGCGTAAATGAGGTTTTACATAACAAGCGTCTTTGGACTAAATATTAAAAATACTCGTATTCCCTAAAATTTTGGAATGGTGCAAAATTGAGTACATCCAAGTTATTTTCCTCTTGATTGTTTTTTCCTTAGAATTTGATAATTTTAGTTTTGAATTTTATATTATTTTGTTAAGAACTAAATACTAAATAAAAAACGAAAAAAGTTTTTTGAATTGCTTTATCAATTTTATTTTTATGCAATTAAAATTGCTCAAAATACTATACAACAAAATGGTTACACTTTAAAAAAGCTACTCTATTCACTTTAGTGAATCTTATGGTAGAATTAGCCAAACGTAATGGAACGTACGTTCTTTTCAGCATATGAAAACGTACGACGCTGGTTTTATTTCCTACCTTTTATAGTTATACTCACTAGCCCATGTATATTAACCAACTCGATTTTCCTTCGTTACATACTTAGGATTTTCGGGCAAACCTTTCGTATACATGTATGTCCGGCATTTCCAGAAATGTTCTCTATATGAATCTTCCATGTTAACTTTGTACTCGTATATAGTGATGTTCCTAAATATTTTAACATTATTTTCTGTGCTTTTTACTATAGTATGGAATTCAAGTTTGTAGGGGTAATACTGATGTCACCGTAACCTAGTGAGTAGTGTGTTGGTTTCTTAAACGCTAGCCCGTGGTGATATCAAAGCTTAGACATTTCGAACACAACGAAATATGGAAGAAAGATTTCTGACAAAAACACTGGGAGTAAATAACATTGCCATGACCAGCTTCTCCAAAATCTGTCGTTCGGAGTCGACTTCAAACTGTAGGTCACTCAAGTCATGGATTAAATTAATACACACAACATGGGTGGTGTGCGAAAATAAGTCGTAATTTTGTCTAAAAGTTGTAATGGCCAATTAAGTAAGAATTTATGGAATTCAAAGTGCTTGTTCGTGTCAAAGATCGATGGCAATTCAATTCAATGCTTTGCTGAGTATTAGAGATAAGCAGGAAGAAACATTTGTTCGAATGCTTAAAAATCAATACATTGACATACCGTGTATTACGTCATACACGAGGTACTTCTACATAAGGGATGAATACATATTTCGTAGTGGAAATTTGTCATAATTTTTTAACGTATGAATTTTAATGCAATTGAACAAAAGTTTATTTCTCAGTTAACAGGTTTATTTAACTTTTATGTCTGAAAAGTATGAAACTGTATTTATTTGAGGTTCCCACCAATGCCCTCTATGCTTAGAGTGTAATCTAGACAACATATATGGACATATATATATTGTTACGAAAATGGGAACGGTGTACATCGTTTAACATTAAAATGAGCAAAAGCTACACAAACAAATACAACGAACTTGTTTACAAGAAAACCAAGAACATCAGTATAAAAGAAAAGGGGATAGACATGTAAGCGAGAACGCAACAACGAGGAATGTGAACAAAATACACAAACAACAATGAAGTCGCGATAGATTTCTCGAGAAGGCGAAACTCCCAACATTCGACTTCAAGAACCTTCTTCAGACTAATTATGTGGGCATATAAAAAGGCAAGACAAACCAGGCAACGAGCAGTAAGAATTCAGTCAGTCTGTGTGAAGGCGCATTGCGTGTGAAGAAAACAGTCGTGGTTTGAAGATCGCCGTTGTAAAGATCTACCGAACATTTGTTAGTGTGTACGCGAATAGAAGTGTAAAGAAGAATAACGAATAAAGGAAATTAATTTTGGATTCATCAAGTTGCAAACGGTGGCACTCAAATATAGTGCGAACAATAAAGAGTTTAACTGAAACTAACACAAATTAATTTTTATTTCGTTTGCAATCAACGAACTCATATTTTAAATGTTTTTAAAAAGGTAAAAACGTAACAATATATTTATTTCTTCTGGGACTACTGTATTATTCTCTATTTTACAAAAAGGTTTCCTAAAAATTAATAATGCTTGATAAATTCATATCTTTCCAAGAAATTTAAACGAACTCTCTAAACAAATCGTCCATGCATATTTTGGTTCATATAAACATAAGCATACAAAATTAGATTGTATCGTGTTGAGATTGAATTCACGATATTACAATTGTCTCTGCTGTCGAAATTTTCCAATCAATCATTTCCGATGTCATTTTTGGTTTTGTAGTTTAAAATCTAATCACAATGTTCTATTGATAGTCTTGTAAGCAAACATTCAAACAAACATTCTACACGAAAAGAAATAAAATTCAACCAAAAATATTCGATTTTAAACATGGACATCGACAACCGTTAACTACTTATGTATGCATATGTGTTTGCCATGTCATGGTTTCTAATGGTGTTCACAATACACATCTGTAGCTGGCAAATTTGTTGTTAAAGACTCACCCATTCACAAATGTCGACATCGTCTGTCAGAATTTTACTGAAATCAAATCATACGGTTAAATCGCATAGAACACATACTGAAATTAAAGCAAAATTGTAATTACAATTATAACTGTAACTGTAACTGGAATTGTAATTACATGGATAAAATCGATTGTGATTTCCTCTCAATCTATCGTTTAACCCTGCGATACTAAATATACCAATTGGAATTGATGTTACTAGAAATAAAGTAAATCGTGAATTGCACAGAAATATATAATTATTGTGATTGATATAAATTTTATTTTAAATAAATTCAAAATTAACGATAAAGAAAAATGTTAAATTATAATTGGAAATAAGAACATTTTTTCGTTGAATATTCAATGTCATTTAATCGTATCCTACAATATCATTTAATTATATCATGGGTGATTGAGCGTATGATAAATTTAAATTAAATCAAAATTTCATGTATGTATTTCATTATGTATTAAGTTTCTAGCGTGAAGACGAGAGCTGCTGCATTCCTTTTTTTATACGAATATGGCTAGGGTATTTCAATATGTTACGAGCCATAAATAAATACTCGTAGGTCCCGCCACTCATGTATAAAATTAACGCACACAACATATATAACTGGTATGAGAATCTAGGTCACAATCCTGAAGAGTTGTGATATCCAACTACATATGAATGTTTATTCTTTATATCGGGTGGGCCATGTATCGGTTTAAATTTGAACCATTGGTTATTTCGAATCTAGCATTGCTTATTTAATTATATTCTGTCAGTTCAAAATTCAAAAATTCAGTACATTACCTCCACTGAGCGTAATGAATCTCTTTACGCTTGAGCAACGTTGGGAATTATTGGAAATTTATATCTAAAACAAAGACAATTTGTCGGAAATTCCAAGAAAATATCGTATAAAATTTGGTTACAGAGAAGGACCGAAAAAGTTCATGAAACTGCTAAAGTTCGTAAAACTGGTTTCATTATTGATGGGCTAGGAAGTGCGCATGGTCGTACAGTGAGTACACCTGAAAATAACGAAGCTGTGACTGAGAGTGTGTGTGAGAATCCATCAACATCAAGTCGTCATCGTTCGCAAGAATTGAACATTTCTCGCACCAGTTTACGTCCAATTTTGTGAAAAGATCTCGTTATCACGCGTTACAAAGTTCAATTGGTTCAAGAGTTAAAGCCGTATGGTCGCCGTGGTCTAGTAGGTAGTGTGTTGGCTTATTAGACGAAGAGCCAGGGTTCGATCCCCAGGCCAGACATCAAAATAAAATACAAAAAGTATTTCTTCGGCTACTTCCTCTCAGCAGATTTCTGGCTGTTAAATCGGTCGCCATCTTGAAAAGTAATGCCAAGTTAAAGTTCTATACCTCTGTAAAAAACACCCTTTATAACTATCTCAAATAGTACATGTTTTTATTCTAAAATGAATACAAAAAATTTTATTGATGTTCTTCAATTAGAAGTTGTCAATGCAATTAGTGAACAGAAGCTTATTAACTACTGCTAACTGCATTAAATTTAAAATTTCGGAATAAAGAGTAAATACTGACTGATGTCGTAATTTTAAGAGAAAATTTTTCCCTTCGCCCTGCCACTCTAAATATGAAAAGATTTGCTGTTTCAGTAAAACACATTCACTTCCCCTAACTGCAACACTATTGTTTCATTATACAATATGTATACAAGGAAAAGAATAGTTGAAGAGCACACAGAAGATACAATTGTTTTTCTTCCTGTGGATTTTACTAAGGGTTTAAGTAAGTAGTAAGTATGTAGTATTGTTTACAAAACGAAACATAAAAACTAAACATTAAGAAAATGTAAATATCTTGATATATGAAGTGAAAGGAGTTCTCTTCTTACAAAATTCTTGGAATAAAAGTCATCTGACAAAACATCGCTAAATATGTTTACCTGCTTCGTTGCTATAGCAAAATTCGTAGCACTTAAATGATAGAAATGAAAGGACTGTCTGAGCATTTGTTGGCAAAGCGATACTTATATTAAATTCTATCTTCAAAATCAACGACTCCTGCTGCGGTATTAGTATGACAAATATAGGCTGCCTTCCAATATGTTAGTTGCTTTGTGTTTGAACAAAGTATCGTGTTTCATAATGCCGCTGTACAAAATATATACAATGTAAAAAAAAACCGTCGTTAGATGGTGGCAGTCTAGATTTAGCCATACATTAAAGAGATTTAATTGTTGAGACAATACTAAGAGTTCGGAAAAATATCTAAGATTGTGTATGAGATTTATATTTGTATACAACCATAATACGCAGCTAACAAAATATCGTAGAGTAATTCAACATCCTAATGGCAAATATCAGGGGATTAAAATCTGCGAAATTAAGACTCTTGATGAAAAGGCAAATACTTTGTGGGATCCAATATTTACATCGGAGTAACGCATTTTAAATAAGTTCAGTGGATGTGTGCAACGTTTTTGTTTGTGATAGGCGGTATAATACCCATAAGCCTGTGAGAACAAGAGGACATGGATACTTACTAAATCAAATTAACGAACATTTTAGTAACTAGTTATAGCAGCCATAAGCTATCGGAAAAAAGAAAGTGTTTGCCTTCTTTGTCGATTTTAAGGAGGCATTTGATATCGTGACTAGAAAATCATTAATATACAAACTCTATGGAATGGGAGTATCATACAAATTTGTGAAATTTTTAGAAGCTATACATATGTATATAGTACTACGAAATCAGCTGTGTGGCCTGGAGAATAATTTTCTGAATATTTTGAGACAAAATCGGGTGTGAAACAAGGGTGTTTGATATTACCTTTGCTCTTCGCTTTGTATATAAACGACTTAAACGAATGCTTGGAAGGTGGATTGATGGTAGAAAACTTAGATATTCTTCTTCTATTATACGCGGACGATAAAGTAATATTAGCCGATGATATAAGTACGATGCAGGGTATGATTGAAGATATAGCAAACTATTGCAACATGTGAAACTTAGAACTAAACTTAAATAAATCCGAAATAATAGTGTTAGGAACGGTGGCGGACTTAGAAATGAAGATAAATGTTTTTTGAAAGGCGCAAAAGTAAAATGCGCTTCTGAGTTTAATTCTCTAGGAGTAGTGTTTACGACAAAGCTAAAATTTAGCAATCATTTGGAAAAAAATACGCAAAAGCAAAAACGCATTAAATTCAACATGGAAAACTTTAATGGATAAACCAGAAATAAATTTGGCTATGAAGTGGAAAGTTTACTTAGCAGTATATAGGGCAATACAGTCATATGGAGCCCAGGTATGGGGATTTAGTCTCTTCGAAGAAGTGAATAAACTTCAACGCTATTTTGTCAACAAAATTTTGAAATTTCCGAGTTTTACAACAAACTACGTCTTAATGTTGAAAACTTCGGCGGATAAAACGCACTTATTTATATTGTCACTGAATTTCGATTACAACAAGAGAACAATGTTTACTTACACAGAAAATAGACTACCATACAGCGTTGTCCTTTTGGTGCAATTGGATCAAAATTGGTAGTTTTTATTTAAAAATGCTACGATTGGTAGTTTGGTTGGTTTGTTCAAATTTAATTTATTTTTTGGTAGGAAAATACTATTAATATCTGTAAGATTTAAAGTTGGAAGTATTATTTTTTTTAGGTCTAAAAATGAAAATAAAATGTTTAAGTAAGAAAATAGTTGGAAGCCCTGTTTTAACGTACCTTAACATATCTGTGTTTACATAAGGAACAACGAAATGTGAAAAAAGCGTAAAAGAAATGTAAAAAAAAACTATTTGTTACTTGTAGTTTTTAAGCAAAAAGTCACAAAAAAGTTATGTTAAGTTAAATTTTAATGTTTGTTTAGTTTATTTAATGGTTAAAACGTGTAGTATTTTTAAATATATCTCAAAAACTCCAAGACTGGAAACAACTAATTCTAATGAAGATAACCAAATATTAACTGAAAATAATTTAGATCAGGAAGATATAGTGGAAATTAAATCAAATATTCTACAATTTTATATAGAATATTTAAACCATATTAAAATAAGATTTGACTTTGGAAGAGAAGATGTAAAATTACTACAAATAATAACACCCAGAAATGTTCTTTCCAAAGAAAAAATAAATATATTGCCTTGACTAAGTGTTATGTCTAAGGGTATAGCATAAATGAATTTTGGGACAATGTAAGCACATTTAAAAATGGTTTAAATAAATTTTATTATGGTGATTTATGTAATTTTTATATTTAATTTGCTTTCTCTCCCACGTAGTTCTGCAGCTGCAGAACGAAAATTTTCACAATTAAGTTTAATGAAAACGAAACTAAGAAATAAGTTAGATAAAAGCACAATAAACAACATAATGATATGTAAAGAAGTTACATGCAAGTCTGAACCGCATTATATGTGGTCTGCAAAAAAAGATCTCAATGATACCTGAATAATATAAATATAATTTTTGTTATATACATATGTATATAGTCTAGTAGGTAGTGTGTTGGCTTATTAGACGTAAAGACAGGGTTCGAGCCCCAGGCCAGACATCAAAACAAACTACAAAAAGCGAATTTCTCTCAGCAGATTTCTGGCAATAACTCTGAGAGTAAATAAAAATGTGTGAGAAACTACGTCGTAATCCTGACTGAAGGTTTGTAGTGACTAGTTATGTATGTATGTATATAATATACTATATTTAGTATATTAAACATTTTTAAAGAAATTATTTATGTTAACTTTATGTTAAAGATGAATTTGTTATGTTTTTAGCTTTAATTTTATATACTATGTTTATGTTCCTTTATTTTTATATTTTTTAAACGAATTGTTTTGTATTTTTTAAAACACATTAAATGTGATATATATGAAATTCTTTTGGTAATTTTAGCAATAAAATGCTAATTTCATACTGAATAATCTATAATTATTTAAATTAAAATTTTGGTAGGATTGGAATAATTTTGGTTGGTTTTGGAAAGAATATTGGTAGGGAAAAATTTTTCTTTGGAGCAACGCTGCTACCATACCAACTCTCATCGATTTTGTGGCCTCAAAATATATTTTGGGTAAAAGAATTGAAACATATAGCCACAACACTCAATATATTCCGGACAGAAGTAAGTCCTTCGCGAATAAAGTGGAATAATTTCATTACAGAGCTGATAAAATAGCTCAAATCAAATCTCTAGATAAAGATTGCGAAGAAAAAATGAAAGCAGGATGTGAATATATAAACACTTACACCATCAAAGAGGTATACAATACGTCAATTCTAACTTAAATATAAATACGAAACCCTGGATTTTTAAAGTGCGCTGTGGACTAATAGAATTAAACGGCAACAAATTTGGTGATGCCAATTCTCAGGTTAACTGCACGTTATGTAATATGAACGAATGCGAAACGTTAAATCATTTCATTGCTATATGTCCAGCACTAAAGGAGTATAGATTGGCGAATTTCAGAAAGTTAAGGCTCAGGGAGGAGGAAATTATTGACATTCTGAATGGGAGAGAAAGTCATATAAAAAATGCACTGAAATATAGAAAGTTTTTAATTAATGAATTCAATTAAAGTTTTTTAAATTTAAATTGTATAAGACAAGTCAAAGAAAATCGTTGGATTAATTACGTAATTAATATTATATATAGTATACTTTTTTTATTTAAACCTACAAACTTGAATTCTAAAAACATGTATACAGTTATTTATAATAAAGGAAAATTTCTAATTAAAAAAAAGTTAGTTATATTTATCAGGAGATATGTATATACAGATTATCTATGATGTGTCACAAATTGGCAGCGAATGTTTTAGCAAATGTCTGCACAAAATCGAATAAAATTATTTACCTTATTGCCTTTATAAGAAAATACATCCAATTGGTCGCTTTGAGCACATCAGATTTAATAATATCCGCTGGAATTTCTATCTCTTCGAACTTGTGCTGACGGAACATTGCTGAAAACATTTTTTAATTTATAATGACAAGCAAGGAGCCGCAATGTCTGAGCTCGGTATACCTGGGAAGCTGATAAGGCTGTGCAGAATGACGTTGAGCAAATTCCTGCAGCTACGTCAAGGTGCTGGTTTCAGACAAGGCAACCCCTTATCATGCGACCTCTTCAACCTCGTCATGGAGAGTGTTCTGCGAACGGCGGGAGTGCAACGCATTGGCACTATTTTCCAAAAAAGTGTCCAGTTGCTTGCGTACGCTGTGATGTCAATCATAGGGTATACCAAGCGAGATGTTACTGCTGCCTTTAGTGCTATTGAACGGGAGTCTACTAAGATGGGTCTGGCAGTAAATGACGGCAAAACAAAGTATATGTTATCGAATAGTAGAGACGTGCAGCGTATTAATACTCGGATTACGGTCGATAACTATACTTTTGATAAAGTCAAGGGATTTATTTATCTCGGCTCCGCACTTACCACAAAAAATGATGTCAGTCTGGAGATCAAGTGCAGGATTACTCTTGCCAGCAGGTGCTACTATGGTCTCAATAGGCAATTGAGTAACAGCGACCTCTCTCCTACGGCACAAAACTGATTATCTACAAGATGCCCATCCTACCCGTGCTTCTTTATGGCGCAGAGGCATGGCCCCTATTAAACACTGATGCAGTAGCCTTGGGTGTGTTAGGGAGAAAAGTCCTACGTAAGGTCTTCGCTCCTGTGCGAGTTGGCGATGATTTCCGCATCCGATCCAGCAGTGAGCTGTATGAGCTCCTCAACGACATAGACGTTGTGCCAGCGTATTAACATCCAGCGGCTGTGCTAGCTCGGCAATGTCGTTCGAATGGAGGAGGATGCTCCGGCGTGACGGGTATTTGATGCGGGGATCTGCGGAAGTCGGCGAAGAGGACGACCTTTGGAAGGACCAAATCGAGGAATCCTGTCATCGATTGGTGTGACCAACTGGCGAAGGCGCGCAAGGAGCAGAGCCGCCTGGAAGGATGTGTTGCGGCGGGCCGAAATCCGTTAAACGGGTTGTTATGACCAATTAAGTAAGTAAGTAAGTAAGTAAGGAGAACTGGACACATGTGGTGAATTGTACTCGTATGGAAGTCACCTACGTACAAAAATGTAAGGACTATCCTATGAATTTTATTATCAGTTAAAAAATATTGGTAAATATGACATAACAAAAGTAATCCAAATGCAAAAAATCCGTGCTACCTCTGATTGTGTACCCTACGTAGAGAGTACTTCAACTTATTACACGAACCTCGCGCTACTGTGTATTGTGGTGTTGTTTTTCTAATGAAAATTGTTTATTTTTGGCTTTAGTTTGGATAATAAGTTGCTATTGAAAATCAGTAGTAACTTAATAATAACAGAATCAGAAAACATTAAAGTTTCCAAACAAAACACATAAAGATTTAATAGAAGCAAATTGTTGCGAAAATAATATTTAGTAGTTGACATACATACATACATATGTTTAACGGTAGTGCTTTTCTATTATTACTTTTGTTGGCCGAGAGTAAGTTTTTTTATTAGAATTTTATTCAAATTCAAGCTAAGCAGAAAAAGTTAAATCTGTGTTACTTAGAAACTGAAGATTAATTGTTTAAGATCATTTTTTAATTAAACAAATTTTAAGTGAATTTGTTTCACTCTTTTCTATTGAACGTATAAGTATTCCAAGTAATTCTATTAAATATCAATCATACGTCACGAAACATAAAAAAATGTTTTTTGTTCAAAACTAGAAATTATAAAAGATAAAACTATGCGACAAAATAAAAAAAAATGAAATACAACCAGCTAATGACATAGTTTAAGCTGTGAGTTTTGTTGAGTAGAACTGAAAAATATTTTTTTTATATTTCTTGAACCCTCCAAACTTGCTTTATTTGACAAAAAACGGTATTTCTGATCTTTCACACAAAATTATTGATTACCCAAACATTTGTAAAACTATTTTCAAAATCCGAAGTTTTTTGAAAAGAGGAGAGATGAGCCTTTAAAACGGTATACATAATCATATGGTTCAAATATACATGTCAGGAGTTTTGATCGGGTAAACTTGGAAAATATGATTTTTTTCTGAATTTTTGCAGTTTAGCTATTCTTAATTGCAAAATTTAATTAAAAAATATAAAATAAGTGATGACATTCTGAAATTCACATTCTTGTGAAGAGTTTGACACTTGTTTCATTCACTATTCACTGGTCCTCTACGCACCACCCCCACAAAGGCCTTGTTCGCAATGCTTTACTGGCTTCCTATTTAGCTCTTCGCTAAGCAGGTGGATAAGTTCACTGGGAAAAGAGTCAATGCCCTGTCTCGTTGGCGCATCGTCAAATCTGGTCACTCCTCCATTTTGGAGATTGATCCTGTGGTCCCACTGGATATCGATTATCTCCCTGTGGAATACTGTTTTGACAGGGGTTTCAACTTCCTGATCCCGAGCAGGAGCGATTGGACCCCTAACATGACCGTCCCGCCGAAACTTCTGGGTATATATACCGACGGCTCCAAACTCGATGGCGGGGTGTGTAGCGGAGTCTACCTTGGGAAATTGGACTTGGATATTTCACTCCGGCTGCCGGACTATTGCAGCGTGTTCCAGGCGGAAGTAATGGCCATCTACCGAGCCGCACAATGGATCCTCGAATATGATTTTCCTTTCACGAGCCAGCCAGAACCGGCGCACTACTTCCGGAATCTTCTTCAATCAACCTAGGAATGCCACTTACCTCGTTCAAACTGTGGAGTCACAACGGGCCGCTATACGTGCTCAAGTGAGCTTTTGGTATCAAAGCTTTCACTTCCAGCTAACTCAACAAAACTCACAACCTACACTATGTTATTAGCTAGGTGTATTTTTACTGTCGCACCATGTAGTTAACTGTAATAAATTAAAATACATAATGGATATATTCACAAAACAAAATTACCATTCAAATAATCAATTAAAAGTATTTAAAAATTTTGAAAATTCTTATGAAAAGTTAAACCATTTTTATCTTATAATTTCATTTTAATGCTGTAATCATTATTTTATGAAATTTTTGCTTTTTATGCTGAATTTTAGTTCAATGCTACAAAAATATGTACAAAAAATATAAAAGAACTTACTTTTGTAAGTTTGTAAAGTTTTATACCAAGTTTAATGCTTCAATAAACTTCAATAATTTTTAATTAAAAATTCCTTTTTTTTGTGTTCTTGCCTCTGTTATGTTTACAGTTAATTTAACACAAACCAATCGAAGTTCAATTTAATGTTAATAATCTAAAATCAAAAATGTATTTTACAAAGAAGCGTTTCTTTTTTTTTTTTTTGTTTTTTTGCTTTGGAAATATTTGTTCATCATTGTGTCCGTCCAAACGATTTTATTGTGTTGTCCTAGAAAATTAATGTGTAGCTTTATTGCAAGAATTTATAATGAACTGAAATTATGTTAAATACATTGTTCCGAATGAATATAAAGTTAATGTAATATTCGTATAAATAGCTAATCTATTTAGAATTGGAACTTTACGAAAATAAATTTTGTGGATTTTTTAATAACGGTAACATACACAGTGGACAGCAAAAGCTTACCCCAATATGTATAAGCAATTTCATGAATATGTAAAAGTAATTGAAATTTTGTATATTTATTGTTCATTTCTTATGAAACAACAAAATATTTTAAGGTTTTTCAGAAGCCATGACTCTGGTTGAGGTACTTAGACTTTTGTTGTTCACTGTATATGGGATTATATTTATTATACGGTATATCTCAAAAGCAAATCGATAGTTGCTTAACTTATTATGTAACTTCAAAGTGTTAAAATTCTTGTTTTCCAATGAAGTTTACAGTTGGCAAATACTTGCTATGAAAGAGATATACAAAGAAAATCGAATAATTCTTGAGAGAAAACTAATTTCGAAAATGTAACTACATTTGCATTCACTTCAACAATCTGTTCACGCCAAACACAGATAGTGTTGTACTGGAAAATATTTAAAAACCCCCGACGAAAGCTACAAACCGTATAAGTATTCCATAAGTATTCCGAACGTATAAGTATTCCAATACTTACATAAAAACAGCATGGTTAAGTATATCGATGGCTTAATATGAAAAAGGTCTAACTCGATTTTTGGTTACTTTACAGGAAAAGGAAAAAACTTATTAAAATTCGTAGAATTTTAGAACAACGAAAATTTTAATACAATTTTCAAGAAGAAACAGCAACACATTTAATCTCTCATTTAAAAAATTTTTATTTTTTTTTGTGCATCTGACATTTATGTACCAGAATAAACAAAAAACCTTTTTTTGAAAAAAGTTGAGTTAGGCCTTTTTCATATTAAGCCATCGATATGTACATAGATTTATGCTTATCCATATAAAGCTCGAATAGACGATTTAACTGAAATTGAACTTTAATTAAACCGTATGTAGTTGACTTCAATCCGTACTTTACTACTGATATCAATATAATTGAAATGATTTAATTAACACAAGTTAATATGTTAATCTTTGGGAAGTAGTTCTAAAAACTAGTTTCATTTATTTAAAACTTATGAAAAATGTAACCCATGAAGTCATTTCTATATTAACCTCACTTTATGCCAGTACGTTTGGTAAAACCGATGGGAACTGTTTGAATAAGACTAGACATTGTACAAAAAGAAGTTCGTAATAAGTATTGGGCACAAGTTAATGAAAAACATCCTGTATAAAATATTGTTACGTATTTACCTTTTAAAACGTTTAAAATATGAGCTCATAGATTGCAAATAAAAATAAATTTGTGTTTAGTTTTAATTAAATTCTATATTGTTCGCACAATTCTGTGTGCCACTGTTCACAACTTGATGTAAACAGCAACAATTGCTTTGTTTGTTCATCCTCTTTGTATTCTTTTACATAAACAATAAAAATCCCTAGGTAATAGTTCAATAGATCTATATAACGGAGATCTTCAAACCACTCTAATTCTCTTAAACACACCGCGTCTTCACGCAAGACTGATTGAACTTTTTCTGACTCCGTTGCATACTTTGTCTTGCCTTTTATATCGCAGGGTAAACCGACTGATGAATGCTCTTGAAGACAAATGGCTTCGCCTTCTCGAAATCTATATTTGTAAACATGTTGTTTTTATTCTTTATTTATTATTGTATTATATTTATTCTTGTTTATTGTTGCATTTTTGTTTACTTGTTTATCGCTTTTCTTTATGCTAGTGTTTGTTGTTGCATTTTTGTTAACTTGTTTATCGCTTTTGTTTTTGTAGCTTTTGTTTACAATTTTAATATTAAACAATGTAAAAGCAAAACACCATTTCCATTTTTGTAACAATATGTTTCTTGTTCATAAATATCAGTTTACTTTGTACAAAACATTAGATGTAAATGAAAATTATCGTTTACCTGGAGGTCGCCAAAAGCAGGTATTTAAAGTTCAGGAAAGTTGTTTCGTGGAACTTGCAGTGAATTACCTACTAAAAGTTACTATCCATAAACAGTAAGGCTTGTACAATAGGAGTGAAATTGTGTTCCAACACGATAGTTTAATTGCCTGAAGCTCCATGACCTTGTACGGGAGTTCTTTCTGTGTGACGAATAATTTATTTTCCAAAAAAAATCGCTTCGATTGAAACTTGCAAATCCATTATAAAAGCCACACTTGGTAATTAACCACATAAGATTAAGAAGTTGCCAAACGGAATAGTATAGCTCCGAATGAAATCATTTTCAATAATTATAATTTACTTTTACAGTGGAATTAATGTGCTACCAATGGTCTACATCGCGCAGTAAATTATTAAAATTAAAATAAAAACAATTTAAATTGGAATCTGTATTCAATATATTTTGTGAACACATGGACAACAAAAACTTCAAGTAAATTTTACGGTTTCCCCAAAAATTAGGAATCTAGTTTAGTTTAGTTTACATCCCAAATGTTGCACTTGTGTCGTTTGGTCGAAATCGAAATCTTAAAAAGTGTGATTGATACAACTAATATAGACATTAACATTCGATATTTTACACATTGGCAATGTCACAGCATTATAATAAAATAAATGTTTTATCGACATCATAGTTTTATATGTGTTTTATTTAACTTTATTTTTATACCCTAAATATGGATAACCCTTTCCTAACATCGCACCTATATAGTTATAGTAATAAAAATATGTTTTAATCTATCGTTACATCTACCTACTTGTTCCCTTTTTACAAGCACAAAAGTACAGACAAAGTCCGGTTAAACAATGTTTGGTGGATACGTATACATACTTTCCCTCATGTCCCCTTTCATCTGAGTTACCATGGAAGGAGGATGCGTTAAACGTTAGAAAACATGTAAATCTGGAGAAAAACATGGAAATTGAATATATGTTCACAATAAAAATGTTCAAAGGTGTAAGCATTTTAAGGGTTGTAGATTGTAATGTGAATTTGTTTCCTAAATCGTATAAAGTTTACAAAACCCCTAAATGCCGCATGTTACTTGGAAATACAGTACAGATTCATTAAAGTTTTCATTATTATGTCAACACCGAAAAAGTGAAAAGTTTAATTTTTTTTCTAAAATTTCTGACTTATAAAGTCTTTTAAATTTCCTATGATATGTTAATAAATAAATTGTTAACAGTGCGTATTAACAAATTTCACAAATGTTTTATCAATTTCTTAAGAATATTTTAAAATTTCGACCGATTAGGATCCATTGTTTTGCCAATCACTGTATTTAAATTATTATTTTCAAAGGGAATGATTGCGTTGTTTCACACGTAAGTAGTTGACCGAAATATAATCATCAGTAATGTCTATGAAATAAAATATGGGATAAAACACTTTTTTCTAATGTTTGTCTGTCCCGTGAGATAAATATGAGAAGAGTAGTAAGAAAGACTCTACCACATTCCAAGAAACATCTTCTACCAATCTGCTCGTAAATTTATAATATTTTCTCTTCGCAAACTACTAAAGACATACGGTTCTCTGTTCTATGTAATACTGTAATTCAAAATAAAAGTCAACTGTTCGATTCGACGATCAATTCTAGAGTGTTCCTTTATTATTCAACTATTATTCTTTATACTTATAACTAACATCAGGGTTGCATAAAATAGTATTTTAGATAATTTACAAACTTAGATAATTTATAAACTTAGTTGTAAATAATAGGGCTAATGAAGTGAAGGGTTGCCATTATACCTCCCTTTTTTTTTATTTTTATATATATATTTATTTTTCAATCCATTTATTTCAAATTTCAAATTTAAATACAAATACACTAGAATAGTAGTAAGAATAAGTAATATAAAATGTATTTAACATTATAAAAAATTTCTTATAAATTATATATAAGTGGGTTAGGTATACCTCCCTTTTTTTTAAAAAAAAAAAAAAATAAATTGGTATTAAGATAAGAAAGAAAAGAAAAAAAAATTAATTTACAATGGCAACAAGAATGTATTAAATTATTAATTTGTTTCTGGTTTTATTGTTTTATTTTCAAACTTTTCTGATTTTGTCTTTATGAACTGTTTTTTCCTTTTTTGTTTCGCTATTGTAAATAGTTACGTTAACACCATTTATACTTTTGACAACATAAGGACCTTCATATATGTTCTTATGTTTCTCGTAAGGTTCTTTTTTTAGCACAACATTATCAGCAACTTCTACTGCTAAAGGATTTGCAAATTTATCATAGAATAGTTTGTTCCTCGCTTTATGTTTGTCTATTAAGCGTCTTGCAATAATGTTAGTCTTTTGTAATCTATGCTTTACTTCTTTACTATAACTGTCCAAATTATGAAGTGGATCTAAGCTTTCTGTTATGTTATTTGGCATTGTAGCAGTTTTCCCGAATACTAACTCGAAAGGTGTAAACCGATTATCAAATGCAGTGTTTGAAGTAGTGTTGTGGTAAAATGTGAAATATTTCAAGTAAGTATCCCAATCCGTAATATTCTCCCTGATATATGCTCGAATATATTCATTAAATACGCGGTGGTTACGTTCCACTGTACCCACACTTTGATGGTGGTAAGCCGTTGAAAAATTTAAGTTTACTTTAAGTAATTTACACAATTCAGTGAATAATTCGTTCTTGAACTCAGTTCCCTGATCTGATTTTATAATTTTCATTCTACCATAAATTAGAATAAAATTCTCAAATATCGCACGTGCAACAGTATGAGCTGATTTATCAGGTACCGGAATACTAACTAAATATTTGGATAAATCACATATCAAAGTTATAGCGTATTTATTACCATAAGTTGATTGAGGTAATGGACCTATGGTGTCTAAAACGACTACATCAAATGCTTTAATCGGAGTCGGAGTTAAGATTAGTTTTTCAACATTTCCTGGTCTAACTTTATTTAAAATACATTCTTTACAATTCCTAACAAATTTTGAAATATCCCTCGTCATTTTCTTCCAATAATATTTTGTTCTAATTTTAGCATATAACTTCTTTTGACCACAGTGCCCTCCAGTTATCGGATCATTATGATATATTTCCATCAGTTTTACTTTGTCTCTATCATCTGTAATAATCTCCGTTGGTTCCGTTAGGATAATTTCCAAAGTTTTTAAAATCTTCATACCTTCATCTTTTAGCTTTTGAATTGAACATATTGAGAAAAATGGATCACTTTTGGACCATTCAGCTGTGAAAATTTTGTGAATGTTGGCTTCTTTTTGTAGCCTCGAAAGCAACTTATCTAGACAAATTGTTTCGTTAACAATCTCAAAATCTAGGTACAGCAATTTTTTAAATTTTTTAAATATATTTATGCGCATTTTGAAAAGCTTTTGTTCAATATAAAATAATTCTGTTTTTATCTTTGGTACCTTTTTATCGAAATTATGCGAGAATTTATCGTAAATTTTCAAAGTAATGGAAACACCCTGTTGTTCAATATCGAATTTGTTCTTACTATTTTTCTTTGACATTGCTCGAGTTGTCATCGAAAATATATTACTCAAATTCTTAAGTTCATTGATGGAGATTCTGGACAAAGCATCCGCGCCTACATTTGCTTTACCTTTTATATACTCTACATGAAAATTGTATTCAGAGAGTTCTAATCTGATCCTTGTTAACTTGGACGAAGGATCTTTCATATTAAATAAGTGGACTAACGGTCGATGATCCGATCGAACAATGAGTGAAGTGCCATAGATATATGGTCGAAAATGCAGGATTGCAAAGTGTATTGCTAGAAGTTCAAGTTCTATAATGGGTTTTTTCTGTTCTGATAAGCTAAATGATTTCGACGCAAAATATATTGGTAAATCGTTACCATTAATATTCTGACTTAAAATGGCTCCGCAGCCGGTTTTGGAAGCGTCTACTGTAACTATAAATGGTTTTGTAAAGTCCGGGTATTGTAGAATTCTTGGAGATAACAGGGCACTTTTTAATTTGGTAAAAGAATTGTGACAATGTTCAGTCCAGTTAAATTGTTAATTTTTTCTTGTAATAAAGTTCAATGGTGCTGCTAAAATTGCAAAATTAGGAATAAATTTTCGGTAATAATTGGCAAATGCCACGAATCGCCGTACTGCATCTTTATCAGTAGGAACGGGGTATGTTTTTATGATGTTAATTTTTGAATCGTCTGGTAAAATACCTTTCGCGGTGCATCTGTGTCCTAAAAATGTTACTTCGGACCGAAAAAATTTGCATTTGTAAGGATTTATCTTAAGATTGTGATCTCTTAAAATTGTGAAAACATTTTCTAAATTCTGAATATGATGTCTTTTGCTACATCCAATTATAATAATGTCATCTATATAAAGAAAAGCTTTGTTTGGTGCAAGTCCTGCAAAAGCGATAGACATCATTCTCGAAAAAGAATTTGGGGCGATATTAAGGCCGAAAGGTAAAACTTTCCAACGATATGATCCACTATCAGTGCTGAACGAAGTGATATCACGAGAGTCTGGGTGCAGGGGTATCTGATGAAAACCAGAATACAAGTCTAGGACTGAAAAATATTTCGCACGACCAAGGTTATCTAAAATGTCGTCTATTCTTGGCAAAGGAAATTTGTCGGCTATTAATTTTTTATTTAGCGCGCGGTAGTCGACACACATTCTGTATGACTTTTTACCATCTAAACTTTTTTTGGGCACTAAAATTAATGGACTATTGTAATTGGACGTACTGGGCTCTATTAGATCATTGTCTAATAAGTTCTTAACTTGCCTGTTTATCTCGTCTTTCTGTGTGTGCGCAAGTCGATAATTCTTAATATAAACAGGTGTAGAATCAGTCAGTCGTAATTTTTGTTCATAGAAGTTTGCATATGTCATTTTATCGTCCTTTAAAGCAAAAATATCTGCGAATTTCTCACAAAGTGGTAATACGTCATTCCTAACATCATCTGGAATTTGTTGTTCCAAAATTATTTTAAGCTTCGAAATACGGTCGGAATCTGTTTTAGTTCCGTCAATTGAATAAATATAAAAATTTTGAAGCTTTTCCGCTTTGATGTTATAATTTTTTATATACTTTATCTCGTCCGTAGTATTGACTAACCGCAATATAGATTTTTCTGAATCAATGATGCCTTTCCCAATGAATACTCCCTCAGAAACTTCCTGCGAGTCGATAAACATTGGTTCTGTTATATTCCTAAACTTAAAAATTCTATAAACTTCACAACGAGGTGGTATTATGCATGAATAGCTACTTGTACCCTGTAATATCGGAATTTTAAATTTAGTATTTTGAAAAGAAACTGATAATGTCATAGAATCATAATCGATTTTGCATCTGTTGTTTTTAAGGAAATCCTTGCCAAGTATACCATTTGAAGGGATGTTGAAATCATCACTGACTACATGAAATTTTTGGGAAATTGAAAAATTTGAAATATTTAACTGCGTGTGAATTGTTCCTAATGTTCGTACAGGAGATTTTGTTATTCCTGTTATTGTTATTATTTCGCTTTCATTTAAGAAAATATTTGTATTTAAACATGAAACTTTTATTAGTGAGATGTCCGCTTGTGAGTCTACAAGAAACGTGTATGGTATACGGTTATTAAATAAGTTGAGCTTAATGAAATCGGCGTAATTGGGATTTAAGCTATAAATTGATTTATAAATTGTTGGTTCGTTTAGTTCGTTTCCTCCCCCAACAAAAGAAAAGTTAGATAGAAGTAACTAAAGTTAGTTAGTTTACAACTAAGTTTATAAATTATCTAAGTTTGTAAATTATCTAAAATACTATTTTATGCAACCCTGATGTTAGTTATAAGTATAAAGAATAATAGTTGAATAATAAAGGAACACTCTAGAATTGATCGTCGAATCGAACAGTTGACTTTTATTTTGAATTACATTACATCCAGCCATGTAATTCAAAATAAACGGTACGAAGAAAGATAGTCACACTTATTAGTTTTTTTTTATTATTTTCACTTCGGCGTATGTATATATGCGTAGAGTGTTTTTATACTGTCAATATTGCAGATTTTTTTTCAATATTTGTACAATTTTAATAAGCTAACGACGGTTTCTTCTTAATATAACTGATTTTATTATCGATTTATTTCCGCTTTACCGACGTTTCCGCGTTTAGACGAGTAAAACTCACTCTATGTGCGATGTTGTTTTTTTTTTGTTGTTTTCTTATAGCTTCACTCGTTGTACTATTTTTTAACCTTTTTTAAATTTTACACATACACATATGTACATACAATATGTTATATACAAATTATAGATATCTACATATATTTTTTCCTTTTATAATATATAGATAACTTTTTCTTATTTAATTTGTTGTTGTATTAATAAATTTGATTTGTTATCACTTATTATAAATTATATTTAATTAATAATAATTATAACAGAAAAATTACTATATTTTGTGTATTCCAGATTGAAAATTCACTTAAATATTTCCTTTTTTATTTTTTTTTTAATTTTTTCAATTAAGTGTGTATCGCGTATTAAACGCCGTCTCCGCTAAAAAAAATCTATCGCTAAAAAAATTAATAGAAGTCGCTATGGTGTAGTTAGTTAGTGCGTTGGTTTATTTAGACGAAAAGCCCGGGTTCAACTCCTGTATTCAGAAATATTGAAACATAATAATATAGTTAAGTGTTCGTTTAATATTCATTCTCATCTATCCCTTTCTCTTGAGCTCTTCTCTCTGTAGTGTGTGTAGAGGGAGGTGTTTCGGATCTGGTTAGTCTCCTCGTATCCGTCGTCCGTCCGTCCATTAATCAAACAAAAACAAACAAAAAAACCTACCTAATATAAAATACCACTCTCCTCCTCTCCTCTGAGTTTGCTGAGGGGCCTCCGCGTTTAAAGGCCTAACAGAGACCCTATTATTGTTATAATTTCGAGACGAATTCGACCGATTATTGCGAAAGTTATTGAAATTTCTATTGTTATTTCTATGGTTATTGTTACTATTTGTAGAAAAATTTCTGGCACGATAATTTCCACGATTATTACCACGATAATTCTGGTTGCCTCGGTACTGAGCAAAATTATTGGTATTGGTATATCTGAAATTACGGTTATTAGTTCGGAAAGAAAGTACTTGGTGCTCTTTATTTTCAGTTGCCTGTTCGATAACAAGCTTTGCTACTACGTCCTTTGAATCTGAAAAAACTGATGAAGCCAATATGGATTTGACCAAATCAGACTTAGCATTCATACGACACATGCTATCAGTTTGTTCTACTGCCATTTCATGTGCCTTATTTTTACTGATACCCTCAATTACTAATGAGCGTTCGAATGCGTCTGAAAGCTCTTCGGCTTGTTTAGCAAATTCAGTATAATCGTTATTTTTAATACTTAAAGCTGCCATCTTTCCAGCAACAACTTTTGAGTTGTCCGACTTAATTCTACTCCTTAAAGCTTGTTTAATATCATTCACCGTTGAAATATTTTCCGGTAGTGCTTCCCTAGCCTTTCCTTCAAGTTTGGATTTTATAAAACGTATCAATGTCTCCTCTAAATTTGCATCTGTTAAGTCTTCAATTAAACTAATTTTATCCAAAAAAGAATGTAATGCTAAAGGGTTTCCATCATAATTGTCCCTAAGAATTGACGAACAAATACTAACGAACGTTCGCTTTTGTTCAACCGTTGCCATTTTGCCTTTATTGCCTAAACTAACTATCTTTAGCGATAAACATCTTATTGTCATGTTTTTTTGCTGCCAATACCTCTATCAGTTTAAAAGACGAGCTTCTGTTTTCTTATTCTTAAGAGTCATCAGCAGCAGGAATATTTCATACATACATACATATATAATCGGTCATTACAACCTTTAGTTATAAATCGGAAATATCTGACTTGAGGTTTGAATCTTGGTCTGACGTCTAATAAGCTAACACGCTACATACTAGACCACGACTACCCAATCAATATCAAGAACAGAAAATTCAAACTTTTCACTTTCGTCCAACACTTAACTTTCAATTCCTTCTCGACTACCATAAATAATGTATTATTTATGATAAAACTTCATAAAATCTTTGAAGGCGCAACACCAAAGGATCCATTGGAAAGTCGTATGTATCAAAAATGATACATAAGCCAGAATTATGAAGTTTATGAATTTTTTAACACTGTTTATAATTGTCTTTTATTATTTGGTTTAAAATAATGGCGATAACAATATTAACGAATTAAATAAATATCATGCATCTAAACTTTTCTAAATTAAAGTTATATAGTCTCAAAAATTGAAATGTATAATTTTTGATACAAAGCTCGATCTACGGCTAAGCTTGTTTTTCTTAGGATAAGTTTATACTTAACTTTCGGATTATTTACCTTTGTTTCTGAATAAGTGAATAACATTTTTCAACTCATCTTCCAAACTAATGAATTAATGTTCTAAAACTTATAATAAAACACTGTGCTAAATCCGAACAATATTTAAACCACTGACTTTTATTTGAGAACAATTATTTTAAATTTGATAAAAAATTATCAAACAACATGCATACAAACATAATAGGTCATTACAACCCTTTAGTCAGGATTACGAACTAGCTCCTTACACCACTTTATTGTGTGTGTTAATTTTAAACATAAGTGGCGGGACATACAATTTAAAGTCGACTCCGAACGACAGATTTGAAAAACTTATTGCATGGTTATTTTATCTACTTTCAGTGCTTGTGTCAGAAAACTGCTGAGATGAATTCGCCAAAGAAATATTTTTTTATATTTCGTTTTGTTCGAAATGTCTGGCCTAGGGCCTGAACCATGGCCTTACGTCTAATAAGCCGACACATTACTTACTATACTACGGAAACTTCGAACTACGCATTGGCCCAGATGTCTATTGACGCATCAATTTAAATTAAAACAAAAAACACCAATTGAGTTTATAACAGTTTTTTGAATTTAACTCAATCTGCAACCAACGTTTAACCATTGTAGGTGCTATATAAAGTGTTTAATTTTTATTTAATATTTTTAAAACTGGAGATGTTGTTTAACCCATTCTCCACTACCGTGCTAGTTTGAGAACACTTATTTAGGGTGTATAAAAAAAGTATTACACGGTTGCAGCAATGTTCCCCTGAATACTACATCTCTTTTAAAATTGGCTGTGGCATATTAACTAACTCTGTTTCTGAGCCATTGGTAGTAGAATGGACTCTTGTTATAACTTTTTATAAGTTGTTTTGCTAAATGGTTTAAATGGCTTCTGTGCTACCTTGCTGCTACTAACACGGTATTCAATAAAAATAACGACATATTATAAGTCTGTTGCAAGGATAATGAAATTTCCTCAATAGCTACTAATTGATGAACAATATCGTGCCTAGCGCCTGTTATATATTCAGGCTTTTGCTTCTGAGTTATATTAATGCCTCACAGTTACCAAGAATGTGTTCTAATGAATCATTCTCATCATTACAAAATCTATATGTGGGGTTCAAGGCGATGCTTTCTTTGGGTCCCTGTCAAACGACCACGGTTATCCCTAAATAGTATAATGCATAGCTCAAGTCTTCTCTTATTGTAATTTCTCTATAAAAGATTTGATTGCTTTCAACCCATTTGTTTCTGGAAGGGTCTTTGCCTCTCTCTATGTTTCCTTTCTTTGAGTCTATCTTTTCAAATATCTGCTCTCACTCCATAAAGAACTTCAACGGCGTTGGCTGGAATATTTTATTATGGGACCTACATGATAGACATGGCTACGTTATATGTTTTGCGCTTGAATGTGTCCAGTAAAGTGATCAACGAATTTACGGATTTAATTTATTTTAGAGTTTAACTAAAATAGTTATGAAAAAGGTACTGGTGTTTATACTTCATCATTAAATATTGAAGACTTACTAGTAGGCAGCACCGATCATGTTCCGAAAAGCTTCCACATCATATATGTATGTTGTGAAACCTTCCGCAACAGAAGCTGTTGGAGTTGTAAAAAATTAAAAAAGAAACACTATGAATTGGCATTTAACTGGCCGCTGTGCTAATTTGACCACTCCATTTATGTGTTCAGTTTTTTTTAAATTTTTTCAAGTTTTCTTTGTCGTTTTGATTTGGTTTTGAAAGGTTTGGACCTTCTTTTATTAAACTTTTTTATTTTTTATTTATGACATTATTGTCCCTTTGGGCACATCAGTCAGAAGTTTAATTTATTATTATCACTTCCTTTGTGTAAAAATTTTATTCATATGAAAAACTTCCTCTCTGTTGACAGAAATCTTTCTTTTTTTATTCTCTTTAAGTCCTTTAAAATAGTTTTCAAACCAACATAAGTGAACGGCAAATATAGCAGAGGAAAGTTATATTTTTTCTCACACATACCACATGATTATTTATATTCCTTTTGTCATTAAGCGGAAGTATATATTTACGATGCATTATACTAAAAGTAATCAATTTAAATAAGAGAAAAAGGGATGATAATTTTGATTTTTAAATTAAAATGGATTTTTATTGAAAGCCGTTAATAGAAAATCAATTTAAATTGAAAATATTCGTTTAGAGACTTATACAAAACAGGACAAAAAGCTGTGTCTTAATCTTAGGAAAAAATTCTGAAAAGTTATTTGACTTTTATACATTTAATTTATTCTTAAATGGAACTTTTTATATGTATATTGCTTTACATGAAGGTTAATATTTTGATGCATAAGCCTCATATAACCCACAGAGTATCGATTAATTTATGAAAGCTTTATGTGGATTCTCAAGCACTTGTAAAAAAATTTGCATCTTAATTAGATACTTACTTACGTAATTGATCGTTGTAATTATTAACAGGATCTACCGCCGATTTCGAAGGACAGAGTTTTGAGAAATCTTTCAGAGAGCACTGGAGCGTCTATAAACATAAACACAGTTCATGTCGTTAATTCTCCAATCAACTCATAGGAGTTGAGTTTGGGATTCTCCAAAGCATTTAACATTGTTGATTATTCTGTGCTGATAAATGAAATCCTAAACTTTACACTTCGCAACAATACCAATAACTATTCCACAAACTGTCTCAATGGCAGACAAGTATTTGTAGAGTTTAGAGGTCAAAAGCTAAAATATCAAAATACTATAAAGAGTATGTCACAAAGACGAGTACTATTATCAATACCCTCTAAGATGCGCTTTGCGAAGCTTCTTGGTTCTTCTCAAGATTATGTCATAAAGCGTCATATGTACCAGGATTACACAATACTTGAAAGCTATCATGGAGTCTCTGCAGAAATGAAAACTTCAATTATCACTTTCAACGTCACTTCATTCATCCATTTAGCTACAGTACGGAAACATGGTTTCTCTATGTTATCAAGATAACACACCATTTCATTGGTAAACATTGTTTAAAAATTAATCTTGTCAACATGTTGCTAACGTTACGTTGTAACGTAACTAGTATGTCAAAATGATTTATGTTCCTACCAAATATTAATTTTATTTGTGAGCAATAATGATGTGTGTGAAGTCGCCGTGGTGTAGTAGGTAGTGTGTTGGCTTACTATTCGTAAAGCTCGGGTTCGTATCCCAGGTCAGACATCAAAAATGAAATATGAAAAAAAAAAAAAAAATATTTCTTCGGCGACTTCCTCTCAGCAGATTTCTGGCAAAAACTCTGAGAGTAAAATAAACTGCCATGAAAAAGTTTCTCAAAATTCTGTCGTTCGGAGTCGACGTTAAACTGTAGGTCCCGCCACTCACGTATAAAATTAACGCACACAACATGAGTGGTGTGAGAAGCTAGGCCGTAATCCTGACTGAAGGGTTGTAATGGCCAATTATGTATGTATGTATGTAATGTGATCAAACCTGCTTGATCGAACTTACGTAATGAAGTTTTATTACATGTTTATAATAATTGGCCAATTCACACGACTTTGTATCGTGTATGTTGTATTGAGCACACTTTTTGTTTGTGAACGCTCAATGGTATGCTGTATTGTGTATTTCGTATTCCAAACGTCAAAAGACGATAAGAAGAAGAAGACCTGTGTTCATATTTTGATTTTCAAGCAACAAAATGAAAAATATTACGGAAAAAAGTAAATTATTAATTATCTATGTGAACAATTATAATTTTGAAATGTAAACTGTTGACTCAAGTTATTTTATATATATTTTGTATTTTTGTTCTTCTTCTGATAGCACGAAACCAATACAACTTCCAAAAACACATGATTAAAAAGTGTATTAAATTATTTTTGATACATTGGAAGTAGTACACATTCAGTTTAATTAATGTTATTGGTGAGAATGAAATCACGCTTTTGATAATAAATTTTAAATCTTTTGTGGCTAAAACGCCAAAAATGCTTTCGCTTAATTTTCTGAATAACTACACGGTGGGTCAGTGAAAATACACCCGAGTAACTACATAGTCTAAGTTGTTCAGTTCGTTGAATAGAACTCCAAAACACATTTTTTATTTTTATCGAACCCTCCAAACTTGTTTTATTTGACAAAAATGGTTTTTGATCTTTTCACCCAAAATTATTGATTACCTAAATATGTTTGAACCTATTTTAAAAAATTAATGTTTTTTAGAAAGGCATTTAAAACGGTATACATAAACATGTTGTTCAAACTTATATGTTAGGAGTTTTGATGGGGTAAACTCGGAAAACATTATTTTTTTCTCATTTATTCAAGTTTGGTCATTCTTAATTGCAAATTTTAACTAGAAAATATGAAATAAGTGGCCACATTCTGAAAGTGCGTTATATTGTTAAGAGATTGTCATTTAGTTTAATAAAATTGGACAAAAATTATCGTAGTTATTATTTAAAGTGCGACTGAAGAAAGTGCTAAGCCTATGGTCAAAGATTCTGAGTTGTAGATTAAACGGAAGTTTATGGTACACCGAAATCTAGGAAAAAAATAGACAAAGTCCGTCTCTATCGAGACTAGTAGGGAAATTTCAGCAATGAAATCGCAAATGTGAGTCGTTAACTCGCAATAAAAACAACTGACTTTTCTCGTGCCATGGAGGTAAGAGTTAAAGGCCGAGTTCCCCGACAATCAAAGAAATTAAATTTCAAGGAAAGTTACCGGACAAGATTCTTATGTGGCTAACACATACATACATACATAATTGGTCATTTCAACTCTTCAGTCAGGATTACGACATTGCTTCTCACACCAGTTATGTTGTGTTTTACATGAGTGGTGGGACCTATAGTTTAAAGTCTACTTTAATTAGATTTTTGTGAATCATTTCATGGCAATTTTAATTGCTCTCTCGCCGAAGAAATCCTTTTTTTGGTATTTCGTTTTGTTTGAGATGTCTGGGCTTGTGTTTGGACCGTGGGTAACGTCTAATGAAGCCAACATACTACCTAATAGACTACGGCAACTTCACGTGGCTAACAGCCTTCTTAAATGTAGTAAAAACGACAGAAGACTAGGCGATCAGAGCGAGTAGTTTTGTTTATAACAGGATATTACAGTGAAGAATTATGCTCATATAAATTCGCATTGACGCATTACAGTTAATCAAGTATAAAGGTCTACCTAATAGCAATCAAATATTCAAGATGGGATTAATTTTTTGGAAAAATTTTAATAATACCACTATGCTATAAAATAAAAATAAAAAAATGAAATCACCCAGCATAGACATAGTGTAGTTGGTTAGTTTTGTTGAGTAGAACTCAAATATATTTTTTTCTTCAACCCTCCAAACTTGTTTTATTTGACAAAAACAGTTCTGTTGGACTTTACGCACCAATTTATTGATTACACAAACATTTCTGAACCAATGTCACAAATTTAAACATTGTTAGAAGGGGAGGGATGGATCTTTAAAACAGTATACATATATGTACATATATATTTTATTCGACTTCATATTCTATGGGGTTTGCTGATGCAAATTTGGAAAAAGCGAATTTTTACCATAAATTGTCAAGTTTGTCCATTCATAGTAGCAAACTTTAAAAAAAAAAAATATAAAATAAGTGGGGAAATTCTTATAGTGCTGTCTGTTGTGATGAGATTGACACTTCGTTTAATAAAATATTACCGTAGTTATTATTTAAAGAGTAGAACAGACGTATTATATTTTTCTTATATATTTTTTTACAAATGAAGACTTGGCATTCTGGAGAATGACTTCTGCAGAAGCTGTGAGCTAACACATAAGCGCCCTGCTCTTGCCATTACCTCTCTGATCTCACTAGTTCAAATATTTATTTTGGATTCGGAATGCTTTCCTTTAAGGAATATTTGATCCCCTGGTAGAATAGATTTTGAATTCGCAATGGGCGTAGATGCTTGCCTAAGGTCGGTCCATAATCTTATTTAACCTAACCTAACCCAGAGTCAAATCGTATGAATTTATATTCATCATTCATTCATTATATCTTAGCGAAAGAAAGACGAACCGCAAGTTCATTTTTGATTTGGTTTGCATTGCATTACACATCCAATTAAGTTGATTGCGACGGATGATTTTTGTTTAAATCTGACGAAATTATAAGGGGGTTTTCCTACATATGAGTAATTGTTAGACGATCTGCGGTACTTAGTCGAGGATTTCCTTTAATTATAATAAAATTATTTCTTATTCGCACAATTCTCTGTGACACTGTTCACAACTTCATGTAAACGACAACAATTGCTTTGTTTCTTATTCCTCTTTGCGCTAGTCAATTACTAGTCAATTTTTAAACAGATCTTTGTAACGGAGATCTTCAAACCATGATTACTCTTGTCAAACACACCGCTTCTTCATGCAAGATTGACAGAATTTTTGCTAACTCACTCGCCTGCTTTGCCTTGGCTTTTATATGGCAGGTTAAACTGTCTGATGAATGATCTTGAACGTTCTTAACATCGCCCTCACGAAATCTCCATAAATGTACACATATTATTTATAAATTAATTACAATAAATTAATAGTTCATTCTTTTAATTATAATAAATTAATAATTAATTCTTCAAATACGAGTATAAATTACTGAAAGACTCATACTTGAATGCATATATGCATTTAACGTATGAGTGATATTCAACAAATTATACAACATAATTCAACTCATATTTCATTGCATACGTTTCAGGACAATTATGGTAGTACAAGCACTATGGCCGCGTAATGTATCCCATATTGAATTCAATACCAAGCATACGTATGAGTGATATTAGATTCCATTAAATAATTCGTTATACGACAAAATTAAACTCATATTTTATTGCATACTTTTCAGAGTAATTGTTCCACTACTGGTAGTATGGGTATGGGTGCGTATGAAGAATATATTTTACATAGAATTAAGTATTAACTATACTCTCAATAAGAACCTAGTCAATGCAATTGTAGTGAATAAAAATAAATTAAATAAATAAATAAAAAAAATTTTTGTTTAATTTTTATTGTTTACATTTATTCTTGTAGCATTTGGTGTTGTATTATTGTTTACTTTTTTGCATTTTTTTATGCTGGTGTTTGTTGGTACATTACGCAGTCCGATAGTAAACATGTTCATTGTTTTGTTTTCTAGCTTTTTTTATAATTTTAATGTTAAACGATATAAAAGCAAAACACCATTGTCTTAATCATTAATTTTCGTAACAATACTTTTTAAAAAATTTAATTTTTTAATTAATAAATCATATTTATTATAAACAGAACGTACAAAAATTATTGTAAATAAGAAATCCATTATTTTTCTATTAAATTGAGGTTCTATTGGCATGCTTACTAAATTATAAACCTTTTTGTAGGGATTACAAGCAGACTTCTATGTGTGTTACGCGTGTTAATTTTGTGTTGAAGTATTATGTACACCTACAAATTGTGCTGCTAATTTTTACATAAAGTTAAACAGTTTAGTCACAATTCAAGTTTTCCGGACTATGGTAAACAAAAGATCGCTTTTTTAAGATCAACAAGCAATCGACTGCCTTCTGAACACTCTTATTGACAACTTCGATGTTTTCAACAGATCGTATTGATCGCTCTTTGACAACAAAATTGACTCGAATTTGTCTACCACATTGCGAATAATCCTCTTAGTAGGGCGATTGTGAACGCCGTAAAATAGATTAAGCAACATACAGTGCTTGATAAAAAAAATATGTTAATATTCACACGTGTTGTTGAATGCTACTGTCCTCCACGTTCATTTGGCACTGAAGGCTGGATAAACTAATCTGCGGACGTAACTTCAACAAATCGATGTAGCATAATAGGCGGTGTGTTTACGTATTAGAAATGAGCCTACGGTTCAAACTAAAGATCAGACGTCTCCAACAAAACGAAATATAAAAAAATTATTTGTTCGGCTACTTACTCTCAGCAGATTTGAGAGTAAAATAATATTGCCAAGAAAAAAAATCGGAGTTGAATTTAACTTGTAGGTGCCGCCACATACAGCAACATAATTGGTGGGAAAAGCTAGTTCCTAATCCTGGCTGAAGGATTGAAATGGCTAATTATGTATGTACATACATATATGTATGTAATAAAAATGTGGGTTTTATTTTCGATAACAATGGTATGACATCTTTGTATGTCAAATTGTCAAAAATTTGTTTATCGCAAAATGTGTCGATTTGACGTTGTCGCTCACACTACCAGAAAGTTTTATGATAAACAATCAAGAGCCATCAAAAGTTCTGAACCATTTTTAATAAAAGTTCCTTTGAAAAAAATATATATGTATATACAGGGAGGCTGATATGTACTGCAACCAACTTCAGGTTGTTATCATTTGTAAACCGCTCGTCTGACAGATTTATTCCAGTGACAGTTCATTTTATTATTTACAAGCTTACAAAAGCATTTTGATCTATTGCATTCAGAAAAAAAGTTATTCGTGATGGAATTCAAGCGTGATAGTGTGGTTGCTTTATATTTGGCTGGAAAACCACAGGTGGCTATCGTTAGAGCCCTCCAGCATTTAAATGTGAATAAATCTTTTGTTTCTCGTACCATTGCTCGTTACCATGATACTGGCAGTGTTGCATCGCGTCCAAAAAGAGGACGAAAAACGATAACAACACCAGAAATGATCCGAAAAGTGAAGGTTTGATCTAAATCCACGCCGCAGTGGTAGAAAAATTGCTCGTGAGCTGAACATATCACGAGAACGGATGCAACACTTATTGAAAAATGAGCTTTAGTCCAAAGCCATGGAAGTTCCAAAAAGTGCAAGAGCTCACCGATTAACAAAAAACGTTAGACTGGAAAGAGCCAAGGAGTTACTTCGCTTGCACGAAAGTGGCCAGTTACCGAATTTGGTTTTCTCCGATGAGAAGCCATTTCAAATTGAGCAGTTTGTGAACAAACAAAATGATCGGGTTTACTTGCCAAAGAGGTCAGCTGAAAATTTACACCTGTGATTGGCCACCAGAACTCAAGCGCCGTCGATGGTAATGGTGTGGGCTGCCGTAACGGCCGATGGTCGCTCCCCGCTCGTATTCATCGACCATGTGGTCAAACTAAATGCCGAATATTATCGGGAAAATGTCTTAAAGACAGTATTGAAGCCCTGGGCAGACAAACATTTCGGCCGCAGACCATGGACATTCCAACAGGACTCAGCACCACCGCACTCAGCACGCGTCAACCAAGAATGGCTTAAAAAGGAGGTTCATTTCTACCGCACAATGGCCACCAAAATCTCCGGGGCTCAACCCGTTGGACTTTTGCGCCTGGGGCATTTTGGAGAGTAAGGTTCTCACTAAAAATACCAAAGTGTCGATCATCTCAAGACGGCGCTTCGCCGGAAATGGGCCAAAATACCGCAGAGCCACTTTCGTGCAGCCTGTGTCGGCCGTTTGAAGGCCATAATTCGTACCAAAGCTGGACAATTCGAACAAATCTAAACTGATTCTAAAATTTGATGTTATTTCCAACATTTTTTGTTTTTGAACAATAAAATTAAAAAAAAATAAAAATATAGCGCTTTACTTTGCAGCCACCCTGTATAACTCGACTGTTAGACTCTTTAAATAATAACAACAGTAATTTTTGTCCGATTTCATCAAACGAAGTCTCAATCCCTTCACAAGATATTGCACTTTAAGAATGTGGTGAGTTATTCATATTTTTTAGTTAAGGTTTGCTACGATGAACGGACAAAGTTTAAAACATATTAAAAAAATTCGCATTTGTTAAGTTTACCCCATCCAACTTCATATTATATTAGGTCAAATAATATACATATGGGCAATTTCGTGTCAAGTGACCCAATTTTTAAAATCGATGTCTTCCGATTTAGATGCACCAAGGTTAGTACTATTGGATAGTAGGCCAGACACAAATTTTCAGCTCTATCAGTTAAGAACTGCCGGAGCTAGAGGGGGCCAAAGTTGGACATTGGGTCCACATGACAGGAAATTGCCCATATATAAATATGTATATCGTTTTAAAGGCCCATCTCTTTCCTTTCTAATAAGGTCTAAGTCTTAGACATCGATTCAGAAATGTTTGTGTAAACAATAAATTTGTGCGTAAAGTAAAAAAAAAGTTTTTGTCAAATAAAACAAGTTTGAAGGGTTCAAGATATATAAAAAAAATATTTGTAAGTTCTACTCAGCAAACTCACAACTTACACAATGCCATTAGCTGGGTGTATTTAATTTTTTTATTTTGTAGCATAGTGTTATCTGTGTGAACGATATAATTTTGAAATGTTAATTGTTGACTCATGTTACATAGAAAAGATTTTTCAATTTTATTCTTCTTTTTGTTTACTCTTCTCTTTTGTTTAAAAATATATAAAAAAATGTCTACAAATGTATGCAAATTTTATATGAAAATTATCAACAACTACTGCTAATACTATTGTATTTTCGTCCAACAATACAACGCATTCAACGATACAATAGCTTTTGTGAATTACCTACATGAATTAAGAATTACAACATAATGAAAGAGCGATAAATTAGTGCAATCAAATTAATATGAAAGTGTTATTTGCATAAAGTTTTATTAATCGTACGAAATATTTCCTTCATTGTTGCAATTACATGGCTTCTGTCAAATAAGATAATACAGCACAAATCAGTAAAGAATCCATTTAAAACTATCGCATATCAATACATTAACGTGACACGTTACTAATAAGATTTGAAAGTATTGTTACGAAAATGGGAATGGTGTTACCGTTTAACACTAAAATAATAAACAAAAGCTACAAAAACGAAAACAATGGACTTGTTTACATAATCAACGAATAAACAAAAATATAGCCACAAATCAGTTTAAAAAGGGATAAACAAGTAAAAAAACAGGCTACAAGAACACTGCACGGACAAACATAAACAAAATACACAAACAACAATAACGTAAACAACATGTTTACATTTATAGAGATTTCGGGAAGGCAAAGTCATTCTCCTTCAAGAGCATTCATCAGACTGTTTACCCTGCGATATAAAAGGCAAGACAAAGCAGGCAACGGGATCAGAAAGAATTCAGTCAGTCTTGTGTGAAGACGCGTTTCGTCTTGGTTTGAAGATCTCCGTTGTAAAGATCTAACGAACAATTGTTAGTGTGTGCGCGGAAGACTGTAAAGAAGAATAACAAATAAATCAAATTATTGTTGTTTAAATCAAGTTGCCGAAGGTGGCACACAGAATTGTGCGAACGATAAAGTATTGATTTAAAACTATTCAGAAGTTTATTTTTATTTTATTTGCAATCTTTTAAAGTGTAAAAACCTAACATATATTAAATATATATTTTTATTTAATTTATTTTATACAATGTTATCATAAATAATATTCTATTTATTACAAGCCTAATAAACAGACCAGATTCTCGAATCGAATCGAACGACTACCGGCTAGGTAGTTCTTAAAAATATTCTTTTATACTTCTTGAAATATCTTTTTTTGATAAAATTTTGTAATTATCCTTAATTAATCTTGAAATCAAAAAAATTAAGAAAAAATATACCTCCACTTTGCAAAAATGTTTGAGTAGTCAATGAATATGAGTGAAAAGTAAAAAAAAAAACAATTTTTTCAAAGGTCATGAAATATGAAAAAATATTAGTAAGGTCTACGCAACTTACACCATTTCATTAAACGGGTGTATTTAATTTTTTTGTAGCATAGTGTTATTATTATTATTGCAAAAACTACATTGAAATTAATGAAACTGTTTTAATCTTTTATCGTTCATTAGCTTACATTATAAATACAATTAATCCAGCTAATTATTATTATTATTGCTTTCTCCTAAAATTTCCAAAGAATTATTTATGAAGTATGTATAGGCTTTCCCAACAGAGATTCCCGAACTTTGACAGTTCATAATGAACGTCTTTGTTGGAACTATTTTAATATTTTTATAGTTTTATATTTTTATTAGCTGAATGGCAAGTGAACATAATTTTCATTAAAACACCATTTCTGGATCAATAGGTACGTGAACAAGCAAAAGTTCGAATTTGGGACCTTCAATGCATCTAAAAAAACTCAATGTTTCGTGTGGATTATCTTATTATCATATTACCTTTGAGAATGACCTTAGCCAGGCCATTACTATCAACGGCGAGCACTGTAAGTCAATGATTATAATCATAATCATTGATAATTATTAACTATTGGCCTGAATGGGATGATCTGGACATGTGGTTTCAAGAGCTCGGCGCTACGTGCCATACTGAATATTCTGCATGAGCGATTTAAGTGACTGTGTAGTGCCATCTCTATTAAATATTAAATATATTAAATAATATTTTATACAACTCTATTATATATATTACTATTAAGCACAACTCTGTAACTATTACATATTACTATTAAGTACAACTCTGTAACTTTATTATATATTACTATTAAGCACAACTCTGTTTTATTATATACTACTATTAAGTACAATCCTATAAAAGCTGATAGAAGATTAATAAAGCTCTTTCTTTTTCTAATCGTTGACATGCGTAGATGTCTTTTATTTCGTGATACATGTACGCACGTGAAACTTACATGGCGACCGTGACGTCAATTGTGTTAAAAGTGTTTTAAATGAAAAAAATAAATAAAACGCTGTGGAAAAGTGAAGAAAAAGTTACGCTAAAAAAAATTGTAAATTAAAAAAGAAATAGACTAAAGAAAAAGAAGTGAAAGTCAGATTGAAAAAAAACTTAATTTGTGCAAAAGAAAATATAACAAAGAAAAAAGATAAAGTCTGATTGGAAAAACATAACTGTACAAAAATATAATAACTGAAGTTGGAAGACTAAAAAAAAATCTCGAAGCTTTCCAAGTAGGTGTAGAGAAAAGATCATGAAAAAAATAAAAAGAAAAAAAGACAAATTTAGCATGTAAATAACATGTTATAAATGAAAAAATAAAGAAAAGATCATGAGAAAAAAGAAAAAGAAAAAAAGACAAATTTAGCACGTAAATAACAAAAATAAAAAAAGTGAATTTTGCAAAAATAAATATAACAAGAGAAAAAAATTATACAGATAGAAACATGTTATAAGTTTGAATAGCGGAACCACACATAACCTACAAAAACAATAGAACAAATAGAAAAAGTGTTAAAAATGAAAAAAAAACCGTTTGAATACCAAACCATCCATAACCTAAAAAAAAAAACAATAGAACAAATAGAAAAAGTGTTAAAAATGAAAAAAAAACCGTTTGAATACCAAACCATCCATATCCTAAAAAAAAACAATAGAACAAATAGAAAAATTGTTAAAAGTGAAAAAAAACCGTTCGAATATCAAACCATCTATAACAAAAAAAAAAACAATAGGACAAATAGAAAGTGCGTTAAAATTTGTAAAAAAAAAACCGTTTGTATATCATCCATAACCTCCAAAACAATAATTAATACAGAAAACATGTAAAAAGAAACCGTTTGAATATCATCCATAACCTCCAAAACAATAAGTAATACAGAAAACATGGAAAAAAAACCGTTTGAATATCATCATAACCTCCAAAACAATAAGTAAGACAGAAACATGTAAAAAAAAACGTTTGAATATCAATATAACTTACAAACCATAACAATAACCTCTAAAAAACGATAGACAGAAAACGTGCTAGAAAAAAAAAACATACTAAAAAAAGTAAAATGAAATGAATACACTCTTTAAACACAAAAAGAAATGAAAAAATACCAACAAATAACAAACCAATAAAATTAATTATCAACTCTTATAAAAATACAATACTAAATTAAATAAAATATCAGCTAAGGAACAACCAAAAGAATATATAAGATTAACAAATGAAACAATTAAAAATAATTTAACAGTTATACAAAAAATAAAACGAACATATAATCTACTATTTCAACTACTTCCAATAACAACAACGATGCCACACCCTTACATATAATAAGCAACCAAATACTGGAAAAGAAAAAGGAAAAATAACGGAATTAAAAGCTAAATGGATAGATCACATATCAAGAAGAAATAGCAAATACGAAGCCGAATACAAATATCAACGGGAAATTCATCAAAAACAACAACATCAAAAACAACAGCATCAAAAACAAGAACATAAAAAACAACAGCATCAAACACAACAACATTAAAAACAACAACATCAAAAACAACAGCATCAAAGACAACAACATCAAAAACAACAACATAAAAAACAACAGCATCAAACACAACAACATCAAAAACAACAGCATCAAAGACAACAATATCAAAAACAACAACATCAAAAACAACAGCATCAGAAACAACAACCATCGAAAGTACACTCAAACTCGTAAGTTGGCCTTGGTGACAAAACAATGATTATATCGGAAATTTGCTATATATATATAAAAAAAAAAACAACACTACAATATACATTTATATATTTACTAAATTTTTTCTCTTCACCTAGTAACTACATTTAGACTTTTTTATTTTTCACAAAATTTATCTTACATACAAAATTTTTTTTTTTTACATTAGTAATTATATAATATATAATATGTTATATAATTAACTGTATATTATATTGCTCATATATACATAAACATTAAACATATTAAAGCTTTAGTACTTTTTAATACTTCCTTCCTATACATTTGTTACTTTGCATATTCATATAAGCCTTAATATAGCATTAACATGTTTAATTAATATTAATTTAGAAATGAAAACTTTTTTTTTGAATTTGAATAACATTAAGAAAAAATAATATTAAACAACATATATATATAAGGAAAGCGTAAATAAAAGTTCATTATTCTCAATAGTGTAATGTATTAAATATGATCAACCCTTATTTATACTGTTTTTATTAACCAAAAAAAAAAATCTCTTCTCTTTTTAAATAAATTTTAAAAGAGAAATTCTTATTTGCTTTGTTGATAATAAATATGAAGAGTAATATTCATGGATTAGTTAAGAAAGAGAAAGGAAGAAAGAATAGAAAAACATAAAAAGAAACAAATTATATAAAGAGAATATTTTTTTGTAATACAAATTAACAATAACTAAACCGTAGATATAACGGAAAATAAAGAGAATCTTTTGTCATAGAAAATCTTAAATAAGAAAAACGAAAAAATATAATATATATAAATATAATATATAAATATATTTTTTGAAGAGAAAATAAAATCAAATAAAATTAAAATTTTTAAATCATTCAAAATCAGAAAATGTGTATTTGTAACATTAGTATTAGAAAAGGTTCTTTTAAACATGTCTTAAGCTTTCTGAGTTAAATTTTTCTTGATTACAGAATTAAATTTAATGCCTGAAACGGACCGCGAGGAATTTAATAATCTCATTTCGAATTTTATTAATATAAAAAAGAGAATTTTGCAAAATAGACCTTTAACCAAAAACATTAATAAAATTGAAGAATATAAAACACTTTTAATTCAGAATTATAACGCATTGTTTGAATATTTGGAATTTAATTCAGGAAGTTTAACAAATACTAACAAAGCTAACATTTCATCGAAAATTATTCATTGTAGAACATTATTATTTAAATGTTTGGAAAGATTGGGCTACAGTGTTTTAGATTCGGATGTGAATTTGTTATCACGTATTGACGCCGGTGTTGTGGTGAAAATTTAATCGGATAGTGAATTTAGCTCGGATAATTTGAAATTGAAATACGAAATGGCGACACTAGAGCAGAAGAAGTCCTACGTTAGTATGTGTGCATCAATTATTAGGGAAAATTATAATGGTGATCCTCTGGCATTAGATTCTTTCTTAGATAAGGTAACACTGTTAGAAGACTTGACCGATCCTAGTTTAAATTTAACATTTTTGAATTTTGTGAAATCTAAACTTGAGGCAAGGGCAAGAGAGGCTTTACCTGATAACTTAACCTCCGTGGATCAGATAAGGACAGCTTTAAGACAGAAAATCAAACCGGAGAGTTCGAAGGTTATTGCGGGTAAAATGGCGACCCTTACTGTTAGGAACAATAATTATTCGGAATTTACACGGGAGGCTGATGAGTTAGCAGATGCATTTAAGCGATCATTGATAATTGAGGGAATAACGAAAACAAAGGCTCAGGAAATGGCGGTTGATCAGATGGTTACTATGTGCCGTTTGAACGCGAAGACAGATTTAGTAAAGTCTATACTAGCTTCTTCAAATTTTAGTGATCCCAAAGAAGTTTTGGCTAAATTGGTCGTAGAGCAAACAAATGAGTTAAAGGAGCGTCAAGTGTTGGCAATAAGGTCGAACAGTGGTAGGTCTAACATGTCGTATAGGAACAATAACTTTGGAAATCGAAACTTTAACCGAAAGAATAATTATGGGAATTTCCGTGGCAGCGGTTATAGAACCGATAATCGCACTTTTGGTAACAATAATCGGAATTTTAATAACAACAATAGTCGACGACGTTTTTATAGTAACAACTACATGAATCATAATGACAACAATCATGCGAATTTTTCAGGAAATTTAAGACAGAGGGCTTCTGTTAGGTCTTTAAACTCAGAAGTCCCTCAACAGATAGAGTTGGGGGATGCAATGCTAGAACGGGAGACAACTCGGAATTAAATAAACCTTCTAGAATATCAATTTTTACTTTAAACCTCAATTATGCTGATTTTATTAGATTAAATGCTACATGTGCGAAACATTCTTGTTCTTTTCTTGTGGATACACAATTTGATATTTCATTAATAAAAATCTCATGCCTTACATTTGATACAATTCTGAATGAAAATGAGGTCATTAGTAGTACTGGAGTGACAAATGAGTCTGTTTTTTCCTTAGGAACGATTTGTACCAATCTAATTTTTTCAAACCAACTTATTTCTCAAATTTTTCATGTCGTATCTGATGATTTTAATATACCTGCGGATGGCATTTTAGGTAAGGACTTTCTTAGGGATAATATGTGCAAAATTGATTATGAAACTTTAACGTTAACTGTGAATACAAGGCTGAATAGTGTTAATATACCAATTTTACAGGGAAAAGATAACTTCACATGTATAGTTCCACCACGAAGTGAGGTGTTTAGAACTTTTAGGCTACATAACGTTAGGGAACCAATGTTTGTTGATGGTCAGGAGATTGATAAAGGTGTTTTCATAGCACGTGGAATAATCGATTCGACTAGCCCAGTTTTGCGATTAGTGAATATTAGTGATGAGCACAAATGCATTCGGAATGATAACATAAGGACTGAGACATTGTCGAACTTTCATGTATATTCTTTGAATGCTGTAACGAAAAATGAGGAGCGTAAGACTGAACTAAAGGAGATATTAAAGGATCAGATGCCGGATGACATTAAAGATAGTTTGATACCACTCTGCGAAGAATTCTCGGATATTTTCGCCTTGAAGAATGACAAAATGACGGTTAATAATTTTTATGAACAAAAATTGCGTTTAGTAGATTCATCTCCTGTATATATGAAAAATTATAGATTACCTCACAGTCAGAAAAGCGAAATTGACAGGCAGGTGACAAAATTATTGCAAAACGATTTAATTGAACCTAGTAGCTTAAACTATAATAGCCCACTAATTTTAGTCCCCAAAAAGAGCCCAGATGATAGGAAATCTTATCGCATGTGCGTAGATTATCGAGCGGTGAATAGGAAACTTATAGCGGACAAATTTCCTTTACCCCGAATAGACGATATTTTGGACAATCTAGGTCGAGCGAAACATTTTTCGGTAATAGATTTATTTTCAGGTTTTCATCAGATTCCATTGCATTACTGCATTTAGTACAGATAAGGGTTCGTTCCGGTGGAAGGTTCTACCCTTTGGTTTGAATGTAGCGCCTAATTCATTTTCGAGAATGATGTCAATTGCATTTTCCGGCTTAGCACCGAACAAGGCTTTTCTGTATGTCGATGACATAATTATAATTGGCTGTAGTAAACAACACCATCTGAAGAATTTGAGGGATGTTTTTAGTATTTTGAGGGAATATAATTTGAAGGTAAATCCCTACAAATGTAAATTTTTTCGGCCATAAATGTACAGCAAAAGGACTCTTGCCGGATGATACTAAGATCAATGTTGTGATCAATTGGCTTTCGCCAATTATTACAGGCGTTTTATAGAAAATTTTGACACATTGGCGGCACCCTTGAATAGGATAACTAGAAAAAATATTCAATTTAATTGGACGAGTGAGTGCCAGAATTCCTTTGAAAGTTTGAAAGAGGCTTTACTTTCTCCAAGAATTTTACAATACCCAGATTTTTCCAAGAAATTTTTAATCACAGTTGATGCATCGAGGATAGGTTGTGGTGCGATATTAAGTCAGAACTTTGGTGATAGAGATTTGCCAATTTACTTTGCTTCGAAAACATTTACTCAATCTGAACGTAAGAAACCTATTATAGAACTCGAACTATTGGCAATTCACTTTGCAATTACCCAATTTCGACCCTATGTATATGGCACGGAATTTACAGTAAGATCCGATCACCGACCCTTGGTATATCTCTTTAATATGAAAGATCCATCTTCTAAATTAACACGAATTAGATTAGAATTATCTGAATACAACTTTACTGTTGAGTATATAAAGGGTAAGGACAATGTAGGAGCAGATGCACTATCAAGAGTTACAATTGCGGATTTAAAAGATAGTAGGGTACTGCGAATGACAACAAGGACAATGGCTAGGAAGTTTAAAGATGATAGTATTGAACTGATTAGACCCGACGCAGAGTCAGGGAACTCCACACTGAAAATTTATGATAAATTCTCATATGATTTTGATAAGAACACAGCGAAAATAAGAACTCAAATTATTGACATTAATGGATTAAGAACATTACGCGTAAATTTATTTAGGAAATTTAGGAAACTGTTCACTGTTGATTTCGAGTTTGTTAACGAAACAATTAATTTAGATTATTTGCTTTCGAGGCTGGAAATTGAAGCCAACAATCAAGGAATTAGCAGGGCAGAATGGCCTAAAAATGACATATTTTTTACTATTTTTTCAATTCAAGAATTTAAGAGTTCGGGAAACGAAATACTGGAATCTTTAGAGATTGTTCTTACAGAACCAATAGTAACTATCAGTGAGGAGGATGAGAAAACAAAATTAATGCAGATATATCATAACGATCCAATTCTTGGTGGACATTGTGGTCAGAAAAAATTGTATGCTAAACTTCGTATAAAATTTTATTGGAAAGGAATGACTAGGGATATTGCAAAATACGTGAGGAATTGTCCTAAATGCATTTTGAACAAGGTTAAGCCCAAGAATATTGAGGAACTAGTTTTAACACCAACCCCTGTCAGCCCGTTTGATATAGTAGTTCTTGACACAATAGGTCCGTTACCATTGTCCACGTATGGAAATAAATATGCTTTAACATTGATGTGCGATATGTCAAAATACTTAGTAACTATTCCTATACCTAATAAATCTGCTAGTACAGTGGCTCGTGCAATTTTCGAAAATATTATTTTAATATACGGTAAAATGAATACTATAAAGTCTGATTTAGGGACTGAATTTAAAAATGAAATCTTATTAGAACTGTGTAAATATCTGAGGATTGATTTAAAATTTTCCACTAGTTATCATCACGAAACCGTAGGAACCGTAGAGCGTAGTCATAGAGTGTTTAATGAGTACATTAGAGCTTACTTAAATGAGAACATGCCTGATTGGGATACATACCTTAAATATTTTACTTTTTATCACAACACAACACCTAACTCAGTTTTTGATGTTAAATTCACACCCTTTGAGCTTGTTTTCGGTAAAAATGTAGTAATGCCCAATGAAAAAGATAAAGATTTAGAACCAATTTACAATTTGGATAATTACAGTAAGGAAATTAAACATAGATTACAGAAAACTAATATAATAGCACGACAATTGATTGAAAAACACAAAACGAGAAACAAAAATTATTATGACAAATTTGCAAAACCAATATCAATACAAACAAATGATAATGTTTTACTTCAAAAAGAACCGTATGATAAACATCAGAACATTTATGAAGGACATTATATCGTAAAAAATATTAATGGTACAAATGTAACACTGATTGATAAAGTAACAGGAAAAAATAAAGTTGTCCACAAGAATAGAATTCGAAAATACTAAAATAATCAAATTGTGTTACAAATAATTTATAATAATTTGTTTTTCATAAATAAAAATGAGAATAAACAGAAACACTTTTAATTCTAATTTATATAATGAACTTTATCAAGTATACTAGAGTAATACTTTTATAATTACATTCTATAATATGGATAATAATGTTATAAAATTGGAAATAATTATTAGTTAATATAAGAAAATATAATATGGATAATAATGTTATAAAATTGAAAATAATTATTAGTTAATATAAGAAATTTTCAAACATTTATAATTGTAATGAAAAAAAATTTGAAACCAAACAGCCTGATCACCTGTTTGATTTCCAATTTTTTTTTTATATAAAAAGGGAGGTGTAGTGCCATCTCTATTAAATATTAAATATATTAAATAATATTTTATACAGCTCTATTATATATATTACTATTAAGTACAACTCTGTAACTATTACATATTACTATTAAGTACAACTCTGTAACTTTATTATATATTACTATTAAACACAACTCTGTTTTATTATATACTACTATTAAGTACAATCCTATAAAAGGTGATAGAAGATTAATAAAGCTCTTTCTTTTTCTAATCGTTGACATGCGTAGATGTCTTTTATTTCGTGATACATGTACGCACGTTCAACTTACAACTGATCATCTCACGTGGAGGTAATGTGAACTGGCCGTCGAGATTTTCTCGATTTGCCTCTATTAGGCTTTTTATTGTGAGGTATTCTTAAGTCACAGGACCATAGAGGTCCTTGAATTAGCCTAATTTATGCGCTATCAGATGTGTTCCACTCTGTGAAGGTGCGGAGTTAGGTTAGGTAAGGTCTTTCGAATGAATAAACATTTTCAAAAATATATCACGAACACAATGTTTTATTTAAATTTAAAAACTTGAAGCGCTTAATCAAAACCCCTATAATTTCTGTAATATTTTTATCTATTTAATTATTTAAAATTAATTTGTTTAAGTCCTATAATGTTTTACTTGGAAATAAGATATTTTTGTGGCATACCATATACCTTAAAGTGGTAACTGAATTAATTGAATCAGTAGCGTATACACAATCACGACAATAGAATTTAACATATTATTTATTCAATTATTTCCATATGTAATTGAGTACAATTATAAATCGGATTAAATAAATGCAAACCTATGACTATTTAGTTCAATACATCAATAGAAAATGTTAATAATTTAAAACTTAATCAAATTGTGAGAAAATATTTTCAGGAGATTTATGAATAAAATATGCTGCAATTAATGTTTGTAATCTGTTGCAATTTTACTTTTAAGTGAATATAAAATAGAAGTAAGTCTTTGATTTGTTCTGTGTTTTTACGCTACACGTATGACAAACGTATTTGTTATTTGATATTATCATTGATACAGTCTTAGTTCATGGTTATCCATTAGGTTTTTTTCGGGTTTACCGTCCCGGAATTTTTTTCATATAATAAAAAAAAAATTTACCGGATTAAAGTGGAAATCCTAAATATCGATTTCTAATGGAAACTCAATTAACCGTGGATCAAGCTTCGTATCAAAAATGATACATTTTAATTTTTGAGACTATATATCTTTAACGCAGAAAAATTTAGATGCCTGATATTTCTTTAATTCGTGAGTATTGTTATCGCCATTATTTTAAATTAAATAAAAAATTACATTTTAAACAGGACTTAAAAATTTCAATAACATCATAATTCTGGCTTATGTATCATTTTTGATACATACGACTTTCCAATGGATTCTTTGGTGTTGTGTACGTAATTTTTGTAAGTTTTCAGAGAGTTTGTGAAGTTTTATCGTAAATAATACATTATTCATGGTATTTGAGAAGTAATTGAAAGTTAAGTTTTGGATGAAAATTATGAGGTTGAATTATTTGTTCTTGATATTGATTGAAGTAGTCGTAGTCTAGTATGTAGTAAGCTAGCTTATTAAATGTCAGACCAAGGTTAAAATCTCAGGTCAGACATTTCCAATTTATAACGAAAGGATTATATATGTATGTATATAATATTCCTGCTGATGAAGACTCTGAAGAAGAAGAAGAAGACATAAGCTCGTCTTATGAACTGACGAAAGTATTGACAACCTAAAACATGACAATAGGATGTTTATCGTCAAAGATGGTACTACTTGGAAAAGAGAACCGCATGCCTTTAGTAGCTTGGGAAGAGAAAATAATACCGATTTTCACGTGGATTGCTAGCAGCTGTTTCTTGAAATGTTGTAGAGTCTTACTAACTGCACTGCTCATATTTATCTCACGCGACAGACAAACATTGGAAAAACAGTATTTCGTCCTGTGTTTTATTTGTTAGATATTAGAGATGATAATATTTCGGTCAACTACGTACGTATGACGAACAGAATCATTCGCTTTAATAATGTGCTACTCGGAAATATGATATTATGAGTTTTCGAAAAATGAGCTGAAAGTCTTTCAGCTTTTAATAATCTCAATAATTTTGTCGCTTTAGATTAGTATCGAATTGAATTTTATTGTCGTTATAAATTTCGTGGACCACCGAAATCGAATTGGCAGTTTTAGATTCAAGTACATGCTACGTGCGTAGCAACTACTTATACATAGTCGTATTTGGGGTAACCTGTATCAGGGAAACTAGAGAGGAATCAAAGAGAGAGCATTGTTATTGACATAATCGATGTTCTATTGCAACGGGAAAGTTTTTTACCCCACATGACTTTGAGAAGAAATTTCTAACGAAATATAAAATGCTTTGTGCCATGAGGTTTCAGCCAGCCCTCAATTGAGCGCGTTACTGATACGTGAAAAGTGCACCATCTAAACAATTGGGAACTTATAAATCTCCACAAAGCAAGGATGCTACTAGATGTCAAATTACTACCATTTAAAAAAAATAAAACCAAGCTGATATGAAGTGTATGATTTTTACGTAAAAATCATGCTGCAATGTACATCATATCAAAAATTTTGGTTCATAAAAGTGGTAATAAAATATAATAATATAAAATAGTTTTATTAAAATAAATTAATATAATTAAAATTATTTATATTTTTTAACAAAATCTATAAATAATCATCACAATTCTGTGTACTACAAGTATGTATCAAAAGTGATACATAAGCTAGAATTGTGAAGGTTTTTTAAGGCTGGATCTACTGTTAAAAGAGTACAATTTGGTATTTGCGAAAAACATAGTCGCAACAATTACGTATGGTCCGAATGTTGTGTAGATAACTTGGTTAAAGTTTTTTTATGTCTAAACGTGCCATATATTAAGGCGTAGCAGATGTATTTTATTACACAAAAAACAGGAACGTAAGGAACAAATATATCTTGGTTTAGATGCTCCAACTCTATGGAATCGATGATTGAAATGGTGATTGAAATCAATGCTATGATTGACAAGGTTCTTCCTGTAAATAAATCAATAAAAGGCCTTATTGACTTCGAAATGAGTAACATTCTTCTTGGAAAGTAACATTTGGATAGAGGAACATATTCCTTTTTCAGAAAATATGCTGCAAATTTTAAAACCAACACAGTTGGCAGTGGAGGCCCTACGTAAGCGAAGAAAAAAATCTAATAATATTCACTATGCATCAAAATGTGCTAATAACATACGCACTTTGTGGGTATGTTTTCTTCTTCTTCACATGTTAATGATCTGTGCTAACTGATGTATAGCATTTAATGCTGCATTTATTTAAATATCAGCAACTTGTCAAACATATTTTAATGTGTTAGTAATAAACTTATAGGCTTTTGTATGATCTTTGAGATGTTTTAATATCATTTTGACTACAACATCCTTAAAGGAAACATTAAAGTCGTAACTTTGCTTAATATTATGTACAGATATGCACTTTTATTGAGTCAATATTCCGTTTATTGAGTACAATATTTTAAGTGTTCAGGCATAATAATATACGCAGTTCAGCTGCTTATTCAATATTAATTTGACAGCTGGTAACCAAAACAACTGGTTGTTTCAACAATATTGTTTTTTTTGCCATTGTTGACATTTGAGTTGTCAAATATCAACAAAAAGTGTTCTGTTAATTGTAATATGCTCACTGAACATACTTATGACAGTGCTGCATTTTAAGATTTATTCAATATTATAACAATTTGCGTATTTATTTGCGCAATAATTAATTGAAGCTTTATATGAAATATTGAGCTCAATAATAGCATTTATTGCGATTTACGCAATAAAGGTGCATATCTGAACACCGTATAAAATTACTAGTGAATAGTTTGACTATACAGTAACCTCAAGGTCCTTCATAACATTTGTAATAGGCGACTTTTTCAAGATTTCACATGTTTTTGAGATATTTTCTGCATTCCCTAAACCTGATTTCATGTAGAGGAGGTCAGTGCTACTGCAGTTTTATGTATACGCAGTCTGCTTGATATCTTCACTGAAATCGTAGTAATATTAAAATTGGAATCAATTAACACGTGTACTTACTGTTATATTTTCGGCGCGTTCTGCAATAACTATAAGTTTAAAAGTGTAACAATATTGCGTGGCTGGTGTGAAATCAAATCTATTGAAGCATTAACTTGTACTCCTTCTCATCATTCACTACAAAATATCTAACATTTTAAATTCAATATTGTTTCACCCACAATTCAAACTAAAACAATCTATTTAGAAAAATTTTTTATTTGAATTATTTTTAACAAAATCTCTTTTTTTATTTTTTTGAAAAATTGAGTGGGGCGCTCACTGACTAAAGCTCCCCCTCCTCTTTTGGACTCCTTGTGCTCACTCCGGAACTACTGTAGTATTACTCTGGCCCTTTATATCCATATACGCCCTTTATATCCATATCCGCGTCCGGATTACGCAACAAAATCTGTGAAGGTGTCTAAACATCCATTCTAATTCTCTCATCCAAGTCAAGTTTCTTAGACTTCAGCAAGGCTTCAGCGTAAATGGCTATGCTATTCCAATTTTCTTCGCTGTTCAGAATTATATCGCAGAAGTTTTCGACAGTACAGACGCCGACTTTGGCCTCAAGATTCGTTCTTTCTAAACACCATCTCTCACAATGAAAGAAAGTGTGTTCTGCGTCATCGATGCAGTTTTGTCGTGTCATTTTCCCCATTTTAGTAAAACAACCGTGGTAAATAGTAATTAACTTCACAAAATTTCCTCTCAATCCAGTGGGTAATATCTGGGAGAAGTTTAGCTGTCCATCTACCACTTGTTTCAGTGTTCCATTTCTATTGCCTCGTCTACATTTACTGTCTCTCCGTTATGTCCTATAGAGATGGTATAATATTTGGTTGTTATAAACCAACCTCTTTACCAATGGAGACGTCTAGAAAAATTACTCACCGTATTTTAACGATTTAAGTTTCGTAAGTATGCAAACTTATGTCATGGGAATTTAGATCAAATGCGTTAATTTTTTATATACATATATATATGTATATACATATGTATATTCCCCGGATATAAGCACTTTCAAAAATGCTATCAGGACAGTGCTTACAAGCGGAGAAGTCTTATATTGAAATGCCACACCTTAGAATAAATAGTCGCGTGTCATTCATGCTGATAGAATTATGTTTCTCATTGGCAACAATGGCTTCATACTCGATGGAACGGCGGCAGGTCACCTTTTACAGCTCGTTGAGGTAAATGAAGTTGTAATTTGCTGGGCCCCCGTGTCATTTCGGCATCATTACGAAATTACTGAATCATAATATTGTACTGATTTTATAAGTTCGTTATACAGTAAAATTTTAAAGTCCAATCTCAATAAATTCATGCATCGGACTGTGGAGGCACTGCTTAGTTATTTACAGTGGTGGCCATATAATCAAAACATTCGTAATGATTGTAAATTAATCGTTATATTTTCAAAATTAATAAAAAATTAAACCATTAATTTTTGAGCTCTTAAATATTAAACTTAAACTTAAAAATTTTTTAATAATATAATTTGATTTTTTGTTCTTACATACGAACATACAAATACATACATATTAATCGTTATATTTTCAAAATTAATAAAAAATTAAACCATTAATTTTTGAGCTCTTAAATATTAAACTTAAACTTAAAAATTTTTTAATAATATAATTTGATTTTTTGTTCTTACATACGAACATACAAATACATACATACATAATTGGCCATTACAATATTTTTTTCATATTTTCGTTTTGATGTCTGACCAAAATCAATCCTTTTAAAAGTATTTTTTTTAAATTAGAAATAAATACGGGTAACTTAAAATTCATTAAACACATCTCACTGTGCAACATCACAACCATAATCTAGCTTTTAAGCAGCCTGGCCTTATATACTCATACAAAAGTATGAATAAAGGTGCATTTACGACTGTAGACTTGGTAATTTAATATTGCTTAGTAAATACAGTAGATCACAATGAAATTAGGCCACTTGTAAGTAAGACCTTAAATGAAAAAAAAGCTCAGAAATCGATATTAAATTCTGCGCTAATCGGTTAAATCGTTGTATTTAAACCATAAATAGATAAAAATATGTAACGTGAGTTTAACAGAAAAAAATTGTTTGCTATTTTGATAATAAGAAATTCAGGTCGCTCTGAAACATTCTTCGTTGGTTTTAAATTATTTAAATAAATTAATACACTTCATTTAATTAGTTATTTACTTTAAAATTTCAATATTTGTCGTAACACTGCCCTTCAAATTAGAAAGTTAATCCTTGAACACAATAAGAATAGAAAAAGTCAAAGCGAAATTGCAAAAATCTTTAATAAAAAATGAATAACAGTAGAAAAAATCACCCATAGTTTAAAAAATGAACACCAAGTAAGAAGTTAACGTAAAGAAAGAAGGACCGATAACCAGACCAATATCAGTCCAGGATGGCTTTTTGAAAGGAGGTCTTGTGAAAATTTGGAGAAATCCCAAACACTGGTTTGTTCAGTTGTATCGTAAATTGCATAGAAGGAAATATGGACAAAATGTAGTGTTTAAGTTGAACGTAAATAGTTTGGGTGGTTATGTTTTACTTGATAGCCATTAAATAAAAAAACATTCTTTACTTTTTTGATGTTTAGTTATTCAGTAAGGTATGTTTAAGTCGCCGTAGCCTAGCAGGTAGCCTGTTGAATTATAAGGTAACTTTAGCTAAAGTGAACTTTAAAGCCACCTTTAACTTCTTTTCGTTATTAAAACCTAATGATAAGATAAAGTTAACTTTGGTAGTGCCGAAGCAATGTCGATAACACGGCTCAATTAAACAAGTTTTCTTTAAACGCAGTGGCAACGACGGGCTTCGTTTTTTGTTATATATGCTCATTTTGTTTATATTTGAAGTTGCCATTTTGAAAATAATATATAATCTGCCAAGTTCAAACATAAATTTAACTTTTAAAGTTACCGGTAGGTAACTTAACGCTCACTTTAGTTAACGGCAAGTTGTAATAATGGCCCTTAATCGTTTTATTTACAATTTTGTGTCTAGTTATCGTTTAAATAAATTAAACTAATTGACTAAGATTCTAATCTTTAGAATTAACACTGGTACCTCAGTTTTTTTGTACACTTAGGTTTTTAATGGCAAGTGGACCAATTTCTCTGTGATTCACTGTAGCATTATTTCTTAGCGTTAAAGCGAGATTTTGATATTATTTGTACCAAAAAAATCGTCTGTTGCAGCACGCATATGAAATATTTCTAAAAGAATTAAATTTTACCTTTACTTTGTAAAGATCCACATTTTGTATACGATAAATTTTAAGTCCTTACAATACAGTTATGGAAGTGCTATGGAAACCTTACAGTGCAAAGCATATTCTTGAATTCAATTTATTTTGCTATTGTTGACATTAAATTTCAAATATTTTAAATACACACAGGAATACAATATGAACTTTGAAAAAGGATTATCTAGATTTATATGAATTAGAATGAAAGCAATACAAAGAAAATGAAAAATACAAAGGATATACACACATACATATGCAGATTAAAAGAAAAAAGTATATACAATACAATTGCAAGGGCCTATATAATGTATGTATTTGCAATTCGATCGAATAAAGTTCATCTTTTCATAAAATAAGTTTACTTTATTTTATTTGCAATAATGAAATACTAAATCCAAATTTAATTTGCTTAATTTATAGATTTGACACGACTATACTTAAAAAAGAATAATCAGTACTTCCATCAACTAATGGGAAACAGGTTTTCATACTAAATGGACATAATGGAAATCCATTATAAGAAACAGGGGCTTGTTGAACAAATTTTAATTATTAATTTTTATTTGTTTTCAAAGATAATTATATACAAAGTCTTCTGTACTTAATATGTTGAACCGCCGAAATACTTCAGAAGTTCAGCTCTAAGTGTGTTTTTAATAACTCAATTTGATTTAGTAGTTGCTTTATCGAGTAAATTGCACACCTCAATAGGTTTCTCAGCATTTCATATACTCCACCCAATATGGTTGATATATGATTAGCCTATGAAAGCTCTTCGAATACAAATTCAGTAACATTCTCATGATGCCTTTATCAGAAGTTTTATTGTTGTTGTTAACAAAAATGAACTTCGATTGGATCGATAGGAATTCCACTGTTTGCAGCCCACTTGTCTATCCTTAACAGATCACTCACTGTTCATAGATGTATATTATTGGTCATAATAAATTGGCACATCAACGGCGTAAATTTCAATGCTACAGAGCTCTATCTATCTATTGAGGCCTGTGGCACACCCTTTTTCACACTATGGGCTGCAGAATAATTGACATTCAATACAACTGTTTGAAGTTGTCCAGTCAGATACAGTATACAGGCTTCTGGCGAAGAGTAAAAAAGTTTCTCAAGTTTGGGTCAAAGACTTTACTATAAGAACCAAAAGATATGCCATACTCTTATCTAGATCTGACCTCGTGTGAACTGGTAGTCTAATGGGTAGTGTGCTAAACTATTAGCGTGAGGGTCGTGGGTTCGATTCCCATCAGAGACTCTGGTCTGGGACACTACACTGAGCATATGGTCAGAGTTAATCAGCTCGTATATAATTAAATATTATTTGTAATTGTATTGTAATTAATAAAAAAAAAGATCTGACCTTAAATTTTTAATTGCTTAGGTAACAGCTTACAAAAACAGATTGCCTATCGAATAAAATTCTTAATTATCGGAAGTAATCCACAAATTGCCTGTTCAGAATTTTCTCCAAATCTCTACATTAAAAGAGTAGATTAGTATATTCGCCTAATAATCGTTATTTGGTTTCGGAATGAGAATAAGTCTCGACAGTTTTTATTATTCAATAATAAATAGCGTGTAAGGTTCATCAATACTAATAAATCTTTAAAACCTTACATAATCTCACATAGGTTCACAAAAGCGAATTAATTCTCATTAGTGCAGAACACAATGCAAAGCATAAATTGTAAGTGCGTTGCGAGATATTGATATTCAAAAATTTTATGATTATAAATTTATGAATTTTACCAGCTAGCCATCTACATAAAAATTGAGACTTTTTAGAGAAGGAAGTGCATTTTGGGCTGGCGGTATCATTGGTTCATATTTCTTTGAGAAAGACATTGAAGGATCGTCACAGTCAACGGCGAGCACTGTAGATCGATAATTACCAACGTCCTTTGGCCCGAATTGTTTAGATAAGACGTCGTTTGTTTTTAACTGGTCTGCGCTAAGTGGCACACAGTTCATATGAGATTGTATATTCTGCTTCAGCGATGTATGGGCATAGTTAGCTCGCGTTGGAGAAACCATGTAGTCGCCGTAGTCTAGTAGGTAGTGTGTCGGCTTATTATACGTGAGGCCAACAACTTGTTTCATCTCCAAAAAAAACGAAATATGAAAATATATTTCTCGGCGACTGCTTCTCAGCAGATTTTTTCCAAAAGATCTGATAGTAAATAAAATTGCCATGAAAGTATCTCCAGAAAATATGTCGTTCAGAGTCGACTTTAAAGTGTAGGTCCCGCCACTCATGTATAAAATTAACACACATTATAACGTGAGTTTGTAATCCTAACTGAAGGGTTGTAATGACCAATTGTGTATGTCTATACATTTGTATGTAGGATTAAATATTTCTTATACAGTTTTCTTAAATCGTAGGTGAATGCGAATAAGTCACAAACAACAGCTGTCCTCAAAACCAATATATAAACAATGCTATCGATCGAATTTAGCTCAGCTAATTTATACTCCGCGGCTTATATTTGAACGTAATGGCATTAATATGTCTTACAAACGAATAATATACCTATGAGAACTTGTTTTTTTTTAATTTAAAGATATGAAGCGCTAATGCGTTATCGAAATAATTTTCAACTGTTTGTCTTACTTTGTGAGTTAGTATTCAGAACAATAGATTTATTTCTTTCTTATATTAGGAAAATATTGCCTGAAAATAACTTAATACGGTGTAATACGTAAATCGCAATAAACGCCATTATTGAGCTTAATATTTCATATAAAGTTTCAATTAATAATTGTGCAATAAATAAGCAAATTGTTATAATATTGAGTAAAACTTGAAATGGAGCACTGTCATAAGTGTGTTTAGTCAGCATATTACAATTAACCGAACACTTTTTGTTCATATTTGACAACTAAAATGTCAACAACGATAAATAAAAAGGAAAACAAAACAAAAAAAACAAAATAAAAAGAATGTTGTTGAAACAACCAGCTGTTTTGTTTACCACCTGTCAAATGAATATTGAATAAGCAGCTGAACTGCGTATATTATTATGCCTGAACACTTAAAATATTGTACTCAATTAACCGAATATTGACTCAATAAAAGTGCATATCTGAACATAGTATAATGTTAAAAAAATTTTGACAGAAAATAACTTAATCTTAGTGGATAAATAATTTTCAGCAAACATTGTTATGAATTTACACGTATCTGAAAAGAACAAGCAACGTGTAAAATCAAGTTTTTTTTATTTACAGTTTGAAATATATTTTAATCTGTTCCTAAATTACAAATACACAAAATTAAATTCTTAAATCTTTATGACATTATTTTTTACATATTGTAATTGAGGGAAACATTTCGTTCTTACAAATTTTGTAACAAATGCTCAATGACCGCAAAAGTCATTTTAGTTAATCACCCAGTAATCCAAATAAAATAATTTTTGTTGTATACCAACGACGTGCTGTTACAACAAATATTTGGCTTCTTATCTTACGACGATATTTACATCTCCAATAGTAGCAGCTGGGAATAAGAAACAAATGGTTGTAGCAGCATATTAAATAACAAAATTACAAAAAGCTTTAAAAATGAAATACAAAAGAATGTGTGGTAACGGTAATACGTACACATTATAAGACTTTAAGTTTAAAAAATTTTAAATTTGTGAAACTGAAAAATAAGAAGAAATGTATCTCAAATTAAATTTTAGGGTAACTGACAGTTGTTAAGTAAATCGAATTACAATTCTCAAGGATCACACTTATAAACTATAAGTAGATGACTTGTATGTAGGAAAACATCACTCTTAGGGCCATTGTTACACCTCACCATTAAAGTTGGGTTTAATTAAAGGTAACTTTAGTTAAAGTGAATTTTAAAGTCGCCTTTAACTGCTTTTCGTTATTACAACATACAGAGAAAATCAAGTTAAATTTTTCGAAAATATGGCGAGTCTGCTTTTGACTGTGATCAAGTGCTAACGTGTAAAATTCCGAGATCGCTGAAGTGTTTCAACAGAATAATATTAAAAATAAAAACAATTGTCTTGTTACAATTAAAAAAAAAAATTAAAACAAGAATTCTTTTGTACAAAAACAATTTACATTGCTGGATAATGATAGCAATGATAGTAGTGACGATGATGATATCTGCTGGCAAGTAGTCACATCGACTAAAACAAGAAAACGTAGGCAAAGCAAATCCCCAAAAATATTCTTAAACAAAAGATAAAACACCAACAAAAACAACAGCACTGCTTCTACATCAACAAAAATAAATACAAACAACAATATTAACAGTGTAAGTCAAAATAAATTTTCGAGTTTAAGTGAGGATGATGGAGATAATAATACCGAAACTGATAATAAACAGACAAAAAATAATAATACACTAAAACCACCTCCAATTAGCATACCTAATGTATCAGATATAAGCGCTATGATAAAAAGTTTTAACACCTTAATACCACCCTCATTATTTAATTATAAAACTTTAAGAGACGGACAGGTAAGAATTATGGTAAAAGATATTGGAAAGTGTAGAGCGCTGATCTCATTCCTAAAAGTTAAAAATATAATGTTTCACACATACCAACTGAAACAAGAAAGAGCCTACAGAGTTGTAGTTAAAAACCTACATCCATCAACACCAAATGATGTGATAAAAAGTGCCATAGAAAATCTAGGACATAGAGTTAGAAATGTCACCAATATTAATAGCAGAATTAAAAAAACACTCTTTACCAATGTTCTTCGTAGATCTAGAGCCAAGTTCAAACAATAAAGACATATATGAGACTAAAACTCTGTGCAATGCTATTGTGAATATAGTACCACCAAAAAAGACAAATGATCTCGTACAATGCCACCGTTGCCAGGAATTTGGGCACACAAAAACTTATTGCAGGAAATCTGTTAATTGTGTTAAATGTTGTTTAGGTCATTTAACTGCCAATTGTACGAAGGATATTGATAGTGAACCAAGATGTGTAAATTGCTTACAAAACCTTCCAGCAAGCTATAAAGGCTGCATTGTATATAAACAGCTCCTAAAGAAAAAAGTACAACAAAAAATAAGTAATAAACGTCACAGCGCTACTTATAACTACAACAACGAAGACTATCCCTACTTAAACAACAATACATTTGAACCGAACTTGAACATAAATCAGAATAACAAATCCTACTCTGAAATACCTAAAACTGATCAGAAAAATTCATTTGAAAAGTTAGAACACTTGATCCAAAACCAAATTGAGTTAACTAATAAACTACTGAATATGATGACGGTTTTGATTGCCAAACTATACAATTAAATTTAAATATTGCAATATGGAATGCTAATAGGCTTTCCAACCACACTAATGAAGTTGAATTATTTCTTAAATTGCATTATATTGACATAATGTTAGTGTCAGAGACACATTTTACTTCCAGGTCCTTCTTTAAAATAAGAGGATATGAATTGATAACGGCAAATCACCCTGATGACAGAGCACATGCTGGGGCTGCAATTTTAATAAAACCGACAATAAAATATGAACTCTTAGATTTAGTAAGAGAGCCATATCTTCAAGCTGCTTGTATCAAAGTCATATGTGATCAAAACAGTATTTCGTTCTGTGCTATTTATTTTTCACCTCGATTTTCGGTGAAATTGCCTACTTTTCAAAACGTTTTTTATAAATAGCGAGCTTTACAGATGTATAGTTAATAATAATTACTCTGTCCTATCAACCGGTAATCCAACATATTGGCCTACAGATACTACAAAAATACCTGACGTCTTAGATTTTGCTGTTTTTTCTGGAATTTCTAGTCAACTTCTTGACTTTGCGAATATTGATGAACTCAGCTCTGACCACACACCTCTCATAGCCACACTTAATACTACTTTTGAGCCAGATACAACAAAAACTCTCATAAATAGTAGAACCGATTTAAAATCGTTTTCTACTTGGATTGAGAGAAATATAAATCTTAATATATCTCTAAAAACTCCTGCAGAAATTGATGATGCTGTTGAAAGACTTAATTATGTAATTCATAAAGCAGGATTTTTATCAACTCCAAAATCACCGATTCAACGTAATCATAACCAAATTTTGTTAACTTCTGAGATCAAAAATAGCAGAGATCCTAACGACAAACGCACTTTTAATAAAGCTGGTAAAAACCTCAAAATTGCTCTTTATAATATAAAAAATGATCAGATTGGTACCTATCTTAGTAATTTGAATACCAATAATATAAAAAATAATGAGTTCTCGTGTTGGAATGCCACCAAATATATAAAAAGGCCAACAAAAAGAAATGCTCCTGTGAAAGATAGTAGCAATGTATGGTGCAAAACCGATAAAAGTAAGGCAGAAGCATTTGCTCGTCATCTACAAAATACTTTCCAACCTTACGAAAATCCTAACCCTTTTACTGATGAAATAAATGCATTTCTAGATAGTTCTTGCCCTATGGATTAACCAATAAAGCATGTAGCTCCAACTGAAGTAAAAGAAGAAATAAAAAAACTAAACTGCAAAAAGTCCCCTGGTTATGACGGCATAAATGGAAAAGCAATTCAAGCACTGCCAAAAAAAGGCTACCTTATATTTAACATTTATTTATAACTCTCTGTTAAGACTGACTTACTTTCCCTCGCAGTGGAAGTGCGCAGAGATAATAATGGTAAATAAACCGAACAAGCCTGAAGGAAATCTTGCATCATATAGACCCATAAGTTTACTGCCTATATTCTCCAAAATATTTGAAAGAATATTTTTGAAGAGATTATTGCCAGTTTTGGAAAAAGACAACATCATTCCTGATCACCAATTTGTTTTTAGGAAAAAACATGGTACTCCGGAACAATGCCATCGTATCGTTGCATTTATAAGAGATACATTGGAAAACAAGAAATATTGTTCAGGGGTTATATTTCAAACTGAAAAAAGTACTTCCAACCCCATTTTATTTGCTCTTGAAATCGTACCTAACTGAAAGAAACTTGTATGTGAAAATAAATAGCACGTTTTCCCAAATATGGGATATTCAAGCAGGTGTTCCCCAGGGTAGCGTACTTGGACCAATACTATACACAATTTTCACCTCAAACATTCCAATCAGCGAATGCGCTTTAATTGCAACATATGCAGATGATACTGCTATTTTAACGGCCGATGTTTGTTCAAACACCGCATCAGTTCAGCTTCAAAATGAACTGAATACAATTGAAACTTGGCTAAACAAATGGAACATCAAAGTGAATAGCGAAAAATCAACACATGTCACATTTTCATTACGACGTGGTAACTGCCCTGAGATACGTCTAAACAATAATCCTCAAAGTGACAGCGTGAAATATTTAGGAATGCATATTGACAGAAGGTTAACATGGAAGACTCATATCAAAATGAAAAAGCAGCAGTTAAATATAAAAACAAAACGTCTATTCTGGCTATTAGGCCTAAAATCTCGTTTGAGTTTAAGAAACAAAGTACTGATTTACAAAACTATCCTGAAACCAGTTTGGACCTATGGAATTCAACTTTGGGGAACGGCCAGCAATTCGAATATTGAAATAATTCAACGTTACCAGTCAAAAACTCTGAGGCTCATTGTCAACGCTCCATGGTTTGTATCGAGTTTTTCAATTCACAATGAACTTTCCATTCCAAAGGTAATAGACGAAATAAGAAGGTTCAGTGAAAACTATTTAGACAGGCTAATTTACCACGACAATCCATCAGCTATTGCTATTCTTGATCACACCAACGAAATAAATCGACTGAAAAGGCACCACATTCTGGATTTGCCATTTCGAAATTAATTATATATGTATCTATTTTTCTGATTATAAATATGTAAATATGTATATACTTAACTACTATTAATTTATAGATAAAATTTGCATAAGTATGTAAGTTGTTGGTCTCGATGGAGTTCAACAAATATGTCAAATTAATATTGTATCAAATTTGCTTATTATCCCAAAGGGATAGATTGTAAATAAAGTGGTAAGAAAAAAAAAATATGGCAGTTTCGGAGCAATGTCGATAACACTGCTCAAATTGAACAAGTTTTATTTAAACGCAGTGGCAACGTCGGGCTTAGTTTTTTGTTTTATATGCTCATTCTGTTCATATTTGAAGTTGCCATATTGAAAATAATATATAATATGACAAGTTTAAACATAAACTTAAATTTAAAAGTTACCGGTAGGATGATCCTCCATTTAGCTTAACGCTCACTTCTACCATATTGTCCATGACTGCCCCTTAAAATCCTCCCTTTAGTTAACGGCAAGTTGTAAGTCATCACTTTGGCCTATTGTGCTCTTGCCAAAAGAGATACACGCATAAGTGGTCATTACAAACCATCAGTTAGAATTACGACCTAACTTCTCACACAATTTACATATTGGGTGCGTTAGTTTTATTCATGAGTGGCGGGACCAATAGCTGACTCCAAACGACAGATTTTTAAGAAAATTTTCACACCAATTTTATTTACTCTCAGAGTTTTTGGCAGAAGACTTTTTTATATTTCGTTTTGTTCGACATGTCTGACCGGGTGTTTGAACCGTGAAGGTAGTATTACCTTTAATGCGCCAACACACTGCCTACCAGAATACGATGATTTCCAAAGAGAGACACATACATAATTGGCCATTACAACCTTTTAGTCAGGATTACGTCGTATCTTCTCACACCACTCATGTTTTGTGTGTTAATTTTATACATAAGTGGCGGGACTTACATATTAAAGTCGACTCGGAGCGACAGATTTTTGGGAAACTTTTTCATGGCAATTTTATTTACTCTTAGAGTTTTTGCCAGAAATCTGCTGAGAGGAAGTCGTCGAAGAAATATTTTTTCATATTTCGTTTTGATGTCTGACCTGGGGTTTGAATCGTGGCCTTACATCTAATAAGCCAACACATTATTTACTAGACTACGGCTCCAAAGAGAGATACCATCCACAAAAAATTCACGTATATTCCCAATTTTTTTCCAATACACTAATATAAGACGAGTATGTCTCGTAGGCTACCATTCATAAAATGTTGAAATGTCATGCATTAATGAGCCATTAATAGGCAACAGAAGCTACTTATTTCACTTAATCCTTTTACATTACGCATTACTGTCAACAGTGTTTTTGTAAGGTTATTTCCGTTACTGCGAGTTTCATATCCATTTATAGTCAGTTTCGAATAATCAAAACATCGCCTTAAATCGTTATAAATATAGTTGATGCCTTGGATTCAGCAAGGTCGATCTTTTTGATTTATGCCACCTTAAAATTCTCTCCAATCAGATATTTACTAGTAATGCTAAGAGTTGGTTGAAAATTTGTGCTAAGCTTGCTGCGTATCCAGCAACTAGTGCCCTGTATTAAACTCGTATTCAGTAGAGACCATCGTATATAACTAGAATATCACAAAATATTTTTCATTACAAAATGTCTTATGTTACACACACATTATCTTTATATTTAACCGTAGATCGAGCTTTGTATCAAAAATGATACATTTCAATTTATGAGACTATATAACTTCAATTTAGAAAAAGTTAGATGCGTGATATTGTTTTAATTCGTTAGTGTTGTTATCGCCATTTATTTTAAAATTTCAACCATACAACTTTCCTAGAGATTCATTGATGTTGTGTTTGAAATTTGTTTAAAAGAAACACAAACAAAGATTTTGTGAAGTTTCATCGTAAATAACATAAATAAACCATAAATAGTATTTGAGAAGGAGTTGAAATTTAAGTGTTGGATATGAAAATTATGGGGTTGAATTATTTGTTCTTGATATTGATTGAAGTATTCGTAATCTAGTATGTAGCATGTTAGCTTATTAGACGTCAGACCAAGGTTAAAATCTCAGGTCAGACATTTCCAATTTATAATGAAAAGATGTAATGACCGATTATACACACAGTTACTAAAGTATACATACGGTTAACAAATTTCAGAAATTTTTTAACCAATCCGTTTGCGTTGAAAATCTTTATAGTTTCCTAGATTTTAAGATAGTCTTTTGCATTGGTTAAAAAATTTCTGAAATTTCTAAATTGAACGATTAACAAATTTCACAAATTTCTGAACCAATGCAAAAGACCGTCTTAAAATAGAAGAAAGATGTCAGACAATTATAAAGACTTTTAATGAAAACGGATTGGTTAAAAAATTTCTGAAATTTGTTAACCGTATGCATACTTTTGTGGCTGAGTGTATATACATATGTATATGTATGTATGTAATATCCCTGGTATGCCTTTAGTGGTTTGGGAAAAAAATATTACCAATTCACATACAGATTGGCAGCAGCTGTTTCTTGGAATGTGGTTGAGTCTTTCTTACTGCTCTTCTCATATTTGTCTCACGTGACAGACAAACATTAGAAAAAAGTGTTACATCTTATGTTTTATTTCATAGATATTACAGATGATAATATTTCGGTCAACTACGTACGTATGAGATAACAGAATCATTCGCTTTGATAATGTTCTACTCGGAAATGATGACAAATGAAAGTCTTTCAGCTTTTAATGATCCCAATAATTTTGTAGATAAGTAACTTATTTAGTATCGTTTTAGATTCAAGTACATTTTACCTGTGTAGCAACTACTTATAGCCATATTTGGGGAAACCTGTATCCGGGAAACCAGAGAGGAATCAAAGAGAGAGCATTGTTATTGACATAATCGATGTTCTATTGCAACGGGAAACTTTTTTACCTCACATGACGTTGACAACTAATTTTTCTAACGAAATATAACAATGGTTTGTACCATCAGGTTTCAGCCAGCCCTCAATTGAGATCGGCTCAAAGCAACAGTGCTAGATGTCAAATTATTACAATTTAGAAAAAAAAACAAAAGAAAGTTGAAGTGTTTGATTTTTACGTAAAAACTATCCTGCAATGTACATCATATAAAAAATTTTGGAGTAAATTTCATAAAAGTGATATTAAAATGTAATAACATAAAATATTTTTATTAAAATTAATTAAAATATTTAAATTTCTTAACAGAATCTATCAATAATCGTGATAATTCTATGTTAATACAAGTATGTATCCAAAGTGATACATAAGCTAGAATTATAAAGTTTTTTAAGGCTCGTTCTAGGGTTAATATGCATAATTTCCTTTCATGACTATTTTCTAAATATGGATACCCTGGTAGTCTAGGGGATAGTGTAATACACTATTAATGCGAAGGTGGTGGGTTCGATTCCCTCCAGAGACTCTGGTTTATTACATCAAATTTACTATGTTGCTCAACTCGTAATAATTATTGTATAATTTGTAATTGTATTCTGATAAATTAATAAATACTTCCGAAATAACATACGCTATCTATATTCCTATGGTATATCCGTACCTTTTTCAAATTTTAGCAATTTCTCTCTTTCATCAGAAAATCTGATTTTTCGCTATGTCCGCCTTTGGGGTCAAGCGGCTTCCGCAGGATAGGGATATGCGATCATAGCTCCCTCGGAGCCTCCAGCATCTACCCTATCAAGACCGTTAGTGCGTGACATTATCACATCCTGCTAGAGGTGGCCCTGCTCTTCAACGGAACACTACGGATCTAGACTGGGGAGTCAATAAACACCTCCCTCTCAGCCCCCCCTTTTTGGCACGACCCTTCTTTTTCTTCTGACCACTCTCTCCCTCCCTGTTTCTGATTTGATTGCCCTGAGCTGGTGGCTGTAGCTTTCTGGATCTAGTTGTGTATGCACGGTAGCACCGGGGTGAAACCCGCTGTGTGAACGGCTCCAGGCTAGGGCTACAGCTGCCCCCGTCCCGTTATAACCCTGGCAGGCCTCAAAGTACGTTCCTTGTCCGTCGCCGTTAAGTTGGTGGTGTAGGTTCGGTTGAGAAGAGTCCCGATTAGTACCCGGTCTGGCTCTGAGCACCTGTCCCCATAAGGGCTGTGGTCTCGCGTGGTCTCCATACTTGCATAGATAACCACGGGACCACTTATGGGTAACTACACTTTGCGGGCAAAGATAGCGGCTTTGAGTGGGGACCCTCTTGCAATGAATTCGACCTACCAACCCAACCCAAGACACAAACCAGCGCTAACTCAAGGCTCCGGCTGCGAAGCCGGTCCCTAGTGTCGCCACACCTCCTGCCCTGGCACCTTCTACCGAGGCTCCGTCTACCTCTAAGGCTGCTGAGGTATTAAAGGAAGGTCTGACCTGGGCGGTCGTTGACCAGAGCCACCCTGATGGTTCCATTGCTCCCACTAAGTGGAAGCTGGTGGAACATGCGCTCTTGGAGTAATGGACTCCAATCCTGGCCCCTCACCCGGCTGTACTGATGCGGGGTGGTATCAGGGGCACATCAAGCTGGTGGCTTGCTCTGACCTCCGTTCTATGGAGCTCTATAAGGAAGCTTTCAGTAGGATTGGTGAAGTCTGGTCGGGAGCTAAGCTTGCTGCCGTCCCTCCAGACCAGATTCCTAACCGCCCCCGTTCTAAGGCGAGAATTCCGACAGGACCATCAGACCCGGAAACCATGTTGAGGATCCTCAAGGCCAGCAACACCGACCTGCCCACTCACAACTGGAGGGTGGCTAAAGTTGCTGACTAGTGGGGTGATTACCGCGAGGCGGTGATCATCCTGAATGAGGAGTCACTTCCACTTATCACTGCCCGTGGGGGCGTGATAAAATATGGTTTTAGCTCAATTGAGCTAAGGGTCTATAAGTCGGATTCCCGCGCTGCCGCACATCCCCCAGCAGAATCCATCCCCGAAAATCCCGACCCATCGCAACTCATCCCACAGAACTCTACCCAACTGACCACACTCCATCCGACCCTACCCCTAGACCTCTCGAACCCGCCTAAGACGTCGAATGTAGAAGCGTGTGCAGTCATTCTTCTCGACGCTCCTCATCTAGCAAGAAGTCCAATTCTGAGCTGGTGCGGGAATTCTTCGACGGCATTGATATTGACGCGGGCGCAACCTCTCCGTTGTGGGACGAAGAGGTCGCTGATGCGACAATGTTTGATTCTCTGGCCAATGCTGAGAGTCATCCAAATTAACCTGCAACACTCTAAAACCGCCTCCGCCGCTCTGCTCCTCCGACTAGCAGCCGAGGATGCAGAGCTCATTCTGGTCCAAGATCCCTGGGTTGTAGACGACAGGGTTTGCGGACTCAACACTAAAGGATATCGGTTAGCGTATATCCAGAACTCAGGTAAGCCTCGGGCTTGTGTCATGGTTAAGAATAGTATTAACGCTCTTCTCCTCCACAGGTTCAGCGACAAGGATACCGTCACCATGGTCGTCGAAATGAACTTGATGACCCTCTGGATCACGTTATCGTATCCGGCGCATGACTATGGGCCCTCTCCCCCTCAGGAGCCCATCGGTCGACTGGTAGCGGATGCGAGACTTTGATTTTATTATAAGCAATAACCTAGCTATAGCTAATCGGGGCGATGAACCAACCTTCCTCACTTCGAACAGAAGGGAGGTGCTGGACATCACGCTGGTCAGCTCCGATTTCTCTACTAACCTTAAGGACTAGTTTGTATCTCATGAATGCTCCTTTTCGGACCATAGATACATTACCTTCATTATTGACCCGAACGAGTCTCCTCCTTTCATGACCCCTCCGGTCAATATCAGGAACACGAATTGGACCATTTTTAGAGAGAAACTGCGTAGCAGATTTCCCTCTACCCCTTCTTCCTTGTTCCTTTCTTCTGAAGACGCTGGAAAGAGTCCTTGATGTTCATATTAGGGCCTCTATTGATCCAGCGCTTCTATCCGCTTCCCAACATTCGTATACGAGAGGTAAATCAGTGGAGACTGCACTTCACTCTCTTATCTCTCGTGTAGAAAAGTCCATGCATGTTAAGGAATACAATTTGGCCATTTTTCTGGACATTGAGGGTGCATTCAATAACGTCGACCCGGACGCCATAGTTAGGGTACTTGGTTCTCTGAACCTGGGACAGAATCTGGAAACACAACGTCAAACTTCTTGACAAGGTCAGAAGGTCTGCCGCCATTTATATAACTGGCGCTCTACGCACCACCCCCACGAAAGCCTTGTTCGCAATGCTAAACTGGCTTCCTAATGTGCTTCTCTTCTAAGCAGGCAGCCAAGGTTGCTGCGACTAGACTTAATGCTCTCTCTCGTTGGCACATTGTACCTTCTGGTGACTCCACTATTCTGGAGGTTGATCCAGTGGCCCCTGTGAACATGGACTATTCCGCTGCTGAATATTGTATTGACAGATGTTTCCACTCTCTGATTCCAAGTAGGGATGACTGGAATCCTAATACGGTCGTCCCCCCGGAAGTCCTGGATATATATACCGACGGCTCTAAACTCGATAATGGGGTTGGAAGCGGTGTCTACTCTGGGAAACTGGACCTAAATATTTCTCTCCATCTGCCGGACTACTGCAATGTGTTTCAGGCGGAGGTGATGGCAATTTACCGGGCCGCTCAGTGGATCCTCGTCAATGACGCTCCTTTCACTCGCGTCTCGATCTTTTCTGATAGTCAGGCCGCGATAAGATCTCTATCGGGTTTCGTGATTAGCTCTAGGGTCGTTAGGGAATGTCGCCGCTGTCTCGACCTTCTCTCGGGGTGCTTCACCAGTGTCTCTCTGGTGTGGGTCCCGGGGCACAGTGAAATTCCGGGAAACTGTAGGGCCGACGAGAACGGGACACCAACCTATCCTGGGTCAATTAGGAGTCCTGCTCTACCGCTAGACTCACCTGGCCCTACCAACCGATTACTTGGTCTTGGTCGTGATGTCATCTCGACTACAGTGGCCGTGCTTACAGGTCATTGCGTTATGGGTAGACACGCGGAAAGAATGAGGCTCCCTTTCAACGACTTCTGCCGTGGATGCAGGTCCACTGAGAAAGAGGAGACTGTTGTTCACTTTCTTTGCCAGTGGCCGTCTCTTGCTAGGTGTAGATATAGGTTATTTGGCTGCCCATTCCCTGTTAGTCTAACGGAGCTATCATCTATTGACATCAAGGATATAGCTTCGTTCATCAAACTTTCTGGCTGGTTTTCCAGTGCGTGGTAGTCGTGGTTTTGTTGTGCAGCCCTTGCGCTGACCAACTTCTTCCATTTCCCTGATTTTGGTGGAACTTGGTTAGTACAGGGACTGCGTTCACCCGTGGCATCACAACGGGCCGCTATGCGTGCTCAAGTGAGCTTTGTGATAACAGAGCTACCACTCCGACCTAACCTAACCTATGTCCGCCTTTGCCATTCACTGTCATTTGTTGCAGCTCAGTAAGTTTATTTTTCATAAGTTTGGTTTCTTTATGTACCAAGTTGGATTAGGTAACGATGTGGTATGATCTAATCAAACAAGGTATGCTGATGGTCGCTTATTTATCCTCATCCAAAACTTAAACAAACAAATGTACACAGGTTTTTGAAAGTTGGGGTTTACTAAACGTTGCATGGATTTAGTAGCACAATCTGTGTGTTGGTTGAAGTGATGAAGTAGCCGTAGTCTATTAGGTAGTGTGTTGGCTTATTAAACGTAAGGCCTCGGTTCAAATCCCAGGTCAGACATCAAAATGAAATATGAAAAACACTTTTTCGGCTACTTCCTCTGAGAGTAAATAAAATTTCCATGAAGAGTTTCTCAAAAATCTGTCGTTAAACTGTAGGTCCCACTAGAGATCAGCGATATTTTCAAAACTGTGATTTAATCACGGTAATTGATAATTCACTGGTAACTACAGTGATTGAAATTGCCAAATAACAGTTACTAATAATGTCGTTCTTTCAAAATTTTTACATACTCAAATTTAATTCATTTTTTTTTATTTACTTTTGTCTTTTATACATGAACATTCTGTGTAACTTAATTGTCAAACTTCATATAAAAAAAATTACATTAAAAATAATAACATTGATGACACCAATTTGATTTTGTTTAGTAGTCTTTTCGTAGTATGTATCTAGTTGTCTCTTTCTTACGGGTTAATAAAATACGTTATTGTCATTATTGTTTTCTTTTGGAATACTGTGATCACAATCACTGTTTTAAAGAACAGTGATTAACAAATCACGTTCACTGAGAACAACGTTCTTCAAAAATCACTGGAACGCTCATCTCTAGGTCCCACCAATCATGTATAAAATTAACACACACAACATGAGTGGTGCGAGAAGCTAGGCCGTAATCCTGACTGAAGTGTTTTAATAGCCCATTATGTATGTATGTGTAATGATAATTACCCGTGCATGCTACTTTTTATGTGTAGATGTGTTTTGCCTACCAAAGTCCTTAAAGTCCCGATAAAACTGCAAGACAGTATTTATGGGTTTACTTTGAAGAACGTTTGCATAGAGCCTAAATCTCAAACAAAAGTCATCTGAAAAACTTGCTGTGGGCGACTGACAGCTTAAATGGAAGTTAGAAGGAACAAAAAACTTGACGACCTAAAGAGAAGAATTAGTGTATATAAACATATAAATATATTTATATATGCATACATGCATGTGATCTAGATACATGATCTCGTTGATCTTGATTGATATTATTATACATACAAACTCAGATATAAAAGGATACGAATTCACGATGTTGGTGTTAATATTACGTGTCAGTTAGTGGGGTGTTATACGGTGTTCAGATATACAACTTTATTTCGTAAATCGCAATAAACGCCATTATTGAGCTTAATTTTTCATATAAACTTTCAATTAATTATTGCGCAATAAATACGCAAATTGTTATAATATTTAGTAAAACTTAAAATGCAGCACTGTCATAAGTGTATTTAGTGAGCATATTACAATTAACCGAACACTTCTTGTTGATATTTTATAACTCAAATGTCAACAACGACAAACTAAAAAAAAAAACAACAAAACAATAAAACAAACTAAAAACAATGTTGTTGAAACAACCATTGAATAAACAGCTGAACTACGTATATTATTATGCCTGAACACTTAAAAGATTGTACTAAATAAACCGAATATTGACTCAATAATAGTGCATATATGAACATAGTATTAACAGTTCGTTTTACGAGCTGTTTTGATCTGAGTATTTTCCAGAGCACCATTGTTGTCATTATCATTTTGTTTGAAGGTAGAGCAATAAGTGTTTTTTAACGAGATATAAAAGGGTTTGTTTAATAAAATAAAATTCATTTGTTAAAATTCAAAGCTTATTTGCACACAAATTTGCAGACAATATTTTAATTAAAATGTCTTATCTAATGTCATATTCACACATACACACAGCATCATGGAGATAAGTTATTACTTGTAATTATTATTATAACAGAATGTGTTGAAGAAACAATTGTTGATAAAAATCATAAAAACTTTCATTACATTTCAAAATGTATGGAGTGCGTTAAAAGTTGTTGAATTACTCTTTAAATACTTTGTTTTGTAGTGATAAATCGCCCACTATATCTACATATATTTTAATGAATTTAAATTAAATAATTAATTTAAAAATACAACAAATAAATTTAATTATATTTTATAAGTACATACTCGTATGAATTAAGTTTAATTGAATTCCGAACATGTGCTAAAATAATAAAAAATTGAATAATTATTAAAAAAGATAATAACAAAAACAAATTTATAACGAAAATTAACGAGCTGAAATAACACTTTAATTAAAAGGAAGTGTCTGTTCGAATGTCTACTAATGAGTTCAATATTTGTTTTTGTAAACTTTGTTTTACAATAATAAACCAATTAGTTTAACAAAAATAAATTTTGTCAGACTTTTTAGTATAAAAAAATTTTTATATGTAAAAATTTTGATATAATAGATAGGGAAGTCGCCGTAGTCAAAAAAAATATTTCTCCGGCGACTTCCTCTCAGCAAATTTATGTTAAAAACTCTGATAGTAAATAAAATTGCCATGGAGAATTTCTCAAACAAAATCTGTCGTTCGGAATCGACTTTGAACTGTAGGTCCCGCCACTCATGTATGAAATTAACACACACAACATCAGTGGTGTGAGAAGCCAAGTCGTAATCCTGACTAAAGGGTTGTAATGACCAATTATGTATCTTATACATACATATATGTAACAGATAGGAATGAGTAAAGTGTTCAGTCGACTAGAAGGGTTCAAACCTTAAATATTACCGAAATTTGTACGAAAAAAAACTTCTCCTTATAACAGAAGAGAATTTTATTTCGGAAAATTCATCAAACTCTCATTTAAATTATAATTTGTACAAATGTACATATATAAGTACATACTAGTAGATATAATTCATATATCTTTTGGTTTATAATTCTCGTTGATTTTTTTTTTTATTTTTGTTTTATAAGTTTTGTAACATATTCAGATGTTTGAATAAAGTTGTCCAAATCAAATAATGGTCAACAGTTGCTTAGCTGCGTATATATGTGAAAAAAATAAATAAAACTAAAATAATGGTGCTCGTTTATTCCATTAGATATAAAAGATTGCAATAACTTAAAATATTGTGAGCATTGGGTCTACCATATAGGGTGGTAAGATAGACCAATTAATTCCGTCTTTACTCACATAGTTTGTTGCACTTTCATAGTGCATTTTCACGAGTTCTTCATTATCTGCAGCTTATTTTGCTAGGTTATATTTAAATAACTAGATTTCTTCGACGTCAGATTAATATGGAGTTGCGTCTGCTTTGTTTTCCTCTAGAATAACTTGATATAAAAATTAGAAATTTCTCCATTATCACTATTATATTTTAGTAAGACTTTGAGCGGATATGCTCTTATTGCTTCTCATAATCAACAGTTTTTATTTGTCGTGGAGTAAACCGTTCACCATCTATCATTCTTATTTACCGTATCACATCATTTTTTTTCGTTAAATTGTTATTTTTTTAATTGCTTGGCAAAACGACGTACAAACATTAGAGAAATGAAAACAAAATAGAAATATACTTAGAAACGTGTAAATTCCCATATAAAATGTGTTTTGTTTTCTGTTTCTGTTGACTCAATTATTATTTTCCCGCTGTTGATATAAAGGTTACGCTACTGACAAAGCAGCTGTTTCTTATTTTTTTTTTTTCCTAATTGTCTCCCATGATTTTCTATTTCGTAATTTTTTTTTGTATTTTTTTAGCGCAATAAATAAAATATATAAAGAGATATAAATGAAATAATGTTTATTATCATTACCATCACAAAAAATTAGTAAATTTCCCTGGAATGACAATTTTACATTCGCCTCTAAATCAGTCATGCAGATTCTGTTGCTAGGAAACGGCAAATGAAAATGTAAAATTTATTAAGAAAATAACATAAAATAACTGAGCTTTTGTGGTTTATTACCTGTATAACCTTGTTCAATTTCTTAAAAAACAACCTCTCAGACAATAATAAGCTAGTATTATAAATTTAATAAAAAGCAAAAGGTACCATACCAACGTTATGCTCCTTTATTAAGGTTGTTGAGGTTAAAATATAGGCTTTAATTAAATCTACAGACAATTTTAATCATTCTGTTATAATTTTCGATTTTTTTACAACTTACTTTGATTTAATTACAGGATTTAGAAAACTATGACCGTTGACCTTTAACGTTCCGTATAAATTTCAGAGTTTTTTTTAATATTAAAACTAATACCAAAGTTTTAGCTGCATGAGTGGAATGAATTCTGTGCGGTGACTTTAGAATGCAGTTTAGTGATTGCTAGATTTTTTATCAAAAATACACATATAACAGGAGATCAATTTTCATAAAATACTTTAAAAATTCCGAAAAACATAACATAATAGTGGTACAAATAGCGATCAAAAAAGGAAATATCTATAGTGCATACTTTATTTTCATTATGCTATAAACACATTACGCGCAGCACTTGTGGCCCTGCAATCTGTCAAAAATAGAACACATGGCTGTAATTTTTTTTTTTTTTTTTTGTTGGTGTTTTTTCTTTATTTACTTCATGTTTTATACAACTTGTATTAGGTTTACAATTTAAAATTATAACAATAAATATCGAAATAATAACAAAATTAAAATAAAATAAAAAAAAAAACTAAAATTATTAATTCATTACTATTTATTTATTACTAGTTCCGCGAAGCAATATAGCTTGTCTGCAGAAGTATTAAATAAATAGGTTTTGCCATTAAAAGTGATATTTATAAATAGAATAAAAAGTAAATAATAAAATACTAACTAAATGGGAAAAAAGTGAAAATTATACAAAATAAAATGAAATAAAATGAAATAACATAAGTTAACCTTGCGAGGTTACGAAAAAGTTTTTCCACTTTTTTTTTCTTTTTTGTTTGTACTGAATATTTAAAAGTTCTGTTGGTAACATATTGAAAATTTTTGGCAGAGTTACTTCTAATGTGTTTTTAATTATTATGGAAGCTACCAGTTTTAAATCTACCTATCGCTCTTCGCCTCGTGTTGTGTTGATGATCAATCTTTTTGAGAAACCTTGAATCATTATAGAATTCAGTTGCTAATGTTGTATAAAAAATAGATTTAATATTTAATATTCGCTGTTCCTTTGCTAGGCTACTATTTTGAACTGTATTGTTGACTATTCTGTTGTTGTTATTGAGGTATCTGGATCCATTGGCGATATTATTATTATTGTTGTAGTTGTGGGTACTAATATTGTTGCTATTGGTACTGTTATGACTGGCATTGTTGCAGATTCTGTTGCTGTTGTTTGTGTAGATGTTGTGCAAGAAGTTGTTGGTATCGATAATGTTGATCCTATGGTTGTTACTGTGTATGTTTTAGGTATTGATAATGTTATTTGTATGGTTATTAAAATTGTTGTTGCTGTTGTTGATGATGCTGCTGTTGTTAATGAAGCTGTTGTTGTGAACTATGTTGTTGCTGACCATGCTATTAGTATTGATGATGTTACTCACAGTGTAATTATTATTGTTTATGTTGAAGCGTTGATTTTTTTTAGAATTTTTTATAGTCGATCCTGAGTTTTTTGTAGTAATCTACAGTGGGTAGCACTTCCCCATGCTGCAATCCCATGCCTAATGTGCGACTCTGCAATTGCGAAATACGCCTGCCTTAATACATCATAGATGGCACAATTGCTTAGATGATATAGCATGTAGGCGGCTTTCCTCAGCTTCTTTTGGAGATAATCGAAATGCATATTCCATTTAAATTTATTATCAACGTAGACTCCCAGATATTTGTAAGATGTCACAAGTTCTATTAGCGTGACGCATGTATCATTGTTGCTGTTGCTATTATGCAGAAAATTTGTGTCATGAAACTTAATTACAATGTTAGAGTCAGTAAAATTTAGTGGTTTTATATGCATACGTTTTGTTTTTTGGGCGTTTATGATAAGACCGTTAACGTGACACCATTTGGATGCAATATTTAATTGGCTCTGCATTATCTCTGCAGCAATTTGGATAGACTCACTCGATACAACAATTGCTGTATCATCAGCGTATGCAAAAGTTTGGCTATTATGCAAAGCGTTGAGCATGTCATTAGCATACAGTATATAGAGAATTGGACCGAGTTTGGATCCTGGTGGCACTCCACAATCTATTCGTACTTCTTCGCTTAGTTCATTATTTATTTTTACTCGATATGACCTACATTCAAGATAGTTTTTAAACCACAGTAAAGTATTACCTCTAATACCGTTTCTTTCTAGAATTTGAAGGAGTTTGATATGTGACAGAGTGTCAAAGGCTTTACTGAAATCAATGAACAATAGCAATGTTTTTTATTACTTAAACAGTTATTTATATAATTAGCAAAATTTCCTAATAGATTGTTAATATTTTTTCCCTTTTGGAAGACAAATTGATTACTATTCATTATATTGAATTTTTTTATGAAATTATTTAGTCTTCTAACCACTACTTCCTCCAGAATCTTCTCTAACACAGGTAAAATTGGAAAATATTACTTTAAGGGCGGCGTGTCACGAAGCGTAGGTGTTGTACTTGCATCCTTAAACTAAATTCCATTTTTGCTCGCGACAATTAGATAATTAGTACTGGCAATAGAGGTTTTAAAAACGCAATACATACAATATAACTATTAAAACGCGCAAATACATTTTGATATAGGATTAGTGAATTGCTCCTTTTTTTGTTTTACTTATTTTACTTTACTTTACTTTACTTTGTCGCTGCTATCTTTAAAATAATTAAAGTGGATGCTGCTTGCCTGTGGCAGCAATTGTAAGATTACCGCACCGCAAATGCTGCGTTTAATATGTTTATAGCTTTACTCGTACCTATCCACTTTTAAATAATAGCATATAAGAAAATATATTATAGTGTCATATATTGTAGAAACATATATTGTAGAAACAGAACTTTCACTGTAAAATTAAGAAAACATCTTTTAGAGTAAAAGGAAAATTCTAGAGATATTGCAACAACAAGCAACGTGAACAAAATATACAAACAAAAATGAAGTCGCGATAGAGTTATCGAGAAGGCGAAACCCCGAATGTTCGACTTCAAGAACCTTCATCAGACTGATTACGTGGGCATATAAAAAGGCAAGAAATTGCAGGCAACGTGTAGTAAGAATTCGGTCAGTCTTGAGTAAAGACGCGTTGCAAGTGAAGAGAACAGTCGTGGTTTGAAGATCGCAGTTGAAAATATCGGCGTTGTAAGCAAAGAATAATTGCGAACGAGCAATTAATGTAGTATTCGTCAAGTTGTAAACGGTGGCACACAAAAGTAGTGCGTAGAATAATGAGTTTAATTGAAACTAAGCACCAATTTATTTTTATTTTCTTTGCAATCAACGAAATCATATTCTAAACGTTTTTAAAAAGGTAAAAACGTAACAATATACATAAGTTACTAGTTATTTAAATTATTACACTACAATTACTACATTATTTTGAAAATTCTACGATATGTAAAACCTAAATTGTCATTTGAAACTATAAAAAAATTTTAACCACTTTATTATTATCTACTTTTTTTTTTAATCAAATCATCATATTGAAGAAAAATTTCTGTTATTCTACAAACGTATCAGTACACTTGAGAAAATGCATTTCCCTTATCAGTAGGTCATAGCTGACCTATACATACATAATTGGTCATTACAGCCCTTCAGTCAGGATTATGACCTAGCTTTTCACACCACTGGCGTTGTGTGTGTTAATTTTATAATTGAGTGGCAGGACCTACAGTTTAAAGTCTACTCCAAACGACAGATTTTTGTGAAACTTTGTAATGGCAATTTTATTTACTCTCGGAGTTTTACCAGAAATAAGTTGAGAGGAAGTTGTTAACGAAATATTTTTTTTTTCATTGTTCGTTTTGTTGGAGATATCTGACCTATGATTTAAACCGTGGCCTCACATCTAATAAGCCAACACACTAGCTAATAGACAACTAACCTATAACAGAGAAGATTTTAAATGCGTAAAAAGTACATCACATTTAAAATGCCAATGATTTGCATGCAAGTTTTATAAAACCATAATGCGTTTTAGAAAAAAATAATTTGTCCAGAGCCATATGACGTACACGAATTTTATTCGTTTTTCTAAAAAGAATACTGGTGTGAAGATCCCCATGGGACCCCTGATTTTCATACAGATAGCTAAAACGTGCCATGCCGTGTTTTCCAAGCAGAGGTCATGGCAAGTATGAGAGCCGCTTGTTAGGTGGCAGGATTTTTTTTTTTTGAAAATCTCTTAGTTTAATAGGACAGTCAGACTACTACTATTAAGTCCCTCATGAAAACAGTTTCAACGTCCGTCCTTGTCTATGAATGCAAAGGATTACATAAGGATCGGATCCTTCTAATTCTTATATGGATTCCGCGACAATTGCATTACTGATGAACTGCCCAGAGCCGGTACGAAACTTGTCATCTTCGACATATTACAGGGCATAAGTATTTCGATTGCTTCAGTTAATTTGAATGTTACCCACACTTATTATAGGAAAACTCAATCTTATTAGTAACAAGAGAGTATATGCAATATTACTTGACTCTGCTGAATACGTATGGATATTAAAAGAACTGAATCACTTCATTCCTTAAATCGCACGATCAGCCATTGCACAATAGCGGTTTTTATTCGCTACAGTACTTTTAGTATGGAAAAGATTTTTGAATTCTTACTTTCTTTCATCTTCTAATATAATATTTCTGTTATAGATACATACTATACATACATACATAATTGGTTATTACAACTCCTCAGATAGGACTACGACTTAGCTTTTCACGCCACTTATGAAGTGTGCGTTAATTTTACACATGAGTGACGGGACCTACAAGTTGAAGTTGAATCTGAATGACAGATTTTTGAGAAGCTTTTTGAAGACAATTTTATTTACTACCAGAGTTTTTGCCGAAAATCTGCTGAGACGCATTCTCCAAAGAAATATTTCTCCATATTTCGTTTTTCTGGAGATGTGTGACGTGTGGTTTGAACCTTGGCCTCAAGCCTAATAAGCCTACTAGACTGCGGCGACTATTGCTATAGAAAGATTTATTTTGGACTATGATTGGTTTTCTGTAGGGAATGTCCTCTAGGGGATGTTTAATTTCCAAATTGAATTGACGTAAATGCTGGCCTAAGTGAGATCCCTTTCGTTCGACAGAGCCCGCCACCATATATAATCTACTTTAGCGCACTGTTATGTGATATTCTTTGGTGACGCAGTCCTATTCTTTCAATTTCATCTGATGAAAATGAGCACACGAAGATTCTACTTCAAGAACATTTATCAGACTGATTACGTGGGCATATAAAAAGGCAAGACAAAAAAGGTAACCGGTAGCAAGAATTCAGTTAGTCTTGTGTGAAGACGGGTTGCGTGTAAAGAAAACAGTCGTGGTTTGAAGATCGTCGTTGTAAAGATCTACCGAACATTTGTTACTGTGTAGGCGAACAGAAGTGTGAATAAGAATAACGAATAAAGTAAGTTATTGTTGGATTCATCAAGTTGTAAACGGTGGCACATAAAAGTATTGCGAACAATAAAGAGTTTAATTGAAACTAAACACATTTGTTTTTATTTTGTTTGCAATCAACGAACTCTATTTTAAACGTTTTTAAAAAGGTAAAAACGTAACAATATTACATTCTGCTAACAATATATTATTTTTATGTGAAGTCCCCATTCCTCCCGCTATATTTTTTAAAATAACAACATGTCGACGTAAGTCGTAATGAAGGCCAATTATCTTTTTCGACTTAGGCTGTTATTGCTTGAGAACACAGGGTTAATTTTTTGTTTCTTAAAGAGATTGACACTTCGTTTGATTAAATCGGATAAAAATTACCTTAGCTATTATTTAAACAGTCTACTTATATTTTTCATATCTATATCCTTTCAAATGAACTTTTAGTTCAATAATTTCCAGAATTTTTGATGGATCTTGATTGGCTACCGGAATATGTTTCAATTTCACTTTTGAGCGACCACCAGAAGTTGGCTTATGTATGCGGAAGGAGAAATAATAATATTTGCAAAAAACACAAATATTAGCCGACTTCTGATAGTCGTGCAAACGTGAAATTGGCAGATTTTGCGATAAACAATCAGGATCCATCGAAACTTTTGAAAATTTTTGAAATGAAAGTTCATTTGATAATATGACATATATAAAAAATATGACTCGACTGTTAGACTATTTAAATAAAAACTACAGTAATTTTTGTCCGATTTGATCAAACAAAGTGTCAGTCTCTTCACAAGATAATGCACTTTCAGAATGTCATCACTTCTTTTATATATTTTAATTAACTTTTGCAATTAATAATAGCTAAACTTGAAAAAATGAGAAAAAAATCATATTTTCCAAGTTTAACTGATCAAAACTCATAACATGTAAGCTTGAACCATATGTTTATGTATACCATTTTAAAGGCTAAACTGTCCCCTTTTCAAAAAATTTTGGGTATTGCAAATTGGTTAAAAAATATTTGGGTAATCAATAATTTTGTTTGAAAAGATCAAAAATACCGTTTTTGCAAATAAAGCAAGTTTGGAGGGTTCGAGAAATATGTGAAAATAAAATATATTTGAGTTCTACTCAACAAAACTGACAACCTGCACTATGTCATTAGCTGGGTTTATTTTGACTGTCGCACCTTGTAATTTATATACAATAGTTTATTTGAGGTCCTAACAAAATGAGGTCCTTAGAACCAAGTGGCAGGTTTTAAGAAAATCAAATCCAATCGAAATATTTAAATAATAGAAGTGACCTTATGAATATGAGACCCATTATATTAGAGTGGTAATTGATTTTCAATTGTTCTGATTTCATTAAAGGTATTTCAATAAAAGATTATTTTTTATTCAGAAATTTATGTTAAATTTATTAAGTAATCAAATATCCTATGGAAATTGGATAGTATTGTCCGTATTAGATGAAGGCTTTTCCAGGAATGTATTCAATAAATATTTCTTTCTTTTTGGTTTCCTACTTTCTTTACTTCTTAATTTATTTATCTTCGTATCTTTAAGGAAATGGTGAACAGCTCATATTGTCTGTACATGGTAAGCCATAACGTGTACACTCAAACACTGTTCATTGCTTCTTTTATCAATTGGCAGAGTATGCATTACACCTGCTACATTGAAATGAGAAGTATCGATTTCAATATTGTCAAGGTTATTCGTGGCATAAATTGCTCTATTTACACGTTATATACACACGTATAATGTGTGTATTAAATGTGTTAAAAAATCTCATTAAAATAATATTCTTTCACACCTTAGACAGCATCTGCTTACAAATGAAAGCACAAAACATGAAAAAGAGCTGCACAGGATTGTAAGTGATATCAATTACTCTGAAATTTAATCTTGTAAATGGTCAGCAAATAATATTGGAAAATAATAATTGGCTTGCAGTTTGAGCTTTTGTTTTTCTTTTTTTTAGTATAAAAAAGTACTGTATTTAAAACTTAAGTTCATTGATACTATCTCTATGCCACCAGTATAAATCCAATAAATAGTGTTAAATTTATAAAAAATATACAGGTTCGGCAGTGGTGAAATTGTAAAGTTAGTAAAATTCAATACAGAAATTTAAAATTTGAGTTACTGTCGAGATGAAAAATATTTTTGTAATGATTGTAATGTGAAAACTTATTTTTGAAATACTTTTGCATTGGAGATAGAAATAAGTTATATTTGCATTAATTTATAAAAAAAATTATAAGAAATTGATATGCTTACACTACATATGTGTATGAATACAAGTTTTACAAAATTAAGACCATCACACTTTTACGCCCAACATCTTTAAACTTTACGAAATCAATAGATAAAGGAAATTCCTTATAGATGAATTATATGTATTCAAACTCTTTAACATACATACCAAGAGTACCGGTGTGGAATGAGGGTTAAGATAGAAATGTCTCATTTATTGTAAACGAGCCTTATTTTTTTCTTTAGTTGGTGATGACATCTGGTTAACATACTTAGGGCCATTATTACCACTTGCCGTTAACTAAAGGAAGGATTTTAACGGACAGATAAATTCTTTTTCATTATTATAAGTGGACAATATGGTAGAAGTGAGCGTTAAGCTAAACGGAGGATCATCCTACCGGCAACATTTAAAGTTAAGTTTATGTTTGAACTTGCCATATTATATATTATTTTTAATATATCAACTTCAAATATAAACATCAAAAATAACCGTTAATATATTAATAGTTTTTCAAATTAAAATTGATGTTGTGGTATTCATTACATTCGTTTTAAAACAAAAAACACAAAAATAAAACCTAAAACCTCAACACATACATAATTGGTCATTACAACCCTTCAGTCAGGATTACGACCTTGTTTCTCACACCACTTATGTTGTGTGTGTTAATTTTATACATGAGTGGCGGGACCTACAGTTTAAAGTCGACTCCGAACGACAGATTTTTGAGAAACTTTTCATGGCAATTTTATTTACTCTCAGAGTTTTTGCCAGAAATCTGCTGAGAGGAAGTCGCCGAAAAAATACTTTTTGTATTTAATTTTGATGTCTGGCTGTCTGAAGCCAACACACTACCTACTAGACCACGGCGACTTCTAAAAACCTCAACACCCAAATTTTATAAACAAAATGAAAAAATATAACAAATAAGAAATCACGTAGTTGCCAATGCATTTTTAAAGCACTTGTTTAATTGAGCAGTGTTATCGACATTGCTCCAGCACTATTTTGAAAAACTTAACTCTATTTTATCTGTAAGTTGTAATAACGAAAATAAGTTGAAGGTGACTTTAAAGTTCACTTTCACCTTTAACTAAACCCAACTTAACATCAAGTTGTAATAATGGCCCTTAGTGTACACGAAATCAGTAGACAAACAATATTTTATTTTTTCATCACGTTAAAGATGCTGAATTTTATACCAAAAAATGATTATTTGCGGAATCATTTATTTTTAATATTCAGTTGCAGACGAGTGGTGGAGAGCAGTGTAGAATGTTTGTCGAGATATAGGGATTTCAATGAAATGAAGAATGTTTCAAAGCTATGGAAAAAATCCAAAAGTGTGATATATGGGTGCCACATGAATTAAATAACAAACAAATTGAAATTAAATAACAAACCACTTGTGAAATTTTGCTTCAAAGATACGATAGAAAATCAATGTTGCACAGAATGGTTACTGGCGATAAAATATGGATTTATTTTCAGAATTCTAAACTGAAAAAATCATGGGTTATCAAATGGGACAACCACCAATTACGGCTGTAAGCCAGATCGATTCGGCAGGAAGACAATGCTGTGTTTGTAGGGGGACGAGTTCCTAAAATCTGGTGAAATAGTTAATACAGATCACCACCGACAACAAATGATTAATTTGAACCATGCATTGACTGAAAAACGCCAAGAATCGGTTACAAGACACCACAATGTTTTTTTGCAACATGACAATGTAGCTGCAAACAACGCAAAACCGATTCAGGACACAATTAAAGCATTATGCTGGGAGCTGCTAGCCTATTCGTCATTTTCACCGACATTGGCTGTTTCCGGGAACACGTATTGGCTGATTAGCAATTCGATTCCTGGAAATAAATCGAAAATTGGTATGTTCCACAAGACTAACAGGTTAATTGGCGTGGAATCCAGAAACTGCCTGAAGGATGAAAAAATTTTTGGCCAGCAATGGCTAACAAAAGTGTTTTATTTTCCTATTGTTTTATTTAAATTTAAACTTCTTTTGACTTTATCATGATTTGTTATAAGTTTTTAAAGTTTTTATTATTTTCTTCCAAAATTACATACACTTTTCTTTTACTCAATATAATGTAAGAAAAATATCATCACAAATGGCAATCGTGGTACATTCGAATCCATTTATTCACTTACTTTACGTATACCTAGGATATGTAAAGAAACAAGTACTTGAAAAACTTCAGACAGCATCTCGGCGACTGTATGATTATATATTCCAACTACGCAAGTAGTTAACTTATGGCTGGCATAGATGAAACAACAAACATGAAACAAAATTTTTTTAACGTTACAGTTATACTTCGAATATAAAAAGAAGCAGAAGATTAATAATATCATAAAAAATATCTTGGCAGTGGGTAGTGTGTTGACTTATTAGATGTGAGGCCACGGTTCAAACCCCAAGTCAGAATCTCGAACAAAACGAAATAGCAAAAAATAGTTCTTTAGCGGCTTCTTCTCAGGAGATTTCTGGCAAAAATTATGAAAATAAATAAAATTGCCATTAAAAGTTACTCTAGAATCTGTCGTTCAGAGTCGACTTTAAACTGTAGGTCCTGCCACTCACGTATAAAATTAACACACACAACATAAGTGGTGTGAGAAAATAGGTCGTAATCCTGACTAAAGGGTTGTAATGGCCAATTATGTATGTTATGTATGATTCAATAAAAACTATTAACTGATAGTGATGACAATGGCATTAGAAACGTCTGGGAAGTTTTCATACCTCTATTTATTTTTATTTCTTTAAGCTTGGGTAGTCAGCAAACATAATTGCCGAATTTGATGTGAGGAACAGCCATATTCAGTATTGTATTTTTGCTGTTAGAGTGCCACGTGATATGTGATTCGTCAAGATGGTGTCTTACGACTCATGATACCACCAATCCAAGGAGAGTTTTGTGAGAAATTAATCTCATTTTTGGTCTTTAGAATCATGTGACCTCGTATATAAAGACATTATAGTCAGAATTTTTGCCGGAAGATAATATTGCAGTTGCCATCACCAAATGGCAGGGCGATATACTGGGAAAAGTGTTGCAAAATTGACCAACTATTGCAACATTTTCATAAAATAATAATTTGTCTCCCAAAATAAATAAAATATTTATATTTTTTATGTCTCAAAACCTAAACGAAAAAAATCACCCACTACATGAAAAATAAGATCTTATCATATCCTTAATTCCTGTGAAAAAGAAGGATTGAAATTAAACCAAATACAGCCTCGTATTTATACGCATTGTTCTTCGTTTCCATCTTGCCACACAATTACAATGTTAAGCCCTTCTATGTTGTCCTCATCTTGATAATATCTTTTGCGGCAGCAAATAATAGTTATGGTGTCACATGAACATAAACTATTTATTTCTGTCCTGTACACCATGAAGCTGATATTGGCATAAATTCTCAGCTTTATTGTAACAAGTGTGTGTGTGTAACACAAATCGAAATAAAAAAACTACTGGTGTTAGCCACCAAGACAGTATGGAATTACTTACAGAAATTTCATTGATTTTTTCTAATTACGTAAATGGCCATAAGTTTTCCATGTTGTGACACGTTGTATATGTAGGTTAGAGCCTAACCACTAATAATGTGAAAATATTACGTACAAAGAGAACTTCTATATAAATTTACAATTTAATCTCTGAGCCAAATTATTTGCTTTTGGTTCCATAACAATCTAGTCAAATTGGTTAAAAGCACTGGTCTGGTTTTCTCTGTAAAATTTAAACTCACAAATTCGTTTATTTGATCAAATTCGAAACATAACGAATCATAGGAATGATATTTTACATACTTTTTATAACACGGTTGCGGTTAACCCATTCGCTGCCAAGTCTAAATTATATGAAGTCATTCCCATTGCCATTTATATTTTGAGTGTTATTGTTTACCAAAACATATAAGAGCACATATATTATCATACATAATCATGTACAAGCAGAAAATCAAAGACGAGTTGCTATACGAGTATACTCGTCCTTGACAGCGAATGGGTTAATCTATAGAGAGAGATCCTCTGGACTCTGCAACTTTTTTAATATGTTCTGTGACTGATTAATTAAATCGGTATCGTTAGGTACTAGAGTGGTCAACATACCACATTCGAGATACATTTTTATAAACTTTTTCTAAGTTGTGATTTCCTAAATGGTTTACGTCATTTATATTTCGGTGTTACGGGAGTAACCGTACTAAGAAATGTCTCCTGACAAATCTGAAGGTAGGTAGGTAGATAGAAGTGAATATCACCTCGATGGAGTCATGAGCGGTCGCACTTAGACCGCACACAGGACCCATTGTTATACCACAGTTTCACATTCTCCCCTAGTCCAGGAACCACTCGGAGCTTTCGATGAAGCGACTCAGAATGCTAAAATCTATGAATGATCGTTGATCCAGATCCTCCATATAGTAGGCACCCAGGTACCTCTTTCTGCTCCGACCAAGTGCCGAATATGTATACAGTAGGTGCAGCTTCTGCAGAAGTAATTTGTAAGATGTCCAAGACCAATACGCCTCGCTTGCGTTCCTATAATACAATACCCTGTAATAACCGCGAGAACAGTGATGATCTTACTTCTTTGGAGTTGGAGCAGAGCCGCCGCGCGCCTCTAATCCAGTCTTGGCCAGATTTTCGGCGCCGTTCCACCCGTGTCCGAAGCTGCCCATCTACTGTTGACAAGGTCCACGATTGCATTGTCAATTATAAGCTTGCAGGTATCCAAATGGATCCCTAATGTAGAGATTTCATCAGAGAGTTCGATGGTTGTGTCCCTTCTGGCCAGTTCATCTGCTTTACAGTTGCCGGGAATGTTCCTATGTCCCGGTACCCATGTGATATAAACATCATATCGATTCGCCGCCTCCTTAAGACACCTGAGACTGTCATATACCGTCCTGGAGTTCATTAACTTAGGATCCAATGCCCTGATAGCCGCTTGGCTATCGGAAAGTATGGTGATTTTCTGCGTGTGAACATTTTTGTCCACAATTATTTTCACCACTGCCTGAATTGTCGACACTTCCGCTTGAGAGACGCTGCAGTGATTCGGTAGCTTTATAGACCGGTATATTTCGATAGATTCCAAATAAATTTCACACCCAACGGCTCCCTCCAGCTTGAACCATCGGTGTATATTTGTACGGAGTCGTTTGTGAGGTGCGCCGCACCATTCTTCCAGTCCTCCCTTTCCAGAATGGATGTAATAAAATTCATTGAGAAGTCATATCGCGGTGTCATGTAGTCACTGCTTCCGAAAATCCCAAATATCAAAAAATTCAAATATGTTCGTATGACCAATGCCCAAATCACTGTCCAGTCGCCCAGAGACACCTACACACTTTAGCCGCCCCGCCCCTGCAGTAGAGGTCAAGCGGTAGAAGGTATAAGACTATCTCCAGAGCGAGCGTAGGAGCAGTGCGCAGGGCACCACTAATAATTATACAAGCAGATCATTGCAACCTACGTATTACGTTCAAGTTTGCTGTCATAGTACTGTTGGTCATATTCCCTCATTAAATATTGTAGGCTTACAGATAGACAGAACCGATTCCGAAAAGCTTCCAGATCGTATACGTGTAATTTTGATTAAATTTTGATTAAATTTTCTTCTCTTTACACCTTTTTTGTTCAGAGGTATCTAAAATATTTTGTTTTAGCATGGTATTATTGCTAATAGAAACCTTTACGTAAGTCCTCTTCGATGTCTTTTTAAATGTACAATAATATTCGCCAATTACATGGTGCGACAGTGAAAATACACCCGAGTAACTCAAAAATACTTTTTTTTTATTTTTCTCGAACCCTCCAAACTTGTTTTATTTGACAAATACGGTTTATTTCGACTTTACGCACAAATTTATTGATTACATAAACATTTCTGAACCAATTTAACAAATTTAAACTTTCTTGGAGAGCGAAGGGATGGGCCTTTAAAACGGTATATATACATTTATTATTCGACTTAATATTATACGTTGTTTGATGACATAAATTTGGCAAATGCGAATTAATTTCATATTCAAGTTTGTCCATTCTTAGTAACAAACTTTAATTAACAGATATAAAATAAGTTAGATGTCATTCTTAAAGTGCATTCTGTTGTGAAGAGATGGACACTTCGTTTGATAAAGGCGAACAAAAATTACCGTAGTTATCATTTAAAAAGTATAACAGTCGTGTTATATTTTTTTTGTATATTTTTTCAAATGAACTTTCAGTTAAAAATTTTTCAGAATTTTTCAATGAATCTTGATTGTTTATTAAAAAAAGTGTCAATTTCACGTTTCAGAGACCCCCAGAAGTTGGGCAATGCATATTGGCCTACCGTTTGAAAGGCTAATCTCTCATTTCTAAAAAAAACTTTGGATTTCTAAAATAGGTTAAAAAATATTTGGGTAATCAATAGTTTTGTGTGAAAAGATTAAAAATACAATTTTTATCAAATAATACAAGTTTGGAGGGATCGAGAAATATAAGAAATATTTTTGAGTTCTACTCAACAAAACTCACAACCTACACTATGTCATTAGATGGGTGTATTTGGACTATCGCACCGTGTAATTAGTTATTGTTGTACGTATGGGAAGATTTATTCAATTGGTTCTTCGAATAAATGTGTTATAATGCAAAAATCCCTTGGAATTGTAATGCAATCATTGTTGTCAACTGTTATTTCACCATCACCAATTAAAAGCAATTACTTTCAAAATATAACTGCGCGCGTACATTAATAGTGAGGCTTAATGTGTCAACGTATCTTTCATTGTTGGATCTAAAGCTTCAAACTGTTTTCTTTTGTGTCAATCAAAGTTTTCTTAGCACTGAATACGCTATCCTTCCACTATCCAATGAAGTGGCTGCTCTATTAGAAGCGATTTCACCACCCGTTCTTACAGTTGTCAGAACAAAGGTTATTAAAATTCTCAATTTCTTGTATGATCGTTTCATAAGTCAATTTTGGCTGTTGATTTATTTTAGGAACATTTTCTTGGATCAAACTTTTGTTCTGGAAGGAATATCTTTTCTGAAGGGATTTGGTTATAGCATAATTAACTGAGTCAAAGCTCTGTAAATAAATCAATAAAAACTGTAAATAATCACAACGTCATTTGGCAACCAATTAACATACAAAATTTAAATAATTTATAGTAGCCGCAGTCTAGTAGGTAGTGTGTTGGCTTATTAGACGTAAGGCTGTATTTGAAACCTCAGCCTAGACATTACGAACAATCATCGAAGATTTCTTCTCAGCAGAACAAACTAACAAAAACTCTGACAGTCAATAAAATTGCCATTAAAAGTTTCCTAAAAAATTCTTTCGTTTGGAGTCGACCTGTAGTATGATTTTACAGTTGTCAATACTGGCACAACATTTCATATGCATAAACAAAAGAATATCCAATTGCATATGAGCAGCGACCACTTGACTTAATGTTATTGACCGTCGCGCACATGCAACGATCATTTGACACTTTGTTGTCAGGCCGCTGACTGCATTGGTTTGCATATAATATGTAGTATGTGTGTTGTTGTTGTATGGCATTGCTGGTGATCGTGTGTAGCTCTCTTTACACTTTACCGTGGGAATTATTGTGGATAATAGGCGCGTGTCATATAACATCCACTTGTCCCATAATTATTACACACACAAACCAATATAATATAGTTAAACATATAATGTACACACAAACATATGTTATAGTATTAAGTCAATACAAAATTGTATTAGAATTAAGGGTTTGATTTGGAATTGTCAAATCAGCCAAAATTTAGTATAAAAGAAGGGACATTTTCCCTCAAGAAGTCAATCAATAAAATTTAACCAAATAGTGCGGTTCAGCTGCACTTAGTTAAAACTATTGATCTTTTTATTTGATAGTGCTCCTTGAGTGCACAAAATAAAATTAAATAAATAAATACGTTACATGGCGATCCTGCCACTATTCTAGAAGTGCTTCAGTTATTAGCACCTAGAATATAACAGTGATCCTGCCAAACTCTGAAGTGCTACAATAGCTAGCACTCAGAGAATAATATAACAAAAAATCTAAGAGTGCTTAAGAACAAGAGTCCTGCACTCAGAAAATAAAATCCTGGAGTGCTATAGATTTTTATTTGCACACAGGATAAATAAATAAATAAATAAATAAAAGCCTGGTGGATCAACCAAATATATCCACCAGTCGCGTTGAAGGAAGAACCGCCTGGCTAAGAGGCGTGAGGGACCTTGTACTTATGAAGCACACGATGACCGATGACCGATGAAGCAATATGACCAAGGACCCGAGAGGCACCAAGGACCTCAAGAATCAAGGATCAAAGAACAAAAACATGAAGAAGACAACCCGCATGTGGTTTAAGGTCTAACAGAACCTCTACCGCCGCTGCAGAATAACAACAACAAAAAAAAAATTTTTTTTAAACCAACGTGCTCCTCAAGGGTTGCACTGGCAGGGCCTATAAGCGTAAACCGCTCGAGGCAACTTAGAAATTAAAAAAAAAAAAAAAAATTATATATATAAATAACAGTATGTATATAAGTAAATTAACAATAATTCAATTTAAATTAAAAATTAAATTAAAATAAAATAAAATTAAAATTAAATAAAATACATATTACATATTAAGAAAATAAAATAAATTGGATCCCTCTAGTATGAATAGGGTAAAAATTAGGCCTAAGAATCCCATTGCGGATAGTCCACAGATAAAAACAAAAATTTCAAGTGAAGAATATTTGGTATGGTTGACCAAATATTGGAAATCAATAGGAATGAATAGAGCTCCAACTATGGAGGACGTAATTAATAAAAATTCCATAGAAGAAGAAACAATTCGAATGTTAAGACATTTTAAAATTTAATAATTTCTTTTCTCTGAATATGTACAAGACACAAACTAAATTAGATAGGCCAACGGCCAATGTTATAAATGAGTTAGAAGTACTTCAAAATAAAATAAACTTAGATAAGATTGAAATTTGTTTGATTATAGTAACAATTTTGTTAGGATTGAATTTTGTATTAAAGGTATACAGTATGCATACTAGAAGACTTAGAAAGAGATATTCAAGTAGAGCCAATGAATTGGACAAGATCTAAATGGACTGGCAGGAAATAATTAAAAGGTTAAGACTGTTAAAAGACGATTTTGACAAATCATATAAATGTTTAAATTTAGAAAGAAATATAAAGGACGAAACGGTAGTAAAGCATCTGAGGACTTTGTTTGACAGATTCGAAAGAATCAGAGTAGTTGTTAATGTAAATTTCAGTAAGCTTACAACACCCCACAAAGCAGCAGCCGAATGTTTCTTTTCTGATGTAAGGAGTAGGCTAATAAGCATTTTATCAAAAAAAGGTTTATATATTGAATTACCAACTACATTCCATGAGGAAGTATCTTATAAACTAACGACAGACCAAAAATCTAACGAAACATTGGTTCTATTGTATAATCAGGAAACAAAACCTGAAATAATTTCAACAAACATGACCCAGACAATAGTAGAATTTCTAAACACAGCATCAAAGCTCGTAATCGACTTTGATGGCAGGTCAGAAAACCTGAGAGCATTTATAGACTCCTTGCAATTGCTGAACACAATTAAAGGTGACAATGAAGCGAAGCCGGGTCTTTAATAAAGACTAATTTGAAAGGAACCGCTAGGAATCTAATTGAAGATGAAGGTACAATATCGGAAATAATCAGTAAATTGCGCGCTACGGTCAAGGGCGAGTCGGTAGAAGTACTGACAGCTAAAATTATGAATACTAGACAAAATAATAAAACTGCAAACAATTACTGCAGTGAAATTGAAAACTTAACAAAATCATTGGAAAGCGCATATATATCAGACGGTTTGTCATGTGAATTAGCAAACAAGTATTCAACGCAAGTTGCCGTTAAGGCATTAACGAAAAATTGTACCATAGATAGGGTAAAACTTATTATGGAGGCAGGCCAATTCAACAACATGAATGAGGCAATTACTAAATTTGTTAACAGTTGCACAGAAGCAACTGGCCAGCAAAATGCGTTGCTATATTTGGGTAGGAAATATAATCGACCTATTAACAGAGGAAATAATAATCAGTATCGAAGAAAATATAATAATTTTCCCAATAACAACATTAATAACAATTTTAGACCTCCACAAAGACCAGGAAATAACAGAAATAGGCAAGGTTTCAACAATAGACGTAGAAATGGAAACTACGTAAGAGCAACTGACTCATACGAAAACGGTTCGGAAAACTCCGACAACCCCCTAAGATAAGCTCAACACATAATAAAATATACAACCTTAATCTCAACTTGAGTTTTTTTGTGCATATGGAAATTAATAATACTAACCACATAGTAACGTTGTTGGTGGACACAGGAGCAGATATTTCAATCGTAAAAAATAATTTTTTCAAACCCCAACAAATAAATAAAAGCATTACTACAACAATAACTGGAATAGGACAGGGATACCTGAAATCCATAGGAAAAATATTCTTGGAAATGAAATTTAAAAACTTTTTAATACCACATTACTTTCAGGTGGTTCAGAACAATTTTCCCATACCTTGTGATGGAATTATTGGTTTGGACTTCTTGAAAAGATATAATTGTGTGTTGGATTTCAATGAAGAACATGACTATCTTGTTCTAAGACCCTCTAATCTGCAACATACAATAGACATACCAATAACAAATAATTATAATGAGATAACACTACCTCCAAGGTCAGAAGTAATAAGACAAATTAAATTTGAGAATCTTAAAAATGAAATATTGATACCAAATCAGGAAGTAACAACAGGGGTTTTTATACCAAATATTCTAGTTAAATCCAACAAAGCTTTTATTCGTTTTTTAAATACTAATGACAGTATAATTTCAATCAAACAGAATAGCATTAAAACCGAAAACATCTCTAACTATAATGTAATTACACAAAGATTAAACAAAATTAAAAATAGACAATCAAAGGTTATGGATATTTTAAAGAAAAACTTCCCAGAACAATTTAAACCAACACTAACGAAAATTTGCAAAGAATATAGTGACATTTTTGGTTTGGAAACAGAAACAATATCTACTAACAATTTCTATGAGCAAAAGTTGAGATTGAATGACAAACAGCCGGTATACATAAAAAACTATCGTATACCACATTCGCATAAGGATGAAATTAACAAACAGGTTAGAAAACTGATAGATGATAAAATAGTTGAACCATCATTTTCGGAATACAATAGTCCAATTTTATTGGTTCCAAAGAAATCACTTCCGGGTTCGGATGAGAAAAGATGGCGACTTGTGATAGACTACAGGCAAATAAATAAAAAATTGTTATCGGATAAATTCCCATTGCCTAGAATTGATGATATTCTAGACCAACTTGGCAGAGCAAAGTATTTTTCTTGTTTAGACTTGATGTCGGGATTTCACCAGATAGGATTAGAGAAAAACTCCAGAGATTTGACATCATTCTCTACGAGCAATGGTTCCTACAGATTTACTAGACTACCCTACGGCTTAAAGATAGCACCAAATTCCTTCCAAAGAATGATGACAATTGCTTTCAGTGGTCTGAAGCCGGATCAAGCATTTCTATATATGGATGACTTGGTCGTATTGGGATGCTCAGAAAAGCATATGCTTTCAAATTTGAAGGATGTTTTTAATCTCTGTCGTAAATACAATCTTAAGCTAAACCCAGAAAAGTGTTCATTTTTTATGAGAGAGGTAACCTACCTTGGACATAAGTGTACTGATAAGGGAATACTACCAGATGATAGTAAATACTCGGTAATCGAAAACTATCCGACACCCAAGGACGCGGATAGCGCAAAAAGGTTCATCGCTTTTTGTAATTATTACCGAAGGTTTATCAAAAATTTTTCCGAATACTCTAGACATCTTACACGATTGTCCAGAAAAGGGGTGCCATTTGAATGGACAGAAGATTGCGAATTTGCATTTAAATACTTAAAGAAAGCATTAATTAGTCCAACATTGCTTCAGTACCCCGACTTTACTAATGAATTTTGTATAACAACGGACGCAAGCAAGCATGCATGCGGTGCTGTTTTAACTCAAGAACATCAGGGTAAGCAACTTCCTATAGCTTACGCTTCAAAGACATTTACAAAGGGTGAAAGTAATAAATCAACCATTGAACAGGAATTAACTGCCATACACTGGGCTATCACACATTTCAGACCATATATCTATGGAAAACACTTTTTAGTTCGTACTGACCATAGACCTCTTTCTTATCTGTTCTCAATGAAAAACCCAAGTTCCAAATTAACAAGAATGAGACTAGATCTGGAAGAATATGATTTTACAGTTGAATACCTTAGGGGGAAGGACAATTATATCGCGGATGCGTTATCGCGAATTACTATAGAAGATTTTAAGGAAATGAATAGAAAGGTATCACGCGTGTTGAGAGTCACGACAAGGTCAGTGACTAAGCAAAAAGACAGTAGTAGGATAAATAATCAGCATAGAGCAAATAAAACAGATGTATTAAATGAGCCCAAAATATATGTACCATTTAAGAATAGTGACGTCAGAAAGTATTACAAATTAAAGATTTATCCCAATAAATGCTATATAAAGAAGGGAAAATCAATATTAGCTAGCATAAATATAAATGATATATTTACTAAAGAGGAACTTGACTTAAGACAATTTTTCTCTAGGCTCGAGAAATCGGCCAGTAAATTAAATATCAATAAGCTACAAGTAGCACCTAGTGAGAAAATTTTCGAATTTGTCTCAAAGTATGAATTTAGAAATATGGGCAATAAGGTACTAAATAGAATTAAAATAGCGCTTTTAAATGAAATAAAGATACTTGATATAAAGAATTCTAAGGAAATTCTAGAAGTCATGCTGAAATATCATGATGACCCTATCGAAGGAGGTCATTGCGGCATATATAGAACCGCAGAAAAAATAAAAAGATACTACTACTGGAAAAATATGACAAAGGACATAGCCAAATATGTAAAAGCATGTCACAAATGTCAAATAACAAAAACTACCAAACACGTTAAAGGCCCGATGATAATAACAGAAACGCCTAACAAACCGTTTGATACAGTGTATGTAGACACAATTGGACCATTTCCAAGATCAATACATGGAAATGAGTACGCAATCACATTAATATGTGACTTAACTAAATACCTGGTAACAATACCTATACCAAATAAATCGGCTAAGACGATCGCAAAAGCGATATTCGAAAATTTTGTACTTACCTATGGCCCAATGAAGACGTTCATTTCGGACATGGGTACAGAATATAAGAATTCTATATTAAACGAATTGTGCACTTTGTTGAAAATAGAGAAACTAACATCAACAGCACATCATCACCAGACCTTAGGTACAATAGAAAGAAGTCACAGAATTTTTAATGAATACGTACGTTCTTACATATCTGTAGAAAAAGATGACTGGGATGAATGGATTAGGTATTTCACATATTGTTTTAATACAACACCATCAACTGTACATAATTATTGTCCTTTTGAATTGGTTTTTAGTAAGGTACCAAACAGTTTCAAAGATTTCAATGAGGTAGACACAGTTACTCCACTATACAATATTGACGATTATGCCAAAGAGGCAAAATTTAGATTAGAACTTGCACTTAAGAGAGCAAAACATTTATTAGAAATAAATAAAATCAAACAGAAGAATAACTATGATAAGGATATATTAGATTATAATTTTAACATAGGAGATTTAGTTTTACTTAGGAATAATACAGGACATAAACTAGAGGAATCATATAAAGGTCCATACAAAATTAAAAATATAGATTTAAGAAATAATGTAACTATAGTTGATAAGAAAAATAATAAAGAGCAAGTAGTTCATAAAAATAGACTTAAGCTATATAACAAATAAGTTTTAATTATAACACTAAACTGGCCAGAAAAGTGAAATAATAATCTTTAAGATAAGATTTTTTTTTAACTACTTAAGTAAACTTATCACTAAACATTTATTAAAAACAAAATAAATATTAAAATTAAATATGAAATAATATTAAGATTGGATTATGTTAAATTAAGATTAATATGTAAAACATTCTGAGTCATTTAAATAAATACGTTACATGTTATTTCAGCATGACTTCTAGAATTTCCTTAGAATTCTTTATATCAAGTATCTTTATTAGTCATTTAAATAAATACTTTACATTTTAAGTTCACTAATAAAATATAATTTGAAATAGACGTAAAATCATTGTACTGTGTTGTGTAAAAGAATGTCCATAGAACAAAAGTTATATGAACATTCTTGTAAAGGGTGGAGGTGTAGCATGATTTTACAGTTGTCAATACTGGCACAACATTTCATATGCATAAACAAAAGAATATCCAATTGCATATGAGCAGCGACCACTTGACTTAATGTTATTGACCGTCGCGCACATGCAACGATCATTTGACACTTTGTTGTCAGGCCGCTGACTGCATTGGTTTGCATATAATATGTAGTATGTGTGTTGTTGTTGTATGGCATTGCTGGTGATCGTGTGTAGCTCTCTTTACACTTTACCGTGGGAATTATTGTGGATAATAGGCGCGTGTCATATAACATCCACTTGTCCCATAATTATTACACACACAAACCAATATAATATAGTTAAACATATAATGTACACACAAACATATGTTATAGTATTAAGTCAATACAAAATTGTATTAGAATTAAGGGTTTGATTTGGAATTGTCAAATCAGCCAAAATTTAGTATAAAAGAAGGGACATTTTCCCTCAAGAAGTCAATCAATAAAATTTAACCAAATAGTGCGGTTCAGCTGCACTTAGTTAAAACTATTGATCTTTTTATTTGATAGTGCTCCTTGAGTGCACAAAATAAAATTAAATAAATAAATACGTTACAGACCTTAAACTGTAGGTCCTTCCACTCATAGATAAAATTAAAGGAAATTTTAATACTGAAGGGTTGACCATAATGGCCAATTATGTATGTATGTATATTACGCACGCTAACATCGTCCAGAAAAATGGGAATGAATAACACATTCTATTCAAAATATTAGTCATTGCTGGCTACAAATTCTTTCATCTTTCAGACAATTTGTTGATTCCACTCTTGCTGCAAAAGTCAATTAGTCATTACAACCCTTCAGGCTGGATTACGACATAGCTTCTCACACACTTATATATGTTATGTGTGTTAATTTTACACATGATTAGAGGGACCTATGATTTAAAAACGACTACGAATGACAGATTATTTTTGAGAAAGTTTTCATCGCATTTTTTAATTATTCTCCGAGTTTTTGGTAGAAATCTGTCGAGAGCTAGAAATTTAGATCTTCTTATAGAATTAATTTGAATTTTTAATTAAGTTTCGAATTTTTAAATTTATTTGTATACCTATTGTATATTGTGGCAATATGGAAGAGTAGCTTCAGTTGACATAAGAGAGAATTGAGTTAAGGCGTTTGGCGCATTACAGAAGCAAAGGCGCTTAAACGTGTATAGTCCGTTTGAAAGAAATCTGTTTTTTAGCAATGTTATGTACTCTTTACTTTTTAGCTTAAGTTTTATGAATCAATAATGCATTGATCAAAACAACTTATGTACACATAGTTTTGTTTACATATTCAGATTTTCCATCCATCATATAACGGTATCGCTTAACTTCACTTAAGCTGTATAAATGCTAACCTTAAAAAAATAAAGTCATTATTTTAAAACACTTATGTTTACTTAAAACTGCACAATATATAAGCGCTTAAATTACTTAAGGTTCAGTTCAACACAAATTTCAGTTTCGAAAAAGCGCTTAAGTAGAAAAGGCGTAATATCTTCTGAATTCAACAATTTTTTTTTAAATAATCATCTTTCTCTAATAAACATGTTACCAATATATTAATTCATAGATTATTCGCAAAAATCAGGCAGAATAAAAATTACACAAAATTGATGATATCTCAAAACACCAATTTTCGACTTAAGCTACTCTTCCATAGTGCCACAGATCTTATAATTTCTTTATTTAAAAGAGCATGAATTTAAAAATTCTAAGCCAACATTAGCTACAAAATTCCTATTTTACCAGCTTCCTCTTCTAGAGAACATTTGTACCTGTACTAACATAAAAAAATAATGTAGGACACAAAACTAAAAATATAAGATTTTCTGATTTGATAGTGGTCAGGAAACGTGACTTTATTAAAATGTTAATAGAAGAGATTTTCAGATCATTTTAAAATAAAAAAAAATATTAACAAAAGTTTGTGTTTTGATATCAAACAATGACACAATAATCTTAAATATTTACCTGTGTAAATATCAGTGTAATAGGAAAGATAGGAGAGAATTACAATAAATTTATTTTAATTTTCTTATTATTAATTAAATAAAATTATTTGGGATTAAGGATGATTTGATAATAAAGATATTAAAAATGATAAATATTTAAAATAACATTACAATGATAAAAACTACTGAAAATCATTTTTAACATTACGATGACAAACTACACAAAATTATTTTTATTTACATAATATATATAGAATATATAATAATATAGAATATTGTTAATGTGATATAATATAGAATATTGTTAAGAAAATGGATACGGTGTACATCGTTTAACATTAAAATGACCAAAAGCTACACAAACAAATACAACGAATTTGTTACAAGTAAACCAACAACATCAGTATGAAAGAAAATCGGATAGACAAGAATGCGAGAACACAACAACAAGCAATATGAACAAAATACAAAAACAACAATGAAGTCGCCATAGAGTTTTCGAGAAAGCGAAACCACGACTTAAAGGACCTTCATCAAACTGTTTACGTGGGATACAAAAGGTAAGACAAAGCAGGCAACCAGTAGTAATAATTCAGTCAGTCTTGTGTGAAGACGCATTGCGTGTAAAGAAAACAGTTGTGGTTTAAAGATCTCCGCTGTAAAGATCTGCGTTGTAAGCAAAGAAGAATAGAGAACAGGCAATTATTGTTGGATTCATCAAGTTGTGAACAATGGCACATAGCGCGAACAATAAAGAATTTAATTGAATATATTTATATTATATATATTTCTCATGTCAACAACATCAGTAAAAAGGGGATAAACAAGTAAACAAAAATGCAACAACAAACAATGTAAACAAAATACATAGACAACAATGAAACAACGATGTTTACATTTGTGGGGATATCGAGAAGGCGAAGCCACGAATATTCAACTTTAAGATCATTCATCAGACTGTTTACGTTGGCGTATAAAAGGCAAGACAAAGCAGGCAACGGGGTCAGTAAAAATTCAGTAAGTCTTGTGTGAAGACGCGTTGCATGTGAGGAGAATAATCGTGGTTTGAAGATCTCCGTTATAAAGATAAAGAAGAATAACAAACATAGCAATTGTTGTTGTTTACATTAAGTTGTCAACAGTGGCACACAGTATTGTGCGAAAAATAAAGAATTTATCTAAAACTAAACACAAATTTATTTTTATTTTATATGCAATCTAAAAACGTAACAATATTTATCAAAGATATGCTCTTCGCAGTCAAATCAGCATTTTCGATTCCAGTGTCAAGGTGAGATGGTGCCCATATAATTTTAATTTATTTGGTTAACTATTGACGTTTCATATTTGTTGCGTATTATGCCGCATTGGGGTTGGCAAATATATTTATATCTGTCATGTATTTTCTTCGGTTTAACTAGACAGGAAACTATCGGCGGTAGCATTAAAGACCAAGTACTAGCCCTAGGCAGGTCTGCCAGCGATTAAATGAATGAATGTTTATTTGTCAGCCACTGTGCTTCTGCATGTGGAGTCATAAAGCCAGGACTAATCTGTAGGTTTTCTTGAAAAATCTGTGCACTTTCTAGTGGACAACTGAAGTCTTGCTATGTCATGAAGTTAAAAGTTTATTTAGTTTTAGGAAAGAGTTTTCGCATAAGATATATACACCGATCTATTATATGGGGCATATCGCCTTCCGATGGTTATAAAAGCTTCAATGCATCTTCGCACTGAGATATGGTAAAAATATTCGATTTCCAATTCGAAGCGTTAAATCAAAGCAAACACTTGCAACGCTTTGAAGACAAGTATGTTAGAATTATTAAAAAGATGATATCTCTAATAAAATTTGTTTATAATTAAGTATAGCGGTGGTAGTCGCGCTAGTCCCTGCGCTTACAAAATTCTTCAATTAGTTTGAGGGAATTCAGTTAGTACAGGGGCTGCGCTTACTTGTGTCGTCACAACGGGCCGCTACGTGTGCTTAAACGAGCTTTGGTAATCAAAGCTACTACTTAAACCTACCAGATACATAGTTTATCTGATACATAGATACATAGTTTATCGACTGAATTGTTACACGGAATAGTTAAAAATAAGAAAAGAAAAGCAAACTTCAATTGAGATTCGCCAAATAATCACAGATTTGCATAAGAAAGGAAAATCATTTGTAAGCAGGAATCATTCCATTATAAACAAATATAAGGAAAGGAAACCAAATGTAGAAAATTGGAGAACTTGCTGCGCGGAAGGTATACAAATCGTCTAACGAAATTGTAATTATCATGAGGGCAGTAAAGGCAATACAGCATATCTTGCTCACATCTGGAAAGTCAGGAAGTGTGAGCATCGAGATGTGATCTCTGCTAGGCAGAGTACCACGAAAAAATTCTTACATATCAAAAATAATCCAGGGTAAACGTATAAAATACGTAAAAATATATATGAACAAGTCGCTTTCGTTTTAGTGTAATATTAAATAAATTAAAGACAAATCTGGTGCCCAAAAAACCCTTTCAAAGATATATCGAAGTGAAAGCAAAGTTTGTGATGGTCTGGAGGTGCATTGGCAATATCATTAGAGGGTAATCAAGTTTTATTAGATGATTATAATTGATAGATTAAAAAGGCTTATTATCTGGATACAAGCAAACGGAATGTAGCTTCTAAATTGGAGAAATTGTACATTATGATCTGTATTTATGGATTTTAACCACATCTGGGTCTTTGAACAGAACAAAAATACTCAACTTAATTCTAAAATAGTGGACTAGCCAAAGTCGAATGATGCATGGAATTAAACTTGTGGATTCAACGTGAAGGAGACTAGGAGACCTAATAAAATTTAAAAGCCGGCAAACCAAATATTAAATAGTATTTAAACAGGCTGCCATAAGATCTCTGTCGAATGTTATGAATAATTCCAGGATCGTCAGGGAATGTCACCGTTGTCTCAACCTTCTTTCTGGACGCTACAGCATCAATCTTATCTGGGTCTCCGGACACTGTGACATTCCGGGAAACTGTAGAGCCGACGAGCTCGGCAGGGCTGGTGCACTACTTCAAACTGGCCGACGCGCGGAAGTTCTTTCGAGACGCCAACTTATCCTTGGTAAATGATTAGTCCTGCGCCATCGATAGGCTCACTTGACCCTGAATGGATAGAAGGCGCACTAACCAGTTAGTTGGACTTGGTCGTAACATCATCTCGATCACAGGTCATTGTGTCATTGGAAGACACGCGGAAAGAATGCAGCTCCCATTTAACGACTTCTGCCGTGGGTGCAGATCCGCTGAATAAGAAGAGACTACTGTCCATTTTCTTTGTCAATGCCCATCTTTGCGAGGTGCAGATATAGGTTATTTGGCTCTCCAATTCTTGTTAGCTTGACGAAGCTATCGTCCATTGATGTTAATGATATAGCTTCGTTTATCAAGCTTTCGGTCTGGTTTTCCAGCGTGGGGTAGTCGTGCTTTAAATGTGCAGCCCTTTCGCTGACTAGCTTCTTCCTGGTTTGGAGGAACTTGGTCAATACAGGGACTGATAACTTTGATTTGACGCCTTAAAATCGTAAAACTTTAAAAAAACGTGATTAATCTTCTAAGGAGGATAACTTTTGATTTATTAATTGTATTTTTTTTCTTGATTAATTCTACTTCAATTTTACTCACAGTAGATATTGGACTGTAATGAAGAATATAACAAAAATGGTATGAACAGAATATAAATAATTTTGTTAAATATTTTTTTTAAATAAAATTTTATTTTTGTCTGCAAATTTATTTTTAACCCAGCGTTCTTTTGTATTTTTAATCTCTTTGAATCACTCCACTGAAAATAAATATTTACTTTTAATTCAACCAAATTCAATCAAATAAATTTTAATGAAATCTTTCCCCAAAATCTGTAGAAAATAAAGTTTCAATGCTTTTGTTTTTCTTTTCTTTTTTTTTGTCTTTTGTTATAAAAACTCAAAAAGCACTCTCAGGAAGAAAACCTTGCCTTCAGTAATATAATAATTAGCTGTTGGAGATAAGAGAACAACTTTTATATCCAAATAAAGAAATTTTTAAAAATTTAAATTTTTAAACAATTACAGCAACCTGGCAAAAACAAGTTCTTTTTAAATAAACAACCGAAATATAATAAAAAACCAAAGAAAATAAAAAGGCAAATACAAGAATGAAATGCTTTCTCATTGACGGGTCGGAGATGAAGGAACTAATAAGTCAGATTTCAACTGCAGAGTAAAAATGATATGCTATTACCTTACACAGCATTGACAGTAAGTCTGCTACCATTACAAAAGTTATTTTAAGAAACAAAGGGGCAAAATTAAAAATAATAAAGAGATGAACAGATTTGAGATATAAAATTGAATACGAGCTAAAGAAAGCGAAAAGGTTGAAAGATAACAAAAGCGAACTACTTAAACTCTACATCTTGATTGACCATTTTAAAAGCAAAAATATGTTAAGAATTCAAAAATATATTCAAACAGGCTGTTATTATTTTATTATCTTACATTAAATATAACAATCGTAATTAGCACATTAGTAATGCTGAAAAAAATTCAATATTTGGAAAATAATTGTTTTATGAAATCTGTTTATTTATCCATTACAAGACAATAATATTCTAATTATTAAGAGTGGAGTACAAATATCATATGATCGGTGTAGTGTAACAGACCAGAGTGTACGAAAATATTCCACTAACCGCTAGACTACAAAACACACGAAAGTAATGTTTTATAATAAATATATAAAGTATCTTCTCTTCTCAGTCGAAAATACCCAGGACGATATAATATAGGACGGAGTAATGGACTAGACAAAAACTGAGCTTAATGTCATTTCTTCTTAACTCTCAAATCTCCTTGCTATCATATCTTTTTGTATTCATAAGAATATTCAAATAAAGCCAAGTATTTATTAACCTAATCCTTCAGTCAACATTACAACCTAGCTTCTCACACCACTGACGTTTTGTATGTTAATTTTATACATTAGTGGCGGAATCTATGGTTTCAAGTCGACTCGAACGACGGATTTTTGAGAACCTTTTAATGGTCATTTTATTTTCTCTCAGAATTTTTGCCAGAAATCTGCTGCGAGGAAGCAAAAATAATTCTTCATGTTTTGTTTTGTTATAGATGGCTGACCTGGAGTTTGAAACGTGGCCTTACGTCTAATATATTGTATTTACTTTCTAACTAAAAAAAGCTGCCATGTCACAATTACGCCGTGGAATGTAATATGCTTCCCTGTTTGAGTAAATAACTAAAACGTGATTGTGATAGACGTATGATGTGAAAATTTCAATTAGAAGCACAAATTAAGTTAAAACTGTTTGAAATTTTTACTGTATAATCCTTTTCTTAAAACAATATAAAATAATAAATAAAGAAATAACAGCAGATAAAAATTAATAATTTATTTTGTTTCAAATTGCAATTATCGTATATACAATAAACAGTAATTTTTAAAATATAAAAACATAACGTAAGAGCAAATATAATGAGTTGTTCAAAGAAATGTATATGAAATTGTTTAATAAATAGAACTATCTTGGGGTTTGGACTATTATTTTGGAACATATCAAGTATTCTTAAACATTTTAACTATAACATTATTTGTTATATGCTAAAGATAACAATACGTCATAAAGACGAACAATATTTAACATCCTTATAAGGATTTACGAAATTAAAAATTTATTATTATTGTGAGTTATTGTGATGATTTATTTGTTGAATTTTTCTTTCTTTACTTGAAAGTTTGATATATACATACATAATTGGCCATTTCAACCCTTCAGTCAGGATTACGGCCTAGCTTCTCACACCACTCATGTTGTGTGCGTTAATTTTTATACGTAAATGGCGGGACCTACAGTTTAACGTCGACTCCGAACGACAGATTTTTCAGAAACTTTTTCATGGCAGGTTTATTTACTCTCAGAGTTTTTGCCAGAAATATGCTGAGAGGAAATCGCCGAAGAAATATTTTTTTTTCATATTTCCTTTTGTTGCCTGACCTGTGATAAGAACCTGGGCTTTCGTCCAATAAGCCAACACACTACCTACTAGATCACGGCGAGATCATGTTTGATAGGTAAACGTAATAATAAAAAGAAATACTCAAAAATGAAATGGACATAAAAATTGCCCTAAAATAAAAAGATTGAAGAACAAGTTTAAAAAACTGAAAAGTAAATATTTTTTTGTCCCATTTAAGTATTTATGCGCCACATATCTTGTTTATTATAAAGGAACTCAATTTGTATACTATTATATACATCAGTTGCAGACTAGCTTTTTATGTGCCCCGATACAGAGGTTTGATATTTGACAAACAACATTTGTAACGTTTGGCAAATTTTGCAAGGGCATAACTAGCAATATGGTTATGTTTAAACAGATTGATCTCCACGTCACAACAAACATTTTTGGCTGTATCAGCAACTATATTTCGACATGGCGATAGTTTCACGTTCATCTTCCATCCAAGGTTTTGTCAATGATAAGAAAAGTTTTTTGAGATAGACCCTCCTACAGAAAGAATTTTCATTAAATGTATTGTATGGAGGAAATAAATTATGTATGAATTTATGAACTTATTGTTGACTATTCCACAAAGTATTGGTATGGGCCATCTGCAGGTATTTCTTGAACATAGCGTTAAGGAACACATATAGTCGTATGCATCGAATGTATTTATTTATAATTTAATATAATTCTGGCATTCATTACAGGAAGAAAGCAGGTGTACTATTTTATACTTAAGTATGATGATGAAGTCGCCGCAGTCTTGTAGGTAGTGTATTGGAGACCACTGTTCAAATAGTGTGTTGTTCTGACATCTTGAACAAAACGAAATATAATGACTTCCTCTCAGCAGGTTTCTGGAAAAAACTCCGTGAGTAAATAAAATGGACATGAAAAGTTCTTCAAAAATCTGTCTTCCAAGGTGGTCTTTAAAATGTAGGTCTCGCTTCTCATGTATAAACTTATCAATCAAAACATAAGTGGTATGAGAAACTGAATCGTAATTCTACTGAAGGATTATCGCCGTTCTGAAGGATGACAGAATTATTCGGACAGTTTTGAATCTCGTGTTGATTAAAGTACTCCTAAATTTAATATATTTGTTTGTTTGCATGTTTGGTTGTTTGTATATTGTGTATATATTAACTCAGAAATGTTCCTCTTCGCCGATTTTTCCCTGAAAATTAGGGTCAGTTGCCAACTACTCCATAGCTTACTCACCGAACATACTTCGTTATCTGCAATCGTCCTTGGTGATTTTGTAAAACACATGGAATAATTGACAACTAATTTGAGAAATATAACTTCAACAACTTTATTAAATGTCACTATCACTATCGGAAGCATATACTACGTTACTGTAGTAATTTTTTTAAATTCTATTCGGTATAAAGTCCCTTTACTTTACTACACCACATTCAGCGGTACAGTGAAGGTGGGTCACTAAATCTGTGACATAATCAATTCCTTGATGGAAATTAAAATTGTGTTTCATTCAAGAGCCATACAAACTGATCAGTATTATCATGCAGGAGCATAGATCCCATCTTTTGCCAGGGTCTCTTCAGTAACTTTACATGTATTTGACAATTGAGAATAACTTGGAAATTAAAAAGAAATTGGAAAAAGTAAATTTCATGCAAAAGATGTATATAGGCTATCAATTGCTCTCTCTTTCTCTCTCTCTCTTCTGTCCTATTAAATTCTTGATTAAACCTCAAATAACTATTTCTTCTTCCTAAGCTAAGAAGTGGAAAACTAAAGGAAAACATTCAAAAAAGACAACGAGTTGAAAAAATTAAGTAATTTAAGCTTAAACTCATGTTATCCCATCTTTAACAGCCCATATTGAACAATCTCTGAGAAAACTATATAAATCGAGAGTAGTTCCTACCGGCACGAAAAGCAATACGTTTCGATAACAGTCTGAAAAAGTCCCTGGATATATTTAGAGCGACAAGTTTCATCACAACTTTCAAAAAATCTTTCTATGGAAAGATAGTACGAGTATTATTGAAAGCGAACTGTATGTCACTGATCATACTGTTAAACTCTAAACGCATCCTTTTTGAGAACTGGTGTTGTGACTAAAAGTCGAATTATCAAATATTATTACTGTCGGCATGACAACATACCCCGAATATTTCAAAAGATTAATAGCTTTCGATACTGTGGTTTCCAATTTAAGCAACAGAAATTTTGTCTTGAATGTTAGTTGTGGCATTACCTCTACACAATTTTTAACTTCCTAGGTAACATTCGTTTATATCCAAATTTATTCTTGATGTTTATGTGTAGAACAATTCAACATACACAGTTACATCAACAAGACAGTCCATACACATCTTTTATGAAGCAGTAGAAACTGTTACACACGCCATGTAACCCTAACCTTACACCTTCATTCCTGTAGTTTTTCTATATTGAACGAAGGAAAGGAAAAATAAGTTCTCTGTAACTTTAATGGCTAAGAACTAAAAAGTACTTTATGTCATTAAAGCAACAAAGAGAAAATGTTTTTCATTTCTCTTTTGGGTTGCATGTGGCGAGGAAAGAAAACCAAAAATAAGACAGTTTTATCAAGCAATCCATTTTTTTCTTTGTTGAAAAGAAAAACATTTCTGAATATTAAGTCTTAATTATTACCTCCTTTTGTTTTCTTTAATTAATTTTAATTGCGTATATTAATATTCTTATTATGATTTAATTTCAAACAAACAGTTTTCTTTTCCTTTTGTTGTATTGTACTTCACATTTTCAGTCACAAAAATGAATGTTTCCTTCTGAAAAGCATTTTATTAAAAAAGAAAAACAACTGAAAAAATTAGAAATGTTGGTGGTTAACTTTTGTTACCCACTTAATTTTTTAAATACGCTTTATACATTAAAACAAGTAAAGACAAACGTTTATGGCATTTAATCATTTTACTAAATGATGTCTAGATTTAAGTCAAATAAAAATTGAATACTTAAGGTTTTTTTTGATACATTTAACAGTTATACACACATACGTACATATAATTGGTTACTATAACCCTTCAGTCAGGCATCAGATAGCTTATCACATTACTTATGTTGTGTGTGTTAATTTTATACTGAGTAACTGGAGGTACAGTTTGAAAGCCTACTCCCAACGACAGATTTTTTGAGAAACTTTTCAGGGCAATTTTTTTTATTCTCAGAGTTTTTGCCAGAAATTTGCTTAGAGGAAGAACGCTGAAGATATATTTTTTCATATTTTGTTGTGTTCGAACCGTGTCTGAACAGTGGCCTTCCGTCCAATAAGCCCACACACTACCTATTAGGAGTAGTATGTTTATGTATGTTCTCGACCAAAAACTCCATACAAAATTTGGAGCATGCATATCTGTAAAAGAGTAAGAACATTGCAGCATTGTGAAATGAATTGTGTGCGATCGGTCTTTAGGTTTGTAACATGTATTATGAAAAGGTAATGCTTTTTAATGTGTATGTGTGTGTGTGTGTGTTAAAATTTGGAAGAATGCATATCTGGAATTAAATCATTTTTATTTTCAATTTTTCCCTACAAATTTGGGATCATACCTGCTTTTTGTTGGTCCTTTCATTTGTATTGCTTTGCAAACGAATGGTTGGACGGACAGAATGAGTGTGTGCGTAACATGTAATATGTATGTATATTTTTTAATAGTAAATTCTTGGCACGTATTGTTCATGATCACAGGTAGAAGAAATAGAAATATAAACTAATAAGAAAGGGTAGGTTGGTTGTGCGGTTGTTTTTAATTTGATGAGAAAGAAATGTATAGCTGTGCCTGTGCGTTTTTTTCACGCATAAGTATAAGTAATATCTGTTTTCACATAATTGAATTTACTGATTGATCTACAACACCCCAGAGTATAAATAGACTTGCTTTTAAGAATTTAGAATTTTTTAGTTTTACTGTTTTAAATAAATGAAATTATAGAATACAGGGATTAATTAAAACAAATTAGTTTTTTTTTTTTTTTAGGTATACATATTTTATTTTTAGATTTTGTTATTTTGTACAATACAATACATATATCTATTTAATATAATAATAGTTAAACATTCGTTTATGCATATTAAATAGCTTAAGTGTTAACAAATATTTGTCATAAAATGTTTGGCATCTGCAAATGTCAAAAGATTCTGAATAAATTTTGCACAATAATACAAACGTATGACATATTAATAAATAAAAATGGATTACTTATTTTACTAATGTTACATATTCTTAGTTCATTTATAAGGCTTAAAAATCAATCTATATACTCTTTATCAATCTGATTACTATGTTTTGTTAATAGTTCTTCCAATTCAGCTGATGTTACCATTTTTGTTCCCCTTCTTTAAAAATTTAATAGTAGGTTGTGTTAGTGCGGGACGATGTACTCTGAATTATTTCATTTTAATTTATATTTATTGAATAAAAATTTTAAACACAAGTGCCCACAATTAAATGTATTAAATTTTTGTTTTCGTTCATAATTATATTCAATAGGAAATTTTAAGTAGTTGACAATCTCAAGTGGTGGTTGTAACTTTCCAAAGCTATCAAAGTATTCCTTATAGTTGGCCGACGAAAATCCTCTACCAAACCCTCCACGTGGGTGTCGGCTGGTAATGGTGGTTGCCCGATGGGGTGCCCACCAGCCAAGGGGGGAGTCCATACTCATTTGATTGTAGGTCGAATGAATTATGGCTCTCACCATAGGATAGAGGTATGGGCTGGACTAAGGTGTTATACGACCCGTGCCGATAGTCAGCCTGGCTGGGGGCCCATCAAAAATATCCCAGTCGTTAACGGAGTATCCTGGATACCGGGCGACCTCCAGGATTAACTAGCCTTACCTGGGCACAGCGGATCCCTGCTCAGGTGGACCTTCCCCTTATCCGCAACTCGTGGGACCAAAAATGAATAACAAAAATAAATTAAAGGAAAATCAGATAACTGCCTCCACTAGTGAGGACGAGAACGGAACTCGTAAAAATCCGCGTACGGGTGTTAAGCCGACGCCCGTCTCCACAGAAGAGGGAAAAGACTTGGTTGATGCTAAAGCAGACCAAGAACCTAGTACCTCAAAAAATAATAGAACACAACAAGCCAAAAGCGTCGGCCTTTCCAGAAGCAAGGTTGCTCCAAAAGCCGGACCTTCGTCCAGCAAGAGTGGCCTTGGTAATGTAAAGGTTGACACGGCTCAGAAAATGAAAGAATCGAAGCAGAGGTACAGGGAGCGATTGAGCGCAAAGCGGGTTCTAGACAGGATCTCCAAGATCCCAGTAGATAACCGCACGCAGCGCGAAGCACAATCACTGGCCTGGGCCAAGGAAAAGCTCGAAGAACTAGACAAGACGTCGACCATGGAGGTGGCTGTCAAAAGACAGCGATCTTCTGATGGAGACGCTCCAGGCGCTAAAAAATCACGCAGCTCGCATCGCACCAACACCTTATACAGTGAGGTGCTAAAAGACAGTATAGAAATGGCGGTTGTAGATCGCTCAGATCCAGACGGCAGTATTACACCGTCGAACTGGAGACTTGTAGCAGACGCCCTTGCAGACGTCTTCCTAGAAGTAATGGAGGAGAATCCGGGACCAGTTCCAGTCTACCAAATGTGTGGCTGGCACCAAGGACACGTGAAGCTAGTAACGTGTGCCGATAAGAGAGCCCTGGATCTCTTCTCCATCGCCATAAAGAGGGTAGGTGAAATCTGGAAGGGCGCCAAACTAGAAGTAGTGCCCAAGGATGCCATACCTAGCAGACCCCGAACACGCTCTTGGATACCTGTAACTCCAAAGGAGCCAGAAAATGTGCTAAAAATAATAAAAATGTGCAATCCAAAGTTACCAACACACAATTGGAAAATTGCAAAGTTGGAGGAGCGCCATGGATCTCGCTGTGCGACTATCATAATCAATCAGGAATCCCTGGAGCACCTGGCAAAATCCAATGGTGTGGTGGCCTTTGGATTTGAACATATTATCCTTAAAGTATATAAAAAGGATAATCGCCCCATGGAGTCGAGTGACAACGCCCCTCAGGGGGACAAGCCACAAGACGAACACATGGGCGCATCAGTCAATGAAGAAAAGGAGGAGGATAACCTTACAGCATCCTCAACGCAGATTCATACCCGGTCCAGAGTTAGCTCTCTCTCTTCCACTGGGTCGGATATAGCATCTGCATTTGATATGCTGTTAAGGGAATCTGATCTCCTGGACGAGGCTGATCAAGAAGATTATGGCCTAGACATTACGATGGTGGAGAAGAGAGAGGATGAAACAGACATGGTCCGAGTAATCCAAATAAATCTCCATCACTCTAAGGCAGCATCAGCTGCACTACTTCTCCGGCTGGCGAACAGAGGAGAAGACATAGCCCTGATCCAAGAACCATGGTCCATAGCCAATAAGGTTTGTGGATTAGGGCACAAAAATTATAGGCTGGTCCATGCCAAATGTGTAGGTAGACCCAGATCCTGTATACTCATTAAGAACAATTTAATGGCATATTTGCTTCCTAATTTCAGCAATGAAGACCTAACCACACTAACGGCGGAGATCAATGGTAAGCAACATTGGATCTCCTCCTGTTACATGCCGCATGACCTAAGCAGTCACCCACCACCAGATCCAGTGAAGAGACTGGTTACAGAGGCAAAGCGCTCAAATGTTGGCCTGCTGATTGGCTGTGATGCCAACTCTCATCACACTATATGGGGCAGCACGAACGTCAACGAACGGGGTGAGTCTCTTTTTGATTTTATTATATCTAATAACCTATTAGTTTGTAACACGGGTAATAAGCCCACATTTATAACGAAAAACAGAAGGGAGGTTTTGGACATAACCCTTACCTCCGGCAATATTTATGATAGTGTCAGAGATTGGAGAGTCTCGGAGGAGCACTCCTTTTCTGATCATAGGTTTATTGAATTTTCCCTTGGTAGGGAGAACAATACTGTAAGGGCGATTAGAAATCCTAGAAATACGAATTGGGATCTTTATGATCGCCTTGTCAGGCTGGGCTTGGACCCACTCACGAGCTGTAGTATAGATAGTATTTCTGGACTTGAGGCTACAGTGGCTGAATTCACTAAGGTCATAGTAGGGGCTTTTGAAAAAGCATGTCCGAAAAGGGTCAACAGGGGTGGAAAAAAACCACCCTGGTGGGACCGGGATCTGGACATGCTCAGAAAGGAGTCAAGACGACTCTTCAATGTGGCGAGAAAGTCCGGTAATGCGGATCAGTGGAGGGACTATAAAGTGTCCCTTGGAAAATACAAGAGAGTTCTAAGACGGGCTAAGAGGGACTCGTGGAGAAATTTCTGTAGCAACATGGAAACTATCAACGAAACTTCTAGGCTAAGGAGAATTCTCTCGACAACATCCTTTATACCCAGTGTACTGCAAAGGGAGGATGGCACATGGACCAACTCTGAGAAGGAAACTTTGGATCTTCTTGTGGACACCCACTTTCCACCGGGACAAGGTTCGGATGTGCGAACAACCGTCTCGGGGAGTGAATCACAGTGGGATTACTGCTCGATCATGTCTGCGGACGCGATAAAATGGGCGATAGACGGATTTAGACCGTTTAAATCTCCGGGACCGGACGGAATATATCCGGCACTCTTGCAACGTCTGGAAAGGAAACACATCAGAATGCTGGAGGCGATGTTTGTTGCCAGTATTCGGATGGGCCATATACCGTCGGAATGGTGTAAAGTGGGGGTAGTCTTCATACCGAAGGCTGGAAGAAACTCTCATACTACACCCAAGGACTTCAGACCCATAAGTCTATCCTCCTTCTTACTGAAGACTATGGAGAGACTCGTGGATGTGAATCTGCGTCAGACCTTGGATGGAAATCTCCTTTCCGGGGGACAACACGCATACATTAAGGGGAGGTCTGTTGAGACTGCCCTACACAGCCTGGTGTGCAGGATAGAGAAATCGCTGGCACAGAGGGAATACACTCTGGCTACTTTCCTTGACATCGAAGGAGCCTTCAATAATGTGGAACTTTGCGCAATAACCAGGGCGCTGGATAGTCTGGGTGTACGATCCACTATAGTGAACTGGATAACTAAGCTACTTTGTGGGAGAACAATCTACCCCACACTTGGGAGCTCACATACAACCAGAGCTATAGGGAGGGGAACTCCACAGGGCGGAGTACTCTCTCCTCTTTTGTGGAATCTGGTGATGAATGAGCTACTAGTGATACTAGAACAAAATGGATGTGAGGCAATTGCCTATGCGGATGACATTGTTCTTGTTATCTCCGGAAGATTTGTCGACACTATCAGAGATAGGATGCAACTGGCTCTGAGAAGGGTCTGCGTGTGGGCATCTGAACGTGGTTTGGGTGTTAACCCGGTGAAAACGGAAATAGTACTCTTCACAAGAAGGTACAAGCCACCGACATTTCGTCCATTGAAACTTAACGGGACGGAACTGAAACTCAAACAGGAGGCACACTTTCTAGGACTTATTCTGGATAGGAAGCTGTCTTGGAAATCGAATATCATTAACAGAACTAAAAAGGCTTCCATTGCCCTGTATGCTTGTAACAGAGTGTTGGGGAGAAAATGGGGCCTAGGACCTAGGATGACACACTGGATCTACACAGCGGTGGTCAGACCTATCTTAACCTATGGATGCCTAGTTTGGTGGGAATCCCTTGAAATTAAAACTAACTCGAAACTAATACAGCGACTGCAGATATCTGCCTGTATTATCATTAGTGGTGCCTTGCGCACTACACCTACGTCGGCACTGGAGATAATTTTAGGCCTCTTTCCGCTTGACCTTTTCTGTAGGGGAGTGGCTGCTAAAATAAGCAAACGTCTCTGGGCGACTGGACAGTGGCTTGACTCGGGCATAGGCCACGCAAGAATCCTGAGGGAAGTTGGAGCTGTCGGGAGCAGTGACTACATGACACCGAGGTACGACTTCACGAAGAGATTCAGGACATCGGTTCCGGATAACGGAGCCTGGAAGGGTGGTGTGACCCACCTGTTTAGAGACTCCGTACAAATCTACACCGATGGCTCTAAACTGAACGGAGCGGTTGGCAGTGGAATTTTTTCGGAATCAGTTGGAATAGCTCAGTCTATAAGACTACCAGACCACTGCAGTGTCTTTCAAGCGGAGGTGGTGGCCATACAGGCTGCGGCGAGTATTATTGGGGATGGAAGGGTCTCCAAGCGGAACGTTACCATACTTTCTGATAGCCAGGCGGCTATCAGGGCTTTGAGTTCTAACGTGATGAACTCCAAGACGGTGTACGGCTGTCGCAGATATCTCGACGAGATAGCGGAACGATATGACATCCATATCGTATGGGTACCGGGACACAGTGGTATTCCGGGCAACTGTAGAGCTGATGAACTTGCCAGGCGGGGCACGACCATCGAGCTCACCGCTGAGTTCTCGAATCTAGGCATACCAATGAGGACCTGCAAGCTCATAATTGATAATGCGATCGTCGATTCCGTCAACGACAGGTGGGCGGCCTCGGACACGGGTAGAACGGCTCGTAAAATCTGGCCAAGGCTGGATGAGGGGCGCACAAAGAGTCTACTTAAACTCCAAAGAGGCGCGCTCAGTGTAGTTGTCGGTGTCATTACGGGGCATTGCATTATGGGTACGCATGCGAGGCGCATTGGACTTGGACACCTTGCCAACGACTTCTGTAGAAGCTGCAGAGATGAGGAAGAAGAGGAGACTGTCTCTCACCTGCTGGGTACATGCCCGGCTCTATGTCAAAGAAGAAGGAAGTACTTGGGTACTTACTACATGGATGATCTGGAGGAACTGTCAGAGATTGACATTGGCAGCCTAAATCGCTTCATCAGGAGCTCCGAATGGTTTCGAGACTAGGGGATAATGGATGACTGTGGTAGCACAATGGGCCCAATGCGGCCTAAGTGTGTCCATCAACAAGAAAAATTTTTCTTGGATGGGCAGCCACCTCTACCTACCTACCTACTTATTCCTTATAGTTGTGGTTTTTATAATATGCTACCCAATGTGTTCCCATACCATTTGAATCATCTAAATTAACAATGCCGCATTCTTGTTTGAATGGTTTTTCAGGTATAGAATCACGCATGAAAACACCCCTAAAATGTTTGAGATGTCTTCCATATTTATTCAAATCCAAATCTGTTAATGGGCGATTGGGAAGGTTATCTAATAGTTTTTTGGAGCTGGACTATAATAGAGACCATATCCAGTTTTATATGGTTTGAGGTACAACCCTTTACCCATTGCAATTGATTCCATATATCTATTATGACGGTTAGCTTCAGCCAATTGTTCTTTTCCATTTTTGATAGCATTTACTGCTTTGACAATAGCGGATCCTCCACTTGCCAAACCGCCAAGCGCTGACAATGCTGTTAGTACGGGAATAAGTGGAAGAAATCCTCCAATTTTCGGTACAGGTATAACTCTCGGTATTATAATGTCTGCTCGCTTTTTCCCTTTAAAATTTGAATGAATAGCCTTTTTTGCTATTTTAACAGCATCATTTATATCAAGGGGTTTCTGTTCTTTCAATTGTTTTAAAGTTTTTCTCACAGTAGCTGTGAATAATTTCTTATTACACTTATTCATTTTTCCTTTTCTTTTCTTATGTCTCTGCTCCTTCAAACCTAATCCAAATTTCACTTTAGTTTTCATAGCGTTTGTCACAAACAACGCGTTAGCACGTTCTTTAATATCACTATCTTTAGATTTAACTCGTTGCCAGGCTTTTTCAGCTAATATTTGATCTGCTTGATGTCTTGTGTCTATATCTTTTGATTGTGAATATGCAATATCGTGCTCTCTACAAGCTGCGTCTAATAAATTTATACCCTTATCTCCTCTTGCTAAACGTTTTTCAAGTTTTGTACCAGGTCCACAAAACTGATAACCAGGTAGATGTAATTCAACAGGTACTTTATTTATTAAGTTGTTTACAAATCCTCTTCTCATCTTACACTGGCTGAGGTTTTGTTTTGACCCTAGATTATAACAAATTTTTTTCGTTACTTTTATACCTCTTCGCAAAAATAGCTGAAATCAAGACGATCTCCTATATATACAGCAATTTATATGATTTCAGTATGTTAATTTTTTGATATTGATTTTGATCTGCTTTGTATCTGATCACGATCTACTTTACATCTGATCACGATCTGCTCTGTATCTGCTCACGATCTACTTTATATCTGATAACGATCTACTTTTTTGGTTTTATCTATTTTATTTTAATTTTTTTATTTTTTTTGACATTACCATGTTTTAGGTATACATGTTCTACCTCAATGTTTAAATTGTTTATTTGATCAGCTAGATCATCATGTATTTGTGTTATATGTTTTTTCGATTACGATATTTTTGTTTTTATGGTTATATTTATTAAAACCTTCTCCAAATTTATTAATATAAGACATTTCTTTCACTCTTCTAATAAATTATGTTAGCTTCTTTAAGTTCTTCGATAATAGAGATTATTTCGTTTTGATGATTGTTGTGACCAGAACCTTCCGATGAAAGAAGTAAACGTAGTCTGTCAACTAGTTCATTAGGATCGTCCCAATGTATGTAATTTGATCTCAGATTATTTTGTAATTTTAGCATTAAACCATTGCCTTTTGTTAAAATGTTTGTTGTTGTTTCGAATAAACGTTTAATTATTCGTATATATTTGAAGGCTCGTGTTCCTTTCACTTGTTCATTAGGTTCATAGCGACGTTTATGTGCATTGGTATTAATTAAAATCTCTTTATATTTTTTCAAATCATTTTTAGAATAATGGAGAGGTTTTTTATGAAATACTAGTTCAAATAATCCAGGCGTCATTTTCAATTTCATATTCCCTATCTGCATAGTATTATCTCTATTAAATATTTATTTTTCCTTGCCATATCTCCAACTACCGTCTACATCTTGATTAAAACCATAAATTTTATCCAATTGCTTATTATTAATAAGTGTTTGTATATTTTCAAATAATGGAGAGCTTTTCGTCAGCTTTAAACATTGTTTTCTTTCCAAGTTCTTGATACATGTACTTGATACAGGTCTATTATGGTCATAGTTTTTTTCACCATCATTATCATCAGTTGAAATATTTTCATACTGAAAATCGTTATTATCACCGTTTACATCATCATAATCATCGTCATCATCAATAGTGTTGTCTATATCTTTATGCTTATCTTCAAGTTTTCCGATGATTTCATTATCACCATTTACGTCATAATAATCTTCCTCATCATCAATAGTGTTGTCTGTATCCGTATGCTTATCTTCGAGTTTTCCAATGATTTCATTATCACCATTTACGTCATAATAATCTTCGTCATCATCTATAGTGTTGTTTACATCCTTATGCTTATATTCAAGTTTTGGGATGATTTTATTATCATCATTTACATAATCATAATCATCGTCATCATTAATAGTGTTGTCTATATCCTTATATTTATCTTTAAGTTTTCCAATGATTTTTTTAAGTGGTTTTGTTATTGGTTGAAAGGTATCTTCTAATAAATTAACTCTATCTATTTGATTCAGTTTAATATTTTTTAACTTTTTCTTTAGAACAGCCCTTGTCTTTACAAGATCTTCCAACACTTTATTATGGTAATTTTTAGACATTATAATAATTTTTTTTTTTATTGAATTTGATCTGGTTATGATCTGCTCGCTATCTGTTTATGATCTGCTTTGTATCTGATTACGATCTGCTTTATATCTGATCACGAACTGCTTGCTATCTGGTCACGATCTGATTTATACCTGATCACGATCTGCTTGATGGCTTGTGTCTATATCCATTGATTTTGAGTACGCTATATCGTGCTTTCTACAATCTACATCCAATAAATTATTCCTTTATTTCCTTTATTCTTGCTATTCGTTTTGAAGTTTTGTATCAGGTCCACAAAACTGATAAACAGGTGGATGTAATTCAACATATAATTTGTTTATTAAGTTGTCTACAAATCTTCTTCCAATCTTACACTGATTAGGTGTTTTTCTTTTGCCTGTAGTTTATAACCATTTTTTTTTCATTACTTTCACACCTCTTCGCATGAAACACTACACCAGCTATACCTGCTATACCAGCTATACCAGCTATATCAGCTATACTAGCTATACTAGCAAGCTATACTAGCTATACTAGCAAGCTGTACAATCTGTACTAGCTATACTAGCAAGCTATACAATCTGTACTAGCTATACTAGCAAGCTGTAGTAGCTATATCAGCTATACCTGCTATACCTGCTATATAGCAGCTATACCTGCTATACCAGCTATACCAGCTATACCTGCTATACCAGCTATACCTGCTATACCTGCTATACCTGCTATACCAGCTATATCAGCTACACCAGCTATACCAGCTATACCAGCTATACCTGCTATACCAGCTATATCAGCTATACCAGCTATACCAGCTATACCAGCTATACCAGCTATACCTGCTATATCAGCTATACCTGCTATAGCTGCTATATAGCTATACCTGCTATACCTGCTATACCTGCTATACCAGCTATACCAGCTATATCAGCTACACCAGCTATATCAGCTATAGCAGGTATAGCTGGTATAGCTGATATAGCTGGTATAGCTATATAGCAGCTATAGCAGGTATAGCTGATATAGCAGGTATAGCTGGTATAGCTGGTATAGCAGGTATAGCAGGTATAGCAGGTATAGCTGGTATAGCAGGTATAGCTGGTATAGCTGGTATAGCAGGTATAGCTGGTATAGCTGGTATAGCAGGTATAGCTGGTATAGCTGATATAGCTGGTATAGCAGGTATAGCTGATATAGCTGGTATAGCAGGTATAGCAGGTATAGCAGGTATAGCAGGTATAGCAGGTATAGCTGATATAGCTACTACAGCTTGCTAGTATAGCAGGTATAGCAGGTATAGCTGATATAGCTACTACAGCTTGCTAGTATAGCTAGTACAGATTGTATAGCTTGCTAGTATAGCTAGTACAGATTGTACAGCTTGCTAGTATAGCTAGTATAGCTTGCTAGTATAGCTAGTATAGCTGATATAGCTGGTATAGCTGGTATAGCAGGTATAGCTGGTGTAGTGTTTCATGCGAAGAGGTGTGAAAGTAATGAAAAAAAAATGGTTATAAACTACAGGCAAAAGAAAAACACCTAATCAGTGTAAGATTGGAAGAAGATTTGTAGACAACTTAATAAACAAATTATATGTTGAATTACATCCACCTGTTTATCAGTTTTGTGGACCTGATACAAAACTTCAAAACGAATAGCAAGAATAAAGGAAATAAAGGAATAATTTATTGGATGTAGATTGTAGAAAGCACGATATAGCGTACTCAAAATCAATGGATATAGACACAAGCCATCAAGCAGATCGTGATCAGGTATAAATCAGATCGTGACCAGATAGCAAGCAGTTCGTGATCAGATATAAAGCAGATCGTAATCAGATACAAAGCAGATCATAAACAGATAGCGAGCAGATCATAACCAGATCAAATTCAATAAAAAAAAAATTATTATAATGTCTAAAAATTACCATAATAAAGTGTTGGAAGATCTTGTAAAGACAAGGGCTGTTCTAAAGAAAAAGTTAAAAAATATTAAACTGAATCAAATAGATAGAGTTAATTTATTAGAAGATACCTTTCAACCAATAACAAAACCACTTAAAAAAATCATTGGAAAACTTAAAGATAAATATAAGGATATAGACAACACTATTAATGATGACGATGATTATGATTATGTAAATGATGATAATAAAATCATCCCAAAACTTGAATATAAGCATAAGGATGTAAACAACACTATAGATGATGACGAAGATTATTATGACGTAAATGGTGATAATGAAATCATTGGAAAACTCGAAGATAAGCATACGGATACAGACAACACTATTGATGATGATGACGATTATTATGACGTAAATGTTGATAATGAAATCATCGGAAAACTTGAAGATAAGCATAAGGATATAGACAACACTATTGATGATGACGATGATTACGATGATGTAAACGGTGATAATAACGATTTTCAGTATGAAAATATTTCAACTGATGATAATGATGGTGAAAAAACTATGAGCATAATAGACCTGTATCAAGTACATGTATCAAAAACTTGGAAAGAAAACAATGTTTAAAGCTGACGAAAAGCTCTCCATTATTTGAAAATATACAAACACTTATTAATAATAAGCAATTGGATAAAATTTATGGTTTTAATCAAGATGTAGACGGTAGTTGGAGATATGGCAAGGAAAAATTAATATTTAATAGAGATAATACTATGCAGATAGGGAATATGAAATTGAAAATGACGCCTGGATTATTTGAACTAGTATTTCATAAAAAACCTCTTCATTATTCTAAAAATGATTTGAAAAAATATAAAGAGATTTTAATTAATACCAATGCACATAAACGTCGCTATGAACCTAATGAACAAGTGAAAGGAACACGAGCCTTCAAATATATACGAATAATTAAACGTTTATTCGAAACAACAACAAACATTTTAACAAAAGGCAGTGGTTTAATGCTAAAATTACAAAATAATCTGAAATCAAATTACATACATTGGGATGATCCTAATGAACTAGTTGACAGACTACGTTTACTTCTTTCATCGGAAGGTTCTGGTCACAACAATCATCAAAACGAAATAATCTCTATTATCGAAGAACTTAAAGAAGCTAACATAATTTATTAGAAGAGTGAAAGAAATGTCTTATATTAATAAATTTGGAGAAGGTTTTAATAAATATAACCATAAAAACAAAAATATCGTAATCGAAAAAACATATAACACAAATACATGATGATCTAGCTGATCAAATAAACAATTTAAACATTGAGGTAGAACATGTATACCTAAAACATGGTAATGTAAAAAAAAATAAAAAAAATTAAAATAAAATAGATAAAACCAAAAAAGTAGATCGTTATCAGATATAAAGTAGATCGTGAGCAGATACAAAGCAGATCGTGATCAGATGTAAAGTAGATCGTGATCAGATACAAAGCAGATCAAAATCAATATCAAAAAATTAACATACTGAAATCATATAAATTGCAGTATATATAGGAGATCGTCTTGATTTCAGCTATTTTTGCGAAGAGGTATAAAAGTAACGAAAAAAATTTGTTATAATCTAGGGTCAAAACAAAACCTCAGCCAGTGTAAGATGAGAAGAGGATTTGTAAACAACTTAATAAATAAAGTACCTGTTGAATTACATCTACCTGGTTATCAGTTTTGTGGACCTGGTACAAAACTTGAAAAACGTTTAGCAAGAGGAGATAAGGGTATAAATTTATTAGACGCAGCTTGTAGAGAGCACGATATTGCATATTCACAATCAAAAGATATAGACACAAGACATCAAGCAGATCAAATATTAGCTGAAAAAGCCTGGCAACGAGTTAAATCTAAAGATAGTGATATTAAAGAACGTGCTAACGCGTTGTTTGTGACAAACGCTATGAAAACTAAAGTGAAATTTGGATTAGGTTTGAAGGAGCAGAGACATAAGAAAAGAAAAGGAAAAATGAATAAGTGTAATAAGAAATTATTCACAGCTACTGTGAGAAAAACTTTAAAACAATTGAAAGAACAGAAACTCCTTGATATAAATTTTGCTAAAAATAGCAAAAAAGGCTATTCATTCAAATTTTAAAGGGAAAAAGCGAGCAGACATTATAATACCGAGAGTTATACCTGTACCGAAAATTGGAGGATTTCTTCCACTTATTCCCGTACTAACAGCATTGTCAGCGCTTGGCGGTTTGGCAAGTGGAGGATCCGCTATTGTCAAAGCAGTAAATGCTATCAAAAATGGAAAAGAACAATTGGCTGAAGCTAACCGTCATAATAGATATATGGAATCAATTGCAATGGGTAAAGGGTTGTACCTCAAACCATATAAAACTGGATATGGTCTCTATTATAGTCCAGCTCCAAAAAACTATTAGATAACCTTCCCAATCGCCCATTAACAGATTTGGATTTGAATAAATATGGAAGACATCTCAAACATTTTAGGGGTGTTTTCATGCGTGATTCTTTACCTGAAAAACCATTCAAACAAGAATGCGGCATTGTTAATTTAGATGATTCAAATGGTATGGGAACACATTGGGTAGCATATTATAAAAACCACAACTATAAGGAATACTTTGATAGCTTTGGAAAGTTACAACCACCACTTGAGATTGTCAACTACTTAAAATTTCCTATTGAATATAATTATGAACGAAAACAAAAATTTAATACATTTAATTGTGGGCACTTGTGTTTAAAATTTTTATTCAATAAATATAAATTAAAATGAAATAATTCAGAGTACATCGTCCCGCACTAACACAACCTACTATTAAATTTTTAAAGAAGGGGAACAAAAATGGTAACATCAGCTGAATTGGAAGAACTATTAACAAAACATAGTAATCAGATTGATAAAGAGTATATAGATTGATTTTTAAGCCTTATAAATGAACTAAGAATATGTAACATTAGTAAAATAAGTAATCCATTTTTATTTATTAATATGTCATACGTTTGTATTATTGTGCAAAATTTATTCAGAATCTTTTGACATTTGCAGATGCCAAACATTTTATGACAAATATTTGTTAACACTTAAGCTATTTAATATGCATAAACGAATGTTTAACTATTATTATATTAAATAGATATATGTATTGTATTGTACAAAATAACAAAATCTAAAAATAAAATATGTATAAATAAAAAAAAAAAACTAATTTGTTTTAATTAATCCCTGTATTCTATAATTTCAGTTATTTAAAACAGTAAAACTAAAAAATTCTAAATTCTTAAAAGCAAGTCTATTTATACTCTGGGGTGTTGTAGATCAATCAGTAAATTCAATTATGTGAAAACAGATATTACTTATACTTATGCGTGAAAAAAACGCACAGGCACAACTATACATTTCTTTCTCATCAAATTAAAAACAACCGCACAACCAACCTACCCTTTCTTATTAGTTTATATTTCTATTTCTTCTACCTGTGATCATGAACAATACGTGCCAAGAATTTACTATTAAAAAATATACATACATATTACATGTTACGCACACACTCATTCTGTCCGTCCAACCATTCGTTTGCAAAGCAATACAAATGAAAGGACCAACAAAAAGCAGGTATGATCCCAAATTTGTAGGGAAAAATTGAAAATAAAAATGATTTAATTCCAGATATGCATTCTTCCAAATTTTAACACACACACACACACATACACATTAAAAAGCATTACCTTTTCATAATACATGTTACAAACCTAAAGACCGATCGCACACAATTCATTTCACAATGCTGCAATGTTCTTACTCTTTTACAGATATGCATGCTCCAAATTTTGTATGGAGTTTTTGGTCGAGAACATACATAAACATACTACTATTAGGCTACGACGACATTATACTGTTATTAATTTGTTAAACTAAAAATTATCTTCTATTTATCAAACACACAACTGAATTAAAAAGCTCCACATATTTGGATTTAAATGTGTACCGATATCACACAAAAAGACTTGACTTAAATATAAACGAGGTCAGCCAACCGGTTGCCGTGAATGGTGCTATTGCGAGATGAAAACGGACATCTTGTGTTTAGAAATTGAGAATTTAGAGCTGGACAGTGTGTAGAACCACTATACAGCCAACGAAACAATGGCTCTTTTGCACGAGAAATTCAACGGCCGTGTTATCTTACGTCAAAGCGATGTTAACCGAAATCTTACTGATATAAATATGTAACAAATCTTGCTGATATGAGCCTCTAAGGCTCATTTATTAAAACTACGAATGTCTTCTTACGAAAAAACATGTTGACATATTTTTTATAACAAACAGTTCTACACCTTAGAAATCCTGAATGGAATTAAAGTTTTTAACTGTTGTATATATACGAATAATATAATTTTTAATTCAAAAAGGGCTTTCGCAACGTTAAATTAAGCAGACGAAACCAGCTCCTGCATCTTAGCGCATAATTTGTATATAAAAGATAAACATTTTTAAGAATAGAAGATGCATTACAAAGATATGAAAATTGTATTATTCAGTTAAAAATTTAAAATAGTTTAACTACTTTATATGAGCCTCTGAGGCTGATGCCAGTACTTAACGTTACTATTTTATATTTCGGTCTCTAACAGTTGGAAATACTTAATAATTCTCAATTTCTTTTTTACTGAATTTTTCAAAAAACACGTAAAATAAAAATCATAAATTTGATCGCGGTATGTTGGATCTTTCTCTTGTTACATCGATTTGATCATCAAAATGAGCCCCACACGCTCATGTCAGTAAGATTAGGGTTAATTGGCCAAAAAGATTATGTGATTTGACACCATTGAACTTCATTCTTTGGGAATATTTAAAAGAAAAAGTGCACGTAAGAGTTAAAGAATGAGCTCAATCGGCATATTAACAACATTTGATCGCAATTATGTCTCAGTGTCATTGAAAATATGGAGCATTTAGCCGATATTTCGTTTCGGACATAATTGTTCCACTATCATAATAAGACATATTAAGATTGTTCACTAAATACTTTTTGTTTTATTTAAAATTAAAATCCTGCATTTTTTTGGTTGGATCAACCTTTATATGAAATTCGCCCTTTGATAAAATTCAATTTTATTATCACAAAAAAAAAATCAATTTTAAAGAATAAATTGAAGTAATAAAAATTGAAATGAAAACGAATCAAAAACACCACATTATGGCGAAAATTAATCATGACGAAAAGATAAGACAAAAGTCAGGTTCCAATTCCACCTGCAATTCGTAAATTTATGTCCCTTAACAAGTCGATATTTTTAAAGTAAAGTGGGGTGTCCTTTCTTTTTTTACAGGTTAAATTTCTCTTTTAATTTTAATTGAATAAAAATTTTAATATGAAAACAAATACTTTTCAAAATCACAACGGAATTAGGTTTTGTGAAATACGAGCGGAGAATAAGTGCAGTTACTTATCAAATATTTTCTTATTTTACTTAGTTTCTCCTCAAATCTCTAAGTATCACATTGGTGTACTTATTATTTTTCACATGGCTATAGAATATTAGTTTGCTAAATAATAATAATAATGGACCATAGCCATGTCACTATTTCCGACCTGAATCCAATAGAGAATTTGTTAGGTCATATCAAGACACAACTCGCTAAGTATCCAAGTCCGTCCAAAGGATTGATGAGGCTGTAGGATAGAACGAAAAACATGTGGTGTGTACGAGCAGAATTTGTTACAAAAATGCACATTTAATATACCCATTTCTAATAATGTCGGACCGTAGCCTAGTAAGTAGTGTGTTGGCTTATTAAACGTGAGGCCACGGTAAGACTTCTCCAACAAAATCAAATTCAAAAAAATATTTTTTCGGTGACTTCCTCTCAGCAGATTTCTGTCAAAAACTCTGAGAGTAAATAAAATTTCCAATCAAAATCTGTCGTTCGGAGTCGACTTTAAACTGTAAGTCCTGGCACTCATGTATAAAATTAACACACTCAACATAAATGGTGTAAGAAGCTATTTCGTAATCCTAGCTGAAGGTCATTATGATCAATTATGTATGTTATGTACATAATCGAGTCCACTCTCTAATAACACAAAAGGATATTAAATCATAGCCTGGTAAGAAAAAAAATAGCTGAAGGAAATAGTACCTGTACCTACTAAATACTCAACTCTTGAATATTTTTTTTTGTACAATTTAAAGAAGATTCTCTGAATAATAGCTGTGGACGCAAAATTGTGAGTTGAAATAAGAAATAATATTTTAACATGCTTTGTAAGCTTTGAAGTTATCTTTTGTATTAGATTTAAGCATTGAAATATTACTTATTCCTCCAAGGGCGTAGAATGTACACCATATCTATTAAGTCTTTTATTTATTACAAGCCAATATTCTCTAATTACACATATATTTGTCCTTTAGAATATAATACGGAAAGTTCCTTTTTCCATTTCATACATATTATTGCACGTTATTGTCCATTACAACAACTTAATCTGGATAACGGCCAAACTCTTCTCCCTTTCTTTCCGTTTTCATGTCTTTTATTTCAAATTAATGCATAATCAAGTGAACACAATTCACAAGTGAATTTAGTTAACACTTACATATATTCAATTAGTATTAGTACACTTCATATTAAATCCTATTAATGAATTTCATACAATTTGTATTGTACTTGCGCTGCTGGTACTGTTAACGGGCAGCAATGTAGATATTGCCATTGATTACCATTATTTTATGAATTAAGATTTTACTTAAATGAATTAGACATCATTGGATTAAACTCAAAACAATAAATTTGTTTTGTAGCACTTGGAAATCATTTTCTTTATAACGGATATTTAATTAATTTCTCTTTGAAATGACTTATACTTAAGTTCAGTCATGGTAGTACACACATACATATATATATAGCCTTAAAAAGTTGCATACGATTAGATAAGATAAGGCTTAATGTAATAATATACAGTAATCGAGTATTGCAAGTGTAATGTACGCAGAAAGATGTCACCGTTGTTTAATGAGATATACAAACAAGGATATATAAAGGATCGAACTAAAGCAGGTCTGTGGGAGCATATAATTGCTAGCTATCAGTCGGGTGGGAGAGTTCGTGACCTAATTTAGCCGCCTCTGTTGCATTACAAAGTAGTTTTATAAAGACTATCTATTTCCTTATTTATTATCTTTACTCTATGTGGTCCCCTTCTATACTACTAATTTGGGATATTTAATTATCTTTACTCACTAAATAGGCTTCTTAACCCTCCCTAAAACATGTATCCTACAAGCGTAATTTATTAGTAGGATACCAAAATTAACCAGCCCATTTTAGTTAATCCATATAAGAGAATGTACTCGATTTTTTAACTATTCATTCTGAATTCAACAAGATTTTATTAATATAAAAAGAAATGATAAAATTGATTGAACTCATTTCAAAAGGGATAATTAAATATGAAAACGTAAAAAAATATATTATATACACTAATTATAGAATTTACTCTAACCTGACTTCACTTTATTAAAAATTATAAATTATATATACATACATATGTATTAATAAATAATTAATAATAATTAAATAAATATATTTTCAATCATAATTCTGAACGCAGTTCAAATTAAGTTTGCATTATTTGGTTAATTATTTTTTTATGGGTGAAATTATAGAAACTTTAAAGAAGTAATAATAAAAATATTGTGACAAGAAGGATATTAATAACAAAATATTTACACTAAAAAATATCAATGTAGTTTTACTTCATAATTGGTATAGTATTATTATTTAATCGTATCTAAACGTAAAAACTTCTTAATGAACAGTCTTTCTTTCCATTTTTTCTTTTGTCCTTTTTTTTATAACCTAATGAAAATAATTTTAATCGACAAATAAAGATTTATTTGTGGGATCTGTTCATTAATAACCTTTTACGTTAATGGAGCTTATATCTATTGAATAGGTAGGTTATAATAAAAAAATACACTAGTTATCTATATATATGCAAGATATAGTTTTACACTAAAAAAATTAAAATAGTGAAATTGGACTTCACCCTATTGCAGGAGCGATTACAATGAGGCCGATTTGCACAAACCAAAGAAAAATAGTTCTTTACTCAAATTTTAATAAAGTAACCCAAGAAAGTAATTGTTTTTAACTTGATTAAAAAAAATAATAAGTTATATACACTGATTTCGTTGTTTTATATTTACCAAATTTCAAAAATTTCTTGATTGCGATCAGCTATCGCTTGAATATGAAAAGAAAAAGAACGTTCTCACATGTGGTTGAAGCATAGGTAACTTTTTGAGAGGATGCTAGTTGGATAGAACGAAAGCTTTTGTAATTTTACCGTAAATTAGGGTTGCATGCTAAATATTCGATCAGTCAGTGGCAACAATACTAATTGACCGGCCGAATATTAAAAAAAAAAATGTATAACATTGCGTTGGCATAATTGCATATTTAGATATCAATCATAAACATTCAAAATCAAATGATTTTTTTCTGTTTTAAGCAACATTTAAAATACAAACAAGTTTATTTAAATTAATTCTTTCATCAAAAGAAACATCCATTCCTGCAAAGTAGACAATGGCTACATTGTTGAGGAGCTCTGTGACCTATATACATGGAGGAGAACAATGTTGCAATACATGTTAAACGAGACGTTTATTGTCAGAAGTATCTAAGCTTGGATTGTTTACATGATAGCTGACATTTACGTAATATGTTTATCAAATGTAGACGTTATATCATAATCGAATATAAATAATACAGTTTGAACACAATGGGGTGGATGTTAATAAATTTATTAAAAAAATATAAAACAAAAATTTTCGAACGTGAACTTTAACCACACAAGGGACAATTTAAGATTCAGTTGTTTTGAAAAGTATCCACATCCAAATGTGTTGCGTTGTTTGGGTCCAGCAGTGAACCTTGGATGCCGTTCACAGGAGGTGTAAACCACTATCACAAAGGGATCTATACCGTATCTTCGTTTTTCTTTCTATCCGCTTCCTAATAAATTTTCTTTTCGTTTCTTCCAATGATTTTATTAGTGCTCAATATGACGGAATTCGACACCGGACTGCGGTCATAGCTTCAATTTGCTTACTTCATTCATCTTAATTTTGTAATGTTCGGGACTGGGAGAAAATGTTCAGATATATACAATCAAATGAAAATTAATTAGGACACCATTATGACGCTTAGAGATTTGAGAAGAAAATAAATAAAATTAAAAAATTACTGATAAGTATCTGCATTTATTCTCAGCTTATCTATCATAAAAACAAATTTCCTTGTGGTTTTATAAAAGTGTAATGAACGTAATGTTTGTGTATTTGAATTGTCGGTCAATTATTTTGTCTGTCCTGATTTGCTTATTATTAAGGCGAGCACGCCACTTGGTTATGGCTAATAAGCCGTAGTTTTTGTGAGAAATAAAAACATAAATCTTTTCAGCTAAACTTAAAGCTATTCATATAAATTTCATAAGTCTAATTTCTTTACGTATTAATAGTTATGATCTAATTTAGTTTTTACTTACCTTAGAGCATGCGTGGTCAGCATTTTGCTATTTTGCAATTATTACGTACTGAAAATTTGTATAATGCAATTTGATACCTCGTGCCGTTGGTCATTGACTGTTTTGATTATATTATTGGGGAATGTATCAAAATGTATTTTTAGGTAGCACAAATGTAACTAACACACAACAGAGGATAAGTGTGACCAACACACTACAAATGTTTTGTTTTTACTTTAAAATATTTATAAATTCCAAGTTGAAGTGCATCCTGTTAAAAAAATAAGGACACCTCATTCTTTTTTTCTACAAAAAAAAAAAATAAAAAACAAAAATATATTTGCATTAATTTAATTTCTAATCTTCTTCCTTCAAGCCTAAAAGACATCGTTTAAGCATATGATCAACACTATTTGACCATACCCAAACCAATATACATATTACTCCATTCAGCCTGAACTAATTCCCATAACTTATCACAACTGGTGGGACACTTCCATCTGGTTGTTTTTACCCTATTCCACAAATTCTCCATCGGATATACATCTAATGATAATGCGAGTCAGTCAACAACATTGATATTGTTATGGTCATTATACTGCTGGAATACACATCATAATGTAGCATGAAAATTCGAACAATTACAGTATAATCCGTTACTTTCTAAATGTCTCTACAATATTTTATGACCCAAAAATTATCTGCAAATAACAATATTGCCCTCTTCATGCTTTACCGTCTTAAGATTGGACTGAGGATAGTTCAATGCATTTATTGAATAAATTTATAAAGATTAAGATCAACGTTTAATAACTTAATTTTTGGCTAATAACCACAATGTAGATCCATTCTTAATGAAGTGAAACTCGTTCCTGAATTGATGGGGTCTGTAAACCCTTTCTTTCTTCCACTACAATATATACTGTCCTAACCACTTCTTATTCATACACCACGTATTTTTGTTTGGTATACCAATATTTAAAGTTCCATATTTTGGATAATAATAATGACAACGACTTAAGAGTTACATTTTCTGAAAGATAATTTTATGATATTCTGCTGAACAACTCGTATACGTAACCAGCCTGTGGTGACTCCAAATTTAAATTAAATTAAAGATTATAAAATTACCTTTCAGGAATTGTAACTCTCAAGTCGTCGTTGTTGTTATTATCCAAAATATGGAACTTTAAATATTGGTACATCAAACAAAAATGCGTGGTGTATGAATTAAAAATCGTTAGGGTAGTTTTTTCAAATTCAAAAGCTTTATGTACTGTTTTTATAACAAATAAAATATTTTTTTGGGTAAACAAATGCAATTTTCGTGTGATTTGACCCCTTAAACCATTGGTCAAACTTAGCCTGATTTATGCACCAGAGCCATAAAAAATTTAACATTTCGAATTTTCCAAATTATCTTTGGATCTGTGTACTTTTAAAAATTGTACATTAAATAATTCGCTATTTCTTGGCGTACTACTTGATATGGTACATATTCTTATTATCTCAAATTCGAAACAAAACAAAACGTTAAATATTCTAAAAACTGTTGATAAACTAATATTCTTAAGCAATCTAGTCTGGTTGGCCGTGGGCTATACTATTAGCTTTTATCGTCCATAGACTCTACTTTGTTTTACTACACCCAGTATAAGAATTGCATCTCAGCTCATAATATTTATAAGACGATTTATAATCGTATTCTAATAAACGAATATCATACATACACACATAATATACGTACATAATTGGTCATTACAACCCTTCAGTCAGGATTACGACATAGCTTTGAACACCACTCATGTTGTGTGTGTTAATTTTATACATGAGTGGCGGGCCCTACTCTCAGAGTATTCGCCAGAAATCTGCTGAGAGGAAGTCGCTGAAGAAATATTTTTCATATTTTCGTTTTGATGTCTGATCTGGTGTTTGAACCGTGGACTTACTTCTAATAAGCCGACACACTACCTTCTAAACTACGGCGACTTCAATTAACGAATATCATATGATTTTAATAGTAATTCTTGTAACAACACATGTTATCGGTCAAATTCAAACTTATTTATGCTCTTCACCTAGAGCCGGCGTGACGGTCATTTAACAGTGTCAATATGCCTTTCAAGCTAATTAAAAATATTGATGATATCTCACACACTTTGTTTCATATAAATTTATAAATAGGGAGTGCTTAAAAAGTTTCTATATATAGAACTATGATGTATTTATATACCACGTATTATTTAATTTATGTAATGCTGTACATATTATAAGTACTAAAACCATATTTTCCTTTGTTACATAATAAATGCGACAAATTCTTCACAATAATCTGCCATTGACTCAAAAACTTCATCATCCATGGCAGAATAAATCTTCTTGTGTCCGCGGAAATTTTTAATATCATATACGCGAAATTCATAATGCTAGGAATGACAACAATAATGACTGTGTTATAATTATTCATACCTGAAAATATTTCACACTTAAGTACGTGCAATTTAAATGAAACTAAAAATATCCTGGAAACACTTGCATGTCAGAGACAAAAATTTCCTTACTGATGATACCACAGGGTATTTGCTTGGAGTCAACACTGTCTGGTTATGTATACGAGTTGTTGAGTAGTAGTTAAACATGAAAGACATTAAAAAATGTTTTGTTTATAATGAGTCATAGAAACTTGTGGTAAATTAAAAACAGGACAATAAAAGAGGAATTTTAACATCAGATTAAATGAGCAGATAACATGTTATTAACTTATATAAAAATTAAAATATACCAAATAATTTATTCCCTTTTAAAAGCATCGATTCCGTTACCATTTTACTTCAAAATGTCATATTCGTATAAAAAAGAAACTGTAGCTCTAATCTCTATATAATAAATATCTACGTTAATATAATCAAGGCATAATACTTATTTACTTATTTAATTGGTTATTACGGTTCTTCAGTCAAGATTACAACCTAGAAATCTGCAGAGAGGAAGTCGTTTCTTTATAATTTACTTTGTTGAAGATGTCTGACCTTGGATTTAAACCGAGCTCTCATGTCTTATAAGTCACACACTACCTACCGAACTATGGCGATTTCAAAGCCGAGCACTTAATTTATTTCTGGTGTTGACCGGACATAAGTATTTTCATTGTTTTTAGTTTTTCAGAATTTTACTCTTATTATTTCAATTTAAAATTGAAGATTAAAAAAAAACAATTGAAAAAATTACACTTCAAACGTTTGTTCAAATTTTTGCTTAGTAAATGTTAACTTATGTTGTGTGTGTTAATTTTATACATGAGTGGTGGGACCTACAGATTATAGTCGACTCTTAACGACAGATTTTTGAGAAACTTTTCATGGCAATTTTATTTACTCTCAGAGTTTTTGCCAGAAATCTGCAGAGAGGAAGTTGCCGAAGAAATGCTTTTTGTATTTTGTTTTGATGTCTTGCCTGGGGCTCGAACCCTGGCTTTATGTCTAATAACCTTTAACTTATGACGTGGTGGTAAATTTTACACTATCTTTTTTATTTGTCTAATAACTTCTATTTGTTACACTCTTAATATTGCCAGTACCCTCATATTATACTATGCTTTTATTGACAGTATAGTTTTGTCTTTTGATTGTTACAGCATCGCGGAGATTTATGTGTTTGGGTGTAAAATTTACTACACGTCGTCGTTTGTGGAAATTTTTAATAGAAAATATTTTACTACCACGTAGTTGTTTGTGTGATTTTTATATAGAAAATATTCTACTACCACGTCTAATCTAACGTTAGTAACACATGTAAAAAAAAAATACTACACGTCTCCGTAAGCGTAAGTATTTTTGTAATTTTTGTTTTCACCTTATTTTGAGTTGCTGAAAAATGTTTAACTTTTTTTGTATTATTGTACAATTAAATAGTGGAAAATGGCACATTCAAAAAATACGGTCTGATTCCCTTCCCCAGCCTGTGATCCAAAAACATACAAAAACGAGCAAATTATGCTATATATGCTCCAATAAATTAAAAAGGAAAACTACACATACATGTTTAGAGTGTAATAAACCACTGTGTATAGGCAGCAGCAAACGGCTATGCATTAATTGTACTAAGAATGAATTTGACGAATGATAATTTTACCTCAAAAGACTGATTGTTATTTTTTATATATATAAGATATTGAAATGTTCCTTTTTATTTTAATAAATATATAGCTTAGGCTGTTGAAAAATGCCATTTATTGTTTTTGTTTAGCCTTAATTTTCTTGATGTACAAGTAAATGATATACCTATTTTTTTTGTTTGCGTAAATGAGGCTTGTGAAATAAAGTACAATTTTTTTAAATAAATTTGAATTTGTTTCCTTGTTTTTGTTAATAATGCGTTTAGAAGCAATCAAATTCGAATAATATAAGTATAACATTATTATAATATATACACATTAAAAATTATATGAAAAATAATTTGGGTGTATAATTTACACCACCTCTTCATATACGCTAAACAATTTCACGTCATAAGTTAAAGGATAAGCCAACACACTACCTACTAGACTACGGCGACTTCTATGATGAAGAAGAATAATAAGGCTGGAAGAAACTCTCATACTACAGCCAAGGACTTCAGACCCATAAGTCTGTCCTCCTTCTTATTGCAGACCATTGAGAGACTCATTGATGCTAATCTGCGTCAGACCCTGGATTGAAATCTCCTTTCCAGGGGGCAGCACGCATACAACAATAAAAGATCTGTTGAGGCTGCCCAGCCTGGCCTCTGGCTACTTTCCAGTACATCGAAGGAGTCTTCGACTATGTGGAACTATGCGCTATATCCGCCACATTGACAAGATTAGGTGTACAGGCCAAAATGAGCTACTAGTGATGCTGGAACGGAATGGATGTGAGGCAATTGCCTAGGCAGGCGATATCATTTTTGTAATCTCCGGCAGATTTGCCGACACTATCAGAGGTAGAATGCAACTAGCTTTGAGGAGAGACAGCGAAGGGGCATCTGATCGCGGTTTGGATGTGAAGCCTGTGAAAACGGAAGTAGTACTCTTCACCGGCACCGCCTCAGGGAAGAGGCGCACTCTTTAGAACTTATAATGGATAGGAAGCTGTCTTAGAAACCGAACATCGTTAACAGAGTCAAAAAGGCTTCCATTGCCCCCCTGTATGCTTGTAACAGAGTCTTGGGGAAAAAATGGGGCCTAGGAATTGGGATGACTCACTAGATCTACACAGCGGTAGTCAGACCCATCTTGACCTATGGATGATTAGTTTGGTGGGAATCCCTTGAAAGGAAAACTAAATCGAACTTAATACGGCGACAGAGGCAGGCAGAGATCTGCCTATATTATCACTGCCTTGCGCACTACACCTACGTCGGCACTTGAGATAATTTTGGGCCTCTTTCCATTTGACCTCTTCTGTAGGGGCGCGACGGCCAAAATAAGCAAGCGTCTCTAGGCGACGGGACAGTATCATGATTCGGATATTGGCCACACAGAGATCCTGAGGGAAGTTGGGGATGTCGGGAGCAGTGAATACATGACATCAATCCCGTACAACGAGGTCTGGAAAAGTGGTGAGACCCACATCGTAAAAGAATCTGTGCAAATATACACCGACGATTCGAAACTGAAGGGAGCTGTTGGCAGTGGAATATTTTCGGAATCGGTTGGAATAGACCAGTCTATAAGGCTGCCGGACCACTGCAGCGTCTTTCAGGCAGAGGTGATGGCAATGCAGGCTTCGGCTAGAATTATTGGAGACGGAAGCGTCTCCAAGCGAGAAAGAAAGCGTAACGATATGATCTCCATATCATATGGGTACCTGCGTATCATATGGGTATCAGTGGTATTCCGAGTAACTGCAGAGCTGGTGAACTGGCCAGGCGGGGCACGACCATCGAACTCTCCGATGAATTTTCGACTCTGGGCATTCCTATGGGAACCTGTAGGCTCTTGTCGATTCCGTCAACGACAGATGGACGGCCTCGGACACGGGTAGAACGACGCGTAAAATTTGGCCGCGCTGGATAAAGGGCGCATAATGCTTAAATCTCAAAGAGGCGCGCTCAGTGTGTTGTCGGCATTGCATTATGGGTACGCAAAAACTGTAGAGACCTGCTGGGTATATGCCCGGCATTTTGTTAGAGGAGAAACAACTATTTAGGTGGATGATCTAGAGGAACTGTCAACGATTGACCTTGGTAGTTTAAGTCGCTTCATCAGTAGCTCCGAGTGGTTTCGAGACTAGGGGATAGCAGAAAACTGTGGTAACACAATGGGTACTATGTGGACTAAGTGTGTCCATCCGATTCTCTTAGATGGGCAGCCACCTCTACCTCCTGCCTAAGGGATATAATATTACAATCAAAAAGTTTTTACATCACATGACCTTGACGAAAAACTTTTATGAAGTAATATAACAATGGTTGGTACCACAAGATTTTAGCAGGCATTCAATTGAGTGCGTTAGTGATGCAAGTCACAATAAGCTGTCCCCTCAGAAAAATTGTAGCAGTAAAAATGGCCGAAAAGCATTGGTGCTAAATCTCATTATCATTGTTATCATTTAGGAGAAAATAAAACCAAGACCTTTACCCAAATTAAAATTTGATAATTCAACAAAAAAAATTTATGAGTAAAGAAAAATAAAAAGCTAAGAATATTCTACCATTTTGCGCCACATTTATTACTATGATTATAAATTTTATTAATTGCGCTAAAGAATTGCCTGAATATTCAATTTTAATTTCAAAATTGATTATTTTGCAAACACCTTCTCACAATTACTTGATTTACACCTCTAATCAAATTAACCTAAACTTTTACTGTCTGCTCCATACGTACAGTTAACCCAAATTAAATAACACTTATCCGATGTGTAGCAAAATTTTGTATACAACTTGTGTTTGCACAGTTTGAATCTAAAACAATACAATTTAAACTTTTTATTATAATTAACTAGACATACATACATATATAATACTAGCTGTACCCTGCGCGTATTGCTGCGCCACCAACTAGAATAAATTTGAAGGAAAGACATTACACAAATGTCCAATTAATTTTGATTCAATTTATTGATTTTGTTTCCCGTTGTCCTGATAATTCAGATGAATCGGGCCTGAGTCTATACGGGCTCGTCTGACTCTTAGGCTCGTAATGCTCTTTTCTTCCGTGCTTGAGGTGTAGTTCGACCAATTGCTTGTCATTCATTTTGAATAATTATCAGTGACACCATCCATCGGAAATTAATCGCACCAACCTCCGTCGACTCATGCGCAACAACTTTGTTGAAGAATGCACAGTTTACGATTTAATTCATTTTGAGTAATTTTCAGTGGCACCACCTGTCGGAAATTGGTCATACCAACTTAGAAACCTTCGTCGGCTCATGCGCAACAACTTTGCTAAAGATCATGACATGATCAAATGCATAGTTTACGACTCTATAAGGTACATACAAACAAACATTCATTTTTATATATGTAGAATATGGGAGGTGACACGCCCACTATAGCCAATCCGCCCATTTTGTTGCAATTTATGAGATATGCGACATTAAATACTTATTGGGTATGTGGGCGTGGCACCTCGCCTACTTGAAATTTTAAAATAAGAAGTAGCCTATAGTTCCTTCGAGACATACAGTAAGGTACTGTTAAAATTTCAAGAAAATCGGTCCAGCCGTTTAGCCGTCTAAAGATTTCAAACAAACAAACTCACAAACAAACCCACAAACAAATAAACACACATTCATTTTTATATATAAGAAGAAGAAGGTGAATATTATTTAAATTGTATTTTAAAATGATTATTTGCTTCAGAAAGGAGTTGTTTGTAACATCTTAATGTACATCTACACAAGTATGTATAGTTGTGGATTGTATTTAATTTGCGTTAATTACACTTGAAAGTTGTTCTTTTTACTATTAGCTGCACTAAGTGTAAATTATTCTACCATTGAACAAACACTCATAAAGATAATCATTTAAATCATAGTTTTACTTCATAACAATGCTGTAATATGTACAATGTTGGAAGAAATAATAGCAACAGTCTCAATAGTTATACATATATACTTAAAGGTGTAGAAGAAGAATTTATCAATTAAACTGATGTTGAAGATAATAAGGTTAATAAAAAACAGGAAAAATATTGGGTGTTCAAGCAACCGGGAAATAACTTATTAAGGCTGTCCATATCATCTATTAGTATAAGGATTTCATTCGTATCCTTTTTATATACATGTACACAACCACGCATAGTGAACGCAGAAGATACCACTTTTTTCTTTTTGAGGCGAATTACCGCTCTCAATATTTTAAAATTGGTCTGAGTTAAGTTCTCGTTAACATAGAACTTTTCTTCTGAGGTGAGACCAATATTCCGAAGGCAGAAGACAAAACCATTATGTAGTTTCCTGTAGTTTGCCATAGATATCAAGAAAAAGTTCCTATCATATGTAGATCACAGTTTCACAATAATGGCGACATCTTTAGAATTCTCCCTACTTTTGTTGTTGTGATTCCTTAGGCGATAGATAGATAGATTGAAGATTTAAGGTAAAGGTGATGTTACATATTTTATTAAATATTTCTTGTAGATTTTCGTCCTGGGAATATGGTATTTCATTGATCCTAAGCTCAGATGAATTCTCCTCTTGCATTACTTTTATTTTGAGGTCACTTATTTCCTCGCGCATCTTATTAACTTTTACAGCTTAGTTCTTAAGAACTGTCATTCTTTCAGTAATGTTTGATAATTTATTTTCAATTATACTGTATTTTTCGCGCAGATCAACAATTAACTCCTCTTGAAATTCCTTAAATTTGAAGTCAATGGTGTGCAGGAATTTTTTTCAAATTCTAATTGAAATATATTTGCAGAAATTGAGTAGATTAAAAGGATTAGGACAGGTCTCATACCTATCTGCATACATCGAAGTCATCATGTCGGCTAATTTTACCCTCATCTTTTAGAGGTACCAACCACATTGAATATAAGCTACTGCCTCAACTTCTTCCAGTCGCCTCTTCTGACATGAGATGTGTCTAGTGTAGTATTCTATATAAAATATTGAGACAGGCTGCGCAATAAAATAAATAAATATCACAATTGATAGATAATTGTTAGTAGTGGACATTATAGTTACGAAATCTTTATACTTTAATTGTAATTATGTATGTAGTGTTTTGGACGTGAGGCCACGGTACAAACCCCAGATGCAACATCTTCAACAAAACAAAATATGAAAAAAATATTTCTTCCCTGACTTCTTCTCAGCAGATTTCTGGCAAAAACCCTGAAAGTAAATAAAATTGCAATGAAAATTTTCTAAAAAATCTATCGTTCGAAGTGGCGAAGGTCCCCCGGAGGTACACAAACAATATAAGTAGTGTGAAAAGCTAGGTTGTAATGCAGACTGAAGGGCTGCAGCTATGAATGTATAGATATACTTACATAACATAACATAATTGGTCATTACAACACTATAGTCAGGATTACGATCTAGTTTCTTACACCACTTATGTTCTGTGTGTTAATTTTTATACATGAGAGGCAGAACCTACAGTTTAAACTCTACTCCGAACGACAGATTTTTGAGAAACTTTTTAATGGCAATGTTATTCAATCTCAGGGTTTTTGCCAGAAATCTGCTAAGAGGAAAAAATATTTTTTCATATGTCGTTCAGTTGGAGATGCCTAACGTGGGGTTTGAGCCGAGGCCTCACGTCTAATAAGCCAACACACTAATTACTAAACCGAGGCGACTTCTATGATACACTTAGCTTAACTTAAAGTACTGAATGTATATAATTACAATTGATGATCAAACTTATTATTACTTCCAATTTTAAATTGAAAGCATTCTATGAAGTTAAAGCTAATATAGAAAAAAACTATCTCGCATCACTAACAAAATTTATGGCAAATTATGTCGACGTCATTTTTATTTAAAAGATTTTAAAGACACAACAAAAAGAGGCAACGTAAACAGAAGGCACTCTGCGTTATATTAAATTGTAATTATGAACATAACATACAAACGTATGTACATATGTAGGGGAAACATATTTTTGTACTGTATGTATAAACCTAAAAGTTAACTTATTTTAAGGCAAGCAGTTGATCAGCGTACTACCACTTCTGTTTTCGAAGTCAGTCATGATGAATTATATAGATGGTGAATATTGTGAAGATTTATTATGTTCGTTTTGTGTTTTTTTGTTTTCATTTTAAATCCAACAACACTTTATAACTTACATTACATTTTGTAATTAAATATTAAGCTGTAACGTATGTAAAAGTTATAAATTATTAATATTTTTTTCTTTTTATTCTAAATATGTCAGAAATGTTAATAAAGTACAAAGTATTTGCAGAAATTTTTCTTTTTTAAACTCTATGGAAAGAAACTAAGTTTCATATATTTATATATTTATATTTCATATATTTGAGCGTATAAATTCTTTTAGAATTTAAATATGCGAAAAGAAAGTTACGGAGTTGTAACGAGTGTAAGACACATGCTTTTTAGGTCTTTAATTTTTTTAATTTTTCAAATATATTTAACACTGTATTGTAAACCGTTTTTTTATTTTTATTTATAAAATATTCCTATGATATGTTAACATGGTAAAAAGATTTGGAGAAATAATTTAACGTTAAAATTGTGCATCTTATTATCATTAATATTGTTACGAAAATGGAAACGGTGTACATCAACATTAAAATGTGCAAAAGTTACACAAACAAATACAACGAACTTCTTACAAGTAAACCAACAACATCAGTATGAAAGAAAAGAGGATAGATAAGTAAGCGAGAACGCAACAACAAGCAATTTGAACAAAAAACACAAACAACAATGAAGTCGCGATAGAGTTCTAGAGAAGGCGAAACCCCTTACGTTCGACTTCAAGAACCTTCATCAGACTGATTAAAACTGATCAAAAAATCTTTGAAAAAAAGGGAAAACTTGGCAAATGCCAAAGCTGGTTGCAAGCATAGAAGAATAGCGAACAAGCAATTATTGTTGTATTCGTCAAGTTGTAAATGGTGGCACACAAAAGTAGTGCGAATAATAAAGAGTTTAATTGAAACTAAAAACATATTTGTTTGCAATCAATGAACTCATATTTTAAACGTTTTTAAAAAGGTAAAAACATAATAATATACATAAGTTACTAGTTATTTAAATTATTACACTACAATTATTACATTATTTTGAAAGTTCTACGATATGTAAAGCCTAAATTATCAGTTGATACTACAAAATTTTTTTAATAATCAGCAGGTCATACATACATACATAATTGGTCATTACAACCTTTCAGTCAGGATTGTGACCTAGCTTTTTACACCACTGACGTTGTGTGTGTTAATTTTACACATGAGTGGGGGGACCTACATATTAAATTCGAATCTGAATGATAGATTTTTGAGAAGCTTTTTCATGGCAATTTTATTTACTCTCAGATTTTTTTCTAGAAATTTGCTGAGGGGCATTCGCCAAAGATATATTTCTCCATATTTCGTTTTTCTGACGTGGGGTTTGAACCGTGGCCTCAAGCCTAATAAGCCAACACACTACCTAATAGACTACGGAGACTATTGCTGTTATAGAAAGATTTATTTTGGACTCGGATTGGTTTTCTGTAGGGAATGTCCTCTAGGGAATGTCTAATTTCCGAATTGAATTGACCTAAATGCTGGCCTAAGTGCGACCCCTTTCCTTTGACAGAGTCCGCCAGCATATCTAATCTACTTTATTATGTAGCGCACTGTTATGTGATATTCATTGGTGACGCAGTCCTATTCTATCAATTTCATCTGATGAACATCTACTTCCATATATTGCTCTCTAAATCTACTAGAGAGGAAATTTCCTGTTGTCACAGAGCAAATGATATAAAATATTTAATGGCTCTTACTATATACGACCCTTATTATTACTGTTGCAACTCACATATGATTTCATTGTTAAATCTTATGAACTACACGAGCTGGAAAAGGTGCCAGTATTTAGGAGAAAGTGAAAAAAAGTTTTTAATTTATTATAAATTTAAGAGTACAAAATATTAAACTTCCACATCTGCTTATAATTTCTACTTGCATATGGAGTGTCTTTTGTTTCCTCGTTTGAGAAGACGGTTAAGTTTTCTTCTATACTTTCAATTTCAATTCGTACCTGTATGTATTCATTTCTTCCTGTTGCTTTTAACAGTGTTCCAAAAAAAACTTTAGCAGTAAATTTAAGCCATTTTTTTTTGTACAACTTTAGATGTTTAAAATTGTTCATTCATTGATTCATCACACGTAATCATTGCACCTGCTAACCTGTTGGTTGCAAAAGTGCGGATGCCATGGACTTTAAAAGGACTTAAAAGCAACAAGTAAAGCAAAGAAATAATTAGAAGATGAAAGGTGTCAGCCGTATTCAAATGGTTATCAGTGTTATTATGTGCAATGTTTATTTTCTTAGCGATTAAACTCAAGGACTTTCATTATGCCACAGGATATTTAGAATTACTGACCTTTCACATAGTGGTGCTGGTTAGGATCAAAATAATCGGAATGAATATGAAGATAAAGTTTCCCAAATTTATTACATTTTTTGACCTTAAATAGTATCGAAATAAATTTTTAAATATGGGAGCAATTTTTTTAAGTCTTTTAGATTGCTTACAGCTTTGAAAGAATTAATCTATCAAGGCACAGGTACAATACGTGCAAATCGTCTTGAGCATACACAGTTGAAATCGGTTGCAGAAATGAAGGAAAAGGAGCGTGGAAGCTACCATCTAATTACTGACGAAACGTCACACGTGACGTTGGTCAAGTAGCGAAAAGAAGAAAATATCTATTCAACAACCTTTTTGTGTACAAATGTACAATAAATATATGGGCGGGGTAGATCGTCCGCATTAACGTGAATAATAAGAAATGGTACTGGCAACTTTTGATGTTGGCCTTAAATGCTTCGATGAATAATGCCTTTTAGTTATATAGGCTATCAGCAGCTGGACAAGAGAAGTCACATCTCGACTATCTGGTCTTCACCAGATCTATAGTTACTAATTATCTGGGAAGGTATGCATCGGCTCGTTCTATAGGCCGTCCACTTAAGCCTGTTTCTAGAAAAAGAAGAGTGCAAGATGAGGTTCGTCTCGATGGAGTTGGCCATATAATTGTTTCCAGTGCAACTCAGGTACGCTGCGGCGAATGTCATAAAAATACAACTAAAAAATTGCCGGAAATGTGATGTCGGCAGCCACACAAACTGTTTTGAAATGTTTCATCCTTAAATTAAAAAATATGAAATATACTTATGTACATATCGTTGGTCTCATATAGAAAGGCCCTAACTCACGCTTTTTTCGAAGTTAATTTTTTCTGTGATTCCAATGTGTATGTGTGTTAAATGCATTGGAATCACAAAAAAATCAATTGTTTCATAACAATATATTGTATTCGATTTTTTAGCATAGGATGTGTGTAACAGTGTTCATGACCGTTCTTAGCATAGGATGTGTGTAACAGTGTTCATGACCGTTCTAAGGGATTTATTTGATGCGATATTGTTTTGTACATGGAATGCAGCAAACATCTTTTTGCAAAAAGAAAGATGCATGTTCTATAATAAAAATTCGTAGAGCAATGGTATTATAACACCATACTTACTACGCATCATTATTCAAATTTGCAATGAAATTTTTAATTACTAGAACTCAACAATAAACCATAAACAATATGTAAGTATGGTAAGTAAGTTATAAAATACAACTAAGATTTCAAAAAAAAAAAAACTCAGAAAAGCTTACTTGTTTATCATCTTCTGCATTATAATGCGTTCTTTAAGAGTCATCGACGACATCTGCATCATCTACATCTTCAACAACAGCACCACTTCTATGCTTAATATATTGTACTCTAGTTTAAGATGTGAGCGTGCAGCAATTTATGATTGTTATGCTTGTCGTATAATTGTCTTGTTAGTTTTTTTTTTGTTTTTTGCTTTCTCAAGAGTACATTTCATAATAGCTGTCACGTGTGCTCCACATGAACAACACTTTTCTTTGGCTGACAGAGTGTTTGTAATCCGTGAAACTTAATCGTGATATTATGTTCTAAATTATAAAACACTTAGAGATCTACAAATGCATTCATATGTTTAATAGTTTATGAGAATAAACCGGTGAAAAATCTCAGTGTAAAGCAGTTTTTACTGAATAAACAAAAGGAATTACTTTTGAATTAAGCATAAGAATTATATATGATGCGTATGCAATTTAAATGTATTTATTGATTTGCCGCTATCCTTTTCATTAAAAAAAGGATGCTAAATTGTTAATTCAGTTATTTTGAACACTGTGGTAAACATAGCGTTAAAAACAAACATGTAAACAATTCCTCCAAAAACTGAAATGTACACATAAAATGATATCAACTTTATACTTTTATGATATCTGCAAACAAGTCATATATCCATTGATAAAGGATCGAACTAAAGCTCGTCTATGGGAGCGTAGAATTGCTACTAGCAGTCGGAAGATGTGTGATTTGTGATCTAGTTTAGCGATCTCCGTCGTATTGCAAAATCGTTATCACAAAGACTGCCGTTTTATTTTTATATATTTACTCAACGTTGTCTAGAATAGTATAGTAACAAACAAAACAAGCCACTTTCAGAATATCATCATTTATTTCATATTTTTAATTAAAGTTTGCTACTATGAACGGACAAACTTGAAAATACATGAAAAAATTCGCGTTTGTCAAGTTTACCTCATCAAACGTCACAGCATATTATGTCAAATAATACATATGTGTATGTGTATTTCGTTTTAAGTGCCCATCCCTCTTCTTTCTAATAAGGTTTGAATTTTGGAAATCAGTTCAGAAATGTTTGTGTAATCAATAAATTTGTGCGTAAAGTCCAAAAAACAGTTTTTTGTCAAATAAAACAAGTTTGGAGGGTTCCAGAAATATAAAAAAAAATATTTTTGAGTTCTACTCAACAAAACTGACAACTTAGACTATGTCATTAGCTCGGTTTATTTATTATTTTGTCGCATAGTGTAATTGGACACTAAATATAGAATGATATAATATAATAGAATAAATCTTTTAAGCGATAATAATATTAACTTAATTTTACTGCATATTTCATATACTGTTATAAGTTCTCAAACGTAGAAACTTTTTAATCTTTCCTTTCATCTTTGTTTGAATCTTTCTCTACGTTCCCGACAATAACTTCAATCTACAAACTACGATTATTTAATAAAGTTTTTACGTTTATGTATCTAGTGAATAGGATTAAAAAAAGAACGCAGTACATCCACATAAATATAAGCAAGAAATTTACACTCAAAAATTAAAACAATGAATTTGGCTTAACACTTTGCAGCAGCGATGACGATAATGCCTTCGAGTCGATACTGTGGTGAACGATTCTTGTTAAAACTTAAAATTTTGTGTGTAAAAATGATTAACATCCACCCCATCGTTTCATGTATGCATTTTCGATCACGATATAACATCCACATCTGAAAAACGTGTTGCGTAGATATCAGCTGTCATGTAAACAATTCAAGCTTAGCTACATATGACAATAAAAACCTCCTTAAACATGTATTGCAACATTGTTCTCCTACATGTATATAGGTCACAGAGCTCCTCAACAATGTTGCCAATGTCTACTATGCAGGCATGGATGTTGCTATTGATGAAGAAATTAATTAAATTATATTTATTTGATGTTTTACATATTACCTTGAAAAAATTCAATTAATTGTATTTAAAATATTCATGATTAATTTCTGAATGCCATTCTATTTCAATTCATTGAATTATATTTTTTTGTTTATTTTTTTAATATTGGGCTGGTCAATTAGTAATGTTGTCACTGACTGATCGAATATTTAGAATTCAACCCTAATTACCTGTAAAGTAAAATTGAAACAGCTTTCGTTCTATCAAAATAGAAACTTCTCAGAAAATTATCTAGGCTTCAATCATATTTGGGAAAGTTCTCTTGCTTTCCATCATCAAACTATAACAAGTCGTAATCAAACAATAAAATTCATAAGAAAATTTAAAAGTTTTTGAAATATAAAAAACTGTATTTTAGTTAATTTTAAAAACATTTGTTTAATAAATAAAACAAGTAAATTTTTTTGGTTCAGGCTACCATTCCTATTGGTTATTTTATCGGAAGTTCCAATAAACAAATAACTCCTTTTCTTTGGGGTAAGTTTGAAATAAGTTTAATAAGACACCAGCAATTTTTTTCGCGTAAATTTTCTATTTTAATCTATTTTATTATTTGCATCATTATTAATACATATTATTCCTAATATTAGTATTATATTTGGATTTCTGAATATGTTTTCACTCATAAAAAAAAATTATTTAACAAAAATAATGAAAACTTCATTTTAACTAAGTTCGAAACTTATAATTAAAAATATAAAAACAGTAATTTATAATTATATTTAATATTTCCTTTATATTTCGGTTAAACTAAATTATGTAGTTTTTTTTCTAAAATTTTATTTCGTTTTCTTATTTATAATACTAACGTTTAAAAATGAGTAACTTATAAATTTTATCTTGAGTTTATATTTTACTAAAGTATTAATGAATTCAAAATGAATATTTGAACAGCCATGTAAATTCTCTTATATTGATTGACTGAAATAGGCTAGGTAAATTTAGAGATCCTGCTAACAAGTTTCGCTAGTATGATACAGGCTTAAGGAGGGTTAAGAAGCGTGGTTCCTTAAAAACACCAGAGAACCTATTTATGGAGTAAAGATAATTAATACATTTCCATACCACAATTAGTAGTATAGTAGGGGCTTGATTTTTTTTATCTATACTATTCAGGACCACATAGAGTAAAGGTAATAAATAAAAAAAATAGGGAGTCTTTATAAAATGACTGTGTAATGCAACAGAGGCGGCTAAATTAGGTCACGAACCCCCCACCCGACTGCTAGCTAGCAATCGTAGGCTCCCACGGACCTGCTTCAGTCCGATCCTTTATTAAGAGATATATGCATTGTTTGTGTATATCGTTAAACTACAGTGACATCTTTTTTGTGTACATTACAATACTGGTGTCTAATTGAAGCGAGTACTAGATTATGGCATCTTGCATATACATATATGTATATGGAGACTTCAGTTGTTACACTACAAATTCCTCAATTAGGAAGTTGTTGTTGTGTGTATGTTGGATAAAGATAAGGAAATAAGGAACAAATTTTCCCATAACTGAGCTTAAGCACGTTACATCCTCTCGTAAGGTTAGGTTTTCTGACGTAAAAAATTTAAAAATAATTTTTTTTTTAATTTATATTTTATCTTATTTTATTATTTAATTTATTTATAATTTTAACTTTACATACTTACTTCAGCAAAAATATTATATAAGCTCTGATAAAGTAACCACTCGAACATGAAAATTCTCTTGTACTATTATTTCTTTTTTTTTTTGTCATAAACATTTGAAATACAATTAACTGGAGCTTTAAGCATTTTTTAGTGTGAAATAAACTTATTTCACAATTTCTTCTACTTTATAGCAAGGTTTACCAAAAATTTTTTGGTTATGTATTAGTGAATAAGAGAGAGAAAATAAGTTGAGAGAATTTATTTATTTACAGCCATAGAAAAGTGTTTGTAATATACGCTATTTTTATTTTCATTCCATCAACATACATATGTAAAGCTATCTATCTTTGGCTTAATAATTTTAGATAAATAAAAATAAAATAAAAAATCCATTTTTTATTAAAAGAACATAAACCTATCCATCTTTGGCTTAAATATTAGGCCATGTTTTTTAGATGAATAAAAATAAAAAGAATAAAAAACCCATTTTTTATTAAAAGAAAAAAGAGAGCATTACAAAGCATTTAAAAAAATTATACTATGCTACAAAATAAAAAAAAAATGAAATACGCCTAGCTAATAACATAGAACATTTTTAACATAAAATATTTTTTGAGTGTTATGCTGAAATAAAATGATAAAACATCCGCCGCACATGTGTTCTTGTCGCAGTCTGATCGACAACTAAATGAAAAAAAACAAGAATGCGTGTGAGTTATCTTTGCACAACTGTGCTATGAAATGGTAAACTATGCTTCATCCAGTGTTGCTAGAAGATTCTGGTAAAAAAATCATAATTTTAAGGAAAAAAATTCATATTTTGGGGGAAAAAATCATCACTTTTTAACTTTTATTTGTAAAACATTAAAAAATAAATAACAATTCAAAATAAAAGTGTATTACATTGATTGGTTATCGGATTTTGTTATCATATACTAACTTTATTTTTGAGGATATGATATAACCCGATAATCAAACAATTTTAAATTAATTACATGTTTTACCAAAAATATTATATACAAACAAAACAAAAAATAAATATGTATATTATACATAAAAGACAATTCAATTTAATTAAAATTAATTTTAAAAAATCCATACATACATATTGTCGTCTGGCCTTCAAATTGGCTTATGTAATTTTCAACAACTTTTCAGAAGACATAAAAACAACATAATTATTATATGAAGGTCATACAAAACTACTTAAATATTTTTGCAATAATTTTGGAATCAGCGGACACGTTGGACAAATTTTTGCAATAGAGATGGACCACAAATAAGACTTAAAAATGGTCGAATAAAAGATATTTCCCAAAAGGCACATTGGCCATTTTGCAGGCCAGCCGACGATATGTAAGTAGTAATTTTATAAGGTACAAAAATGAGATCTAAATAGAAAAGTAGTGTTTTGTAAAACTTTTAGTAGTTTCCTATAATAAATTAATTATAATGCTGGGAAGGTTTCATATTTTTTTACAATTTCTTCATCAATTTTAAGATTATAACAGGAACACCTTTTAACTAGTAAATAATCCTGTCTAAACAAAATACCTTCTATTGTTACATTTTCAAGCCTGTTCCTGTACTTAGTTTTATTTAAATTAACTTTAGAAAAAATTCGTTCAACGTTTGCAGATGAACTGGGAAGACAAAGTATACTGGACACAAATTTCGTGAATGTTGGAAAAACTAAATCGTTAACAACACGAGTTGTTTTAGAAACTCTGGCCCAAAAATCTTCACAATTAATATTTTCTAAGGTATGAAAATATTGTTTGAAATCTATGTGACGAAGCTCTCTAAATTCATCGTCTAGGTTTTGAGAATAATTTTCATTAATTAAATTTGGAAATCTTTCTATTAGTGGAGACAATGAATAAACTTTCTTATTAATAATATTATGTGGATCAATAGATGACATTTCTTTTAACGAAGTATCTTTAAAATTAAAACGTTTGGTTAGTTGTTTACAAAACTCAATGTAAAATGAAACGCAGTAAATAGTGAATTCAGTTAATTCACTATTGGTAAATTTTGTTACAGAAAAGTTTTTTTTACAAAAACTCCTAAATATACATCTTCGGCGTTTAAAAAAACATCTTTATTTTCAATATTTTCCACAATATTGAAATCAGTGTTTACATACAGTGGCTCTACAAAATTATCTAATATTTTTAAGTATAAACGTTCCATTTCAGAATACATTTTTTGAATTTGGGAGCTTGTATTTTGAAACATTTTGTTTACACTGTTTATAACGTGAAGTATATATTTCAAGAAACATATGTAAGTACATCTCATTCATATCATTTAATTTGTTTTTAATTATGTTAGCACTATCTATATGGTCTATATTGGAAGCAAAAGCAAAAAAAATTTTGAGGGGCTCGTAATGTTCAAGAACTCGTACTACAACTGCCTCTAAAGACAACCATCTAGATGCAACTATTTCAAGTTACGTTATATTTGCGTGTGTGTGTATATATTTTGGTAGTTTTACTAATAGAGCTTTTACACAGTGCAAGTTAGTTGCTACTGATTTGTGCTGTGTAAAAGCCGTTTAACATTTGAAAATAATCAGTGCTGCATTTTTGTGCATTTGTACCTTAATTGGATCAATCCACACAATGCATAAAACGTAACCGCAACTGTAATTAATTACTTAACTGAAACATAAAAGGCTTGGTTAAAAAAAACATATTTTTGGAAAAAAAAAAGCATATTTTTTGGAGAAAAATCATCAAATCATATTTTAGTTGTAGTGTAGTGTTATTAATAACAAATAGTATTACAGACTGTAACACAATGGTAACACTTTACCATGAAGTAAAACTCAATGTATATAAGATATAAGTAATTTATATTCAATTATAATTTAGATTTTCTAGAAATAAAGAACAGAATACATTACATTAGTTATAAAATCATCAAAAATATGATAAAATCATCATTCTGGCAACGCTGTAGACATCCATGATTGCAATGTATTGCAACATTGTTTTCGTACTGTGACATCTTTTATAAATGTAAGAGAGCAATGTTTACTCAGTGTCAACATGTTACACAACATGTTTATATTCTTAGGTATCTATACTTTGATTATTTTTATGATAGCTGATAATGATGTGTAATATGTCGAAGTTATGTTCTTTATCGTAAATTTAATTTCATGTCAAGTAACCAAATTTTTAAAATCGATGTCTTCCGATTTGGATGAAATTTGCACCAAGGTTAGTACTATTGGATAGTAGGCCAGACACAAATTTTCAGCTCTATCAGTCAAGAACTGCCGGAGTTAAAATTGGAAATTTTAGTCATACAGTGTTTATTTAAATGTGTGTAACTTTTCACCTATTGGTCCTAGCAAAAATTTTCAGAAGTATATTAGATAGCTATTTCTTCAATCTTTCCAAAAATAATTTTTTTAATTTTTAAAATTTTTTTTATTTATTTTTTAAATTATTTTTTTTAAATTATTATTTTTAAATTTTTTTTCAAAATGGGACCTTTTTTTCTTTTTTTTTTGCTCAAAAGAAGCTCATATAATTTCCTTTAAGGCCTTTATAATCGCTTAATGGGATGCGAGTGGGATATATATTAAAAAAAAATATTTTTTAACTCAAGAATAAGATTTTTCAATGTTTGGCATAAAAATGTACTACCTAAATGATCTTAAAAAAGTATTTATTTGTATTTTATAAACAAGTGCAAATTTCTTCCAAATCGGAAGACATCGATTTTAAAAATTGGGTCACTTGACACGAAATTGCTCATATACATTAAGTAAAAAACTCAGAACTCAATACTGGACTCAAAAATTAGACTTTACCGATTAGGTCACTTGGTTTAAACCTTAACAATAAAAATTTGTTGTTATTTTGTAAAAAAAATGCTAAGAAAGAAACTGTTCAATGTGTGCTACTATGAAAAATAAAGGATCTTTTTCAAATTCTTCTTTAGTTTTCAATTATTTATTTGAAAGCAATTTCTCTATTAAACAGTTATTCATTTAATCAGTTATTTAGTTTCAACATTTGCCGCCAAATTACACTTCAAATTATTTAATTATTTATATATTAATTACAATACAATTACAAATTATATTCTAATTATATACGAGCTGAGTAACTTTCACCATATGCTCGGTATAGTGTCACAGACGAGAGCCTCTGGTGGAAAACGAACCCACGACCCTCACTCTAATAGTCTAGCACACTATCTACTAGACTATCAGGACACCCACACTTCAATTTAGAAAGTTCATCCTTGAACACTATAAGATTAGAAGAAGTCAAAGGGAGATTTGCAAAAATAGTTAAAAATATTTTGTTAAAATCCCTAATCGTTTGAAAAATAAACATCCAAAATCCGCTCTAAAGAAGTTTTTACGGAACGTAAAGTAAGGAGTATCGTCAACCAGCTAAAATATCAATTGAGGATTAAGTGTCCCGAAATTGTGAGATATGTATATCTTTAAAACATTTACAAAATTTTAACAGTTCTCGAAAAGAATGATCCTCGAATTATCAGAATTCAGCCCAATTGATCACCATCGAAAATTTGTGGCAAAAACTGGAAATTTAAATAAGAAAACGAACTATTTCGAAAGACGCAGAACTGAAAATGGTGATTTTTGGGGAGTTAAATAAATTAAACCTCCAATATGCAATAAAATTTAAATGTTTAATTGAAAATACATTTTTAAGTTTACTTATCGTTTTAATAAATCAATCTAACTGATATTCTTAGATACTTTGTACATTGTTAACGGCAAGTGGACCAATTACACTGTGATCCACAGTGAATGACGCTTTCCGAATTTTCCACGATCCATAGCGAAGAAACATAATTCAAGTCTGCTTTAGTGTATGCCTCTGGTTTTTTATCGCCTACTATTCATCATAAGGGATGCTGATAACGTTCAATTAACTTATTACGAGAGCCTAAAAATGCCTTAAATATCTATGGCATTTTTACATTGAATATGAACGAGTTATTTAACATAGTTCTGCGGCTTTTAAGTGTCGGAAGTTTAATTAATGCTAGTCTGGCAGAATAAGAAGGTAAACTTGTGGGATTAAAATTCAACCCTCGGAGATAAAACATCAGAAATTGCTTTTGTGCAGATTCGATGACGTCGGAATATTTTTTATATAGAGGATCCCATATTATGGATTCATATTCGATTATAGGCCTTACAACAGATGGGTAGAGAGATTTAGTAACATAAGGATCGTTAAATTCTTTTGCCCACCGTTTTATAAAACCAAGTACGCTTCTATCTTTATTTACTGTGATAGTTATGTGCGGAATAAAATTTAGTTTGGGATCAAGTAGAACTCCTAGATCCAGGATGTTATCTACAAGCTCAAGATCGTATCCATCAAAAGCATAGTTTGCAGGAATCGGATTCATTCTTACAAATCTCATGTATTTACATTTTTTGAGATTAAGCTGCTTTAGATTTAAATTACACCATAAATGAAACGAATTTAGGTCATTTTGAAGAAGTTTCTGATCGGAACTTTGGCGATAACTTAAGAAAAATTTTACGTCATCAGCGTACATTAGGATATTGGAATAGCGAATCGTATCAGGTTAGTCGTTAATAAACAATGAAAACAGAAGCGGTCCAAGATGGCTACCCTGAGGTACACCAGAAAGGACATCAAACTCTGGAGCAGCAGTTTTTAAAAAGTACGGTTTGTTTTCTGTTAGTTAAATATGAGTAAATCCATTTTAAACTAAGGTTAGAAAATCCAATTTAATGATGTTTCTTCTTCAAAAGTACATGACTGACTTTATCGAAGGCCTTGCTGAAATCCGTGTAGATAACGTCTGTTTGTTGCTGATGAAAAAATCCTCGATAAACAATTCTTCTTTCTGAAACCGTGCTGATAAGGAGATATCAAGTTAGAAACTTGATAACATAAATCATCAGTAACTATTTTTTCAAACAGTTTTGGAATTATGCTCAGTTTTGCACGATAATTTGTAACATCGGATTTATTTCCTGATTTCAACAAAGGAAAACATTACAAAACAAAACAACATTCCAAACATTAGGAAAATAACCACATATAATCGATTTATTAAATAAGTATGATAGTGGAACAGTCGACACAATTAATTAAGATGCTACTAGGAATGTTATCAGGTCCAAAGTTATAGGAGAACTTTAGTTTTCTCAATTCCATAGAAATAGTAGGAACGTTGATTAAAGATATTGACACTGTGGAATTTGTGTTTATTTTAATGGGATACTCAATGGAATCATTATATATAAGTTGCATCCGAATAAGTTGTGTAAAAGAAGTTGGGAAATAAATTGCTTATAATGCTGCCTTCGCTAGATTCAATCTGCTGAAATCACATGGAAGATGGAAAACCAGTTACTTTTTTCTTTGAATTAACAAATTTAAAAAATGATTTTAGATTATGCTTAAAGTTGGACTTCATTGTATTTACATATTTTTCGTAACATGATTTATTAAGTATTGTGTATTCCTCCCGGGTAACAGAATATCTTATATAATCCATATTACAACCAGACTGTTTAAACTTTTTATAGTCTTTATTCTTCTTATTTTTTACACGAGCCAGTTGTTTATTATTCCATGGAGGATCGGCTAATTGTCTAGATATTTGCTTTGGAACACATAAATTGAAAAAGGTATTAACCTTATAGTAAAAGGCATTAGACATATCATCAACATTAGTATAGCATGAAAAAAAGGAGTGCCAATCCATATTGATTAGGAGCTCATTTAACATATTATAGTTGGTGTGCTTAAATGAAAAAAATTTTCTCATTTTTGCTACACGAATTCATCGATGAATTAAATGGAATGTATGTTTTTAATACGCGTTGGATGATAACAATCTTCTGGACTGGTAATAGGGAACGAGCGTTTAATAAAGCTATTAGTCACCTCATTTACGAATATTAAATCCAATATTTTGAAATTAATGTTTGAAATGCCATTAATTTGGAATAGACCCAAATTATACAATATATTAAAAAATTCGTCGAAAATTGTTACGTTTTTGCCTTAAAAAAACGTTTGAAATATGAGCTCGTAGATTGCAAATGAAAATAAATTTATGTTAGTTTTAATTAATTTCTTTATTTTTCGCACAATGCTGTGTGCCACTGTTCACAGCTTGATGTAAACAACAGCAATTGCTTTGTTTGTTATTCCTCTTAGCACTCTATTGAGTAAACAATAACAACTACTAATCAATTTGTTCGATAGATCTTAATAACGGAGATCTTCAAACCACGATTACTTTCTTCAAATATCGCGTCTTCATACAAGACTGACTGAATTTTTACTGACTCCGTAGCCTGCTTTGTATTGTCTTTTATATTGCATGGTAAACAGTCTGACGGATGTTTTTGAAGGCAAAATCTCTATAAATGTAAATGTTTACATTACCGTTGTTTGTGTATTTTGTATTTTTGTTTACTTATTATCATTTTTTTATACCGGAGTTTTGTTGGAATATTTTTGTTTACTTGTTTATCATGTAAACAAGTTCATTATTTTTATTTTTGTAGCTTTTGTTTACAATTTAAACGATGTGAAAGCAAAACACCATTACCATTTTGGTAAAAGTGCACTAGAACAATGGTTATATTTGGTAAAAAAAAACTAATGTTGCTGATTGAGTATTGACAAAATGTCTCAAATGTAAAATATTGCCAAATAAGTAATACTCTACGGTTGTGTAGGCAAACTGCATTATCTCGAAAAAAAACTAACATCCCACCTTGAAAATAAATCTCAGAAAACTAAAAACAGTGCAAATAAATGGCAAAAGCGGGCAAACATTTTATGTACGACGCTAATCGATCTGGGTACCATAATAGATATGAGTGGCGGGTCCGAAGATCAACCCTACATAAAACTAAACACCCAAACGCTAAGGAAAAGCACGAAATAGATTTTGATCCACAAGGCACTCGAAACCTAACGACTGACAGAAATGGGATTATTTCGTCTAAAGCTACTATGAAAGAAACTAACGCACTTTGCATCTGATCAAGCGTACTGGCATAACATTGTTTCGGCTCCACTACCTTCAATGGAGTAGAATCTATATGTAATTAATTTTTATAACGTATTTTACTTAATTTTTATTATTCCAAAAAGTGTGGGTTTGATGTTAGACGTTGCAAAAATAAATATGTCCCTACATTTTCAAAATTCTTCAGACGTTCCTAGAAAATGTACTCTACTATAAACGCACTATAGAGTGTAGCAAACTTAAGGCTGTACTGTGTTATGACGTTCTTGTTTGATTCTTGAATTCACTGTGAAATAATTTCATAAAAATATCATCTTAAAACTAATCGTGGTCAGATTAAAGTTTTACGCAATTGTTTTACTTTATAATTTTAGAATATTAATATTTCAGAACTTATTGAAATAACTGTTGATACCTTCTTTGGGATTTATTACATTGACAGTAATATTAGTCTTTTTCGTTGGGATAATTAATTGGCTTGGCCATCACTGTTAACGGCGTGCACTAACACTATGATAACCTCCTTTTTTGACTTGAATTACGTAGACACCAGTGACATCTTTCAGTAGGACTGAGCTTCGTGGTACACAGCTCATACCACATTGGGTATATAGCGCGAGAGTTACGTCAACCTCCCATTCCAATAACTCAACATATTCCCTACCAGTAAATTGGCAACAATAACAACAATACAATAGTTCAACAAACTTAATTTTAATTAATAAGCAATATCAACAGTTTGCAAAATTATTAAGTTTGATGAACTGCATACTTTTCATAGTCAGCAATAATTATTATTTTTCTGGAACGTATTTATTTCAACAAACGTAAGCTAAATATAATAATAATAAAATTTATAAATATTGTAATTACTTTTAAGTTTAGGCTTAGTCTTGGTTTGAATGTCAATTAAATAAAACAATAAAGAAAAAGAAAAAAACAATATAAATTGTTTTTTTATTTCCAATGGACCCTCGGACATCGTAATTGGCGCAGTCGTTGTAAATGAACCCAGTGACACAAAAGTGTACAAAAGCACAAAAATAGTCTAAAGACTTTATTGTGAAAAAAGGAAAAAACACATAATTACATTAAAAATTGTTTAAATTAACCTAGTGACACAAAAGTCCACAAAAGAAAAAGAATCTTTTTCAACAAAAATATTCTAAAGACTTTATTCTGATAATAAACAAAAAAAAACCACACAAAACAATTAAATTTTGTGTTTAAAAAACAGTTAAGTGTAATTGTGATCGATTAATACTACATATAAAAGTAAAAACAAACCAAAAACAGAAAATGTCCGTCGAAAATCAATCAACAGTTCTATCCGGGTCTGACCTTCTGAAAGAAGCGGCCCGCATCAAAGAGTTCCATGGTACAAAAGAATATGATTTGTTGTCTTTAATCAGAGAGGTGGAAGTAATACTGCCATTGTTCAAAGGAAACCCCACCTTACAGCAGTTTGTGTTCGAAAGGTACATCAGAAACAAAATTCAAGGACCAGCCCTACAAGTAGTGAGAGCTTTAGGATCAGACACAACATGGACCCAAATTAAAGAGAAACTTGTTAATTTTAGAATCTTAGAAATATATTAGATAAGTTAAATAATAAATATGAATTCGATATGAATAAACCTCAAGAGTTTTCACCTTCTACTAATGAATCAATCATTCTTAAGACATTTTTGAACGGAATTCACCCAAGCTTATCTAGCATAATTTATAGTAGAGATATATCCACACTTAGTGAAGCTTATTACGTTTTAGAAGGGACAGGAATACTAAGACAATATGACAATAGATTTCCAAAATATTCATATACACGTCAACAGTACCAACAACAAAGACACTATAACGAAGACGGACAGAACAGGAAATATCAACAAAACAGACATATCAAAGACAACCATTTCAAAACTCATATAATTATAGTCCTTCTTCAATTAATCATGATATTAATTCTAATCAGTCTCGACAAAATCCTTTTAACACAAATAACACTCAACAATCCAGACGTAGCCAATATTTGAACCGAACTTTTAGTCATACTAATAATGGGCCTACTCCAATGGAAGTAGACCATATTGAAAAAAATAGTACACAGGAAGTAAATTTTCATTGTCATGCCCAAAAATTTGTTTACCGATAGTCGAACTAAAAATATGAAATACAAACCTCAAATGTTTACTTGACACAAGATCAACAACCTATTTGCTTAATAAAAATCTACTACCTGAATTTAAAAGAACATAATTAAAGAAACCAATATTTTTTAATACAATAAATGGAAACTTTTGTATCGAGGAGGAGGTTATTACACCTCTTCCCAAAGAATTTAAAGAAGACAATCTGATGTGTTGGAAATTGACCAACTTTATTAAGAAAAATTTCGATGGTTTAAGAGGGCAAAATATATTAAAAGCCTTTTCAGCAATTATGAATCTTTAGGAAGGCTTTCTTCAAATAAATTGTAATAAAATCAAATTTATAGACTCCTGTCCATATAGCCCAGAAGAAATTCAAACCTTACAAGTGCAATCAGAAAATATTTTAGATAAATTAAAACGTGAAGATATGAATAAAGAAGAGGAAAAATTTTTAACAGAACTTATTTCAAAAAATGCTGACCTTTTTTTCCAAGAAGGCAACAATCTGACCCACACTCATGAAGTACAACATGAGATCACAACAACTATCAACAAACCTGTATATTCTAATATATACAGATATCCTCAAACACATGAAGAAGAAATCAATAGCCAGATGCGAGAAATATTGGAACAGGGAATAATTAGGGAAAGTGTATCTCCATATAATTCTCCTTTATGGATCGTACCAAAAAAGCGGACAATTCGGGAAAGAAAAAGTGAAGAATCGTAATTGATTACAGAGCTCTGAATGAAATAACTGTTAATGATAAATTCCCTATCCCAAATATTGATACCATGTTAGAGAAATTAGGTCGAGCACAGTATTTTACTACACTTGATCTAGCCAAAGGCTTTCACCAGATCCTCATAAAGGAGGAAGACAGAAGAAAAACAGCATTTTCTACACCACTAGGATATTACGAATTTGTGCGGATGCCTTTTGGATTAAAAAATGCACCTGCAATATTTCAAAGGCTCATGAATTCAGTACTTAGAGAATATATCAACAAAATATGTGTAGTATATCTCGATGATATTTTAATTTTTAGCAGTACAGTACAGGAACATAAAGATAGTATACAACGAATTTTCAATGCGCTTAGAAAGCATAATCTTAAGATTCAAGTTGATAAGTGTAAATTTTTTGCAAAATCTGCCGAATATCTAGGACATATCCTTACTACTGAAGGGATTAAACCTAACCCAAATAAAATTGAAACTATTCAGAAACTGAAAATTCCTGAAACTCAGAAACAGATAAAATCATTCCTAGGCATAACTGGCTATTATAGGAAATTCATTAAGGATTATGCCAAAATTTCCCATGGTTTGACAAAATATTTGAAAAAGGATACGAAAATAAATAAAAATGATCCCCAATATACAAATGCATTCTACAAACTTAAAATATTGTTAATCAACACACCCATACCTAGGTATCCAGATTTTAAAAGAAAATTTAAATTAGCAACCAATGCCAGCGAATTCGCAATTGGTGCAGTGCTAACACAGGATAATCATCCTGTTGAAGGAATGTATGTTAAGATGACTTTATGCAAAGAACTTTATGTAAAGTATTTTAAGTATAGATTTATTTTATATTTCAAGACAAGTAAACTGTTCTTATACAAAGTCAAAGCACAAGTGATTCACTAAATTCAAGTAATATTACTTGTAAGCAATTGTACTAAATAAAGTAACGGGATCATCTCTCACTAAAGTAGTACTAATGAGAGATATTATAAATAATTAATACGGGAAAAAGGAATTAAGATAATAGACAAAAATAAATCTGGTTTTTCTACATTCTTTAGATAATATGCTAAAATATTTTAATATGTACAGCTGAAGTTATCCAGTTAGTAATATCAAAAAGAATTGTTTACTGACATTATATATATGTATGTATATGTATAAAAATATATATGTATATAAAAAAAAATTTGAATTCTGTTGCCAAATATATTTTTGGCAACATTCTCCCCCTGAAGAACGAATGTTTTCAAAACAGTAAGTAAGTAAGTAGTAGACGGCCTATCGTTGGAAGTACTTTAGTCGAGTCATGAAACTCCGCTATGCTCCGACTCACAGCGTTGCCTTAGGCTCCATCTTTTACGTTAACAGTAGCTTCACAGCTTCTGACATTTCTTTAAAAGGTTCACTGGAAATTTCTGGAAGGAGAAAAATTTTAGAAATAGGCCTTTTAAGTATTTTATTTTTAGTTTGGACTGATACCACCCTTATCTTTCCGTCACCTCCTGGATGTGTATCAACAATTCTTCCAAGAAGCCATTGACCTGGTCCACATCTGTCATCTGCTACTAGTACCAAATCTCCAATATTGGGATTCTGAACGCTTCTTAACCATTTTGGCCGAGCTTGAAGTCGATTAAGGTATTCTCTGTACCATCTTTTCCAAAAATGCTGCATCATTCTCTCGATAGCTTGCCAAAGTAAAATATGGTTTCCCCTTTGAGCTAATAAGTTTTCTTCTTGAACACACTTTAGTGGTTCGCCAATTTGAAAATGTGCTGGTGTTAGTGCGTTAAAATCCGATGGATCAGATGATAAAGGACATAAAGGCCGCGAATTGCGGCAACTTTCAATTTGACAAAGTAATGTATTTAGCTCCTCAAATGTAAGTGGTCGATCATTGGTAACTCGTCTCAGATGATACTTCACGGATTTTACGCCAGCTTCCCATAATCCACCAAATTTGGCGAGGCCGGAGGTATGAAATGCCAATTGGTATAATTTAGGCTCAAAGCGTGTTGTAACTCCTCTGGCAATGATTTTTTGTTCTAATGAAAAAGAATTTGAAGTTCCTTTGATGCGCCTACGAAATTTGTACCACAGCCTGAATAGATGTCAGTGCATGCGCCTCTTCGAGAAACAAATCTCCGAAATGCTGCCAAGAAAGAATTTGTAGTAAGATCTGAAACCGCTTCTAGATGAATAGCCTTCGTGACCATACAGACAAACAAGCAAATATAGCCCTTTGCAATAACGCGGACCTTAAAGTAGACGATTTAATATTTAATGGTCCAGCATAGTCAACACCGCTATGTTTAAAAGGTCTAGTAACGTTAAGTCTCACCAAGGGCAAGTTGCCCATTATTTGTTGTGAACTTTTAGCTGCATATTTAAAACACTGTAAACATTTACGTATAATGGTTTTTGCCAGCTGAGTCCCAGATGCGATCCAAAATATTCGATTAACGATAGACATCGTTAAAGTTATTCCACCATGAAGAGAATTCTCATAGGCATCCAAGATGATTAGTTTTGAAAGAGGATTAGATTTTGCTAAAATTATAGGGTGTTTAAGGCTATAGTTAAAATCAGAATTTTGTAAGCGACCCCCAACACGAATTCAAACTTTCGGATTCTTTTCTTCAGAAGTTTGTAAATTTAATAATCTCTTAGGCCATGAAGAAGGGGCTTCATATTAGAACTTTGGACCAAACCACCAGATATCGTTTTCTACTAAATTTTGACCTAAAATGCCTCTCGATGCACAATCGGCTGGGTTTAAGTTGGAAGGTACATATCTCCACTGCAAGGGGTTACTTAAACGTTGTATATCTGCAACTCTATTTGCAACATAGACTGTCCAGGTCCGAATCCAGCTTAAAACAGTTGAACTATCACTCCAATAAAAAATGTTTTCTATTTTACAAATATCCAAGGAATTCTTGATATCTTCAGTAAGTTGAATCAAAAGTTTAGCACATAGTTCCAACCTCGGTATAGTAACAGTTTTAATAGGAGACACTTTCGATTTTGCTTGCAAAATATTAAGGAAAATACCTTCCGAAGTAATAACTCTAAGATAAACTACTGCTGCATAAGCTAAAGTTGACGCATCGCAAAAGCCGTGCAATTCTGTTTTCACTCCTGGAGACTAATTTATCCATCTGGGAATTTTCAAGTTCACAAGGTCTACCAATGACGATCTGTACCTAAACCATTCCTTTTCTATTTCAATAGGTATCGAAGTATCCCAATCTACACTATTTTCCCATAGTTTTTTAAAAATAGACTTGGCTACAATGGTGGAGGGTGTAAGCCATCCTAAAGGATCATATACTCTAGCAGATTCTGAAAGAATGGTGCGCTTAGTAAATGAATTAGTATCGTCAAGGTTTACCTTAAAGAAAAAGAAATCACCACATATATCCCATTGAATGCCACATTGTCTTTATCAAATCGTAAAGTTTTAGAGTTTTCCTTATGTTCTTCGGGAATTTCTTGTAAGAATTGAGAAGAATTAGATATCCTCTTGCGTAAATTGCTACATCCTTTTTTCAGAAGATTGCATAAATCCCTTTGTAAGTTAATTGCACTTTCAAGATTATCTGCTCCCGAAATAACATCATCTACGTAAGAATCAGAAACAAGAACTTCTGCTGTTTGTGGAAAGTCGTCTTTAAAATCATATGCTAATTGCTGCAAAACACGTATAGCCAAATAAGGAGTTGAAGTGGTACCGTATGTTACGGTATTCAGCTGATAAATAGATATTTCATCGTTTAGCTCATGTCGCCAAAGTATTTGCTGAAATTTCCTATGTTCTGGAAAAACATCTATCTGCCGGAACATTTTCTCAATATCCGCGCTGAATGCAATCCTGTGCCTCCTCCATTTTGTAATAATTTCTGGTAAATCGTTTTGAAGCGCATGTCCAGGACATAGTTCCTCGTTTAACGATTTGCAGTTAATCAAATGACAACTTCAATCAAAAACCACTCTTAGTTTAGTAGTTGTACTGCTCTCCTTTAGTACACCATGGTGAGGCAAGAAATAAGAATTAGGTCTGACATCTTCAGGATATTTTCCAAATTTGGTCATGTGACCTAAAATTTCGTACTCTCGCATAAAGTTCCTATATCTTTCAGCAAAAGTAGGTCGTTTCGAAAAAGAGATTTCCAATTATCGCAACCGTCTGTAGGCACTAATGATATTATTCGGAACAGAGGTGCAGTGTTGTTTTCTGCTAGGGACCTAAACGGCAAATGTACTATATAGCGACCAGATTGTGATTTATTAATTGTATTCGCAAAATAATTTTCACATTTCAGTTCTTCGTTACTTATCTTTCTTTCAGTATTAACTTCTTCCTGCTCCCAAAACGACTTCAATAATGTCTCCAATTTGACGTTAAGTATGTGCAGCCTGTTGCAAGAAATGTTACCATTTTTTTTCAGAAAACACCCATCCAAAATGAGTTTTTTATAAGAATAAGTTGTTGTGAACAAAGGATTCGGCGGGAAGTCTTATTATGGAGCAGACATCTGAGCCTAAAATTAGATCAATCGGATCAGAGTTGAAGAAAAGTGGATCAGCCAAATTTTCAGGATCAATATCAGGCAATGAAATAAGTTTAGACGAAGGATCCGGTGTATACGAAGAAAGATTAGCTAAAACTAATGCCGTACATGAAAATACAGGTTTTCGTTTACGGGAATATAAATCAATATTAGCAGAGTATTTCGATACATTTTCACCACTGTTACCAATACCGATTACCTTACAATATGATCTTTCTTTTCGAATGCCCATCAGTTGAACTGCAGCTTCAGAAATCAAACTTCCTTGTGAGCCTGGATCCAAAAGAGCTCATAAAGGAAAATAACCTTTGTCAGTTCGAACAAGTAATCGAATAGTGTATAACAATACTGCTTGGTAAGCAACTGCACTGTGAACAGTAGCACATGGTGTGATTTCATTTTTAGAATTGAGTGAAATAGCAGGAATAGAAGAGGCCTCCGCCTGATTTTTGTCTAAATGAAGAACAGTGTGATGTGAATGTTTGCATATAATGCAGCGAAATGGTGAGCTACAATTTTCATGGTTATGACCAACAGCAAGACAATTACGGCAAGCCTTTCTTTTTAACAAAAAAGCATTCTTAGAATCCAAAGGTAAGGATAGAAATTTAAAACATTTCGAAAGTGAATGTCCCTTATCACAAAATAAGCAAGATTTTGTATAATGTGCAGAAAAGTTGCCAGAATTACACGATGTCCTTTTAGCGGAATTAAAGGGTTTATGATTCTTCGAGTTTCTATATTTAGATGACGATGAAGCATCATCATTAATCGATTCCAATGTTCGGAAAGTTCTCTCTAAGAATGTAAATAGTTCATCACGAGAAGAAAGTTCAGTAGAGGATTTCAAAGATTGTTCCCATTCCTTTCGTGTCTGGAAGTTGAGCTTTTGTACTATCAGATGTGTAAGAATAGGATCCCAGCTTTGTGTGTTTATGTTGAGGTTTTGAAGTGAAGACAAGATTTCCGTGGTAGAATCCAATAAAGTTTTAATGGATTGAAATCCACCAGCAGATTCCGAAATATGAAAAAGTTTTGATATTAAACTGCCAACAAGTATTCGCTTGTTATGATATCTGGATTCTAGAATGTTCCATGCCGAATCGTAATTTGCTTCAGTAGCAGAATTATTTTTAATTAAATTAAATGCGTCGCCAGAAAGCGTACCCTTTAAATAATAAAATTTTTGAACCTTGGGTAGCGAATCATTGTTATGAACGACAGAAGAATAAATGTCGCGAAATGGAATCCACTCCATATATTCTGCAGAAAACTTTGGCAGTGAAATCTTAGGTAGCTTAGCATCACAATTAACTGTAATATCAGGGCGACCGTTAGTTCTGACACAAGTACTTGATAACGGTCCATTTATCATCGTGTTGACTGCCTTCGAATCCAATAATTTTCCTTTAAAGCACAAATATTTCTCCGAAAATTCAAAGTTAAGATCTTCTTTCATGTATGGAACATCATCATCTACTAGAGATTCCTCGTGAATTCGACGCACTATTTTATCATGTTGAGCTTCAAACTTACCAAATATTTTATCTAGTTGTTGCACCAAAGAATTTAAGAAACCGCTTCCCCTCCCTCCTTTTTTTTTGCTCGAAACGAGTATAAATTTAATTAATAATTTTAGCAGGTTGCGTTGTTCCTTTATTATTAGATCTAATTCACTCATTGTTCGTAGAAATTATGTTCCAATTATTTTTTAAAAAATAATAGTTCACTTTTATAGTTTTAATTTTAATAGAATTTTAAATAGTTCAGTTTTTCTATTATAATTTTTATTGAAATATTATTTATTAGGAATTCTTATGTTTTAATATTAATTTTATATAGAATACTTATGAATTCCCGTGTTTCGGCACCAATAATTAATTAAAATAATTAATTAATTAATTATTAATTAATTCGGCACAATTATTAATACAATTTATGTAAAGTATTTTAAGTATAGATTTATTTTATATTTCTAGACAAGTAAACTGTTCTTATACAAAGTCAAAGCACAAGTGATTTACTAAATTCAAGTAATATTACTTGTAAGCAATTGTACTAAATAAAGTAACGGGATCATCTCTCACTAAAGTAGTACTAATGAGAGATAATATAAATAATTAATACGGGAAAAAGGAATTAAGATAATAGACAAAAATAAATCTGGTTTTTCTACATTCTTTAGATAATATGCTAAAATATTTTAATATGTACAGCTGAAGTTATCCAGTTAGTAATATCAAAAAGAATTATGTTTACTGATAATATATATAATTAGTAATATCAAAAAGAATTGTTTACTGACATTATATATATGTATGTATATGTATAAAAATATATATGTATATAAAAAAAAATTTGAATTCTGTTGCCAAATATATTTTCGGCAACACATCCTATTAGAACATGAAAGGAAATATTCCACAACTGAGAAAGAGTTGTTGGCCATCGTTTGGAGGCCATACATATATGGAAGGAACTTTGATCTCATGACAGATCACCAACCACTAAAATGGCTTCAAACAAAATATAAGGGAAAAGATATAAACCCTAGACTTTAACGTTGGTTACTTAAACTTGGCGAATATGACATCAACATTGGGTACATCAAGGGCAAAAAAAAAACACTTTGGCCGACTTCCTTAGCAGAATCAATGCAGACACACGAGAAATTTGCACAGTAGATGAAGACACAGGACTTAAGTACAGCCGCTACTATTCACTCTCAAGAGGATGAAAGAAATGATCATTTTCCCATATTAGACTCAGTTGTTAACCGTTTTCACACCCAAGTAATATTAACGGAAAGTAAAACGGAGGAAATTAAATTGTTGATAATAAAAGAAAAATTTTTATAAGCCTAGACGATATTGAAAGTGGTTTCATGTCGGACATTTTTAGGAGATATATAAAAACAGAAAAGTAGGAATATATTCAGGTATTTCAGATTCCGATTACAATGTAGTCCAGCAAAAACTTATAGAGTTATTTAATACAAGCGTAAAATTCTACAGATGCTCATACCATGCTAAAGATATGAGAAATGGAGAAGAAGCTTTCAGGTATATTCAAAAGTATCACAAACAAGAGACTGGGCATGCTGGAATAAATGAAAATTATCAAGGTTTGAAAAACAAAATATACTTCAAAAATCTTAAAACTCTTATTCAAAAATATATAAATAATTGTGATATCTGTTGTAGAGGCAAATATGATAGAAAACCATATAAACCAAAATACTTCATTACTGAAACTCCCACAGATACGAATGAAATAATATATATAGGCACTTACGTTATTAAAAAACATAGTTTTCTAACCATAATAGATAAATTTTCCAAACAAGCTACCGCCATTTATTTAGAAGACAGAAATAGCATAACACAAAAACTTCGTTTATATTTTTCTCTCAACTCAAAACCAAAACGAATTGTTGCTGATAATGAATTTAATTCGGCAAATGTAAAGGACTTTCTCAGATAAGAAGAAGTAGAAATTCATTTCACAAAACCAAACTCCCATACAGGAAACGCAGACATCGAAATATTTCACAACACCTTAGGAGAACGATTTAGAATGCTTCAAAGAGAAAATAAAATGGCAAATCTACTGAATGGTACAACAAATCTATCCACTCTGTAACCAGGGAAAGACCAATAGACATAGCAAATGGAAAAATTGAAAGAAATAAAATTTACAATTTATCACAAACCACAAAAAAAAATTTCAAAATTAAACCTTAACAGGGAAGAATATCAGAATACGAATCAGGAAGGTTATGTAAAAAATTATAAAGCTGTTAGGCACAAACAAGAACCTAGATACGTAAAGATGAAACTAGAAAATATGCATCCAACAACTATAAAAAGAACTACCAAATTTTCAGGTACATATAACGCTGTTAATGACAATAATAATGACGCTTTTCGCTTTGAGCAACACCACTCTAATTGTTGAAGACATGAATAGCAACAATGGTTTCGCAGAAATTGCATTAGAGGACGTGGACATAACATACAGTTACAATACTATTTTACACATCATTGACCCTAGAGAAATTCAGAATATCATAGAAGAACTAGAGGAAAATACAAAAGTAATCTTAGATAAGAATGACGAACACTTTTTGAATATGGAACTATTAAAAGCAAAATCGAAACTTCAAACTATAATCCCTACCAGACATTCAAGAGGATTAATTAATTTCGTAGGTACCGGAATGTAATGGTTATACGGGACAATGGACGACCTTGACAGGACAGAAATAGAACGACATTTACACACAATTGATAATAATAACCATGCAGTATTAGAAAATCTTAATAAAAATATTGAATTAAACTACATATTCAATGAAACAGTTTCAAAGCCTAAAGACGCAATGGAAAGTGACAGAGCACAGATTAATTCAAAATTGAATCAAATAACTAAAAATGATGAAGAACTAGAAAATAAGCTTATATATCTAGATTTATTATTAAAAATTAAAATTTACTAGATAATATTGAACACATACAGAACAACCTTGTAGCAGCAAAAACAAACACTATAAATAACAATGTACTAACAAGTGAAGAAATAGCTCGTTATAATATAGATCATTATAAAATGCAAAATACCAAATTAAGTGCAGCCCAATACAAAGAAAATAAAATAATTTTTGTAATTCAAATACCTAAAGATATACGAAAAATAAAAAGATCATTTTTTATCCCTGTACCAAATGAAAACCAAGAGGAACTTATTTTTAAAAATAAAGAAATATTAAAATAAATAACACAATGTATGATTTTACTAACGAAGTAAAAAGAAGCAATTTAAAAAAATCTAACCTTTGCATTTTTACAAATAATTGTCTAAGAAAAAAGAATAAACAAATAGAAACTGTAGAAATAAAACCGGGCTTAATAATCTTAAAAAATCATGTAAACTCCATAATTAACAGTACTTGTAACAATAGACAATTTAATCTGAACGGAAATAAACTCATAACATTCAATGATTGTAAAATAGAAATAAACGGAGATTTGTATTGTAATTTCGATGACAAATTTGAACAACATTTTCTAATTAATAATAACTTTAATGTAAGTAATATCACATCTCAGCTAACGTTTGATGAAATAATATCAAATCAGATCAAAAATATTCAAAAAATTGAAGAAATAAAATTTTCATAAAAAATACAACTACACTTTTAATGGCCTCGCTTTGATATTCAGTCTACTAGCTCTAGGTATAGTAGTGATATTTTGCATTTATAAAAAAATAAAATAAAAATAAAGTAAGTAATAAAGTAAGTTTTCAGTCCAACGGGGAAGGAGTTACGTCAACCTCACATTCCAATAACTCAACATATTCCCTGCCAGTCAATTGCCAACAATAACAACCATACAATAGTTCAACAAACTTAATTTTAATTAATAAGCAATATCAACAGTTTGCAAAATTATTAAGTTTGATGAACTGCATACTTTTCATAGTCAGCAATAATTATTATTTTTCTGGAACGTATTTATTTCAACAAACGTAAGCTAAATATAATAATAATAAAATTTATAAATATTGTAATTACTTTTAAGTTTAGGCTTAGTCTTGGTAAAACAATAAAGAAAAAGAAAAAAACAATATAAATTGTTTTTTTATTTCCAATGGACCCTCGGACATCGTAATTCGAGCGATTTGACATCCCACATGGAGGCCCCAGAGATCGTGCGATAGACTTCTTCTCACACACAGTTTGTTTCATTTAAATCTAAATATAGGAAACGTGTAGAAAAAGTCATTTCAAAACACATTTAATAGTGACTTTAATAGGTTAGGTTAGAGGACGTGTACTTGTCAATTAAGACAAGTACAGTACCCGGAGGTCGAATTGACCCATTGTACAACGTCCTAGTTTCTCACACCACATGAGTGGTGGGACCTACAGTTTAAAGTCGACTCCGAACGACAGATTTTTATTTATTGAGAAACTTTTCATGGCAATTTTTATTTACTCTCAGAGTTTTTGCCAGAAATCTACTGAGAGGAAGTCGCCGAAAAAATACTTTTTGTATTTTGTCTTTGATGCTTAGCCTGGGGCTCGAGCCCAGGCTTTTGCGTCTAATAAGCCAACACACTACCTACTAGACTACGGCGACTTCAATGACTTTAATAACACAGAACAAAAAAAAAAATATTCAGAACAAAATAGAATATACACTCAGCTTTACGGAACTCTTTTAAAGGGTATGAAACAATTCCTACAAGAAACTATGCCAACTCTGGAATAAATCTAATGCAGTCCTAGAGGCCAACAACACCTATAGTCAGCAACATATGGGGAAATTCGATCTAGGTACCCCCCCAGTGCAGTTCATCAAAAAAGCCATGAATGGTCCAAAATTTCCCTTAGCAATAACCGGTATTCAGAAACGAGAAATATCGTCAATGTGATGTTTGTAGAAAACATGCATCAGAATCATTACACAGCTTTCTATGTAGGACATTTTGCAGGACCTTTGTCATTAAGCTCCTGATAGTCAGAAATCTCTTATTGAGAAAATAATAGAGGAACATGTAGTCGGATCAAATATATGTATATGTGACTTACCATTATTTTAATATTTCCATTACATATTTTAGACCAAAAGTTAACTGCATTGACCCTCACTGCTACCAACTCACTCCTCTGTTTCAATATATAGTGAGAGAGAATCGAATTGGGTACAGCGAATCATTCATCACAGCAGAATCGTTATACATTATCTTTCTTTCACCATTAATCTCATAATAAGAAAAGCCTTAAACGTGAACTGAATCTGGTGATACACTTTATTAAATTAAAACTTAATATTCTATTTTATTTTTTATTAATTTTTGTAACTTTATTTACTGGATTAAAATATTGATTTAAACATAAACAATGTAGCTATTCTTCTCATCCCTTTACGTTTACACACATTTCTAATTACATAAATACATGACGTATTGTCTGCTTTCATGCTGTTATAAGTGACAGGTATAAACAAGTTATATTATTACATACACATACATATATGTATATCTACATATAATATGTATATCATATTGTAAAATTTATATTATTTCGAATGCATTAATATTGCTAACGACCAATAAAATCTTTTAAATTAATTAATTTCTTTATATTTGTATTCATTTCAATAAAATACAGAAAATTTTAATACTGTAACGTTGCAAAACTCTTATTGGATCTGCGTCTTATGCAGTAGGGTACGTGTAGGGTTAAGGAAAGGTTTTTCAGGTATTTGGTTATTAGCAAAATTAATTTTTTTTTAATTCAGTTCACTCTTACGACGGTAGAGATGATGGGGCGGTAACGTTTATGTTAACTTCCTACTATGATGTTAGGCATAATATCGTGCACAAAGCATTTAAAAAGTACCGGAATACGTTGTAATCTTTTGAAATTTCATGTTGCATTATATCGTATAAAAATATTACACTTCGATGCATTTTCCAGCAGAATAATGATCTTAAATATACTACAGACTGCGATAAGAAATAATCGAAGATAACATTTTCAATGTATTGTTACGTTTTTACCTTTTAAAATATGACGTTGCAATTAAAATAAAAATAAATTTGTGTTTGGTTTTAATTAAAATTCTTAATTATTCGCACAATTCTGTGTGCCACTGTTCACAACATTATGTAAACAACAACAATTGCTTTGTATGTTATTCCTCTGTTTACACCCTTTGCATAAACAATGACAATTACTAAACGATTGTTTGACAGATCTTTGTAAGATCTTCAAACCACGATTACTCTCTGCAAACAAACTGCATCTTCCCACAAGACTGACTGAACTTTACTAACTTAGTCGCCTGCTTTGCTTTGCGTTTTATATGGCAACGTAAACAGTCTGATGAATGTTTCTCGAGATCTCTATAAATGTAAACATCCTTGTTTCATTATTGTTGTTTCCGTATTTTGTTTACATTTATTCTTATAGTTTTTGATGTTGTATTTTCGTTTACTTGTTTACCATTTTTTATGTTGGTATTTGTTGTTATATTAGGAAGTGTGATAATTTGTAAACAAGTTCATTGTTTTTGTTTTTGCAGCTTTTTCAAAAGAAATAATAAACGGTCATACCAAAATGGAATGTGACGCAACACATTCCCTTATAGAGAGAAAAATTAATAAAAGGCAAATAAACTTGCCGTCTCAATTTTTTCAATTTATAACTGAAAGTAAAGTTCCAGCACCCTTGCATGCGCACTATTTACGTTATGATTACTTTTTGAATTTTGAACGTATTGCTCAGATGATCGTCCATTCGTTCAAGTAAAAAATGTTGCTTAAATAAAGAAATTCTAAAGATATATATAACCGATATTAATCCCAATTTTTAGGCAGAAAAATTAGTGATCCAACAGTAAATATGCTACGAGCCTTGGGTTATTATTCGTCAGGACTAATTAATATTAAAATTAATAGAACAGACGAATGAACTGCTCCCACAGGGATCGATGTCTGCTATTAAAAATGTTTCTCCTGAACGGCTTTATAAAGAAAAAATATCAATATCTAAAAAGTGGGAACACTTGCAACATTTGTAGTCGCCGTAGTCTAGCAGGTAATGTGTTGGCTTATTAGACGTAAAGCCAGTGTTCGAGCACCAGGCCAGACATCAAAACAAAATGCAAAAAGTATTTCTTCGGCGACTTCCTCTCAGCAGATTTCTGGCAAAAACTTTGAGAGTAAATAAAAATTGCCATGAAAAGTTTCTCAAAAAATATGTCGTTCGGAGTTGACGTTAAACTGTAGGTTCCGCCACTCATGTATAAAATTTAACACACACGACATAAGTGGTGTGAGAAACTAGGTCGTAATCCTGACTGAAGGGTTGTAATGACCAATTATGTATGTACTTGCAACATTTAAAAAAGTTGCTGCTAGTAGATTGCCACCACTTCTATGATAATTTGCCTTATAAAAACTAATTTTATTTAAAAGTACATTGTTTTTTTTTAATTAACATGTGTAACCTTTCTTCGATTTATTTTTTGTTAATTTAAACATGAATTGTTTTAGGACCACTTACGAAATTTAAAAAATTAATCTACAAAATCTATAAAAATGTTTTTTATGATAGTTTGCCACATAAAGATTAATTTTAATTTTAATTTTAATTTTAATTTTAATTTAATTAATTTTAGAACTCACACTAATGCAATTACCTGATGTTTGTTTATTTCATTGATTTACAATTTTGCATTAAACGTTTAGTATTATCTTTGTTTCTTTTCATTTTAAATCAATAAAAAAAAGCCCTATCTCTACATTAATTTTCAACAATTTGAATACTAAAAAGCCCTAAGTTAAATTACTCTTTAAAATCAACCGAAATTCCAAAAATTATTTTTAATAAAAAATGCATTTAAACTTTTTTATAACATTTTTGTTTTAGATTTTATTAAGTTTTTTCCTTCTCCTGTAACGTACTGAAAATTTATGATACGACCTTTCTATATTAAGCCGATATATTCTGATAGAAATTAAGTTTTTATAATCGCCTGTTAGTAAATGAATTTTTCAATCCTTGACAAAGCACGAATAAATTTTTCAATGTTTTTTTTTTATATAATATTTTTTGCCATTGCAGTTTTTGTAATTAATCACATTTAACGTCATTTTACACGTTGCAGTTTTCAATAATTTCTTCGTGATAAGTTGACTAACAATACGACAACATTTGTGGAAACAATCAGATTTCACCAAAATATTTTACATTCATTCCATGAACAACGGTTTGTTGTACAAGGACAACACTTTCATCACAAAATCAATGTCAGCATTTGTAATTACATTTGTGAGTAACATTATTATACTAAAAAACAAAACATAAAAATGGCAACATTGTATTAGTAATTGTATCGTCAATTGGTTTCTATATTAATAATAGATTACAGCAATTTATTCATCGAAATACTTCATTTAATTAAAACTATTATTAATTATTGTTTTTGACTAAACAAAACCCCACAAGAAAAAGTCTACCGGCGTCAAATTTCACGAGTTATGTGGCCAGTTCTTATGACCTCCACGCTTGATAACAATGCCCTCAAATCGCTCATACAAAATATTCTATGTTACATAAGCAGTATGCTACCTAGCGCCAGTCCAGTTGAAACCCTATGTTGTTAGTGTCCAGAGAATACAATGCAGACCAAAAGAGTTGGTAATCATCGACCTACAGTTCCCTTTGTTGACAGAGATGGTCTGGTCAAAATCGTTCGCAAAAAAATAGGGACTGATGACCACCTCAAATTCCAAAGCAATTTGTGTTCACGTACCAATTAATATAGAAATGAGACTCATAGCTTCAGATGAATTTTCTATCAAAATACTCCAGAGGCCATTCGGAGAACACGCGTCGTTGTCTATGGCCTTTTGTTCCTGAGTGAATTAATTTTAGAAGAGTGCAGGCGAAATTCGAAAGTTGTGATCTGCAATAGGCTAAGTCCTTTCGAACGACTCGAAGTCGTCTGCATCTTGCGTATACTGCTCTTGATAGGACGTTTTTAGCGCCCGAAAAAAAAAATATTTGGCCGCGTTGTTAAATGCTTTATCCAAGCCTACTGATGTGGCAAAACGAACTCAATAAATGAGAGCTTATTTGTATCTTGGAAGAGCCGATGTTATACCAGTTTCGATTTTGAGCGTCGATGTTGGAAAAGACCGGAAAGGCAACGACTGGTTAAGCTTCACTTTATTTCCTCAGGAAGATTATTATTTTGTATACAAATTCTTGATTTCTAATATAAATAAAATAAATAAACCTTTTTGTTTTTGTTTGGAAGCCTGTATATAGTTTTACTTATATATGAGATGAGAGATCAGCAATAGTTCTGTAGGAAATATTACTATAAAGTCACAGCGGTTTAAATTATTCAAACGGCATTAGTGATCATTGTCATCTACATACACACCAAGAAATGATTATATCTCAACATAGATTTAACAAGTCGAAAGACAGTTCGTTTCATTGCTTCTAGTTATTACAAATCTTGCATTATTTCAAGAAGTTTATCTCTTTTTACACTATAATACGTTTTTTTAAAGTTAATCAAGTGATCGTCTGTAACCTGTAGTTGCTCATCATTGCATTTATTCACCAATTATAACAACAACAATTATCTTATAGAAATTCTGTATCATATTCCTATTCATATGGTTGTTAAGTTCATATGATTGGCTGTTATTATAATTACTCCCCTCAGACGAGAGCATGTCTAATATTCTACGACCTGATAGACGTTATAACGTACGAAGAAAACTTTATAATGCATGTAACGAAAAATTTTCCATCAACTGTTAAGTATGGCGGCGGAAGAGTTTTGGTCTCAGGACGTATATCTTTTGCCGAAACTTGTCATTATAGATGGAATTGTGACCCAGATAATTTATTTTAACACACACATACGATTAGCTTCTCACACCACTTATGTTCTGTGTGTTGTCTTTATACATGGGTGGCGGAACCTACAGTTTAAAGTCGACACCGAACGTTAGATTTTTTAAGAACATTTTCATGATAATTTTATTTTACTCTAAGACTTTTTGCCATAAGACGATTGCTGAGAGGCAGTCGCCGAAAGAAATATTTTTTCAACTTTCGTTTTGATCGAAATGTCTCATCTGGGATTTGAACCATGACCTTATATCTGATAATTCAATGCACTACCTACTAAACTACGTTGGAGGTCGTAAACTTTCCGAAATTTAAAAAAATTCACAGACAAACATAATTTAACGTAGTCATTGAAGTGCATATACGATAATGATGCATGACGATTTGGTTTGTATATGACAGTACAAAAGCTTTGTCCTATCTGTTACAGTCTCAAATGCCTACGTATATATGCTGTATTATTCAAACACACAGAAAACTTAAAAGAATAAGTTATAATGTCAGCCTCACAGCTCTCCTCCACCATAAACTCGATGAGCCTTTCTTCAACTAGTTCCCATCTTTCAGGAGAGATTTTGCCATTTAAACATGACCTGTCGATGAAAGCCAATTGAAGGGAAGGGTTAGTTCCCAGTCTCCCCAGTTTTTTCGGACGTTTTGAGCCGAAGGGAGGCACCCCGTCGATCTATTTCTTTTCATGTGATTTCCCTTGCCTTCCTGCATGGAAGACTGATCTGTCGAAGTGCCCGCCTTCGCCACCTTCCCCTCCAACCTTACACCCTTCTTCTGTGATGAAGGATTAGAGATAATTTCTACCCCCTTTCGTTTATCCATTGAAGAAGGAACACCACTCTCAATGAAAGTTTGAAGGCTCGAGAACTCTTCTTTACCTCAATTGAGAGTAAGGATACAGAATCTACCAGACGCTTACTTGCGGCTTTAGAAGTAGAAGCAATTGGCTCTACGCTCCTGTCCGCACTCAAGGGTTCATCATTCATGCTCGTGAGAAGACACCGCCCGGGTATTTGGTTTCATACCATGAAACAGTGACTCTGTGTCGAGCCAGCATCTTCTGCTCTTTAACAGATAGGGAATCCACATCTCAGCTTGCAAATCTCCTCAAGACAGTGCAATCCCTGCAATACGAATTCCTCTCCTTATGCAAAGCGGAACGTTTCCGCCTAGGTTTACCCACATTGATAGACGAGATGTTTTTGCCCATGCAGTCCGAAAGAGTAGCTGATTGTACTATTGGGTGTGAAACATCCTATCTAACAAGTGGGTTTCTAAGAGGGGAGGTCACCACCTCATTGCCCCCAGTAGTAATCTGGATACAAGTGAAGGGACGCCTTTCGATGATTGTATTATCACCGTCTTCATCCGATAGTGGGGAGACAGAGTCTGACTCCAAGCACATATTTTCCGTTGAAGTGGGGATCGCCGAAGCAGACGCCTCCCTAAAGGACTCATTCACAGTCGTCATCTTCGCCTGAATTCGCGCAATGAGATGGGACGGGTGTTGTCCAATTTCAAATGCCAGTTTGTTATCAAAGTTCATCATGTTCGAGTTCCTATTTGTTCGTCTGTCTTCCATATAGGTCCCACGAGTGAGGAGGAGTGGAGGTCAATCAAGGTTTCGGTTGACAATCCCGCGGAACTCTTGTCTTACCGGACTAGAGCTTGATGTAATCAAAATTAATAATGAATCATCAGCGTCGTTAGCAGAATGTTTTTCTACCAAGTAATTTATATGTGGAATAACGCAAGAAAGATCTCAAATCAATAATTATACTCGGCATGGATATTATTACACTATAGATTTGTCAGCATTCCAGTAAAGTAAAATAATCCAATGAAAATAACTTCAAATCTGTTTAGGAACTAAGCTACAGCTTTCGAGGTAGTCAATCGATATTAGCTTCATTTTAAAATTATTGGAAACGTCCATATGTATATACCTATACAACAGTATAAAATTAAACACACAAACATTTGGCTGTCATCACAAATGCATTTTATCAAATAAAGATATTGTAACTTACAGTAAAACTTCCTGCATTCCCCCAATAATACTGAAATAAATACGCAAGCAAACAACGAGTAAAAAGTAAAATTGAAAGATCATTCATAAAAAAAAATTACACTTTAAGTATAAAAAAAAAAACGTTTGAAACTTTAAAATAAAATTTTCACGAACAATTTGGCAAACGTGCAAGGAGAATACTTTTGTGTTGAACCCTTGGCACGTATAAGGAATAAAAACAAAATAAAACTAAAACATTCCAAAAGAAAGTTTACACAAACAATAAAACCAAAAAAAATGAAATAAAACAAGAAGTAAAACCAAATATGAGATAAAAAATGAAATCCATTATTGTTGTATGAATTATTGAATTAAATAAATTCTCTGAGGTAGAATATTAATGATGCTGTTTGAGAACTTATTGTGTTAAATTTTATTTAAAATTACAAAAAAAAAAATACATTTTTACAAAGTTATTTTAAAATAAATTTTTCATTAACAGGAGTATTCGCTACCGAAATGAATTTATATTGATTCATAATAAAATGTAAATACTTTGCAACCATTTAAAGACAGAACTTATTATAGGCTTTGTAGATGCCGTCCTCATCATATTCACATCGGCATATTGCACAACATTGGCCGACATTTTCCGGATTGGTTAGCAAACACCGAATCTTACTTTTAAAAAACGGATATGTTTTGAACATAAACTCATGTAGCTGCACTCCAGTCGTCATATAGAACTTACTTACAACGTTTTCCTTCCTAAGGATTTTAAGAAGATTGAAAAGTGGATTTATTTCCAGAATATTGCACCAAAAAAATCATGGCTTAATCCGGGACAAACATCAATTTCACCTGCAAAACCAGATCGATTCGTCAGGAAGACAATGCTATGTATCTGGTGGGATCACAAAAGTATAGCGTACCACAACTCGTAAAACCTGGTGAAACAAATAACTACAAAAAATGACAAGTAACTACAAAAAATGATCAATCTGAACCATGCATTAATTGAAAATCGACCAGAATGGGCCAAAAGGCACGACAAGGTAATTTTGCAACTTGACAATGCATCTGTACACAAAACAAAGACGATTGAGGATACAATCAAAATATTCGACCGGGATTAGACCCGTTTTATTTAGCAGACTTGCTTCCTCTCGACTACTATTCCTACTACAAAGTCGAAAATTGTGTAATTAACTAGTTTGCTTTAAAAGGTGAACAATTTTATTGGCGTGAAATACACTTATTGCATGGAAGTGGAAAAAGTGTGTAGCCAGATATGGCCAATACTTTGAATAAAAATTTTGCTGGTATATCTGGAATTAAGATGTTGGTTAGCTGGACGCCATACATCCATATGACCCCTATCAGCAAAATTTGGATTCGTCGGCAGATAAAATTTTCTCCAAAAACTCATTGTTTCTTCATGTTTTGTTTCGCAAAATCCAATCTGGTCTTAATAATTTTTTATGGATACGAGAGGTTTGTGGAGTTTGGGGCCTCTGTATACATTATTTGAGGTCATTATTGTGTTGAAATGTTAATTTACATTAAAAAATTTTCTTCTAGAGCAACCAACTAAATGGAAAATTTTATTTATTGTTTTCCCGACTCCTAAGAAGTTGAATATTGCATTCCTTTCTTTTTGGGAACAACTTGGTTCTTTTCCAATACCTTATAACTAATTTTGGTACACATTTTTTTTAGTATCATTAAAACATATGTACTTACCAATAAATTATCAAGTAAACTAAATCAAGCATTAAAAAGCCATTGTTAAAGAAGCAAAACACAACATACATAACTGGTCATACACTGCGTTGCATTACTATAATAACAGTTGATATTTTTATATCGCTCTTAAAGTTAAAATACTTTTTAGAACCCAGCAATAATTTTTAAGAGTATGATAACTGATGTCTTATTTTCCAAAATTTTAGATATCACTTGTAAAAGAGAGAAATTGTGCATTAATATTTTGTTAGTGTTTCTAACTATAATTAAACTTTACGATAAACAAAGAAGAATAGCTAAAAAATGAAAATAGGACAGTTATTTATTTTTATGTTGCAATTGAAAGCAATTTAAAACAATTTTAAGTAAACTGCCGCGTGGGCCATATCTCACTGATTTTGAAATAGGTCAAATTTCAGTTTATTTAAAAAATGGTTTAAGTTTCCGAGAAATTGCAAAAAATTAACCGTTCACATGTTGTAGTTACAAATTTTGCTAAAAATCCGGAGTATTATGGTAAAAAGAAATGCGGAGGCCCGAAAAAAAAGTTTTCTGAAAGAGGTAAGTGAAAAATAATAAATTGTGCCAGCAACTCGATGAAAAGTTGCAAACAAATTATAAGTGAGTGTCAGGTAAAAGTGTCAAAATCAACCATAAGTAGACTCCTTAAGAATTTTAAGACCATTGTTCGTCAAAAACTCTTGGCCGTGCCAAGATTGTTACCTCGTCACAAAAGCGCACGCCTTGAAAGGTAATTCAAAAAGTTATGTTAATGGTAAGACTAAATTGTACTTTTATTATTTGGCAGGTAATTTTTTCCGATGAGAAAAAATTTAATCTTGATGGCCCAGATGGTTTCAACAGCTATTGGAGAGATCTTCGGAAGGAACCACGATTTTTCTCAAAACGAAATTTCGGAGGCGGTTCATTAAAGGTTTGGGGAGCTTTCTGTACAAACAGTATGCTTGATTTAGCCTTTCCAAGTACAAAAATTAATTCTTCGGAGCACATAAAGTTACTTGAAGATAAATTAGTGCATTTTTTAGAAAGCAACAATGAAAAACATTATATTTTTCAACTAGATAATGCGTCTGTGCATGTATGTAAGTCGTCAGACAAAGGGATGGTTATCCTCAAAAGATAGTAAGAAGTAAGAAGTACTTGTATGACCCGCATGTTCCCCAGATCAAAATCCAATTGAGAATATTTAGGGAATATTGGCACGTAAAATTTGTGCTGATAACCGGCAATATGAAAGCGTTTTTCATTTTAAAGAAGCAGTTATTGATGCCAGGAATCTAATTTTCAGAAAAAAGGGGCCTCACACATTACTAAAATCTAATATTTCTTTGAATTTTTGTATTTTAAGTTAATTGTATTTATAGTTATGAAACACTAAGAACTTTTGTTAAAATTTTCTTTGGTAGTATAATAAAGAAAAACTGGATTGTTTTATTTTTTTTATTAATTACTATGTTGTATTTATGGATATGCAACGCAGTGTAACAACTCTTCAGTGAAGATTACGACCTAGCTTCACACACCACTGCTGTTGTATGTGTTATTTTAAGAATGAGTGGCGGGACCTGCAGTCGACTCCAAACGACAGGTTTTTGAGAAATCTTTCATGACAATTTAATTTAATATTAGAGTTTTGCCAGAAATCTGTTGAGAAGAAGTCACCAAAGAAATTTCAATTTTCAAATTTCGTCATCTTATTTATCCAGCACAAAGTTCTGCTCAAATATCAAGACATCATATTAAAAGCCGAACAAATGAGATCATCATACTTACATATGTTTTAATTATATGTATGTCCACCATTGTAAGTGCAGAAAGTAAAAAAAAAACATGTATTAGTATTTCTTTCTTGAAATACCAAGACCAAGTGATTGATACTGTTCAGTAAAATTCAATATACGAAATTCACATAAACCTCCAGTTAAAATATGTACCTTTAGTTGAGAAAATATTACGATAAAAAAGAATTACGATAAAAAAGAATTACGATAAAAAAGTCAAATGCAGCAAGCGAAATTTGAAATGTGAAGAAGAAATTTTTTAACACGAGTAATAATTCAATAGGAATTTCTCGCACGCTAGTTCCTGTTGTCCGTTATTTCAAACAAGGCACTGCATTATTTGCTAGTGTATCCTTCAATAAAAAAGGAAGAAAGTATGGCATACCTATATATCGTGTTAACTGGTTACCGCTTCAAATAGCAAAGCTAACTTGGTTTCTATAAAGTTTTGTTAAAATTTTATTTCCTATTCCGTCATGTAGTTACATGTCATGGTTGACATCTCTCAACCATCTCGCGAAATTTGTGACAGCGTACATACTAATCAAATTGCATTTTGCTAGACACGTTCAGTCAATAAATTTTGGGTGTCCAAGAATTTTTTTTCTCAAGTTTCCAAGTGCCAATTGAGAAGGACTTCTGTGGTCTTCGCTTTTTCCTGGACGTTACAGCAGAAGTCTTTAACCCTTTCATGCCCGATGTTGCCTATAGGCAACATTGTACCTTTTTGTTCATAAATTCCGTTATTTTTAATTTTTTTAAAAGATTTTTTTTTTGCAAATAAGCTTGGTTAAAAACGCGTATTCTACAAAAAAATTAATGAGTTATCACTTCTGGTTTTCAGTTAATCGGTATTTTAATTTGCATAGGAACGTGCCAATGCCAAATTGAAAAAATATAACTTTATCAAACATAAAAAATAACGGTTAATTTTTTAATTTTTTTTATAAAAAGTGTGTGAATAATAAAAAAGCAAGTAAGAGAAGAATTATAAGCAAAAAAATTGGAAAATATGTTTTTAGTTTTATTCCAATATTTTTTTAAACTCAATATTGCCTATAGGCAACATTGGTCCATAATATATAAAATTTACATTAAACTTTTTCTGCATTAGTAATGCGTCCAAAAGGCTTGTCTCAAAAAGAAATTCAAAAATTTGTAGAATTTGACTGGAATGAGTCTGAGGATGATGATGTTGGTGACAGCGGGGAAGAAGAGGAGGAAAATATTATTGAAAAGAATCTTGAGAGTATAAAAAGAATAGTAGTAATAGTAGAGAATAGTAAGAATAGTAGTAATAGTTAGTAAAATGGTTGATAGAGAAATTGAAATCGAAGCAGAAGAAACAACAGAAGCATCAGAGATAGTTTTTAAAAAAGTTAATGTAGAAAAATTGAAGTGGAGGAATAGAAAAATTAATCATTTTTATACTACTTGGAAGGGTAATATCAGTTATGGTCGGGTGAAGAAACCAATTGAATACTTCTCTCAATTTTTTAACGATGAAATAATTCAAAAGATATGTGATGAGACAAACAAATATGCAATTCAAAAAGAAATAAAAAAATTTATAGGCAGTCTGCTTTATCTTGGTGTTATTACCGTTCCAAATTTGCGAATGGCTTGGTCACAAAATTTTAAACTATCTGCAGTGTCAGATGCATTATCCAGAAATCGTTTTGAGAAAATAAAGGAAAACTTTCACATAAATGATAACGCTAATGAAATATCTCAGGAGGAATATCAGGGTGTAGACGAACAAATGATAGCTTATAAAGGCCGACATGTTTTAAACCAGTATGTTCCAAAGAAACCTCACAAGTGGGGTTTTAAAATATTCACTAGAGCTGGAATTTCTGGTATAGTATATGACTTTTGCCTTTATGTGGGAGATGGAACATGCAAATCCATTGGTCTAGGCTTGTCGTCAGATATTGTTTTGTATTTATCTACTAATATTCCACCCAATCAAAACTACAAGCTTTTTTTGATAATTGATTCACTTCCCTTAGTTTATTGATTTCCTTGAAAGAAAGAGGACTTTTAGCAATTGGTACAATTCGTTCCAATAGATTAAAAAAATCTACTCTATGCGATGAAAAGGTTCTTCGTGCAAAAGGAAGAGGATCAAGTGATTTCAAATATGAAACGACTTACAATTTAATAGCCTGCAGATGGTACGACAATAAAAGTGTGCAACTCGTATCTAACTATAGGGGTCAAGAGCCGATGAGTGAGTGCAAAAGATGGTGTCGCAAAGAAAAAAATATGTTAGCATACCACGTCCAACTATTGTTGAATGCTATAATAAGCATATGGGCGGCATTGACATTGCTGATATGCTCTTGAAATTATATAAAATTAATCACCGATCCAAAAAATGGTATATGCGTATAGTTTATTGGTGCATAAATTCTGCCTTAGTAAATAGTTGGTTACTGTGTCGCCGTGAATTAGAAAACGCCTATGGAACTAAGCACATGACACTTTTAAACTTTCAGTTAGATATTGCTTACGAATTATTAAATACTAATGAAATAACTTCAACACGGAAGAGAGGCCGCCCTTCAACACTGCAGACAACAACTGAAGAAGACTCACAACGATCAGATACATTACCTTCAACGTCTACCAAAAGAAAGTACGTAGCTGATCCAAAAAATCCGTAATTTTTGATGACAAAAGTCATTGGATAGAATGGGGGCAAAAGGCCGATGTAGACTGTGCAAAACCGGAATTCCGAGATCAAAATGTAGTAAGTGCAATGTACATTTGTGCTCAAGTCTGCAAAAAAATTGTTTTCTTTTATTTCACAAGAAATTAGAATAAAAATAAATTAAAAATTAGAAATATATAAAAATAAATCTTTCATTAAAATTTTTCCACTACTGCCCAATGTTGCCTGTAGGCAACATTTTATAACTGTAAAACCAGAACACGTAGGACTCTGAAATTATTATCACTTCATATTTAGACCATGACTAACAAACACATGTCCTTAAAACAATTTTAGCTCTGGCCCAAAAAATTGCATGAAAGGGTTAACCACTGGGCGTGTGCACTCACAGGTCATTATATTAAAGCAATAATGCACCTGAGATGGGCTATGGTGAATTTAACATAAACTTTATTCTGCATACGTCCATATCAGTCCCAGATCAGTCTAGTCTTGCTACACGTGAGTTCATTACCACACATTTATCTTTTAAATGAGTGACAGTCTGCAGAGGAATGACAATCTTAAATGTCACCATGTCCAGGAACCTATTTGGGACAACCGTTTCTTGCCATCTCCTCCAAGGACTCTCGGCATTCTTGAAGAATTTTAGATTTGATCTCTAGGGATCTGATCAACGCTTTAATTTGCTAAAATTACATCTATTTTCGATGTACCAGACTCTGAATCAATTCGACTACCGGCAATCTTTATAGCCTGAATATTAATTACAACATTATTGCGAAAACACTGGTTTGCAGTTAAAGAACTTCATGGCAACCGGTAATCAACACCACTGTGAGTGTCGAAAATCTTATGTTTGTGGAGATAATGATGAACAAATAAAATGTTTTTAAATATTTTAAAAGAAAATTTTTAAATTAGTGCTATAAATTTGGCCATACAATACCATTTTCGGTCTTTTCGCGTCATTGATATGAATCACTCGTACCAATGTTATAAACGAATGCTTTCTATAAAAGTTAAAAAAGTAATATCTTTACAGCACACAAATGACCCAAGATAGAATTGTTACAGATGGGTGTTATATTGGGACAAAAATCACATTCAAGACTTTTTTTAAAAAGGAGTTTTTTATATAAAACTAGCTGTACCCGGCGCGTGTTGCTGCGCCACCAACTAAAATAAATTTGAAGGAAAGACAAAAATATCAAATTACACAAATATCAAATTAATTTTGAATCATTTTCTTGATTTTGTTTTCCGTTGTCCAGAAGATTCAGACGAACAGGCCTGAGTAGTACGTATTCGATCAGTTTCTAATCTCCCTTCTTCAAGTGATTCATGCCAACGGGTCTCAGCGGCATGTATTCTTAGTGGCGTCATCTATCGGAAATAAATCGCTCCAACTTAGAAACCTCCGTCGACTTATGCGCAACAACTTTGCTAAAGATCATAACATGATTAAATGCACAGTTTACTATTTAATTTATTTTGAGTAAATTTCAGTGACACCACCTGTCTTAAATTGGTCATACCAAATTATAAACCTTCGTCGGCTCTTGTGCAACAACTTTGCTAAAGTTCATAACATGATCAAATGCACAGTTTACGATTTAACGCATTTTTAGGAATTATCAGTGGCGCCGCCTGTCGTAAATTGGTCGTACCAACTTAGGAACCTTCCCCGGCTCATGCGCAACAACTTTGCTAAAGATCATAACATGATCAAATGCATAGTTTACGATTCTATTAATTACATACAAACAAACACTCATTTATATATATATATCATACCTGTTAAGTAATGATTACTAATCGTAATGATTAGTAATTTGATTACTTTTTTTGAATGGTGAAATAATGATTACAATTACGATTATTTTTGGTCAAAATAGTTAATAATTGATTACGATTACAAAATAATCAAAAAATAATCAGGATTTCTGGCGATTAGTCTAATAATCAAACAGAATCAAAAGTAATCCAAAAGTAATCAATTTATTTTCAATAATTACTTTTGATTCTTTTTGAATATTTGAAAATAATCAGAAAGAATTATTGAAAACAATTTGATTACTTTTGGATTACTTTTGAATATTTGAAAATAATCAAAAAGAATTTTTTAAAACAATTTGATTATTTTTTAGACTACTTTTGATTCTTTTTGATTATTAGACTAATCGCCAGTAATCCTGATTATTTTTTGATTCTTGGGTAATCGTAATCAATTAGTAATTCGAAAAAATTTTTCATAGAATTATATAATCATTACGATTCTTTTTAAAAAGTAATGTAATTGATTACTAATCGTAATCGAAATTTAACAGGTATGATATATATATATATAGATAGATAGATATAAATGAAACTTTTTAAACACATTTTTTGTGTCTAATTATTATAAGCAAACAAAAAATTAACTTCTGAAATCTCTTTATTTTTTTTTCTTTATTTATTTATTTTCTTTATTCAAATGCGATAAGTTTTTTTTGAAATGTTGCAAAAATAGCTTCTGCCATCCTAGTGTACGGACAATTGTTTGAGTAAGTCTACATATCAAACACTCAATTTACGATAGAAAATAGAAAATGATTCTCAACATATTTCTGGTACAAGTTTCGATTATTCACGTCGATTAGTTTTCATCAGCACATAGTGATTAACCCTTAAATGCTCATGGATGCGGAGTTTTTTTAAAAAAATATATGATATGTAGTTTTGTGATAAAAAAATAAACTGCGTCAATTTAAGTGGTATTTAAAAAAAAAATGGTTGTATCTTAGAAGATACACTGAGCACTCTCCCTATTATAGTTTCCAAAGAAAAGTACATATTAAAAACATATATAAATGAAACAAATTTAATTGCGTCTAATATTTTTATTTAGGCAAAGTTAAAAAAAATAATATAACATTTTAATAATTCACACACACATCGTACTCCAGTGGTCCATCATATCGAGTCTGGTGTCCTTAGAAGGTCCTTTTTGAGCATTTGGTTTTCGGCGTTTTTCCTCAAGTTGACTTTCAATAGTAGGTCGTCCACGCTGGGAAGAAGCTTTTGTATTGCAACGAAACAAAGCGTCAGCTACTTCTAATTTAAAATCAATAAGTCTCATATCGATAAGTCTTTATCGTCTTTATTTATCCGCCTGTGTAGTATCCAAGCATTTACACAAGTCATATAAAGAAGATGATAAAATATTCGATTGGTCCTCTTTCTGCTTTTAATCATGATTTTGGCTCATTGAGCTGTCCATTAAATCGACTCCTCCCATATGACACTTATACTCCTTTATAATTTGTGGGCACGGAATATTTTTTATTGTTTCGTCTTTTTTATCAAATTTTCTTATTGTTACAAGATCCTTATCTGGACTTTTACTATCCAATATAGGTTTAACGCCAACGTAAGTCGAAACCAGGTTAACAATTCTGTTGTCTTTCCATGACAATGATGTTATGTCCATCCCAAAAATATTACTAACAAATTCCTGACTCGTTCCTTGTTCATATTTCATCATGACTTTCTCATCGGAAAGCTTACAATTTTTGATTCGGTTTCGCCGAATTGTACCTACTGAAAGTATACCTTATGAACGCAAATACACCAACAACGGTATTGTTGTATAAAAATTGTCAAAGTACACTACATAATCTTTAAATCTGGGTACTTCACGAAGTAGGCCCACAACTGTATTCGCAGAAGGTTGAAGATCCTGCAGCACAAATTTCATTTGATCCACTATATATTTCAAGTTTATATGCATACGACATTGTAACGCACATAACATAAAATTTAAAGCCCCACTTTTTGGGTTTATTAGGCATATATTGCTTCATATAACTACCAATTTTCGAAGAGCACATTTGCTCGTCCACACACAACCTGCTCAATTTTGGAACGGAGGTAAAATTTCTATTGAGAGATTCAATAATTGGTCTGATCAGATAAAGTCTATCCCGATTGAGATCACCTTGAAAAGGCTTTTTATCCTTATCATTAAAATGAATAATTTCTCGAATTTTTTCGAAGCGTCTCCTGCACTCCAAATATTTTGAGTTTTTAACAATTTAGCATCGTTTTCTTTGGAAAATTAATATTTGTCTTGATTGTCTTAGACTAGTGGTAATAAAATGTAATAACAAACTTTTTTTAACTTGAATAAAAATTGATTTTTTTACTTAATTAAAATATTTTTAATACAGCGCTACTATTATATTTCACACAGCTGTATGAATGAATACTTTTAACAATTTTCTTGTGATATTAAAATCTAGAAAAGTGCTAAACGAAACAAAACAAAAAAAATTCAACGAACTTAAAAGTACAATTAAAATGATGGTACGAATTTTATATTCTACTAGGTTTTGAACTAATTTTACATTTTCATTCGTATTTTTTTCTTGGTTCTTTTCGCGTAATTTCTAGTTCAAAGATGGCAGTTTCATTCAACCATTTTTCAATGCTGCAAATCAAAGTTTATTTATATATAGTTCAATCAGCAGTTTATTGTTAAGAACGGGACATTTAAAAGACAACTTTCCACAAATATTTAAAAATAAAAAAAAGCTTTTCATTTCTAGTCCGTTAGTGATTTTTAAACCAAAAGGAATATGGCCTCTGCAATGTAATTAGCCATGCAGATGCCTATAAAATTTTAAGAATACAACTACGACGTCCCCAGCAATTGATGTCGATGTAGCATTTCATGAAACAATACAGTCTCCCTTTTGGAGTTCACGCAATGAATTCGTGATTTCCTTAACCAGACATCAGGGAATCATTTAAATCTTATTATAAAAACGAAACACATTGCAGTTTCTAACTTAATTGTATTTATGCGAGTATATGTATGCGAATAATGCAATTAGAAAATGTGAGTGCGGACTATGAATTAGATTTGGGTATGTAGAAGCTAGGTCGTAATCCTGACTGAAGGTTTGTAATGACCAATTATGTATGTATGTAGAATAAAAAATTAAAATTGTGACTATAAACAAAACTCGTTAACATAAATGAAGATAAAAAATACTGTAGCAATTTTTATAATATAATATTCAAAGACAACCAAAAAAGAAAAAAATTGGCTGATGAAAGGATCAAATGCCTAAGTTGAACACTTAAAAAGATTTATTGAACTTTTCTCCTTGTTGAGAACAAAAAATTTTTACAAGAATACTCCTTAGCCTAGAAATACTGCACTTGTTTGGTACTATCGGGAGTAGTGATAACGTGATACCGCAATACGACTTTAGAAATATTCTGGATTAAGAGAATAGAGTGATTCAAAGTCACCTCTAACGGATCATGACGTGGGGGCTTACCTTACAATGGGTAGCACACTGGGCCATATGGACCAACGAATAAACTTGCTGTGAATTACTCGCTATTCTAACCTAACCTAACATAACCTAACCTAACATAATCTATACTTTCGTCTTTATGCCCATTTCCAGCAGAGGATATTTTTATGACAGTGGACTTGGTGTTCTTTAGTCTGTTCCAGCTCAACTGTATCTGAGGTTTCAGAAAGCTTATAATACTATATTCCTTCTAAATATTAATTTTGATCTTTGGGCTTGTCGTACATCTAATTTTTATTTCAACACATACTGCACTTGGAAGCGATGATTATAATGTGGATTAAAATGGGTGATTTTTTAAGAGCTATATGAAAATGGAAGAAGAGCGCGATGAACTTTCTTAACAGAGCACGCATTTTGATAATAAAATTCAATGATTTGCAAGCGTTGTTCGTTTGTAAAACGATTCATGGTTAAATTATAGACCAAACTGAAGATGTTTGACAGTGAAACAAAACACGAAACGTACGTGAGCTGTTTAAACCAGTGTTGCCAAAAATGTAATAGCTAAAAAATCACCCGTTAGTATTTTTTCTATTGCTTTTACGAGGAGTTTTACCTTCGTTTGTACTTTGCTTAACGCATTTGGCGAACTATTACTTAAGTTTAGATTGGCATTTTAACTTCATGTTCCTTTTTTCTTGTTCTTCGAAATAGCTCCACTCTTTTGTTAAAATGCAAACAAGAAATTATTACGAACGATTTTTTCTACTTATAAGCTTAAATAAAAAGGTTAGCGAACCGTACAAAAATGTTTTGTTAAACTTCCAATGCCAATAACACCTCTTGTGCTAATACATATAGAAACAAAAATTTCAGTTAATCAAGATGAAAGTTTTTCTTTGTTTGAAAACTATTATTCAACAGCAGAATTTCTAATATTTTTCTAATATTTAGTTAACAAAGTTGTTACAAGCAAATGAAAACAAAGACTTAAGTATTTATAAAAAATATTTCGGTAGTAGTTTTTTAACCATAATTTACGAAAATAATGAAATTCATTTGACTATAAAGTAAGAATATAAGAATGTTGGTCAATAAGTTGGAAATATGCGTTGCTACGCTACTACTAAGAACTGTTTTCAGTCAATTAATTCCTATCAAAATTTGAAAAAGCTGCTTCGTTTCTCAATCATTGATAATGCACTACCACATGGTCGCCGAAGAAATATTTTTCCATATTTCGTTTTGATGTCTGACCTGGGGTTTGAACCGAGGCCTCACGTCTAATAAGCCAACACACTACCTACTATATTTTAATGAAATATTTATTAAATTAAATTACAGTAGATATTCACACTGTGAAAAAATAAGGATAATAATAGATAATAGTATATTTCCATATATTATAATAGGTACTATCGGTGTTACAAAGAGATCTAAGTTAGATACAAGTTAGCTACGCTGTTTGAGGTGACAGCATGCCATGTTAGGGACACAAATAATGTTTAATTGGTATCCAGATTGTAAGATCCTATAGGACGCAACATTTTTTAATTTTTAGTTGCTCATGCGGATAAATAAGTTGTCATTAATTTCTGTCGAATGCCGTTCTTTCCATGACTATTTATTGTAACTGATGATTTACTGCATAATTCTAACGAAAATATTAAATTTCTAACCTCATTAAGTTTCCTATATAAACGAATAATAAAAAGACATTATTATTATTATTCATACCTGTTCAATTTCGATTACGATTAGTAATCAATTACATTACTTTTTAAAAAGAATCGTAATGATTATATAATTCTATGAACAATTTTTTCGAATTACTAATTGATTACGATTACTCAAGAATCAAAAAATAATCAGGATTACTGGCGATTAGTCTAGTAATCAAAAAGAATCAAAAGTAGTCTAAAAAATAGTCAAACTGTTTTAAACAATTCTTTTGATTATTTTCAAATATTCAAAAGTAATCCAAAAGTAATCAAATCGTTTTCAATAATTCTTTTTGATTCTTTTCAAATATTCAAAAAGAATTCAAAATAATTATTGAAAATAAAGTGATTACTTTTGGATTGCTTTTGATTCTTTTTGATTATTAGACAAATCGCCAGTAATCCTGATTATTTTTTGATTATTTTGTAATCGTTATCAATTATTAACTATTTTAACCAAAAATAATCGTAATTGTAATCATTATTTCACCATTCAAAAAAAAGTAATCAAATTACTAATCATTACGATTACTAATCATTACTTAACAGGTATGATTATTATATAAGTTCTGTTTTTCCTGAGTGATAAATATTTTTTAGATATTTCAAAAATTTCGAAGGCTCACAATACAACACGTTATTTTCTAAATGCGTTCTACAAGATATTGTGACCTAACATCATAGTAGGGAAATAACTCTACCATGGTAACTTTTTCATCAAATTTCTAAGTGTCACATTCGTGTCTTTATAATTTTTTACATCACTGTCTATTTTATTATTATTGTATTGTATAATATATGTTCAGATATGCACTTTTATTGAGTCAATATTCGGTTAATTGAGTACAGTATTTTAATTGTTCAGACATAATATACGCAGTTCAGCTTATTCAATATTCATTTGACAGCTGGTAAACAAAACAGCTGGGTTTCAACAACATTGTTTTTATTTTGTTTGTCGTTGTTGATATTTGAGTTGTCAAATATCAATAGAAAGTGTTCGGTTAATTGTAATATGCTCACAAAACACACTTATGTCAGTGCTGCATTTTAAGTTTTACTCAATATTATAACAATTTTCGTATTTATTGCGCAATAATTAATTGAAACTTTTTATGAAATATTGAGCTCAATAATGGCGTTTATCGCGATTTACGCAATAAAGGTGCATATCTGAACACCGTATTACTTCCTAGACCATAACTGATCTTCACATGCAGCATTTTATTTGCCTTATTATTACAAAAGACAGGAAAGGAGTTCCATATACGGATAGGGCAGCTAAAGAATGAGTTCTATCCGCACTGCAGTGTGCGATCCAGTGTCTAATCGACCAAAAACTTATGTGATGTGCGAGAAAGACGGATTTTTCGTAAGAATATACTACAAGTTCCTTTATCTCGCGTAAGCAAAATCTACTATAGTAACGATAGAATAGTAAAATACAAGCCACATTGCGGCAATACTGAAATGAATAACTAGAGTTGGATGCCCTACAGTTGTCCTTCGTCTTCTCCTGCACATACTCAAGAATCCTCAAAATATACTTGTAGGCATCGACCCTTGTATTAGAGTTGTATTCCATTTTCGGTTGGACATAAGAAGTGATGTAAATAGTAAGGAGATCAGATGAAGTGATGTATTTCTTGCACTATCTTAAGAATCCAATTTTCTGATTTTCTAATACTCTGTGGACACGGAATTCGAATAATTTTGAATAAAGGAATTCTTTGAACATCAAATTTGCTAATTCCGATTTCTGCATTAATTTGAAACAAAGCGTGATAAGTATTTATATTGTTTAAAGAATTTCATAATACGTTTCGCGAGTATAAAATATCAAAGTAAGTAACGTTTACTTAAGAAATTAAAGCTGTTGAATGATAATTAATTTGTAAAATGTGTATATATTTGTGTTATTGTGATATTGCTAGCTTTCTCAGAATAATTTCTCGTCAAACCAGCGATTAGGTTTGGTAAAGCTGGCTTACAAATTAGAGGCAGTTTAGGAGTTCTAGTTGTACAACGCAATGAGTCATTTCTTTTAACTAGCTTGTATGAGGATCAAGAAATTCCCTGAAGTGTTTTAGACTGCTTTTTTATTATCAGAATCTGCTACGTTCTCACTTTCTACGAGCCATCCTTTTATGTAAACAAAAACTCTCCACATCTATACAGTAAATTCTATTAGAACTCTGGCTTAGAATGGGTGAAAGTTGCATAATGGGCAGCTATCTTGGGATATTCGTCAAAATTGGAGATAGAAGTGTTTATGTCCAGCATTGATTTGATCTGGGTCTACGCAGGCATCTATGTATATCATTAACTAGGATTTATAGGTCCTTAGCACTTCTCAACTCTTATTTTTTCGAATTCAGTAACAACACTTGAGTAATGTTGTATGTGGTTTACTTGACTTATTGTTTTATTAATATAGTTACGTATAAAAGCCGTGACATAAAAATAATTTTCTTCAATGGTAGAGAATCTCCCTAAGTCTGGAGTGGTTTGCTCGATTTCATAAGAGAATTCAATTCATCAGCCTAATTTGTGTGTAAAGAAAACCTATTCGACGATTAGACCTCGTCTCTAAACCTTTTAGGAGCGGTGGTATATTCGTTCCCATTTTAGCATTGTAATCTGTCTGTCTATTTCTAACTGCGTTCTGAGAATAGTTGTTGCGTTTGTCAGTGGATTTCTTACTAGGCTTTGCTTGAGATAGACTTTTTACAACACAATTGTTTCAATTGGTGAGTTTGCACTTACGTCAGGTTCGATTTAATTAATTTCAACTTTTTATTCAATTCTATTAAAAGCAAAACACATTAGTCAGACAAATACCACACAAAGTTGCCGTAGTCTAGAAGACAGTGTGTTGGCTTATTAGGCGGTCAGACAGGTCAGACATCTCAAATGAAATATGAAAAAGATTTCTTCGGTGACTTTCTCCCAGCAGACTTTTGGTTTATAACTCTGAGAGTAAATAAAATTACAATGAAAAGCGTTTCAAAAATCTGTCGTTAGGAGTCGGCTTTAAATTGTAGGTCCCGCCACTTGTGAATAAATTTAACACACACAACATACATAAGTAAGTAATGACCAATTATGAATGTACATATGGAAATACCATATTTTAAAGATAAATTTCCCTTACAGATTATATTACACTACCCTAGTGGTAATAACGTAGCATGTTTAATTCTATAAGAATGATTGTGTTTAATGTTGATATAATATTTATTCCCCTTCTAGTACATTTGCTTATTGGATACATTAAGAAAGTTTTTATAGAAATAAATGTGCAAACTCTTCCAAATATAACTTAACTTACAAAAGTTTTTTTTTTCAAATTCCAATTGTAAGTCATTGGACTTTGAAGAGATAAACCCATTAAAAAATATGTTGAACGATGACACTGAATTCAAAGCTTTGAAAGTAGTTGTAACCTTAATAGATGTGACGTAAACTGGTTGTCATAGTTTGGTAATGATGCCTTGATATTCAATCTGTGCAAAACCAAAAAAATGCAATACAACTAAACTATAGATTATCAAGGGAGTTTTAACCATATCATCTAATAAATCTATTGTTTACACAACTTTATAAACCCTGTGCAGGACACACTTGATTATGTGACTTCAACGCATATTCTGTTGTTATATTCCCATTAAAAAAGCCATAATCTGTTATATTTAAGGCCATATATCTACCCATGTAATCATAATGTCAAGTTATTCTCCAGAGAATTACCGACTTTAATAATATACAATACAAATATGAAACATTAATTTATGAAAAACAGCAGCAACAACAACCTTAAGGCGATATTAATCAAACGCATTGTAACAGCCGGGTCGTTGGTAAGTAAATGACAAAAACATTTCTCTCAAATATTGTATGTATTGTGTGTCCATTGAATGTTGGCATTCAATTGATTGTCTACGCATAATGCTCATCCTTATCCTCATCTAAACCAAGAGAGTATTACAAATCAGCAACGATACCATCAACCTAAAGAAATTGAAAATGAATGGAAAACATCATTCACCAAAAACCTACACATCTATACTGTGATACAGACAGGCATTGTGCATTTGCTATATAATCAAAATCATTACGCTCGTTAGCTGGAAAGTCCCACGTTAAAACTACGCCCAAGGCTCTTTTACGGAATTTAATGTTGTTGTTGATGCTATATATATAATGAATAGATAAGGGCGTGTACAAAGTAAAGACAACAAACAGTAGCTACGGAAATTTAATAAGAGAAATATGTTAATAAATGAAACAAAAACAATAAGAAAACCAAAATACAACAGAGAAGTCTTCAGACCGAACTAAATCCCAATAATTCAAATTACCGTTGAGGAATGCTGATCAACAATTTGCACAGTAATTCAAATGTAATGATAACTTTGGTAAGAGATATTAAGAAATTGCATTAAATTCATTTCATAAAATTCCGATTGCAGTTCATAGCTGAGATCAGCAATGAATCGTTTTTTCGCTTTCTGAATATATGTGAGTCAACAATATTGCAATTTAACTAATTTGATTCATTCGTACCCACTACAACGTTGATTTATAAGTATGAGTACAATGACTATGAGTACAACGTTGACATCAAACTCATACCATTCGATATATGTTTGATTCATACGCCTACTCATTCAGATTCATAACTTTAGAAAAAATCGAATCATTCATCAAAATTTACAGTCTCAGTTGTTGTTGCATTTACAAAAAAAGAAGAAGACAACGATAGCAAGCAAAGCAAACATACAACCTTCTAGTGATTATTTGTAGTGTTCGTACGCGATTCATACTTATTTTGTGGTTCGTCTATATGTTGAGTTGTGGAGAGTCGAAATCAACAACATCATACTTGTTTTTAAGTATGAGTATGATGAGTACTTCAAACTTTGAATATGAGTAGAGGTTCCAAGATACTAAAATAATTATGAATGCGTATAAGTATCAGAAATTATGAGTATGATTCGATTCTACTCATGTTTTTGAATACTCATTGCTGATCTCTGGTCCATAGGTGGTACTATTTTGTGCTGACTTACATTTCGATTAGAAAGTAAGATTTAATGTAAGTAATTGAAATATACATAATAATATAAGCAATTTACCAAGTGAAAAGTCAATGTGTTTATGACTAAAAGACCTCAAGTTGCTCGAACGAGTCGGCCAGTGAACAGAACCATTAAATTGATTTTGCTGCTTAATTTTCAGATTAAATTTCCCTTGCTCGTTCCGAAACAAATTGGAACATATGACGTCCAAGGATAAATCGCATCAAACAGTAAATTTTAATGTATATAATGGTGATTCATTAACGGCTTGGAGACTGTCTTGTCACCAAATAAAGCTATTTTGATAAGTGTAACGGCCACATAACCAAAAATACTTAACAAAAAGGTAATTTTCGGTCAGTTTTTAATGCGCACAATCAGCATATTTGCAACGTATGGCTTGAATTCTTGTATGAGCAATATTTTATAGTCGCCTAAGCAAAAGTCCTGCTGTATAGCTTTCTGCGTAGTTGAAGAACAAAGGTCACCAAGTTGAAAACTACAATGCATTAAAATATTTACGCTGCCTTCAAGATTTCGCGTTAACGCAGCAATATTCTCTTGTATATGTACATTTCTTTGTCTTGATAGTAGTTTTGAAATGAGGAGAGTAAAACTAGTGGGATAACGATCCATTACTATGTACGTTGCTTTCTAACTGGCCTTTAAGTTGACAGTAAAATCAAATGTCTTACCTTTTTAAATGCCCACGTAATCAGTCTGATGAAGGTTCTTGCAGTCGAACGTTTGAGGTCTCGCTTTCTCGACATCTCTATCGCGACTTCATTGCTTGTGTATTTTGTTCACGTTGCTTGTTGTTGCGTTCTCGCTTACTTGTGTATCCCCTTTTCTTTCATACTAATGTTGTTGGTCTACTTGTAACAAGTTCGTTGTATTTGTTGGTGCAGCTTTTGGTCATTTTAATGTTAAACGATGTACACCATTTCCATTTTCGTAACAATATAATAATAGTAAAAATAATTGGTGTTTTTATATATATTTTGTTAACATATTTCTATTTTATCTTAAAACAAAAAAAATTTAAGATTTTTCACAAACCATAAGAAAAATAAGGGAAACTGTGACTTTATATTTCTGCACTGGTCAAGTATAGGTACCCCCAAGAAGAACTCAGAATAAATTTGGAATTCAAAGACGCAATGTATTGAAATGTTATACCCAATATTCAGAATAGTATCCTTTAAGATCAGGCAATCCATTTCACCCATTTGGCATTGAAACTACCAGTTTTGTCTAGCGTTTTCCCTTGATATTTGCCGCCATGAACTTATTTACAAGTTTTCAGTTGACTTTTGTTCGAGGTTTAGCGGCTACGCAACCGTTATTCCAAATGATCTCCTAAATACTCTCTTCAAGTTATTTCGGGATTTTATGCAAGAGTATTAAGCCTGTGGAGTATTTGGTAGGCAAATCACATATTCTCACTAACAACAGCATGACATACACAATTGGTCATTACAACACTTCAGTCAGGATTACGACCTAGTTTCTCACACCACTTAGGTTGTGTGTGTTAATTTTATATATGAGTGGTGGGACCTACAGTTTAAAGTCGACTCCGAACGACAGATTTTTGAGAAACTTTTCATTGCAATTTTATTTACTCTCAGAGTTTTTGCCAGAAATCTGCTGAGAGAAAGTCGCCGAAGAAATATTGGGGCTCGAACCATGGCTTTACGTTTAATAAGCCAACACAAACCTGCTAGACTACGGCGACTCTTGAAAGCAATAACCATTATGAATTCTTAAGTCTTCCAAATATCGATGAATTTGTTTTTTAGAATGTTTAAATACTCTCTCTTATTCATTATATCTTCGTAACAACTGGTGACATACATATACCCACTATATTGTACTACCGCGGCCATGCTTACCTATTTTACGGAAATTCTTTGGATTGAGCTTTTTATATTTCTTCCTCCATACTCTATCATGTGAAATGAGTTTGGGAAAATATACGGATGACCTCTAGAATGAGCTCCTGGTTATAATAGCGCTTTTGCAATTGCCTTTATGCAAGTTTGTGCCTTGGTTGTCTTTGTATCAGCATCAGTTGATTATAAAATAATTTTCAAAAACAACCCATTATTATCTTGTATTGTATAAAAAAAATTTATTCTGTTAATTTAATTTTTCATAAGCTTATAAACATCTAAACCACTGTGTAAGCGTTATTTCCGCATAGCGTTTGTTTGGTCATATGATGCACATACATACGTAGTAGAAGAAAACAAATAAAGGAACAAATTTAGATTTTCGTTTCACATAGGTATAATGGTTGTATAGCATAAATAAGTTAATTTGAATAGAAGTTCTAAAACGGCCACATCTGAAACTTATTAGTAAGCCTATTTAGCTTGCCTAAAATTTTATTGTTAACTATTTAAACATTTTAATTCTTTTACATTAAAATGTAATGTACACTTATACCTAACGGTTACGGACTAGTAAATTAGTGAAGTCAATACTCATCATCGTCATACGCACATGCTAATGTAAACAGTAAAAAAAATTTATCGAAGAAACAAAATATTGTTACGAAAATGGAAACGGTTTACATCGTTTAACATTAAAATGAGCAAAAGCTACACAAGCAAATGTAACGAACTTGTTACATGTAAACCAACAACATCAGTATGAAAGAAAAGGGGATAGACAAGTAAGCGAGAATGCAACAACAGGTAATGTGAACAAAATATACAAACAACAATGAATTCACGATAGAATTCTCAAGAAGGCGAAACCCCGAACATTCGACTTCAAGAACCTTCATCAGACTGATTACGTGGGCATATAAAAGGCAACACAAAGCAAGCAACGAGTAGTAATAATTCAGTCAGTCTTGTGTGAAGAAAGCAGTTGCGGTTTGAATATCTCCGCTGTAAAGATCTGCGCTGTAAGCAAAGAAGAATAACGAATAAAGCAAATTATTGTTGGATTCATCAAGTTGTAAACCGTGGCACACAAAAGTAGTGCGAACAATAAAGAGTTGAATTGAAACTAAACACATTTTGTTTTTATTTTGTTTGCAATCAACGAACTCATATTTTAAACGTTTTTAAGGAGGTAGAAACGTAACAATATATTTCTTTTCCATTGATCGACGTTATTCAAACATTTGACAAGGTTTGACTTGTTGTGCCCCTGGGTAATATTTTCAGATCCGTCAAATATTTATTTTATACCTCCGACATGTCAATAAGTCGGCATATATTTACACTTTTGTAAGGAAGAATGAAGAACCGTTTATTGCCTCAAAATTGGATGGGCTTCCTATAAATAAGAGCAATGCTCATATAGCAGTGTACGTTTATCGAAACTTATTGCTTTTATTATAGATGTTGGCTTCTTTCGATTTATGTCAGACCGATCATACTATACGTTTTTGTTATAGATAGGTTCAAATTAGTTCAGGCCTAATTCAGGTTTTCGTTCTATGTACGGCTGGTATGTTCTATTTAGTTTGCCATCCCATCTGATGTTTTAAAGATTGTTCATTCACTGCAACCACTACATTCTTCAAGTGTGCAAAAAAAGCACTCAAGTAATAAAGCCTTAATTCAAATTGTGTTATAATGAACTAAAAGGACTTGTTCTCTAAATTCACATATTTTTACGTAGTCCTCGTCTGTCCCATAACACACAACCGTTAGTGGTCGAATTCAAAATGAATCGTACACTATCTCAAAGGGAGAGTTTGTTCGCCAGCCGGACTGTATTTCTTTTCTGTCACTTATAACAATAAATATTGAAGTCTGTTATTTATAAATAATAATTTTTCTTTCCCTCCTCTCATAACCTATTTTTCACGCTTTAATACAATGCACTAATTAAGTAATCTACCCCCGATTAGAAATCGTAAAAAAAGGATTAACACATGATTAACAGCTAACATAGATATTTGGTCATTACAACCCTTCAGCCAGAATTATGGCCTAGCTTCTCAATTCACTTCTGTTGTGTACGTTAATTTTATATATGAGTGGTGGGACCTATAGTTTAAAGTCACCTCCGAACGACGGATTTTTTTGAGAAACTGTTTCTTGGCAATTTCATTTTACTCTCAGAGTTTTTACCTGAGAGGATGTCACCGAAGGAAAATTTTTTCATTTTTCGTTTTGTTGGAGATGTTTGTCCTGGGATTTGAACCGTGGCCTCACGTCTAATAGTGCCACGCACTAACTACTAGAATACGGTGACTTCAACACTAATTAGTACGAATTTTAAAAATTTGATGAAAACCAATTCAAAATGTAATTTGGATGAAATTCCATTTTTAATTGATATGACCATCTGGCCGTTCAAATTGTTTATCTTAATAAAAAAGTATGTTAAAAACTTCTTAGATCCATAAAATTACTTCTTCATATTTTACCAAATACATGTATATTGTTTTATTTATTTTTATTTAAATACCCTTTTGTGTTGTGTTCTCATAATAGTAGTTAATTAAAGTTAAGGATAATAATTATAAATGAAACGTGCATATTACGCAGAAAGCAACTTTAATGAACATGGTTCAATGCAAATGATTTACAATAGAGAACTCCATTCACTTTTGTTACGAAAACCAAAGAATTGTTTGATGCTGTAGTCCGTCCTTTTGTATCAAAGAACACAATAACAATATTGTATGTACATAAGTTTAGATTAAAAATTAATATTTAAACCTAACTGTATGGTATACAAATGATTACAGGTGTTAATTTAACACATTCAGGGTATTCCTACTCAAAGTTGCAATTTTGTAAGTTTTTTACCATTTGTGGCATAGATTGTGAGATTGTTGAACTAACCGGCCTTATTTTCGCTTATAGAGTGCAATCGATTTTGATTATCTTGGCAGATACTGAAATGATAATTATGGCTGTAACAAGGTACGCGATCAAGGATGTAAAAGCGTGTTTAACAATTACACCAGGTAAGGAGCAATACTCTCTAGAACTAGTATCTAGTCACCAAGGAATCATCGGAAATAGGAAAGCGAATACATGTGAAAGCGGACAGATGCTTCCAATGAGAGGCCACTTCCCGATAACAGACGGACTTGATGGCAATTTTGGTACAAAAGAGCGTCCGTGAGACGGACTCTCTCTTGACCGGACGCGGACAGAACTTTTTACCTGATAGCTGTACAAAACTTAAAATTCAAATATGAACCAAGTATGTATTGTGTAATACGCACATTTGCCTTTTAATTTCAGTTGGCGATCTTTCTTAATTTTATTTCTTTTTTTTTTTGAATAACTGTATTCATGTTATGTTTCTGTATTCTGTATGTTTCTTTTTTGTTTTTAGTTATACGAGCTAAAGAGTGGGAATCTTCAAAGGGCTAACCAATGTGCACAATTCGGCTTAAGACTTACTTTCCGCTTATTGAGCGCCTGTGTATTAAACCCAACCTTGTTCGACACACTTCCTGACTGTTTTCCCTTTTGGTCCATTCAACTATATCCGGTATGTGCCTGAAGTTTCATTTTCTCTTGGTGGAAGTGGACTAGTCTTATTGCCACTTATCCATAGCATCGCCAACCAATTAAACGGAGTACGGTAGATGCGTTCCCTTTCTTGTATTATGTTTACTCTTCTCTACGACCTCCACTAGCTAAAGCTAAGTGTCATCCCCACGATCACCAATGCTGCCTCCGCAGACACCGTGCGGAAGGCAAAAATTACCCGAGAGCGGATCTCATGTTCACTCTATATGGGAGCTGCATATACAGTTATCAATATAACCACTTTCATCAGCAACTACTACTACTTTACTATTGCTTTCGATCTTCTAGGTTAGACATTATTCATGCAAGTGCGCATGTTTACGCTGCAAATTTTCCACCGATGTACGCCATATGTTCCTTAAACGTGATCTTGTCAATCATCACTCCCAGATACTTAATTGCCTGATTCTATATTATGCGCTGGTGGCCTACGGTTATGGTACTGCTTCCTACTGCTTATAAGTAGAACATCTGCTTTGTGATCAGCAAGTTTGATACCCACACCTGCTATCTAGTTTATAACTATATCAACGGCAGTATTGTACGTTCTTACCAATTCGTCCAAATGTTTTCCTTAGCACCAAAGCATTATCGTGCGCAAATTCAAAGTTGTGTGTACCTCCAAAGAGTTAAGCCTCAATACACCATCATATACTAGGTTCCATAGTATTGGGACCAACACCAAACCTTGCTGAACTCCTGCCGTTATCGCATAAGTCTTCTTGCCATCATTCGTGTCATATAAAAGCAATCTATCCTTGAAGTAGTCCTTGATGTCAAAGCATATTTATATGTAGCATCCTCCCTTGCTTTGAGCAATGGCCTTATTAAGGTTGCTTTTGAACCTTCTATACCTTTCCAGTAGTTCTGTAAAGTCATAACAACCCCCGGCCTCTTGGAATACTCGCCGCCCTCGCTTACACTTCTATCTTAGATAAGATATTTCCGCGTTCCATCAGTAGACGTTTTTCTTGGCATCTGCCTAGCATTTCTTTGCCATAGACGTGTGCAAGAAGAAAGCTTTCACTATTATTGTGACTGCCCTTTGTGCATGGAAGGACTTCGTTCCTCTGCTTTTATATCTGTTGTTTGTCCTAGATACTAGAGATGGCGAAAATATATACACTTTACACTATGCGACAAAATAAAAAAATGAAATACACCAAGCTAATGACATAGTGTAATTTGTGAGTTTTGCTGAGAAGATCTAAAAATATTTTTTTTTTATATTTCTTGAACCCTCTCAACTTGTTTTATTTGACAAAAACTGTTTTTTTTTTGGTCTTTACGCACAAATTTATTGATTACACAAACATTTCCGAACCGATGTCCAAAATTTAAACCTTATTAGAAAGGAGAGGGATGGGCCTATAAAATAATGTACATATATATATTATTTGAATTAATTTGTCATGAGGTATGATGAAGTAGACTTCATATTTTTTCAAGTTTATCCTTTCATAGTAGCAAACTTTAATTAAAACATATGAAATAAAGGATGACATTCTGAAAGTGCATTATTTTATGAAGAGATTGACACTTCGTTTGATCAAACCCTCGTTGTTATATAAAGAGTCTAACAGAGTCTATTAGCCTAACAGAAGTCGGCTAATATTTGTGTTTTTTGCAAATATTATTATTTCTCTTTGCGCAAACACTGTCCAACTTCTAATGGTCGCTCAAACGTGAAATTGAAACATTTTGCGATAAACAATCAAGATCCATCAAAACTTTTGAAAATTTTTGAACTAAAAGTTCATTTGATAAGATGACATATATAAAAAATATAACACGACTGTTATACTATTTAAATAATAACTACGGTAATTTTTGTCCGATTTGATCAAATTCTAGTGTCAATCTCTTCACAAGAGGATGCACTTTCAGAATTTAAATAAATTTTGCAATTAAGAATAGCTAAACTTGAAAAAATTAAAACTCATAAGATGTAAGTTTGGACTTAATGTTTATGTATACCATTTTGAAGGTCCATATGTCTCCTTCACAAAAAACTTTGGATTTTGAAAATAGGTTAAAAAGTGTTTGGGTAATCAATAATTTTGTCTGAAAAGATCAAAAAGTACCGTTTTTGTCAAATAAAAGAAGTTTGGAGAGTTAAATATAAAAAAAAAAAAATATTTTTGAGCTCTACTCAACAAAACTAGCGACCTGCACTACGTCATTAGCTGGGTGTATTTTGACTGTCGCACCGTGTAATTAATAACAACTACTAAGTATGATAGAATTTATCACTTAGTAAGTATTGAATTTATTTACTTGTTCATTGGTCATTACAAAACCACCAATGTTTTGTGTGTTAATTTTATCCGTGAGTGAACCTACTATTTAATGACTTCGAACGACAGATTTGAGAAACTTTTCATCACAATTTTATTTTACCGTCAGAATTTATGCCTGAAGACTGCTGAGAGGAAGTCGCCGAAAGAAATATTTTTCTCATTTCGAAATTCCTGAGCACTGGGTTGAACCACAGACTGTCGTCTAATAAGTAAACAATATTTGTATTTAATATTTTTTAAATTCAAAAGTGGAAATAAATGAAAAAAGAGTTTTAAACTGTATGCAGACATTATATTTGCTTTTGCTTTTTAAAAACTTTAATCATAAATCATTACTAATGAGCAATTAATGTTTTTTGTCTAATTCTTTACCCTCTTTTACAAATGACAACCTTTCTAACGACCAATTAGAACAAATATTTTGAGAGTATTTATAGAAATTAATTGTAAAAAAATAATAGAAGTCCTAAAAATAGAAGAAAGGTACGACCTGTTTCGTGATTTTACGCCTTGGGGTATTTATTGTAAATGAAGCAGGTGAAAAGCTTTTCATCTCTTTTTTCGCAATTTGAGGAAAATTTTTCTATAAATTTTTTGAAAAGAATTTTATTTACAGAAGTCAGTTAGAAAATTAAAAAAAGGAGAATTTCCTAAAACCTCAGGCCTAGAAGAGAAAAGGAAACATTAATTACAAAGAAATTGTATAAATGACTCACAGACACTTCCTAAAAATTTGTTCTTTGTTTATATTCTTTCGTATTCATTATTATAAATAAATAAATAATAAAAATAATGTCTTTTTATTATTCGTTTATATAGGAAACTTAATGAGGTTAGAAATTTAATATTTTCGTTAGAATTATGCAGTAAACCATCAGTTACAATAAATAGTCATGGAAAGAACGGCATTCGACAGAAATTAATGACAACTTATTTATCCGCATGAGCAACTAAAAATTAAAAAATGTTGCGTCCTATAGGATCTTACAATCTGGATACCAATTAAACATTATTTCTGTTCCTAACATGGCATGCATGTTAGGAGTCACCTCAAACAGCGTAGCTAACTTGTATCTAACTTAGATCTCTTTGTAACACCGATAGTACCTATCCCGTCCGGTTAGTATTACTCTTTGCAGGTATTTTTCGGTATTGTGAATTTGTGGATTCTATCCAAATTAGATGTTTTCAGAAATCTTTCTTCTTAGGTTCAAAAGTACAGCGCAATGACAGAGAAGATCTCATTATAGCTTCTGCAGAAGTCGATGTATGACAGTGGGACAATGTCTCGTCACAGCTGTTAAGAGGTACTTAAGGCAGACTAGGTGTTCGGTCATTACAGTTTTTGCAGAATACTATTTGCGGTATTCCCAGGTATAAGACGTATGCATCAATGAAACACTGTATCAGTATTGTTGCTACGAGGTGCTTAAAATAGACTCAAGCATGTATCCATGTCGGGCCAGATCTTTTCTTTGAAAATGAGTAAAGTTCGTGTGAGACCCGTTGTTTCTCCATGTGCAAAGATATGATAACTTCACATTTCTTTTGGAATTTCTGTTAGACTAGCCTTTGAAGGTGCTTTAGTTATATTGTTATCTTCAATTTCATAATTTCCAAGAACTCATTACTCTTCCAGAGGTACACACAAATATAACTGGTCATTACAACCCTTCAGTCAGGATTACGACCTAGCTTCTCACACCACTTATATCGTGTGCGTTAACTTTATACATGAGTGGCGGAACCTAAAGTTTAAAATCGACTCCGAACGACAGATTTTTGAGCAACTTTCCATGGCAATTTTATTTAATCTCAGAGTTTTTGCCATGTATCTGTTGAGAGGAAGTCGCCGAAAAAATATTTATTCATATTTCGTTTTGTTGGAGATGTCTGACCTGGAGTTTGTACCGTGGCTTTACGTCTAATAAGTCAACACACTACCCAATAGACTTCGGTGACTCCTCCAGAGATACATCATATTATTAGAAAGTCTTTGATGTGGTGTACTCATATTAATATATGTCTTACCATTAGTAAATATGAGTATATCACCTGCGAGGTTAACTCAAAATTAAATTGGCAGTGAAAATAATCGGCGGGCGAAATTGTTCTTAAGAACAGTGGAAAAGTTCGGATCGTCTCATGTATATACAGTCACAAAATAGTCTACATATACCGCTGTTTTTTTTTTTTTTTTTCTAATAATTTGTAGGTTATATTTTTTTATATTAATTTTTGTCTTCAAACTTTTTTAGTTGTAACTGCCTTAAACAACGCCATAACACCTTTTTCAATTTGATAAAAATCACCGGGAAAAAGTCTTCAGCGGTGTGTGTAGACTTTTTTCTTTGACTATAAATATATAATACATATATATAATATAAGAGCGCCACTCTATCCAGAAGCACTTTACAACAAGGAATGTAAACAAAATACACAAACAACAATGAAGTCGCGATAGAGTTTTCTTAAAAGCGAAACCACGACGTTCGACTTCAAGAACATTGAGCAGACTGTTTACGTGGGATATGAAAAGGCATGACAAAGCAGGCAAAGAGCAGTAAGAATTCAGTCAGTTGTGTGTGAAGGAGCGTTGCGTGTGAAGAAAACGATCGTAATTTGAAGATCGCCGTTGTAAAGATCTGCCGATCAGTTGCTAGTGCTTACGCGGACAGAAGTGTAAAATTGTAGTTGTATACGTCAAGTTGTAAACGATGGCACACAAAAGTAGTGCGAATAATAAAGAGTTTAATTGAAACTAAACACCAATTTATTTTTATTTTGTTTGCAATCAACGAACTCATTTTCTAAACGTTTTTAAAAAGGTAAAGACGTAGCAATATCATTAAGCGTGTGTCTTTGAAAAACCTGTGTAATTTTTCCAATAAAAATAAACACATTTTTAGATCACGTCAAATCGAATCAATTCGTTTAAAAACAGAACGAAATATTTATTTCCAAACACGTTAAATAAAATTGCGTAAAAATAGAAATAGGTGTAGTTGATTATTTTTCTTCAGATCTCAACACAAATTGTGTGACCATTAAAGCATATAAGGGTTGTGTAATTGATAAATGTCATGTAATCTAAATTTTCCCTCAAAATGTCATGCAATGGTCACATTAATTAAAGATAAAGTAGTACAAAAGTAAATTTAATTTGTTTACAGTATAGTAGTACACACAAATTTTGATATACAAATATACATAAATATAAATGCCATTAACAGTGGCAAGCATAAGTGAGTACATAATATTTAGAAAACATTTTAAATACAATGAGTAAGAAATTGTAAATAAAATACATTATTTTTCACATTATCGACTACATACATTCGTAATTGGTCATTAGAACCCTTTAGTCAGGATTACGATTATGTTGTGTGTTAATTTTATACAGTTTAAAGTCGACTCCGAATAACAGATTTTTGAGAAACCTTTCATGGCATTTTTATTTACTCTCAGAGTTTCCGCCAGAAATCTGCTGAGAAATATTTTTTCATGTCTCGTTTTGTTTGAGATATCTGAATTGGTCTTTGAAGCCAACACATTGCCTACTAGACTCTGGCGACTACCACATTATCGACTAACTAACTGTAAAATAAGGAAGCAAAATACTGTCCTATTATTATATAGTAATGGGAGATGGACCAAGAGCTCTAAATGATGAAGCGATTGTTACGAAAATATGAAGTCAGAAATCCGAAAGCAGCAGCAAAAGCTACAAACAAGAGTATGGGTGAATGGACTGCAAAACGCGCATTGGAAGAAATCGGCCTAGATTCAGCAGTTAAAGATAAGTTCTGTTAAGTAACATTTAACCTGTCTTTTATATATACATAGGAAATTATTTTAGTCATCTTTTTCTTAATTAGAGAACAGTATGAATTTATATTAACCATATGGATTGTTTTTTATTTAAAAAAACAGAAAAAATAAAGTTAAAATTTTTTTAATATTATGTATTCACTTATGCTCGTTAGTGTTCATGTACATTTAGCATTTTTTTATTTTTGTCACAGAAAATGAGATGTCATAGTGATAACTTTCACAATTCATTGTTATCTTAGTTGTTATTATGGTGATGAAGTTATTCAAAACACGCAGAGCGTCCAAGAAATGACCTCTCCGATATGGACTGTAAAAAATTATAATTTATTTCGTCTTTAATATTTAAAATAGAAAAATACAAATAAATGTAAACGGGTTATATATTAACAACTTCTGATTCCTAACAACAAACCTAACCAACAAACTAACAACACAACCTACCCAAAAATACCAACAATTTTGGAAAATAAGTTGAGCTACAATAAATCAAAGAATACAAAATCATTAAGATTATTAGTAGAGAAAGGAATACGTCTAGAAATCAAAAGGTATTTAATTTTTTTTTTTTTTTTTTTTTTTGTTAAAATCTAATCGTAAATTATATTACAATTATTACAAAATAACCTTAATAAGAATAAGAATTGTAATTGAATAATAAGTGTAAGAATCATTACACTATTAACAGAGTACCTAGGAATCAAAACATTTACTCTCACTCCTTGGGTACACAATTACTTTTGTATCAACTTCAAAAACCCTTTGCGTTTATACGATAACTTTTTTGCTGCATGCTTACTTAGCTTTTCATTTTATTTCACAATCGATTTTTCAGCAACATAGACACATATCAATTTAAATAAATTTCACTAAATTTCTTGTATTTGTAGCGAATATTTTATTTTGTTTAACATAGCAACGTATTAAAATTAATCATAACATGAATAAAATAAATTATTTTAGACAGGAATATGAGAAAAGCCATTAAAAAAAGAAGTCATGACATTTTGTTTCCCCTCTTTCTTTTCTTGCCACTAAACAAATTGAGATGTAGCAAAAGTTATCTTGTAAATCGAGTAATGAAGACGTAAAGAAATTCAAATTATGCTGCTAGTTAAATGATAACACGGTGCCACAGTGAAAATACACCCGAGTGACTACATAGTCTAAGTTATTCACTAAGGTTGAGTAGAACTCAAAAATACTTTTTATATTTTTCTCGAACCATCCAAACTTGTTTTATTTGACAAATACGGTTTTTGTCCATCTTTTCACACAAAATTATTGATTACCCAAAAATGTTTGAACCTATTTTAAAAGAGAGATTAGCCTTTAAAACAGTATCCATAAACATTTTGCTTAAATTTATATATTATGAGTTTTGATGGGGTTAGGTTAGGTTAGGTTAGCGTGGTAGCTTTAATTTCCCAAAAAGCTCACTTGAGCACGCATAGCGGCCCGTTGTGATGCCACAGGTGAACGCAGCCTCTGCACTGACCAAGTTCCTCCGATCCAAGGAGGAATTCCATTGTGGTCCAAGTGAGCTTAGTGATGGAGCAGGACTCTTCATTGACCCAGGACCGGTTGGCATCCCGGGAGAATTTCCGCGCAATAGCCAGTTTGAACTATGTAAGTGGCATTCCCAGCCGGCCCTGCAGTTTCCCGGAATATCGCAGTGTCCGGGAACCCAGGCAAACGTGACGCAGAGGCGCCCAGAAAGGAGATTGAGGCATCCTGGAATTATCCGCAACGTTTGACAGAGACTTTATCGCAGCCCGGCTATCGGAGTAGATCGAGATACGGGTGAAAGGGACAGGAACACCATAGGCGGCCCACTGTGCGGCCCGGCAGATGGCCATTACCTCCGCCTGGAACACGCTGCAGTAGTCCGGCAGCCGGAGTGAGAAGTTCAGGTCCAATTTCCCAGAGTATACTCCACTGCCCACCCCGTTATCGAGTCTGGAGCCGTCGGTGTAGACATCCAGGAGTTCAGGTGGAACGGTCGTGCCAGGGGTCCAGTCACTTCTGCTCGGGATCTGGAAGCCAAAACCCCTATCAAAACAGTATTCCACAGGAAGATAATCAATATCAAATGGGACCATGGGATCGATCCCCAAAATAGAGGAATGACCAGAAGCGATAACACGCCAACGAGACAGGGCATCGAGTCTCGTCGCCGTGAACTTAGCCACCTGCTTAGCGAGGAGCTCAGAAGGGAGCCAGTTGAGCATTGCGAACAAAGCTTTTGTGGGGGTGGTACGTAGAGCACCAGTGACTGCAGACCTTCTGACTCTGTCCAGGAGTCTGACATTGTGCAGCTTGTCCAGAGCAGTCCACCAGAAGGTAACGACGTATAGTAGGTTGGGCTCGATGACCCCAGAATAGATCCAGCGCATGACCCTCGGGCCGAGACCCCACCTGGATCCAACTGCCCTTCTGCAGCAGTAGCAGCACAGGCCGCCTTCCGCGCCCTAGCAGCCAGATTGGACCCCCAGTTGAATTTGGGATCGTGGATCATGCCCAGATATTTAACTTCGGGACTCAGCGTGAGCCTAGTCCCATTTATACTAGGGAGGTTGAAGGTCGGGACCTTGTATCTCCTGGTGAAAAGAATTGTGTCTGTCTTGGTGGGATTAACGGATAATCCAAAAACCCCGCACCAGTCCAGTACAATCGACAACGCCAAGTTCAGCTTATCCGACAGCGTCTGATGGGGTAAACTTGGAAAATATTATTTTATTAATTTATAATTGGATAATTTAATTAAAATTTGTAAGACATGTGGCGACGTGCTGAAAGTGCATTATATTGTTCAGAGATTGATATTTTGCTTGATAAAATTTGACAAAAATTTTATATTTTTTATTTTTGCAAGTCGCCGTAGTCTAGTAGGTAGTGTGATGGCTTATTAGATGTAAAGCTAGGGTTCGAGCCATAGGCCAGACATCAAAACAAAATACAGAAAGTATTTCTTCGGCGACTTCCTCTCACCAGTTTTCTGGCAAAAACTCTCTGAGAGTAAATAAAATTGCCACGAAAAGTTTCTCAAAAATCTGTCGTTCGGAGTCGACTTTGAAGTGTAGGTCACACCACTCATGTATAAAATTAACACAAAAACACAAGTGGTGTGAGAAACTAGGTCGTAATCCTGACTGAAGGGTTGTAATGACCAATTATGTATGTATTTTTTATGTATGTATTTTTTATTTATGTCCTCTTATCAAATGAACTTTCGTCTCAAAAATTATCAACATTTTTGATGGATATTAATTGTTTACCTTAGAATTTTTTCATTGCACGTTTGAACGACTACCAAAAGTAGTCTAATATTTGCATTTTTCGGAAATATTATTATTTCGCTTTGCGCAAACATTAGCCAACTCCCGGTGGTCGGTGCTGCGGAAAAAGAACATATTTTTCAATAAACACTTGAGATCCATCAAAAGGTTTGAAAATGTTTAACTTAAAATTCATTTGATAAAACAACATATGTATATAAAAAATATTACTCAGCTGTTATACTTTTTAAATAATAACTACGGTACTTTATGTCCGATTTCATAAAACAAAGTGTCAATCTCTTCACAAGAAAATGCTCCTTAAGAATATCACCACTTGTTTTATAGATTTTAATTAAATTTTGCAATTAAGAATGGTCATTTAATCCATCAAAACTCCTAACATATAAGTTGAAACAATCTAATCTCTCCCCTTTCTAAAAAACTTGGGATTTTTAAAATAGGTTCAAACATATTTGTGTAATCAATAATTTTGTGTGAAAAGATAAAAAAACCGTTTTTGCCAAATAAAGAGGATCTGAAAAAAATAAAAATAAGTATTTTTGAATTCTACGCAACTAACTGAACAATTTAGATTAGGGAGTTTTTAATTTTTTGTGTTTTGTCGCATAGTGTAATGTCACCCATGATAAGGAAATTCATTGGAGAATTGAAATCAAATGGCCAGAATATCTTTCCCCAGAAATGTAGTTTGTAATAACAGCAGAAATATTTAATTCATACTTTCACCCGTAAAATGTTATGCACGGCTAGACTTTAAATGGTGCTATCGATAGATACATGATTGGTCATTGCAACCCTTCAATCAGAATTACAACCTAGCTTCTCTTACCATTTAGCGAGAGAAAAGTACTGTGTAAGATCTTTGGTCCAGCACAAGTTATCGATGATTTCCGCATCCGATGGAACAGTGAGCTGTATGAGCTCCTCAACGACGTAGACGTTGTGCAGCGTATTAACATTAAGCGGCTGCGCTGGCTCGGCCATGTCGTTCGAATGGAGGAGGACGCTCCGGCGAGACGAGTATTTGATGCGGGGATCTGCGGAACTCGGCGAAGAGGATGACCTTGTATCCGTTGGAAGGACGAAATCGAGGAAGCCCTGTCATCGATTGGTGTGACCAACTGGCGTAGGCGCGCAAGAAGCAGAGGCGTCTGGAAGGATGTGGTGCGGCAGTCCGAAATACGTTAAACGGGTTGTTATGGCCAATTAAGTGTAATTGTAATTTTAAACATAAATGGCGGGACATACAGTTTAAAGTCAAATCCGAACGACAGATATTTGAGAAATTTTTAATGGAAATTTTATTTATTCTCAGAGTGTTTCCCAGAAATCTGCGGAGAGACAGTCGCTGGAGAAATATTTTGTTATATTTCATTATGTTCGAGATATCTGATCTGGGGTTTGAACCGTGGCCTCACGGTTAATAAGCTAACACACTACTTAAATACTAGACTACGATAACTTATGTTTGAAAACTTATATATACAAATTTGAATTAATAATCATGAGTAAAATGTTATGCATTACGATTAATTGAGATTCAGTAAACATATGTAATTAAATTTAAATAAAGAAGAGAGAAATTGTTAAAATTTTAATTGATTATTACTTTAAGTTTGACAAATTACAGTGGACATTAAATATTCTACTTATTATTCTTTAAAATGGGAGAATTCTGGTCATTTCTTTAATTCACAATATTTATTGAAAATTATAAAAATCTGATCAAAAAAATAAAATTAAATTAAAAATAATGGACAATTAAATATACATTACACTCAATTTAAGATTGTATATTAAGTTATTATATTATTAAAATTATTATTGTATATGTATGTATATTTTTTTCATTTATTTATGTTTATCTTTTTTGTCGGCATCGTGAGCGTCATTGTGTTTGGTTTCAGTAGGGTTTCTTTAATTCAAAGTAAGTAACAATGTAAAGATGAATATTAAGTACACATTAAGATAGAGAGACATTAGATAGAGAGATTGCGGATACAGGTGTTTGTTTACGAGCAATTTGCCAAACAACAGGAATATCACAGTAGGCATAACAACCATATCAGCCTCTCTATAATTTATTGCCAATAATTTTGCTTAGAAAAAACCACACAAAATTATGAAACGATAGCAACAATATTTTAACATAAAAAAACATTTTAATTTCATTACATTTTCATTTATTTTATTTATAAATCTGGAATAAACCTATCTGAGTTACCCAATAGTAGTATAGGTTTACATATTTGTATTAAAAATGAAATATTCTAGGAAGAATTCGCATTTGGATAAAGAAGAAGTACAGTAAAATAAAAGTTACTTAACTGAAGAACATCAAAAGAGAAGAAAAACGTGTTCAAATTTAAATTTCATCTTCGTTTTTGGTTTTGAATTATTACTTCAATTCTATAATTTATTAATCCATGACATGACCTTGGTAATACAATACTGCGGCGATGTGTGCCAGCACCGCGTATGTGTAATTTTATATTTATTGTGGACACAATGAATAACAGAGAATTCTTAAACATTCTAAAGAACAAATTTACCATAAGCTTGGAAGAATTAAGAATTCATAATGGTTATAACTTCCAACAAGTCAATGAATCCAATCATACTGCTGCTAAGGTGAAGAGGTAATTTGCCTACCAAAGTGAGATGGGCCTATAAAATAATGTACATATATATATTATTTGAATTAATTTGTCATGAGGTATGATGAAGTAGACTTCATATTTTTTCAAGTTTATCCTTTCATAGTAGCAAACTTTAATTAAAACATATGAAATAAGGGATGACATTCTGAAAGTGCATTATTTTATGAAGAGATTGACACTTCGTTTGATCAAACCCTCGTTGTTATATAAAGAGTCTAACAGTCGAGTTATATTTTTTTTATACGTCATCTTATCAAATGAACTTTCAGTTCAAAAATATTCAAAATTTATGATGGATTTTTATTGTTTATCTCAAAATGTGTCAATTTCACGTTTGAGCGACCATTAGAAGTTGGACAGTGTTTGCGCAAAGAGAAATAATAATATTTGCAAAAAACACAAATATTAGCCGACTTCTGTACGACTGTCCTGCGAACGTGAAATTGAAACATTTTGCGATAAACAATCAAGATCCATCAAAACTTTTGAAAATTTTTGAACTAAAAGTTCATTTGATAAGATGACATATATAAAAAATATAACACGACTGTTATACTATTTAAATAATAACTACGGTAATTTTTGTCCGATTTGATCAAATTCTAGTGTCAATCTCTTCACAAGAGGATGCACTTTCAGAATTTAAATAAATTTTGTAATTAAGAATAGCTAAACTTGAAAAAATTAAAACTCATAAGATGTAAGTTTGGACTTAATGTTTATGTATACCATTTTGAAGGTCCATATGTCTCCTTCACAAAAAACTTTGGATTTTGAAAATAGGTTAAAAAGTGTTTGGGTAATCAATAATTTTGTCTGAAAAGATCAAAAAGTACCGTTTTTGTCAAATAAAAGAAGTTTGGAGAGTTCGATATAAAAAAAAAAAATATTTTTGAGTTCTACTCAACAAAACTAGCGACCTGCACTACGTCATTAGCTGGGTGTATTTTGACTGTCGCACCGTGTAATTAATAACAACTACTAAGTATGATAGAATTTATCACTTAGTAAGTATTGAATTTATTTACTTGTTCATTGGTCATTACAAAACCACCAATGTTTTGTGTGTTAATTTTATCCGTGAGTGAACCTACTATTTAATGACTTCGAACGACAGATTTGAGAAACTTTTCATCACAATTTTATTTTACCGTCAGAATTTATGCCTGAAGACTGCTGAGAGGAAGTCGCCGAAAGAAATATTTTTCTCATTTCGAAATTCCTGAGCACTGGGTTGAACCACAGACTGTCGTCTAATAAGTAAACAATATTTGTATTTAATATTTTTTAAATTCAAAAGTGGAAATAAATGAAAAAAGAGTTTTAAACTGTATGCAGATATTATATTTGCTTTTGCTTTTTAAAAACTTTAATCATAAATCATTACTAATGAGCAATTAATGTTTTTTGTCTAATTCTTTACCCTCTTTTACAAATGACAACCTTTCTAACGACCAATTAGAACAAATATTTTGAGATTATTTATAGAAATTAATTGTAAAAAAGTAATAGAAGTCCTAAAAATAGAAGAAAGGTACGACCTGTTTCGTGATTTTACGCCCTGGGGTATTTATTGTAAATGAAGCAGGTGAAAAGTTTTTCATCTCTTTTTTCGCCATTTGATACTCCCCTTTAATAATGGCGTTACCTTTTTTCAGAGGAAAATTTTTCTATAAATTTTTTGAAAAGAATTTTATGTACAGAAGTCAGTTAGAAAATTAAAAAAAGGAGAATTTCCTAAAACCTCAGGCCTAGAAGAGAAAAGGAAACATTAATTACAAAGAAATTGTATTAATGGCTCACAGACACTTCCTAAAAATTTGTTCTTTGTTTATATTCTTTCGTATTCATTATTATAAATAAATAAATAATAAAAATAATGTCTTTTTATTATTCGTTTATATAGGAAACTTAATGAGGTTAGAAATTTAATATTTTCGTTAGAATTATGCAGTAAACCATCAGTTACAATAAATAGTCATGGAAAGAACGGCATTCGACAGAAATTAATGACAACTTATTTATCCGCATGAGCAACTAAAAATTAAAAAATGTTGCGTCCTATAGGATCTTACAATCTGGATACCAATTAAACATTATTTCTGTTCCTAACATGGCATGCATGTTAGGAGTCACCTCAAACAGCGTAGCTAACTTGTATCTAACTTAGATCTCTTTGTAACACCGATAGTACCTATCCCGTCCGGTTAGTATTACTCTTTGCAGGTATTTTTCGGTATTGTGAATTTGTGGATTCTATCCAAATTAGATGTTTTCAGAAATCTTTCTTCTTAGGTTCAAAAGTACAGCGCAATGACAGAGAAGATCTCATTATAGCTTCTGCAGAAGTCGATGTATGACAGTGGGACAATGTCTCGTCACAGCTGTTAAGAGGTACTTAAGGCAGACTAGGTGTTCGGTCATTACAGTTTTTGCAGAATACTATTTGCGGTATTCCCAGGTATAAGACGTATGCATCAATGAAACACTGTATCAGTATTGTTGCTACGAGGTGCTTAAAATAGACTCAAGCATGTATCCATGTCGGGCCAGATCTTTTCTTTGAAAATGAGTAAAGTTCGTGTGAGACCCGTTGTTTCTCCATGTGCAAAGATATGATAACTTCACATTTCTTTTGGAATTTCTGTTAGACTAGCCTTTGAAGGTGCTTTAGTTATATTGTTATCTTCAATTTCATAATTTCCAAGAACTCATTACTCTTCCAGAGGTACACACAAATATAACTGGTCATTACAACCCTTCAGTCAGGATTACGACCTAGCTTCTCACACCACTTATGTCGTGTGCGTTAACTTTATACATGAGTGGCGGAACCTAAAGTTTAAAATCGACTCCGAACGACAGATTTTTGAGCAACTTTCCATGGCAATTTTATTTAATCTCAGAGTTTTTGCCATGTATCTGTTGAGAGGAAGTCGCCGAAAAAATATTTTTTCATATTTCGTTTTGTTGGAGATGTCTGACCTGGAGTTTGTACCGTGGCTTTACGTCTAATAAGTCAACACACTACCCAATAGACTTCGGTGACTCCTCCAGAGATACATCATATTATTAGAAAGTCTTTGATGTGGTGTACTCATATTAATATATGTCTTACCATTAGTAAATATGAGTATATCACCTGCGAGGTTAACTCAAAATTAAATTGGCAGTGAAAATAATCGGCGGGCGAAATTGTTCTTAAGAACAGTGGAAAAGTTCGGATCGTCTCATGTATATACAGTCACAAAATAGTCTACATACACCGCTGTTTTTGTTTTTTTTTTTCTAGTAATTTGTAGGTTATATTTTTTTATATTAATTTTTGTCTTCAAACTTTTTTAGTTGTAACTGCCTTAAACAACGCCATAACACCTTTTTCAATTTGATAAAAATCACCGGGAAAAAGTCTTCAGCGGTGTGTGTAGACTTTTTTCTTTGACTATAAATATATAATACATATATATAATATAAGAGCGCCACTCTATCCAGAAGCACTTTACAACAAGGAATGTAAACAAAATACACAAACAACAATGAAGTCGCGATAGAGTTTTCTTAAAAGCGAAACCACGACGTTCGACTTCAAGAACATTGAGCAGACTGTTTACGTAGGATATGAAAAGGCATGACAAAGCAGGCAAAGAGCAGTAAGAATTCAGTCAGTTGTGTGTGAAGGAGCGTTGCGTGTGAAGAAAACGGTCGTAATTTGAAGATCGCCGTTGTAAAGATCTGCCGATCAGTTGCTAGTGCTTACGCGGACAGAAGTGTAAAAATTGTAGTTGTATACGTCAAGTTGTAAACGATGGCACACAAAAGTAGTGCGAATAATAAAGAGTTTAATTGAAACTAAACACCAATTTATTTTTATTTTGTTTGCAATCAACGAACTCATTTTCTAAACGTTTTTAAAAAGGTAAAGACGTAGCAATATCATTAAGCGTGTGTCTTTGAAAAACCTGTGTAATTTTTCCAATAAAAATAAACACATTTTTAGATCACGTCAAATCGAACAATTCGTTTAAAAACAGAACGAAATATTTATTTCCAAACACGTTAAATAAAATTGCGTAAAAATAGAAATAGGTGTACTTGATTATTTTTCTTCAGATCTCAACACAAATTGTGTGACCATTAAAGCATATAAGGGTTGTGTAATTGATAAATGTCATGTAATGTAAATTTTCCCTCAAAATGTCATGCAATGGTCACATTAATTAAAGATAAAGTAGTACAAAAGTAAATTTAATTTGTTTACAGTATAGTAGTACACACAAATTTTGATATACAAATATACATAAATATAAATGCCATTAACAGTGGCAAGCATAAGTGAGTACATAATATTTAGAAAACATTTTAAATACAATGAGTAAGAAATTGTAAATAAAATACATTACTTTTCACATTATCGACTACATACATTCGTAATTGGTCATTAGAACCCTTTAGTCAGGATTACGATTATGTTGTGTGTTAATTTTATACAGTTTAAAGTCGACTCCGAATAACAGATTTTTGAGAAACCTTTCATGGCATTTTTATTTACTCTCAGAGTTTCCGCCAGAAATCTGCTGAGAAATATTTTTTCATGTCTCGTTTTGTTTGAGATATCTGAATTGGTCTTTGAAGCCAACACATTGCCTACTAGACTCTGGCGACTACCACATTATCGACTAACTAACTGTAAAATAAGGAAGCAAAATACTGTTCTATTATTATATAGTAATGGGAGATGGACCAAGAGCTCTAAATGATGAAGCGATTGTTACGAAAATATGAAGTCAGAAATCCGAAAGCAGCAGCAAAAGCTACAAACAAGAGTATGGGTGAATGGACTGCAAAACGCGCATTGGAAGAAATCGGCCTAGATTCAGCAGTTAAAGATAAGTTCTGTTAAGTAACATTTAACCTGTCTTTTATATATACATAGGAAATTATTTTAGTCATCTTTTTCTTAATTAGAGAACAGTATGAATTTATATTAACCATATGGATTGTTTTTTATTTAAAAAAACAGAAAAAATAAAGTTAAAATTTTTTTAATATTATGTATTCACTTATGCTCGTTAGTGTTCATGTACATTTAGCATTTTTTTATTTTTGTCACAGAAAATGAGATGTCATAGTGATAACTTTCACAATTCATTGTTATCTTAGTTGTTATTATGGTGATGAAGTTATTCAAAACACGCAGAGCGTCCAAGAAATGACCTCTCCGATATGGACTGTAAAAAATTATAATTTATTTCGTCTTTAATATTTAAAATAGAAAAATACAAATAAATGTAAACGGGTTATATATTAACAACTTCTGATTCCTAACAACAAACCTAACCAACAAACTAACAACACAACCTACCCAAAAATACCAACAATTTTGGAAAATAAGTTGAGCTACAATAAATCAAAGAATACAAAATCATTAAGATTATTAGTAGAGAAAGGAATACGTCTAGAAATCAAAAGGTATTTAATTTTTTTTTTTTTTTTTTTTTTTGTTAAAATCTAATCGTAAATTATATTACAATTATTACAAAATAACCTTAATAAGAATAAGAATTGTAATTGAATAATAAGTGTAAGAATCATTACACTATTAACAGAGTACCTAGGAATCAAAACATTTACTCTCACTCCTTGGGTACACAATTACTTTTGTATCAACTTCAAAAACCCTTTGCGTTTATACGATAACTTTTTTGCTGCATGCTTACTTAGCTTTTCATTTTATTTCACAATCGATTTTTCAGCAACATAGACACATATCAATTTAAATAAATTTCACTAAATTTCTTGTATTTGTAGCGAATATTTTATTTTGTTTAACATAGCAACGTATTAAAATTAATCATAACATGAATAAAATAAATTATTTTAGACAGGAATATGAGAAAAGCCATTAAAAAAAGAAGTCATGACATTTTGTTTCCCCTCTTTCTTTTCTTGCCACTAAACAAATTGAGATGTAGCAAAAGTTATCTTGTAAATCGAGTAATGAAGACGTAAAGAAATTCAAATTATGCTGCTAGTTAAATGATAACACGGTGCCACAGTGAAAATACACCCGAGTGACTACATAGTCTAAGTTATTCACTAAGGTTGAGTAGAACTCAAAAATACTTTTTATATTTTTCTCGAACCATCCAAACTTGTTTTATTTGACAAATACGGTTTTTGTCCATCTTTTCACACAAAATTATTGATTACCCAAAAATGTTTGAACCTATTTTAAAAGAGAGATTAGCCTTTAAAACAGTATCCATAAACATTTTGCTTAAATTTATATATTATGAGTTTTGATGGGGTTAGGTTAGGTTAGGTTAGCGTGGTAGCTTTAATTTCCCAAAAAGCTCACTTGAGCACGCATAGCGGCCCGTTGTGATGCCACAGGTGAACGCAGCCTCTGCACTGACCAAGTTCCTCCGATCCAAGGAGGAATTCCATTGTGGTCCAAGTGAGCTTAGTGATGGAGCAGGACTCTTCATTGACCCAGGACTGGTTGGCATCCCGGGAGAATTTCCGCGCAATAGCCAGTTTGAACGATGTAAGTGGCATTCCCAGCCGGCCCTGCAGTTTCCCGGAATATCGCAGTGTCCGGGAACCCAGACAAACGTGACGCAGAGGCGCCCAGAAAGGAGATTGAGGCATCCTGGAATTATCCGCAACGTTTGACAGAGACTTTATCGCAGCCCGGCTATCGGAGTAGATCGAGATACGGGTGAAAGGGACAGGAACACCATAGGCGAGGATCCACTGTGCGGCCCGGCAGATGGCCATTACCTCCGCCTGGAACACGCTGCAGTAGTCCGGCAGCCGGAGTGAGAAGTTCAGGTCCAATTTCCCAGAGTATACTCCACTGCCCACCCCGTTATCGAGTCTGGAGCCGTCGGTGTAGACATCCAGGAGTTCAGGTGGAACGGTCGTGCCAGGGGTCCAGTCACTTCTGCTCGGGATCTGGAAGCCAAAACCCCTATCAAAACAGTATTCCACAGGAAGATAATCAATATCAAATGGGACCATGGGATCGATCCCCAAAATAGAGGAATGACCAGAAGCGATAACACGCCAACGAGACAGGGCATCGAGTCTCGTCGCCGTGAACTTAGCCACCTGCTTAGCGAGGAGCTCAGAAGGGAGCCAGTTGAGCATTGCGAACAAAGCTTTTGTGGGGGTGGTACGTAGAGCACCAGTGACTGCAGACCTTCTGACTCTGTCCAGGAGTCTGACATTGTGCAGCTTGTCCAGAGCAGTCCACCAGAAGGTAACGACGTATAGTAGGTTGGGCTCGATGACCCCAGAATAGATCCAGCGCATGACTCTCGGGCCGAGACCCCACCTGGATCCAACTGCCCTTCTGCAGCAGTAGCAGCACAGGCCGCCTTCCGCGCCCAGTTGAATTTGGGATCGTGGATCAAGCCCAGATATTTAACTTCGGGACTCAGCGTGTGCCTAGTCCCATTTATACTAGGGAGGGTGAAGGTCGGGACCTTGTATCTCCTGGTGAAAAGAATTGTGTCTGTCTTGGTGGGATTAACGGATAATCCAAAAACTCCGCACCAGTCCAGTACAATCGACAACGCCAAGTTCAGCTTATCCGACAGCGTCTGATGGGGTAAACTTGGAAAATATTATTTTATTCATTTATAATTGGAAAATTTAATTAAAATTTGTAAGACATGTGGCGACGTGCTGAAAGTGCATTATATTGTTCAGAGATTGATATTTTGCTTGATAAAATTTGACAAAAATTTTATATTTTTTATTTTTGCAAGTCGCCGTAGTCTAGTAGGTAGTGTGATGGCTTATTAGATGTAAAGCTAGGGTTCGAGCCAAAGGCAGACATCAAAACAAAATACAGAAAGTATTTCTTCGGCGACTTCCTCTCACCAGTTTTCTGGCAAAAACTCTCTGAGAGTAAATAAAATTGCCACGAAAAGTTTCTCAAAAATCTGTCGTTCGGAGTCGACTTTGAAGTGTAGGTCACACCACTCATGTATAAAATTAACACAAAAACACAAGTGGTGTGAGAAACTAGGTCGTAATCCTGACTGAAGGGTTGTAATGACCAATTATGTATGTATTTTTTATGTATGTATTTTTTATTTATGTCCTCTTATCAAATGAACTTTCGTCTCAAAAATTATCAACATTTTTGATGGATATTAATTGTTTACCTTAGAATTTTTTCATTGCACGTTTGAACGACTACCAAAAGTAGTCTAATATTTGCATTTTTCGGAAATATTATTATTTCGCTTTGCGCAAACATTAGCCAACTCCCGGTGGTCGGTGCTGCGGAAAAAGAACATATTTTTCAATAAACACTTGAGATCCATCAAAAGGTTTGAAAATGTTTAACTTAAAATTCATTTGATAAAACAACATATGTATATAAAAAATATGACTCAGCTGTTATACTTTTTAAATAATAACTACGGTACTTTATGTCCGATTTCATAAAACAAAGTGTCAATCTCTTCACAAGAAAATGCTCCTTAAGAATATCACCACTTGTTTTATAGATTTTAATTAAATTTTGCAATTAAGAATGGTCATTTAATCCATCAAAACTCCTAACATATAAGTTGAAACAATCTAATCTCTCCCCTTTCTAAAAAACTTGGGATTTTTAAAATAGGTTCAAACATATTTGTGTAATCAATAATTTTGTGTGAAAAGATAAAAAAACCGTTTTTGCCAAATAAAGAGGATCTGAAAAAAATAAAAATAAGTATTTTTGAATTCTACGCAACTAACTGAACAATTTAGATTAGGGAGTTTTTAATTTTTTGTGTTTTGTCGCATAGTGTAATGTCACCCATGATAAGGAAATTCATTGGAGAATTGAAATCAAATGGCCAGAATATCTTTCCCCAGAAATGTAGTTTATAATAACAGCAGAAATATTTAATTCAGACTTTCACTCGTAAAATGTTATGCACGGCTAGACTTTAAATGGTGCTATCGATAGATACATGATTGGTCATTGCAACCCTTCAATCAGAATTACAACCTAGCTTCTCTTACCATTTAGCGAGAGAAAAGTACTGTGTAAGATCTTTGGTCCAGCACAAGTTATCGATGATTTCCGCATCCGATGGAACAGTGAGCTGTATGCGCTCCTCAACGACGTAGACGTTGTGCAGCGTATTAACATTAAGCGGCTGCGCTGGCTCGGCCATGTCGTTCGAATGGAGGAGGACGCTCCGGCGAGACGAGTATTTGATGCGGGGATCTGCGGAACTCGGCGAAGAGGATGACCTTGTATCCGTTGGAAGGACGAAATCGAGGAAGCCCTGTCATCGATTGGTGTGACCAACTGGCGTAGGCGCGCAAGAAGCAGAGGCGTCTGGAAGGATGTGGTGCGGCAAGCCGAAATACGTTAAACGGGTTGTTATGGCCAATTAAGTGTAATTGTAATTTTAAACATAAATGGCGGGACATACAGTTTAAAGTCAAATCCGAACGACAGATATTTGAGAAATTTTTAATGGCAATTTTATTTATTCTCAGAGTGTTTGCCAGAAATCTGCGGAGAGACAGTCGCTGGAGAAATATTTTGTTATATTTCATTATGTTCGAGATATCTGATCTGGGGTTTGAACCGTGGCCTCACGTTTAATAAGCTAACACACTACTTAAATACTAGACTACGATGACTTATGTTTGAAAACTTATATATACAAATTTGAATTAATAATCATGAGTAAAATGTTATGCATTACGATTAATTGAGATTCAGTATACATATGTAATTAAATTTAAATAAAGAAGAGAGAAATTGTTAAAATTTTAATTGATTATTACTTTAAGTTTGACAAATTACAGTGGACATTAAATATTCTACTTATTATTCTTTAAAATGGGAGAATTCTGGTCATTTCTTTAATTCACAATATTTATTGAAAATTATAAAAATCTGATCAAAAAAATAAAATTAAATTAAAAATAATGGACAATTAAATATACATTACACTCAATTTAAGATTGTATAATAAGTTATTATATTATTAAAATTATTATTGTATATGTATGTATATTTTTTTCATTTATTTATGTTTATCTTTTTTGTCGGCATCGTGAGCGTCATTGTGTTTGGTTTCAGTAGGGTTTCTTTAATTCAAAGTAAGTAACAATGTAAAGATGAATATTAAGTACACATTAAGATAGAGAGACATTAGATAGAGAGATTGCGGATACAGGTGTTTGTTTACGAGCAATTTGCCAAACAACAGGAATATCACAGTAGGCATAACAACCATATCAGCCTCTCTATAATTTATTGCCAATAATTTTGCTTAGAAAAAACCACACAAAATTATGAAACGATAGCAACAATATTTTAACATAAAAAAACATTTTAATTTCATTACATTTTCATTTATTTTATTTATAAGACTGGAATAAACCTATCTGAGTTACCCAACAGTAGTATAGGTTTACATATTTGTATTAAAAATGAAATATTCTAGGAAGAATTCGCATTTGGATAAAGAAGAAGTACAGTAAAATAAAAGTTACTTAACTGAAGAACATCAAAAGAGAAGAAAAACGTGTTCAAATTTAAATTTCATCTTCGTTTTTGGTTTTGAATTATTACTTCAATTCTATAATTTATTAATCCATGACATGACCTTGGTAATACAATACTGCGGCGATGTGTGCCAGCACCGCGTATGTGTAATTTTAAATTTATTGTGGACACAATGAATAACAGAGAATTCTTAAACATTCTAAAGAACAAATTTACCATAAGCTTGGAAGAATTAAGAATTCATAATGGTTATAACTTCCAACAAGTCAATGAATCCAATCATACTGCTGCTAAGGTGAAGAGGTAATTTGCCTACCAAAGTGAGATGGGCCTATAAAATAATGTACATATATATATTATTTGAATTAATTTGTCATGAGGTATGATGAAGTAGACTTCATATTTTTTCAAGTTTATCCTTTCATAGTAGCAAACTTTAATTAAAACATATGAAATAAGGGATGACATTCTGAAAGTGCATTATTTTATGAAGAGATTGACACTTCGTTTGATCAAACCCTCGTTGTTATATAAAGAGTCTAACAGTCGAGTTATATTTTTTTTATACGTCATCTTATCAAATGAACTTTCAGTTCAAAAATATTCAAAATTTATGATGGATTTTTATTGTTTATCTCAAAATGTGTCAATTTCACGTTTGAGCGACCATTAGAAGTTGGACAGTGTTTGCGCAAAGAGAAATAATAATATTTGCAAAAAACACAAATATTAGCCGACTTCTGTACGACTGTCCTGCGAACGTGAAATTGAAACATTTTGCGATAAACAATCAAGATCCATCAAAACTTTTGAAAATTTTTGAACTAAAAGTTCATTTGATAAGATGACATATATAAAAAATATAACACGACTGTTATACTATTTAAATAATAACTACGGTAATTTTTGTCCGATTTGATCAAATTCTAGTGTCAATCTCTTCACAAGAGGATGCACTTTCAGAATTTAAATAAATTTTGCAATTAAGAATAGCTAAACTTGAAAAAATTAAAACTCATAAGATGTAAGTTTGGACTTAATGTTTATGTATACCATTTTGAAGGTCCATATGTCTCCTTCACAAAAAACTTTGGATTTTGAAAATAGGTTAAAAAGTGTTTGGGTAATCAATAATTTTGTCTGAAAAGATCAAAAAGTACCGTTTTTGTCAAATAAAAGAAGTTTGGAGAGTTCGATATAAAAAAAAAAATATTTTTGAGTTCTACTCAACAAAACTAGCGACCTGCACTACGTCATTAGCTGGGTGTATTTTGACTGTCGCACCGTGTAATTAATAACAACTACTAAGTATGATAGAATTTATCACTTAGTAAGTATTGAATTTATTTACTTGTTCATTGGTCATTACAAAACCACCAATGTTTTGTGTGTTAATTTTATCCGTGAGTGAACCTACTATTTAATGACTTCGAACGACAGATTTGAGAAACTTTTCATCACAATTTTATTTTACCGTCAGAATTTATGCCTGAAGACTGCTGAGAGGAAGTCGCCGAAAGAAATATTTTTCTCATTTCGAAATTCCTGAGCACTGGGTTGAACCACAGACTGTCGTCTAATAAGTAAACAATATTTGTATTTAATATTTTTTAAATTCAAAAGTGGAAATAAATGAAAAAAGAGTTTTAAACTGTATGCAGACATTATATTTGCTTTTGCTTTTTAAAAACTTTAATCATAAATCATTACTAATGAGCAATTAATGTTTTTTGTCTAATTCTTTACCCTCTTTTACAAATGACAACCTTTCTAACGACCAATTAGAACAAATATTTTGAGAGTATTTATAGAAATTAATTGTAAAAAAATAATAGAAGTCCTAAAAATAGAAGAAAGGTAAGACCTGTTTCGTGATTTTACGCCTTGGGGTATTTATTGTAAATGAAGCAGGTGAAAAGCTTTTCATCTCTTTTTTCGCCATTTGATACTCCCCTTTAATAATGGCGTTACCTTTTTTCAGAGGAAAATTTTTCTATAAATTTTTTGAAAAGAATTTTATTTACAGAAGTCAGTTAGAAAATTAAAAAAAGGAGAATTTCCTAAAACCTCAGGCCTAGAAGAGAAAAGGAAACATTAATTACAAAGAAATTGTATAAATGACTCACAGACACTTCCTAAAAATTTGTTCTTTGTTTATATTCTTTCGTATTCATTATTATAAATAAATAAATAATAAAAATAATGTCTTTTTATTATTCGTTTATATAGGAAACTTAATGAGGTTAGAAATTTAATATTTTCGTTAGAATTATGCAGTAAACCATCAGTTACAATAAATAGTCATGGAAAGAACGGCATTCGACAGAAATTAATGACAACTTATTTATCCGCATGAGCAACTAAAAATTAAAAAATGTTGCGTCCTATAGGATCTTACAATCTGGATACCAATTAAACATTATTTCTGTTCCTAACATGGCATGCATGTTAGGAGTCACCTCAAACAGCGTAGCTAACTTGTATCTAACTTAGATCTCTTTGTAACACCGATAGTACCTATCCCGTCCGGTTAGTATTACTCTTTGCAGGTATTTTTCGGTATTGTGAATTTGTGGATTCTATCCAAATTAGATGTTTTCAGAAATCTTTCTTCTTAGGTTCAAAAGTACAGCGCAATGACAGAGAAGATCTCATTATAGCTTCTGCAGAAGTCGATGTATGACAGTGGGACAATGTCTCGTCACAGCTGTTAAGAGGTACTTAAGGCAGACTAGGTGTTCGGTCATTACAGTTTTTGCAGAATACTATTTGCGGTATTCCCAGGTATAAGACGTATGCATCAATGAAACACTGTATCAGTATTGTTGCTACGAGGTGCTTAAAATAGACTCAAGCATGTATCCATGTCGGGCCAGATCTTTTCTTTGAAAATGAGTAAAGTTCGTGTGAGACCCGTTGTTTCTCCATGTGCAAAGATATGATAACTTCACATTTCTTTTGGAATTTCTGTTAGACTAGCCTTTGAAGGTGCTTTAGTTATATTGTTATCTTCAATTTCATAATTTCCAAGAACTCATTACTCTTCCAGAGGTACACACAAATATAACTGGTCATTACAACCCTTCAGTCAGGATTACGACCTAGCTTCTCACACCACTTATGTCGTGTGCGTTAACTTTATACATGAGTGGCGGAACCTAAAGTTTAAAATCGACTCCGAACGACAGATTTTTGAGCAACTTTCCATGGCAATTTTATTTAATCTCAGAGTTTTTGCCATGTATCTGTTGAGAGGAAGTCGCCGAAAAAATATTTTTTCATATTTCGTTTTGTTGGAGATGTCTGACCTGGAGTTTGTACCGTGGCTTTACGTCTAATAAGTCAACACACTACCCAATAGACTTCGGTGACTCCTCCAGAGATACATCATATTATTAGAAAGTCTTTGATGTGGTGTACTCATATTAATATATGTCTTACCATTAGTAAATATGAGTATATCACCTGCGAGGTTAACTCAAAATTAAATTGGCAGTGAAAATAATCGGCGGGCGAAATTGTTCTTAAGAACAGTGGAAAAGTTCGGATCGTCTCATGTATATACAGTCACAAAATAGTCTACAAACACCGCTGTTTTTGTTTTTTTTTTTTTCTAATAATTTGTAGGTTATATTTTTTTATATTAATTTTTGTCTTCAAACTTTTTTAATTGTAACTGCCTTAAACAACGCCATAACACCTTTTTCAATTTGATAAAAATCACCGGGAAAAAGTCTTCAGCGGTGTGTGTAGACTTTTTTCTTTGACTATAAATAGATAATACATATATATAATATAAGAGCGCCACTCTATCCAGAAGCACTTTACAACAAGGAATGTAAACAAAATACACAAAATACGCGATAGAGTTTTCTTAAAAGCGAAACCACGACGTTCGACTTCAAGAACATTGAGCAGACTGTTTACGTGGGATATGAAAAGGCATGACAAAGCAGGCAAAGAGCAGTAAGAATTCAGTCAGTTGTGTGTGAAGGAGCGTTGCGTGTGAAGAAAACGGTCGTAATTTGAAGATCGCCGTTGTAAAGATCTGCCGATCAGTTGCTAGTGCTTACGCGGACAGAAGTGTAAAAATTGTAGTTGTATACGTCAAGTTGTAAACGATGGCACACAAAAGTAGTGCGAATAATAAAGAGTTTAATTGAAACTAAACACCAATTTATTTTTATTTTGTTTGCAATCAACGAACTCATTTCCTAAACGTTTTTAAAAAGGTAAAGACGTAGCAATATCATTAAGCGTGTGTCTTTGAAAAACCTGTGTAATTTTTCCAATAAAAATAAACACATTTTTAGATCACGTCAAATCGAATCAATTCGTTTAAAAACAGAACGAAATATTTATTTCCAAACACGTTAAATAAAATTGCGTAAAAATAGAAATAGGTGTACTTGATTATTTTTCTTCAGATCTCAACACAAATTGTGTGACCATTAAAGCATATAAGGGTTGTGTAATTGATAAATGTCATGTAATGTAAATTTTCCCTCAAAATGTCATGCAATGGTCACATTAATTAAAGATAAAGTAGTACAAAAGTAAATTTAATTTGTTTACAGTATAGTAGTACACACAAATTTTGATATACAAATATACATAAATATAAATGCCATTAACAGTGGCAAGCATAAGTGAGTACATAATATTTAGAAAACATTTTAAATACAATGAGTAAGAAATTGTAAATAAAATACATTACTTTTCACATTATCGACTACATACATTCGTAATTGGTCATTAGAACCCTTTAGTCAGGATTACGATTATGTTGTGTGTTAATTTTATACAGTTTAAAGTCGACTCCGAATAACAAATTTTTGAGAAACCTTTCATGGCATTTTTATTTACTCTCAGAGTTTCCGCCAGAAATCTGCTGAGAAATATTTTTTCATGTCTCGTTTTGTTTGAGATATCTGAATTGGTCTTTGAAGCCAACACACTGCCTACTAGACTCTGGCGACTACCACATTATCGACTAACTAACTGTAAAATAAGGAAGCAAAATACTGTTCTATTATTATATAGTAATGGGAGATGGACCAAGAGCTCTAAATGATGAAGCGATTGTTACGAAAATATGAAGTCAGAAATCCGAAAGCAGCAGCAAAAGCTACAAACAAGAGTATGGGTGAATGGACTGCAAAACGCGCATTGGAAGAAATCGGCCTAGATTCAGCAGTTAAAGATAAGTTCTGTTAAGTAACATTTAACCTGTCTTTTATATATACATAGGAAATTATTTTAGTCATCTTTTTCTTAATTAGAGAACAGTATGAATTTATATTAACCATATGGATTGTTTTTTATTTAAAAAAACAGAAAAAATAAAGTTACAATTTTTTTAATATTATGTATTCACTTATGCTCGTTAGTGTTCATGTACATTTAGCATTTTTTTATTTTTGTCACAGAAAATGAGATGTCATAGTGATAACTTTCACAATTCATTGTTATCATAGTTGTTATTATGGTGATGAAGTTATTCAAAACACGCAGAGCGTCCAAGAAATGACCTCTCCGATATGGACTGTAAAAAATTATAATTTATTTCGTCTTTAATATTTAAAATAGAAAAATACAAATAAATGTAAACGGGTTATATATTAACAACTTCTGATTCCTAACAACAAACCTAACCAACAAACTAACAACACAACCTACCCAAAAATACCAACAATTTTGGAAAATAAGTTGAGCTACAATAAATCAAAGAATACAAAATCATTAAGATTATTAGTAGAGAAAGGAATACGTCTAGAAATCAAAAGGTATTTAATTTTTTTTTTTTTTTTTTTTGTTAAAATCTAATCGTAAATTATATTACAATTATTACAAAATAACCTTAATAAGAATAAGAATTGTAATTGAATAATAAGTGTAAGAATCATTACACTATTAATAGAGTACCTAGGAATCAAAACATTTACTCTCACTCCTTGGGTACACAATTACTTTTGTATCAACTTCAAAAACCCTTTGCGTTTATACGATAACTTTTTTGCTGCATGCTTACTTAGCTTTTCATTTTATTTCACAATCGATTTTTCAGCAACATAGACACATATCAATTTAAATAAATTTCACAAAATTTCTTGTATTTGTAGGGAATATTTTATTTTGTTTAACATAGCAACGTATTAAAATTAATCATAACATGAATAAAATAAATTATTTTAGACAGGAATATGAGAAAAGCCATTAAAAAAAGAAGTCATGACATTTTGTTTCCCCTCTTTCTTTTCTTGCCACTAAACAAATTGAGATGTAGCAAAAGTTATCTTGTAAATCGAGTAATGAAGACGTAAAGAAATTCAAATTATGCTGCTAGTTAAATGATAACACGGTGCCACAGTGAAAATACACCCGAGTGACTACATAGTCTAAGTTATTCACTAAGGTTGAGTAGAACTCAAAAATACTTTTTATATTTTTCTCGAACCATCCAAACTTGTTTTATTTGACAAATACGGTTTTTGTCCATCTTTTCACACAAAATTATTGATTACCCAAAAATGTTTGAACCTATTTTAAAAGAGAGATTAACCTTTAAAACAGTATCCATAAACATTTTGTTTAAATTTATATATTATGAGTTTTGATGGGGTTAGGTTAGGTTAGGTTAGCGTGGTAGCTTTAATTTCCCAAAAAGCTCACTTGAGCACGCATAGCGGCCCGTTGTGATGCCACAGGTGAACGCAGCCTCTGCACTGACCAAGTTCCTCCGATCCAAGGAGGAATTCCATTGTGGTCCAAGTGAGCTTAGTGATGGAGCAGGACTCTTCATTGACCCAGGACTGGTTGGCATCCCGGGAGAATTTCCGCGCAATAGCCAGTTTGAACGATGTAAGTGGCATTCCCAGCCGGCCCTGCAGTTTCCCGGAATATCGCAGTGTCCGGGAACCCAGACAAACGTGACGCAGAGGCGCCCAGAAAGGAGATTGAGGCATCCTGGAATTATCCGCAACGTTTGACAGAGACTTTATCGCAGCCCGGCTATCGGAGTAGATCGAGATACGGGTGAAAGGGACAGGAACACCATAGGCGAGGATCCACTGTGCGGCCCGGCAGATGGCCATTACCTCCGCCTGGAACACGCTGCAGTAGTCCGGCAGCCGGAGTGAGAAGTTCAGGTCCAATTTCCCAGAGTATACTCCACTGCCCACCCCGTTATCGAGTCTGGAGCCGTCGGTGTAGACATCCAGGAGTTCAGGTGGAACGGTCGTGCCAGGGGTCCAGTCACTTCTGCTCGGGATCTGGAAGCCAAAACCCCTATCAAAACAGTATTCCACAGGAAGATAATCAATATCAAATGGGACCATGGGATCGATCCCCAAAATAGAGGAATGACCAGAAGCGATAACACGCCAACGAGACAGGGCATCGAGTCTCGTCGCCGTGAACTTAGCCACCTGCTTAGCGAGGAGCTCAGAAGGGAGCCAGTTGAGCATTGCGAACAAAGCTTTTGTGGGGGTGGTACGTAGAGCACCAGTGACTGCAGACCTTCTGACTCTGTCCAGGAGTCTGACATTGTGCAGCTTGTCCAGAGCAGTCCACCAGAAGGTAACGACGTATAGTAGGTTGGGCTCGATGACCCCAGAATAGATCCAGCGCATGACCCTCGGGCCGAGACCCCACCTGGATCCAACTGCCCTTCTGCAGCAGTAGCAGCACAGGCCGCCTTCCGCGCCCTAGCAGCCAGTTTGGACCCCCAGTTGAATTTGGGATCGTGGATCAAGCCCAGATATTTAACTTCGGGACTCAGCGTGTGCCTAGTGCCATTTATACTAGAGAAGGTGAAGGTCGGGACCTTGTATCTCCTGGTGAAAAGAATTGTGTCTGTCTTGGTGGGATTAACGGATAATCCAAAAACCCCGCACCAGTCCAGTACAATCGACAACGCCAAGTTCAGCTTATCCGACAGCGTCTGCGGGCATATTTGATGGGGTAAACTTGGAAAATATTATTTTATTCATTTATAATTGGAAAATTTAATTAAAATTTGTAAGACATGTGGCGATGTGCTGAAAGTGCATTATATTGTTCAGAGATTGATATTTTGCTTGATAAAATTTGACAAAAATTTTATATTTTTTATTTTTGCAAGTCGCCGTAGTCTAGTAGGTAGTGTGATGGCTTATTAGATGTAAAGCTAGGGTTCGAGCCAGATATCAAAACAAAATACAGAAAGTATTTCTTCGGCGACTTCCTCTCACCAGTTTTCTGGCAAAAACTCTCTGAGAGTAAATAAAATTGCCACGAAAAGTTTCTCAAAAATCTGTCGTTCGGAGTCGACTTTGAAGTGTAAGTCACACCACTCATGTATAAAATTAACACAAAAACACAAGTGGTGTGAGAAACTAGGTCGTAATCCTGACTGAAGGGTTGTAATGACCAATTATGTATGTATTTTTTATGTATGTATTTTTTATTTATGTCCTCTTATCAAATGAACTTTCGTCTCAAAAATTATCAACATTTTTGATGGATATTAATTGTTTACCTTAGAATTTTTTCATTGCACGTTTGAACGACTACCAAAAGTAGTCTAATATTTGCATTTTTCGGAAATATTATTATTTCGCTTTGCGCAAACATTAGCCAACTCCCGGTGGTCGGTGCTGCGGAAAAAGAACATATTTTTCAATAAACACTTGAGATCCATCAAAAGGTTTGAAAATGTTTAACTTAAAATTCATTTGATAAAACAACATATGTATATAAAAAATATGACTCAGCTGTTATACTTTTTAAATAATAACTACGGTACTTTATGTCCGATTTCATAAAACAAAGTGTTTTATAGATTTTAATTAAATTTTGCAATTAAGAATGGTCATTTAATCCATCAAAACTCCTAACATATAAGTTGAAACAATCTAATCTCTCCCCTTTCTAAAAAACTTGGGATTTTTAAAATAGGTTCAAACATATTTGTGTAATCAATAATTTTGTGTGAAAAGATAAAAAAACCGTTTTTGCCAAATAAAGAGGATCTGAAAAAAATAAAAATAAGTATTTTTGAATTCTACGCAACTAACTGAACAATTTAGATTAGGGAGTTTTTAATTTTTTGTGTTTTGTCGCATAGTGTAATGTCACCCATGATAAGGAAATTCATTGGAGAATTGAAATCAAATGGCCAGAATATCTTTCCCCAGAAATGTAGTTTGTAATAACAGCAGAAATATTTAATTCAGACTTTCACTCGTAAAATGTTATGCACGGCTAGACTTTAAATGGTGCTATCGATAGATACATGATTGGTCATTGCAACCCTTCAATCAGAATTACAACCTAGCTTCTCTTACCATTTAGCGAGAGAAAAGTACTGTGTAAGATCTTTGGTCCAGCACAAGTTATCGATGATTTCCGCATCCGATGGAACAGTGAGCTGTATGAGCTCCTCAACGACGTAGACGTTGTGCAGCGTATTAACATTAAGCGGCTGCGCTGGCTCGGCCATGTTGTTCGAATGGAGGAGGATGCTCCGGCGAGACGAGTATTTGATGCGGGGATCTGCGGAACTCGGCGAAGAGGATGAACTTGTATCCGTTGGAAGGACGAAATCGAGGAAGCCCTGTCATCGATTGGTGTGACCAACTGGCGTAGGCGCGCAAGAAGCAGAGGCGTCTGGAAGGATGTGGTGCGGCAGGCCGAAATACGTTAAACGGGTTGTTATGGCCAATTAAGTGTAATTGTAATTTTAAACATAAATGGCGGGACATACAGTTTAAAGTCAAATCCGAACGACAGATATTTGAGAAATTTTTAATGGCAATTTTATTTATTCTCAGAGTGTTTGCCAGAAATCTGCGGAGAGACAGTCGCTGGAGAAATATTTTGTTATATTTCATTATGTTCGAGATATCTGATCTGAGGTTTGAACCGTGGCCTCACGTTTAATAAGCTAACACACTACTTAAATACTAGACTACGATAACTTATGTTTGAAAACTTATATATACAAATTTGAATTAATAATCATGAGTAAAATGTTATGCATTACGATTAATTGAGATTCAGTATACATATGTAATTAAATTTAAATAAAGAAGAGAGAAATTGTTAAAATTTTAATTGATTATTACTTTAAGTTTGACAAATTACAGTGGACATTAAATATTCTACTTATTATTCTTTAAAATGGGAGAATTCTGGTCATTTCTTTAATTCACAATATTTATTGAAAATTATAAAAATCTGATCAAAAAAATAAAATTAAATTAAAAATAATGGACAATTAAATATACATTACACTCAATTTAAGATTGTATATTAAGTTATTATATTATTAAAATTATTATTGTATATGTATGTATATTTTTTCATTTATTTATGTTTATCTTTTTTGTCGGCATCGTGAGCGTCATTGTGTTTGGTTTCAGTAGGGTTTCTTTAATTCAAAGTAAGTAACAATGTAAAGATGAATATTAATTACACATTAAGATAGAGAGACATTAGATAGAGAGATTGCGGATACAGGTGTTTGTTTACGAGCAATTTGCCAAACAACAGGAATATCACAGTAGGCATAACAACCATATCAGCCTCTCTATAATTTATTGCCAATAATTTTGCTTAGAAAAAACCACACAAAATTATGAAACGATAGCAACAATATTTTAACATAAAAAAACATTTTAATTTCATTACATTTTCATTTATTTTATTTATAAAACTGGAATAAACCTATCTGAGTTACCCAATAGTAGTATAGGTTTACATATTTGTATTAAAAATGAAATATTCTAGGAAGAATTCGCATTTGGATAAAGAAGAAGTACAGTAAAATAAAAGTTACTTAACTGAAGAACATCAAAAGAGAAGAAAAACGTGTTCAAATTTAAATTTCATCTTCGTTTTTGGTTTTGAATTATTACTTCAATTCTATAATTTATTAATCCATGGCATGACCTTGGTAATACAATACTGCGGCGATGTGTGCCAGCACCGCGTATGTGTAATTTTAAATTTATTGTGGACACAATGAATAACAGAGAATTCTTAAACATTCTAAAGAACAAATTTACCATAAGCTTGGAAGAATTAAGAATTCATAATGGTTATAACTTCCAACAAGTCAATGAATCCAATCATACTGCTGCTAAGGTGAAGAGGTAATTTGCCTACCAAAGTTCCCACATATTTCATACTGTTCCACAAAATCCCAATACGACTCCACGAGAGTATTTAGATGATCATCTGTAACAACGCTTATGTAGTCACTAAACATCAAACAAGAGTCAACCGAAAAACTTGATAATGAGTGGATGGCGGCAAATATCAAAAGAAAGGTTAGGTGAGGTTAGAGGACGTGTACTTGTCAATTAAGACAAGTACAGTACCCGAAGGTCGAATTGACCCATTGTACAACGTCCTAGTTTCTCACACCACTTATGTTGTGTGTGTTAATTTTATACATGAGTGGTGGGACCTACAGTTTAAAGCCGACTCCGAACGACAGATTTTTATTAATTGAGAAACTTTTCACGGCAATTTTTATTTACTCTCAGAGTTTTTATGAGTTTAATGGCACACAATTAAGGGATGTGAAGACCAACCTTTTCACCACAGATGTCAGGACCACCAAAATCAAAAGAAAACTCAAGAAAAAAAATGGTACATTCAATACCAAATAGCTTAAATGGATTGCTTGACTTAAGGGATAACATTATTTAATATGGAGTCCTCAGAAAATTTTCTTTATTTTTTTAAGGTTTGCGAAAAATATTAAAATTTTTTTATTTTATAATAAAATGGAAATATGTTAATAAAATAAATATAAAAACATCAATTATTTTCACATACTTGCTTACCTACTTAATTGGCCATTAATAACCCGATGGGATGCATGCAAACAAAGTAAAGTTTCTGACTGTGGTCAACGTGGCAACCACCAGGACGATCCTTATCTTGCTGTATCCAAGTCTCCTCGTGGCCCCCCTGGATGGCATACTTGCAGCCTCTAGATGTTAACTAATGCGAAGTCCAATCCCCTGGACGTTAAATTTGGGTTGTGCGTAGGGCTTGGAACCCACCACATAAAAAATGAAAACCAAAAAAAAAAACTTTTACATATTATTGCTTAAAATTTATGAACTTACTAAAATATATTGGAGTATCTTAACTTTTGCTGTTCCCTGTATATGAGATTAATATGCCACCTATGTGAAATTAAATGATGAAATTAAATTCATTGACCTTCTTATATTTCAGCCAATATAGCGGTTTCACGCAACCATTCAATTGTTGTTGTGTTTTGAGATGATTTTTCTTTCTCTTCTTTTTATGCGCATTTGCAAGAATATCTTAGAATTGTAATGAAAACATCATTTTAAATTGGCATCACCAAATTGAATGTACGCGCAAAAAAGTGAGTCTTTTCTGCTGATTATGGATGCGAATGTTAATTTTCCATTTTCGGACATAAATGGAGTGTTTGAGAAAGACCTTTTGGTTGTTACATCCCTAAATGTACATACATACATACATAATTGGTCATACACCCTTCGGTCAGGATTACGACCTAGTTTCTCACACCACTTATGTTGTGTGTGTTAATTTTATACATGAGTGGCGGGACCTACAGTTACTTTGTATTTTTATTACTATTTTTTTACTTTTTGAATTTTTTTATTTTGTTGTCTGGCCTGGGGCTCGAACCCTGGCTTTTCGCCTAATAAGCCAACACACTACTTACTAGACCACGGCGACTTCTAAATGTAGTAATAAATTAACCCATAGAAGTCTTGTGACTTACCTCTACAAGTTTAGGTGAAAAAGTGCCTATCTGCCTATATCCATGCAAAGCAAATTATTTTATTTACATTTTGAGAGAAAGGTATAAGGCTTTGGTAATCTTCTTATCGACACTTGTCCAGCAAAGTCTAGCAATATTGCAAGTTGTTCTATCCAAGTATGTAGATGAATTAAAAAAAATTTTTAGACATGGTTTTCCGTATAAAAAGGATGTTCTGGTCTTTCTTTTTAATTATGTTTAAAATTGCTGAGTATTTAAGTGCTTCTCGGACTGAGCTTAAGTGCCCTGTTAGCGCTGTACTTCCAGGTGGTAAATTCAGTAAAATTGTCTTCAGCATTTCACTACATCGTCTTTGTCCAAGTCTGTCAATTTTTTTATATCTTTCCTCTAGAGTCTGGTCCTCACCTCCAATATTTGTATTGGGGTTTGTAAAGTTCTTTATTGTAATTTGGCACGGCTGTGGATAAACTCTTACTTTGGTTACAGGTTTTGCTTTCAAGTGGAATGGGTTATGGCAAACGAGATCAATAAAGGCATTGTGCAATCATCAATCCACTCCTAAGACGACATAGCATGGTGACGGTGATATAATTGTTTGGAGATAATTTTCCAACTATGGTTGTAGGTTACAATATCATAAACAAGGCAATTAGATGGATATATTGAAATCTCTCGAAATTTGCACTCTACATTACGCCAAATAAAATTATGTCACTTCGATCAAATCTAAACGGAATGTAATTCGTAAAATAGGAATTAGCCAAGAATTCTTTTGTAATTAAACAATAAATACGTGAATATCAACAAATTTAATTTTTAAACTTTATTTTCAAATTATTACAGATATAAAAGCTGGATAGGAAAAATCAGTGTAAAAGATGGATATGGTTCTGGGGTTAATAAGTTTTCACTATTGTATGCAGCTTCATTTTTAATAATCACAATGAATGTGACAGCTGCCAGATTTCAGTATTTTCACTTCCTCAAAAAATAATACAAAATTTAAGAAATGGTGTCATACTCAGACACTCTTTAGTTATACAAGTAGTTTAAATGTCGCTAGTACGCATAGTAATTGTATTATGTGTACCCAAAACGAAAAAGAATTCATATCAGTATAACGTTGAGTAATTTGTTAACTTAAATTTTATTTTGATTTGCAATCAATTAGTATTAATCAATTAGTATTACGCTTGCAGTTAGAAAATATATTACACAATATAACATAATATTTGTGCCGTAAAAGTATAGTCTGTAGATTAAGTTTATCTAGTCTTACACATATGGAAATGATAAACTTTGTTATTGTATAGTAGATTTAGGACGGGCTAATACTTAGGGCAAAAGGAAGTAAACAAAGTAATTGCTTTGTTTTTCCAAATTTTCATACCTTATTTTCTTATATTCTGTTCAAATTTGTTAAACTTTTTTGAAAAAATCTATTAAAAGAAATGCATTAGAAGAGATTGGTAGATTATCTCTTGATATTTTATTAATTATGTGTCGTTTACGCTTAATAAATAAAGAAGGATGAAGGTGAATTCCCTTTCAAAGAACTTAGGGTTTATGTATATGTATATGCGCCTAATATTTACAAGAGTTTTTTTTTTTTTTGTATAGCTTCTTATCAACCTTATCTTGTCAACCAAATAATTGACAGTGATGACAAATTGTCGTATCACGGTGTTCGCTATCACTGACTGATACAGCTGGAATATTCTGCTATTCCTGTACTACTCGTGTATGGGTTGATGGATTACAGACTGCTGCGAAATTTGGTCGCAACAGCTTACGTAATACAATTCTCACACTTTCAACTTTTATTCATTTGATAGGGTATTTATGGTAAAATGGCATTAAATTTTCACCAGAAACGAATTGTAAACAAATCTCACATTATTTAGATTATTTTCTCTAGTATTGTAAAGAATTCATTTGAATCTGAATTCATTTGAATAGAATATTAATTGCAAAAACATGCATAAATTGAATGATGTTGCTGAGTGTTTGACTAGTCGGAATCGAGATACCTTATGAATACCTTATGAATACCTTATGAATATGATATAATAGTATAATAGTAAGCCAGCTTGTGTTTTAATGAGCCAGCGATATCTTACAATACTGATTGTATACGTCAATAAGGCCGAAAGAATGCAGTCGCACAAGCGTCTGCTTACATAAATTAAAATAATTTTTTTATTCTACTCATTTCAACATGCTTTAGGGTTAGGAAAGGTGGAGAATTCTATTAGTCCCACTTCGGCCAGCATTTAGGTTCATAGTAATACCACAATCAATTCAACGCGCGGATCAAACATTCTCCGTAGGAAACTCACCCGAATCAAAAAAATCTTTTTGTCGAAATTTTTATATTAAAGAGATCGGCTATAAACGTCAGAAAGAGCTCAAAAACTTACATAAATTAAAATAATTTTTTTATTCTACTCATTTCAACATGCTTTAGGGTTAGGAAAGGTGGAGAACTCTATTAGTCCCACTTCGGCCAGCATTTAGGTTCATAGTAATACCACAATCAATTCAACGAATTTTTGATTGAGTTATTCGTTATTTTCAGCGAGCTCTTCTTTGGATTCATATCTAAAAACGAGCTGCAGACATGCAAATTGCAGTATCGAACGGATTATTTTTTAAAATTGTCCCACATATAAACTTAGGTTTCTGCCATGACACAAAAAATGACGTAGTGTTCAACATATTCTTCTCTTCTTACTTTTACTTCGATTCGATCGTAAGCTGTTATAGAAATTTTCGATCGAAATTCAGGGGTGGAATAGGGGTGGATAAGTTGTTATTATGATTTGTTGCGTTCGATAGGACTATCAAGTTTAGAAGCGTGTGATTTCAATAAAAGTGAGATATTTCAATAAAATTCAATTAAAAAATGTATACTTATGAAGATAATACAATTTCAATGATTAATATTTCTAACCGATTATTACATTGTACGATATGGCTTCTAATAGTCGTTCGCTATTATAATTTATTTTGAGAAGACAGATTTTATAATTTAATGTGTCCACATCAGCGATGAGTATTTAAAAAGATGAGTAGAATCGAATCATACTCATAATTTCTGATATTTATACGCATTTATACTTTTTTTAATATTATACTCATACTACTGAAGTCGTCGTAGTGTAGTAGGTAGTGTGTTGGCTTATTAGACGAAAAAGCCAGTGTTCGAGCCCCAGGCCAGACAACAAAATAAAAAAATACAAAAAGTATTTCTTCGGCGATTTCCTTTCAGCAGATTTCTGGCAAAAACTCTGAGAGTAAATAAAATTGCCATTAAAAAAGTTTCTCAAAAATCTGTCGTTCGGAGTCGACTTTAAACTGTAGGTCCCACCACTCATGTATAAAATTAACGCACACAACATAAATGGTGTGAGAAACTAGGACGTTGTGTAATGAGTCCATTCGACCTCCGGGTACTGTACTTGTCTTAATTGACAAGTACACGTCCTCTAACCTAACCTAACCTACTCATACTACGCATATTCAAAGTTTGAAGTACTCATCATACTCATACTTAACAACACGTATGATATTGATGACTTCGACTCTCCATTACTCAACATTTACAAGAATCCCAAAATAAGCATGATTCGCGTACGCTACAATACTCACTAGAATGTTGTGTGTTTGCTTGTTGGCTGTCTTTGTCATTTTTTTCTTTGTAAGACTGTAAATTTTGATGAATGATTTGAGCCACTCGAATCATTTGTAAGTATTATAAGAATTTTTCTTAAGTTATGAATCTGAATGAGTAGGCATATGAATCAAACATACCTCGAATCGTACGAGTTTGATGTCAAAGTTGTACACATACTCATTGTACTCATACTTATAAATCAACGTTGTAGTGAGTACGAATGAATCAGAGTAGTGACATTTCAATATTGTTGACTCACTTATATTCAAAATTTTATGAGTGCTTATGAGTGGTCCACATATATAGAATAAATGAATTTAGGAAATCTTAAGAAAAAGCTAGCGTTTCCTAAATGCTTATTGAATACTTAATGATTTCCTAATTTTGTTTTTCTTTTGTACATGACCTGATTTAACGTTCGGAATAATTTTTAAATTTTTTATTGCACGAACTCATTTAATAAGCAAAGAAAATACTTTTATTGACATGGTTAACTTCGCCTATTTATCTTCATTTAAATGCACGATCATTTACTTAAAATCATAAAAAACAATTTCTGCTTATGACATCTGATATTCGACTATGCGTATGTATCCAGTGAAATTTCGTATATTGTTTTACATTTTCAGCATCAAAACATGAACATACATACATCTCTCCCCTTTTTTGCAAGATACACTCCATGTGTAATCATTTCATGTGCCACATATTATAATTTAAAATTAAAATTTTAAATTTAAAAAAAATTACAAGCGATGACACTGTACGAAGGAATTCTTCGAAATCATATGTATGCAAGTTAGGTACTTTAAATAATTTAAAATTGTAACAGGACATTGAGAATGTGTCACTGAGCCTCACAGACATTTAATCTTATTGCCAGCAATATCGAAACTTTTTGCAAACTGCCCGTATTAAATGCGATCAATATTATTCTATTGAACAACCCTAAGGATTAGAGGACAAAATTCTCGAAAAGGTTTGACCTCTTCCATAGTGGGAAATGTGTTTTTACCAAAAATTATCTTCACTCACTAACATGGTTTTTGTCTGAATTGATATGTCAACAAACTGTATTGCAGAGGTAAAGTAAAGACAGTTCAAGAGCTTCCCATACATCTTAAAACATGCTTTGGTTGTTGTGATTTCTAACTCAAAGCCACCGTTATTCAACATTGATGGAAATTCCAACATTATGTCGATGATTACTGACTTTTCATTGTTCAAAATGGAAGAACTGGACTTGGTTAACATATCGTTTCAAGAAAATGGTAGCACATGCCACACGACTTGATATACCGTGGATCTATTGAAGGAAGAAAAGGGTTGGCGAGCAATTAATCTAACGTTTTGGGACAGACCATTAGCCGATAATATTATTCGATTACACCCTAACCTCTCCCGCCACTTATGTGGTGTGTTAACTTTATCCATAAGTGGCGGGATCTACAGTTTAAAGTCAACTCCAAACGACAGATTTTTTAATAACTTTTCATTGCAATTTTATTTACTCTCGGAGTTTTTCCCAGAAAACTGCTGAGAGGCAGTAGACAAATAAATTTTTCTTCATATTTCATTTTGTTGGATATGTATGACCTATATCTTATAATCCACTTACTAGACTATGACGATGATGTATGTATGTTATTTACATATTTAATAGAAATTATTAAAGCAATTGGGCTACTAATTTGATTCATAATTTACATCTTCAGCTTGTTATAATCAGGTTTCTTTATATGGTTATCGGAAATACTTTTTCTTAAGGCAAAAGGAGATGAATAATACTGTATTTAGATGTGAAATAATGTTATAATTGAATTAATCTCTCAAGGATCGTCCTAAAAACGAGGGATAGGTAGTTTTATGTTTGTGATAAATTATAAATGTTTTATGAAGTTATTTACCTAAACACTGTAGAAGTTGCTGATAAAGTTATTAAATTTTTGTTTGAAAAATTTCCTTTTTTGTTCTCTTTGTTTTTTTTTTTATAAACTTCTGGTTCATTCAGTTGGTTGAGAGTTGTTGCTTCTGTTTATTAAAAAAGTTAATTGTTTGAATTAGAAAAACACTGAAAGCAATTTAAAGTTGTAAATTTAATCAATGTTCAATAAATAGAAAAAAAAAAATTGTGAATAAATATACCATAAATATGAAGTAGTAGGATGGTACATATTTTTGAATAAATCTATAAACCAAGCAATAAATAACAATTCAACAATAATTTAATAGTTTAAATACTTTAATCAATGATTTTAATAAAATGTCTCGGTGAGTTATTTTTAAATATAACAATACAACATATTGTTACGTTTTTACCTTTTTAAAACATTTGAAATATGAACTCGTAGATTGCAAAGAAAAATAATGTGGTTAGTTTTAATTAAATTTTTTATTGTTCGCACAATTCTGTGTGCACTAATCACAACTTGATGTAAATAACAACAATTGTTTTGTTTGTTTTTCCTCTCTCCACTTTTTTGCATAAACAATAACAATTACTAGTCACTTGTTCTTCACACAAGACTGACTGCACTTTTTCTGATTCCGTTGCCTGCTTTGTCTTGCCTTTTATATCGCAGGGTAAACAGTCTGATGAATGGTCTTGAAGGCGAAGGTCTTATGTTGTAGTTACCCACACGTAACGTAACGTACCGTAGCGAACGTTCTCTTTTTAGCATATGGAGAACAATGTAAACGATTACTAATACGTTCTCTCTCGTTAGCAAAAAGGAACGATCTGTATAAAACAGAATTCTCCCACGTTTTTACGTGACATTTGAACATGAGAGTTGATGAGCAGTGTTGCCACGAAAAAAAATATTGTAACCAGCATTTGTGAAAAAATCACCAAATAAGGAAAAATATGACCAAAATTAAATTCGCAGTTTTTTATTTTATTTTTTTCAAATTTAAATTATAATTGAGAAAAAAGAAATGAAAAATAACAAAATAAAGTTATAGTCTTACTAATTAATTAATTTTAACAAACAAAACAAAAGCTATTTTTATAAGAAAAATAATAACCAAATCCGGAAAAATCTACACATTGAACAAAAAACGGCATCACTGATGATGAGTCTGTTGTGTTCGTTTGTGAGTTGCTTTGTGTTCTGTTTCGTTTTTATTTACATTCTTCGTTAACATATGTCCGGTTTTGAAACTATAACTATAGCTACACAAGCGTTTTTAAGGGTACGTACGTTACGATTTTACGTTTCTTACGCTTGGGTAACCAGGCCATTATTCTTCTCATTGTTGTTGTTTTCATTATTGTTGTTTGTGTATTTTGTTTGCATTTATTCTTGCAGTTTTTGTTGTTGCATTTTTGTTTACTTGTAAACAAGTTCATTGTTTTTGTTTTTGTAGCGTTTGTTTACAATTTAAATGATGTGAAAGCATTATTTTGTTGCTTATGTTAACTAAATTACTTTTATATTGTATACTTAACTGCATCATCAAATATTACGGTTACTCATACATATCTAGGCGACTGAAGTCACTGTGTTCTAGTGGGTAGTGTGTTGGGTTTTTAGAAAAGAGACAGTGATTCAAGCCCCAGTTTCGACATCTAAAAAAACGAAGATTAAAAAAAATTTTGTTTCGGCGAGGATGTCGCCAGCAGTCTTCTGGCAAAAACTCTGAAAGTAAATAAAAACGCCACGAAAAGCTCAAATCTGTCGTTCGTAGATGACATTAACCCTGGAGGGTTACTCTTTAATTTTGTACATTAAGGTTTGTCTTCGTTGAATCGACGAACAATTTAACCCTGGATGGTACTGTTCGTCGAATGGACGAAGCTCATTTACTCTTTATCAAATAAATCTTTTATGTTTGACCAAATTCCGCTCTTTTTATCAACAACATTAGTTGATAACGAAAGTTTGCAATAAGTACGCTGGCCACCCATTTTTTAACCCTGGATGGTCATTTTTGTACATTAAGGTTACTCTTCGTTGAATTGACGAGCAATTTATCGACGAGGCTCATTTACTCTTTATCAAATAAATGTTTTATGTTTGGCCAAATTTCGCTCTTTTTTCAACAACTTTAGTTGATAACGAAAGCCTGCAGTGAGTAAACGTACGCTGGCCACCATTTTTTAACCCTGGTTGGTCATTTTCGTTGAATCGAAGAAAAATTTTTTAAAAAAAATTTTTTTTACGTCTGCTCACTGCAAGCTTTCGTTAACAACTAACGTTGTTAAAAATGAGAGCGAAATTTGGTCAAAAATAAAAGAGTTATATGATAGTAGTTGTAGTAGAGTAAATGATCTTCGTCGATTCGACAAACAGTAACTGTCCAGGGTTAAAGACAACGGTTAATTTCTCTTGTGTTACTGCTTGTAGTGCAGTGTTTAGCTCTGGTGTTTTAATTGAGTGATGTTTTATTGAATAATCTCCTGAAACTTATAAAATTTTTTTAAATCAAATATTTGTGCAATTAGACGTTCTTTTATTTTTTTTTTAATTTCACCAAGAAAATAAACATTTCAAGCGACTTTAAATTATTTTCAAATTATTTAAGCATTAATTTTCATAGCCGTGTTTTTAATTTACTTCAAAACCTATCCGTTTAATCAATAACACTTATACTGACTTTATTAATATTGTTATAAATTAAAAGGAATTAAAATTCTATGGGCAATGATTTGTTTGAATTTGTTGAAATTTAAATTCAATAAAGATTTCAAACAATTCCCAACCATCAGCATCAAATTTTGCAGACAATGAACCGTGATTGGGATAAGGTTCATTACCATTGGGGTTACAACCTTTTCAAATTTTAATTCATTAAGCTGTTATAAGTCTAATGGCCTAAGCATAACAAAAACCATGAAAACAAATAAAAGAGTAAAAAAATATAAACTTTTTCAACACAAAACGTTCTTCGGCTGTCTTATCAGTCCACCACATCAATAACTAATGAGCACAATTTGGAAAGGAGTTAGTACTGGAAATATAATTTACTGTTGGTCTTTGGATTTTCCCTACTTTATTTGGCTTCTTTTTCTTTTTCTTAAACACAAATTGAATTTTTATGTAGTTGGAGATTACAGAAAAAGTATATTTTCATGTTGTTTATCCTCTTTACCTTACAGTACAATTACGCTTGCCTGTATTCAAGGGTTATCTTCATGATTTAGAAAAAAAAGCTTTTAAGGAAATGAAAAAAGGTTACAGAATTAAATGGATATAAAAGGAAATTACGCCAGTGAGTTGAAAAAGGCCCGTTAAAACATATTATTCAATTGATTTAATGAAATTTATTCCGAAGTAAATATTAATTGTTACTCTTGCTAAGTAAACCATATGTGGTACATACATACGTATGTGTATATGATCTCATTTATTGAGAATGTAAGTGTGTTTTCTTCGGTCAGAAACTAAATTGTTATGTAAATACTTTAGTTGGTACATGCAGTTTCTCTCACAATATGTATGCCAGGTATCGTACGTGTTGTTTCAGTGATTGCCTGCAAAACTTGTATGCTTTAGGGCCCAAACAATAAAAGCTAAAGGTCTTTGTAAAGCTATGTAATGGGCGGGTGGTAGTTCCACTCTTTGGTTTTGTAGATTTGGCGGTTTTCATGCACAACAATTTTATTTTAAGCGTGGTGAAACGTTAGATTTTATTGTTAATTTTATGTAATACTTTGCAGTATAATTAATTATCTTTGAAGCAGAAAATGTGCAGATACATGCTGGATACAATTTTTAAATTTTGTAATGCTATATTTGAGTTTGTGGCACACAAGCAGCAATAAACTAGGTAGCACTCCTGCTTCTGTAATACATCTACTCGCATTTAACTTCTACATTTTCAGATAATTTTATATAATTTCAAAGTTATGGACCCGTAAGACTCTGCTTTCGAAGGAGTCTTCTCAGTCTAACGCACTTTTTTACTAGAGAAACCCTTCACTCTTAAGATAGCATTTAAATTGCAACATGACTTAAAAATATGCATAACAATACTCTTGACTGCACTGATCAGCTCTAAAAACAAATTGTTGTCGATGTTATCAATGTCATGAGCTTTCTTTAGATTAATATGTGCCATCGAGTATCGAAACATGATGTATATCAACTAGAGGTGGTAAATCAGTCGCATCATTGTACCCATTGGTCTGAGTAGGACTTTTAAATAGTCAACAAACGGAGTTTTGGTTCACACGCTGTTAGAGTTTATATCATATATTTCCTTAAGCTCTCCCTACATTTATTTTTAAATAAAACAAAGTGTATATGAGATATTATTGTTTGAAAGGCATATTGATGCCGTTATGTGTTGAATACAATATCGGGACAAAGCGCTTACGAAATGTCAAATTTTCCATGCCTCTGTTAAATTTACCATAAATCAGTCAGAATTAGACTGTGGCAATCCTGTTGGAACAATATATTGTTGGTTGCCAGGTCATAAATTTATGACAAAAGAAGTTAGTAATTATCAATATATAGTGCTCGCCTTTTTCTTTCGGGATGCACTGAATCTCTTGAAGATTGGTATCGTCGCAAAAATGGAAATTTAGTTTCTTCACGAAATGGAACTTATCGCTGAAGAAGATTTTTGTAAATAAGAAATAAATTTATAAAATACTTACGTAAGTACATAATTGGTCATTACAACGCTTCAGACAGGATTACGACCTAGTTTCTCACATCACTTATGTTGTGTGCGTTAATTTTATACATGAGTGGCGGGACCTATATAACTTTTTGTATTTTGTTCTAATGTCTGACCTGGGATTTCAACCGCAGCCTTACGTCTAATAAACCGACACACTACCTACTAGACTACGGCGACTATATTTATAAAATACTTTTATTATTTGCATGTGTTGTTATTTGTTGGTTATTTGCAAAACATACTGTGTAAATGGAAACTAATTTCACATGTGTAGCTTCAACAAGCTTCTGTAGTGGAACTATCACAATCCGATTATAATATGTCGACTTTGTTACTATTCAGCAGAAATTAGCTGTTGGAAATTGTGTACGCTATTTGTTTATATTTTTTTGTTTTTTTTTTTTGATCTTGGTGATGCTTGGTGCATTTTTGAGGTTGGGAATCAAAAACTGAGACCAATTACAGTGTATTAAACCCTCTGCATGTGTTCTTTATGGTTTCTATAGATGCATAATTAAAAAATACGTTTGAGATTTTAAGCTCAAAATCGACTCTCCAAAAATGCTATACCAGCAGATATGATGTTTTAGGGATTAATTTCTAATTGTAGGCTAAATGAAATAGTAAATATTTTCCTTTCCACAACTTTTTTAAGAACAATGTACCTTGCTTTTTTCTTTAATTCTGAAAAATTTCAAACCACTTAAACTTTATAAATGTTTAATAGCAGTACACTTTGTGGTAAACAAGAAAATATTATAGAAACAATGAGCTAAACTTGGTTGCATTATTACTCAACGACAGCCATTTATAAAGAATAAAAATATGAAATAAAAGTACGAAGAACTTTCACCTCTAGTCTTTCTAGTAGGTAGTGTGTTGGCTTATTAGACGTAAGGCCAGGGTTCGTGCCCCAGGCCAAACATCAAAACAAAAGTACAAAAAGTATTTCTTCGGCGACTTCCTCACAGCAGATTTCTGGCAAAAAAAAACTTGTGAGCAAATAACATTGCAATGAAAAGTTTCTCCAAAATTGTCGTTCGAAGTCAACCTTAAACTGTAGGTCCCATCACTCATGCATAAAACACACAATATTGGAGATAGTGTGAGAAGCTAGGTCGTAATCATGACTGAAGGGTTGTAATGACTAATTATGTATGTATGTATGTATATATACAATCCATATGTGTCGAATGTGGTTGTAAAAAAATAAAAACTATTTTCGTTACTATTTATTCTCATTTCAAGTTCTGGTTCAACTTCTAAATTTTTCAATACTTTTGTTTGTATATTTCTATTATAATACTAATATTAAATATTAGTATTAAATTCAGCAACCCTATTCTGTGTTTCAAGCAATTACATGTAGCTAAGTAGTTATTGCCAAGTGAACATCGGCTATATAGTCACTACTCTTTCGATAATAACAATGGGTATCAGGCTGAGTTCTAGTCGGATGTATATACGCAAATCGTCTTACGTCAGAACACAGCATCAAATAGGTAGAATTGTCCAGGTCTCAATTTACACGGTAACCAACCAATTATTCGGTTTCTTACTAAAGGTCTTATATTTTATTGGCTCTATTGTAAAGCGGTCAAACTAATGCAGACAGGCAAACTATTGCAGATACTAAGCTGTTAATGACAGATATCTATCATGTAATCCCTCTTCGTTTCCTTAATTTCCAATTTCTACTTTTCGCGACATATATCGCTAATAACTCTTCGAGTGTTGATTTCTAGATGGCCAATCGTGTGTAGGTTATCTTCACTTCAAGTGGGAAAATTCTACTTACTTACATTCCCATTCAACCAAAAATTGGTTGCATCGGAGACTAAAATTTTGATTGGAAATTCAAAATCGATTATCGATGAATTGCCTAAGCATGATCACTTAGCTTCAGTTTCTCCAAAAGTATAGTACTGAAAGCTTTTAAGCCAAGATCCTTTCGAAACCTCTTCCACAAAGAACAAGGACACAACCCCAGAATTTGATTTGTCATTGCTTATTCAACATTTTTTGATTATTTAAGATGTGTGAATTGGAAAATTGAGGACGTAGGTACACGAAACGTTAAGCACACAACAAACCGATATGGCGGCACTGCTGCATATTGATATGAGCATTGGACTACCATACTAATTCGTATAGCTTTAAAGTGACATAAGGGAGTTGTCAAGTACATATTGTGGGGTTGAAACCAAGATATTCCATTTCAATTCAATTTCTTATTCTATTAATTATTTTTTGTTAATGACAATGAATTACATGCTCAGTAATAGGAACTTAATTGTAATACTTAAAGAATTTGTTTTATTTGGAGATAAAATGGTTATTGGACACCTAAACTTTGTTAAAAAGAAAAACCTAACTATCAGATGTTAACTCAGTCATCAAATGAAATTGTGTTGCGAACTAAATAATAATGTTGGAAATGGTGTTATCGTTTAACATTAAAATAATAAACAAAAGCTACAAAAACAAGGGACAATGGACAACGAATAAACAAAAATATAGCAACAACATCAGTTTAAAAAAGGAATAAACAAGTAAACAAGAAGCAACAACAATAACGTAAGCAACATGTTTACATTTATAAAGCTTTCGCGAAGGCAAAGTCATTCTCCTTCAAGAGCATTCATCAGACTGTTTACCCACCGATATAAAAAGCAAGACAAAGCAGGCAACGGGGTCAGTAAAAATTCAGTCAGTCTTGTGTGAAAACGCGTTGCGTGTGAAGAGAATAATCGTGGTTTGAAGATCTCCGTTGTAAAGATCTAATGCCCTGGTTACCCAAGCGTAAGAAACGTAAAATCGTAACGTACGTAGCCTTAACAACGTTTGTGTAGTTATAGAAACGTTCAAAACGGGACATATGTCAACGAAGAATGTAAATAAAAACGAAACAGAACACAAAGCAACACACAAACGAACACAACACAATGCAAATAAATTGGCATACAGACTCATCATCAGTGTTGCCGTTTTTTGTTCAATGTGTAAATTTTTCCGGATTTGGTTATTATTTTTCATATAAAAATAGCTTTTGTTTCGTTTGTTAAAATTAATTAATAAGTAAGACTAAAATTTTGTTATTTTTGTTTCTTTTTTCCCAATTATAATTTAGATTTGAAAAAAAAATAAAATAAAAAAACTGCGAATTTAATTTTGGTCATACACATTTTTCCTTATTTGGTGAATTTTTCACTAATGTTGGTTACAATATTTTTTTCCTGGCAACACTGCTCATCATCTCTCATGTTCAAATATCACGTAAAAACGTGGAAGAATTCTGTTCTATACAGATCGTTCTTTGCTAACGAGAGAGAACGTTTCGGTAATCGTTTACATTGTTCTCCATATGCTAAAAAGAAAACGTTCGCTACGGTACGTTACGTTACGTGTAGGTAACTTCAGCATAAAAACAAGACAAAGCAGGTGGCTGGGTCAGTAAAAGTTCAGTCAGTCTTGTGTGAAGACACGATGCCTTTGAAGAGAGTAATCGTGGTTTGAAGATATCCGTTACAAAGATCTGTCGAACAATTGTCTAGAAATAGTTATTGTTTATGCAAATGGTGTAAGCAGAGGAATAACAAAAAAGCAATTGTTGTTGTTACATTAAGTTGCGAACAGTGGCACACGAAATTGCGCGAACAATAAATAATTTAATTAAAACTAAACATAAATTTATTTTTATTTTTATTTGCAATCTAAGAACTCATCTTTTAAACGTTTTTAAAAGGGTAAAAACGTAACAATATTATTATTAATATTAGGCACTTATTATATTTATTTTTATATGTTTGCTTCAAAACGCGAATATAAAATTATATTTCTATTTTAACCGACTCCTGTTTTGGTACTTACTTACCATTTACTCTAAATGTACTGTGCAACTGTGGCAAATAAAACATACGTACATATATCTATACCATGACTCTGTTTTATGGCAATAAACCTGACATCTACAGCCAAATAATCAGAGTAATATGTGACACTAAGTTTAAGTGGGAAATAGGATTGCGACTAACAAATATAAAACATACCACTTAGAACAGTATGATCACGGATAATAACAGCTTGGTAACACTTTAAAAATCCTTATTAAGGTATTAGCATTACTACCACGGTATGCTTGCCGCACATACATATAAGCTGTGCCACAAATGTAAATTGTTATAGTGACACTTTCCGAAAACTAAAGAAGATTAAATTCGTACAATCTCTTGCACTATTTAATTCATATAAAATTCAAGTATCAAGTACAATTGTTTAATATTTAAATGAAATGAAATATTTATTTTTTATTTACTTATAAAATATTTGTAATCTGCATAAAATTCAAAATATAAAATAATATAAAGGAAAATATAAAGTAGAACATCAAAGGTTGTTGTTATGTTCCTGTCATACTTTAATGCTAAGAAATAATCGATAAGTATTAAATTTATTATCAAAGAGAAAGTTAAAGAAAATTCACGTATGGAATTGAATTGTTTATACTTATTATAAATACAGAAAGCGTCAAAACAAACTGTACATTCAAAAAAATATACATTCATAAATTACCGTAATTTTTAATATATAAAAAATTTTAATACAAAAAAAAAATTACAAATTATTTCGAAATATTGTCAAATTGTTTCAGGCACTCTTCTTAAATTGAGTTTGGTGATTATTAGAGTTTTATTCATAGTGTACAGTTTCTTTTAAAGCTCACTGTACATACATAGGTACATAATTGGTCATTACAACCCTTCCACAGAAGTTCTCTGTGACCTTAATTTTTATCGAAACAATGAATACATGAACAAACAAATTTACCCAATTTGGGACGATAACAATCCATTTGAGATCCAAGACCATTCAATACATACCGAAAAAGTTACCGCCTGGTATGGATTTTGAGTTCATATTTCTTTCACAACGATACTAGCCAGATAATTAATGACCTGAACCGGTATGTGCTGGAGAACTGTTTTGACGCCATCCCAAGCAAAGGCAGGTTAAATGATCACCATTCCCCACAAGATATCAAATATAGACTTCGAAAATATATCTTAGGTATGTTTGTCAGTAGACAATGTTTATAATCTTTTATAATTGAAATTATGTGAAATGTTAGCTACCAAATGTCGAATACCGAACAGCTTAATGACAAGGAAAATATGGAAGACAAGCCCACAGTTTGGCTTTCCATTGAGCCAAACACTTTGTCAGATAGCGGCCTCGAACTTGAAAATGCCGAGAAAAATAAACAGTCAGAGTCAATGGAAGAGGATATAAACCTGTAAATAGATGTATTCGATCTTAATGACTTTGAGTCGAATCATACTCATAATTTCTGATACTTATACACATTCACACATATTTTAAAATCATTCTCATACTATTCATATTCAAACTTTGAATATTCATATTCATACCTAATAATACCCATGATGTTGTTGACTTCGATTCTCCATGGCAGTATTGAAAAATGCATTACTTTAGTACTTTTTTCAGTACCTTTTCATTTCTAAAATACCACGGTACCCCCGCTACATTTTAAGTACTTTTCCTATTAATATTTGATGGTTTCCAACATGTTCAACGTAATACTAAAGTTAGCCCCGGTTAGCCCAACGAGCACGTAACGTACATTCGTTTTTAGTATACGAAAAGTAACGAGGATGCTTGCCAAACCGTAATGTAATTTCGGTAAGCATTTAATTTGCTCTTCATATGGTAAACTAAACGTGCATTCCGTTACACTCCTTCGAAATTTGATTAAACGGGGCTTTTACGTTCTATTGCGTTCTGAATCAGCTGTTCTTGGTTTATATATGAGAAATATGTATGAGTCGTTAGTTTTTATTCCATTCCGTATTAAGTACAAATAAATATTTTTTTTGCAAAAGTACCACTTGATGTAAAAAAGTACTCTTTCAGTTATCGTTCAGTACCATTTCAAAATTTAAATTTTGCAACACTGCTCCATGGCTCAGCATTTACAAGAATCACAACATAAGTATGATTCGCGCACGAACACTACAATACTCACAAGAAGGTTGCTTGCAAAAATTTAGCAAAAATTTTCCAAAGGATATTAAGTAGCTATTTCTTCAATCTTTCCAAAAATAATTTTTTTAATTTAAAATTTTTTTTTTTAATTATTTTTTTTAATTTTTTTTCAAAATAGGCACTTTTTTTGCTCAAAAGAAAGCTTATACAATTTCCTTTAAGGCCTTTATAATCGCTTAATGGGATGCGAGTGGGATATCTATCAAAAAAATTATTTTTTACTCAAGAATAAGAGTTTTCAATATTTGGCATTAAAACGTACTACCTAAATGATCTTAAAAAGTATTTATTTTTTAATTTTTATTAGTCTTAAATCTTTTTATAGTTCTTAAAAAAGTATTTATTTTTTAATTTTTATTAGTCAATTTAAGGCAATCACAGTAATCGTGCAAATCTTCTGAGGAATCATCTGTCAAATACTTTAAGTTGATTTCCTTCAACATGAGTTTAACATTTTCATGGTAAATGCAAACGCATACTGTGTGAGTTCCGCTGCTTCCTGCCAAAACGCAATGCTTTGGCCTCAGTTGGGTAAATTTTGTACTTCCAATCTTGACGTCCTCGTGTTCAGATTGAAATGTTGCATATAACTCATTCAGGTTACAGAGAACAGTAGTATGTTTATGTACCTTCTAGGTCACTTATTCCATACAAAATTTGGTGCATGCCTGCTTCTTCTTGTTCCTTTTATTTGTATTGCTTTTCAAACGAATGACTGGACGGACAGAATGAGTATGTGCACGTTTCCTCATCTACATCCCAGAGTATAGAAAGACTGTGAAAATGTATATACGTATGTACGAATGTTTGGACGGACAGAATGAGTGTGTGCGTAACATGTAATGTGGATCTACACCTATATAGTTGTTGTGTGTTTTTTATTTTTTTTTTTTTTTGTATATTTAATTAGAAGGATCTTTAATTTTAAATGTGATAAGAAAGAGTAGGTTGGTTGTGCGGTTATTTTTTTATTTTTTGTGTGATTTAATTTGAAGGATCTGTAATTTTAAGATGATAACAAATTCTTGGCACGTATTATCATACTCAATGTTGAAAAAAATAGAAAAGGGATCTACACCTGTATAGTTGTTGTGTGTTTTTTATTTTTTTTTGTATATTTAATTAGAAGGATCTTTAATTTTAAATGTGATAAGAAAGAGATGAACACCTGTGTAAAATTTTTTATTTTTTGGGATAATAAATAACATCGTATACCTAAGTAGAAACATGAGTGTACATGTTCATTGTATTTATATTGCTTTTCGAATGATTGGACGGACAGAATGAATGTGTGCATGTTCTTTTGAGATAATAATTGTGAAGAAATAGAAATATAGTTGTACGTGGTGTTGTTGTTGTTGTTGTGTTATAAGGATTTTTAAATTGATAAGAAAGGAATGTATAGTTGTGCCTGCTTTTTTTTCACGCATAAGTAGAATATCTGTTTTCTATACAATTGAATTTACTGATTGACTTACAACATCCCAGAGTATAAATAGACTTGTTTTAAGGATTTAGATTTTATTTAGTTTTTTGCTGTTTTAAATAAATGAAATTATAAAATAATGAGATTAATTAAAACAAATTAGGTCTTATTTTATTAGATTTTTTTTTTTATTCTTAGGTATGTATATTTTATTTTTAGATTTTGTTATTTTGTACAATACAATACATATATCTATTGAATATAATAATAGTTAAACATTCGTTTATACATATTAAATAACTTAAGTGTTAACAAATATTGTGTATAGAATGTTTGACATCTGCAAATGTCAAAAGATTCTGAGTAAATTTTTTCACAGTTAGATCTATGTATAATATTATTAACACATATAAATGGATTACTTATTTTACTAATGTTGCATATTCTTAGTTCATTTATAAGTTTCATAAATAAATCTATATGATCTTTATCAATCTGATTACTATGTTTTATTAATAGTTCCTCCAATTCAGCTGATGTAACCATTTTTACCCTTCTTTAAAAAGTCAATAGTAGGTTGCGTAAGTGCGGGACGATGTACTCTGAACAAAGAGTAATAATTAACTAAACAAAGATTTCAGATGTGGTTAAGTTTTTTTTTTGTCATTTATTATATCATTTCTTCGTTTGAATTTATTAAAATTACAATTTATTGAAAACACAGTTTTTACATTTAGTAAGATTATAAAAATTAATTATATTTTTAGCTTCAATTTCAGCTTGATATAGTCTATGTTTATAAAATATACAGGGGCAGGTGTCAGGACCGCATGTACTGTTTTCATTCGACCATTCGCAATCCTCGAAATGTTCACCATGTCTATTTCTTATTCTTTTCAGGTTGTCTACATACTCCAGTTGTGTTTGTATGTTGATGAGTTTAGTTTTATCTACGTCAGAAATTATGTGTGAGAATGATTTTAAAAAGTTGTATATTTCCTTTAAAATCATTGTATGTTAATCTACTGCTATTGTATGCTCATGTGCAGAATATGTGAATAATCTTTAATATTTATATGATTTCAGATCTGTTAATGGACGCTTAGGTAGGTTATCTAATAGTTTTTTGTAGGTGGACTATAGTAGAGACCATATCCAGTTTTATATAGTTTGAGGTACAACCCTTTACCCATTGCAATTGATTCCATATATCTATTATGACGGTTAGCTTCAGCCAATTGTTCTTTTCCATTTTTGATAGCATTTACTGCTTTAACAATAGCAGATCCTCCACTTACCAAACCACCAAGCGCTGACAATGCTGTTAGTACGGGAATAAGTGGAAGAAATCCTCCAATTTTCGGTACAGGTATAACTATCGGTATTATAATGTCTGCTCGCTTTTTCCCTTTAAAATTTGAATGAATAGCCTTTTGAGCTATTTTAACAGCATCATTTATATCAAGGGGTTTCTGTTCTTTCAATTGTTTTAAGTAGTATGTTTATGCCGCTTCTCGAGCAATCCCTCCATACGAATTTGGGATCATGCCTACGCTACAGTCGGTAGTTTAAGTTAGTTGATAGGTTTGTAACATATAGATTGGACGGACATAATGTGTGTGTGTGTGTGTGTGTGTGTGTGTTAAAATTTGGGATCATGCCTGCTTCTTCTTGTTGCTTTTATTTGTATTACTTTACAAACGAATGATTGGACGGACAGAATGAGTGTGTGTGTGTGTGTGTGACATTTTTAAAGTGTGTGGTTAGCCTTCCTTTGATTGAAATTGAGTAGGTTCGTCTTGCTTTTGTGTATTTAATTTTTTTTGCATTTGCTGATGGTGAAAAGTGGGACAACGACACACTGTTACAAACAATAGCAGTGCTTTGTTCTAAACAAAACAACAACAAACAGCGAGACTCCTAAAGATTTCTTATTCTTAAGCATAAGTTCAATAAGAATATTTTTTAATGTAAACAAATTTTAAAACGCTTGACTCATATTACATTTTTTTTTTAATGTAAACAAATACAGAATTTTGGATGTGGTTATGTTTAAATTATTTTTTTTTTTGTAAGAAATATAGTTGTACGAGTTGTTGTTGTTGTGTTTATAACAGCGCTTTGTTTTGAGCAGGATTTCTTTTTTTCAGTTTTTTTGTCAGGTTTTAAATAAATAAAATTATATAATAAAGAGATTAATTAAAACAAATTAGATTTTTATTCCTAAGATATGTATATTTTATTTTCAGATTTTGTTACAGTTCACATATTTCTATTTCTCCTTTAAGAAAATCTATTAATCACTTAATTTTATCATTTCCTTTAACATATATGACAGAGTATAGTTGTTCCCTTTTAAATTTTATATATTTAGTTTTTACTGTTTAAAATAAATAAAATTATATATATAATAAAGAGATTGATTAAAATAAATTAGTTTTTTATTTCGTTAGATTTTTTCCTATGATTTTTTTAAGATGATTTTGTTATTGGTTGAAAGGTATCTTCTAAAAAATTAACTTCAACTATTTGACTCAGTTTAATAATTTTTCACTTTTCCTTTAGAGCAGCCCTTGTCTTTACAAGATCTTCTAACATTTTATTATGATAATTTTTAGACATTATAATAATTTTTTATATTGATTTTGATCTGCTTTATACCTGGTAACGATCTGCTTTATATCTGGTCACAAACCGCTTGATATCTGATCACGATCTGATTTGTATCTGCTCACATCTGATTTATACCTTATCATGATCTGCTTCATGTCTTATGTCTGTGTATTCTGAATTTGAGTACGGTATATCGTGCTTTCTACAATCTGCATCCACTAAATGTATTCCTTTGTCTCCTTTTGCTAATCGATTTTGAAGTTTTGCATCAGGTACACAAAACTGTTAACCAGGTAGATGTAATTCAACATTTTGAATTTTCAACAATTTGTTTATTATGTTGTTTACAAAACCTTTTCTAATCTTACGCTAATTAGGTTCATTTTTTTTGTTTTGATTGTAAATTATAACCATTTTGTTATTCATTAATTTCATACCTCTTCGTCTGAAACAGTGGCTAGCTAGTTATACCAGCTATACTAGCTATATCAGCTATACAAGCTGTACCAGCTATACATGCTATACCTCTATACCAGCTATATCAGCTGTACTAGCTATACCAGCTGTATCAGCTATATCAGCTATACTAGCTATACCAGCAATACTAGCTATACCAGCTATACTAGCTATATAAGCTATGCAAGCTGAACTAGCTATATAAGCTATACTAGCTATACCTCTATACCAGCAATACTAGCTATACTAGATATATCAGCTATACTAGCTATACCAGCTATTTTTTTTTTTTTTTTTTTCACGCCGAGGAGGGGTAAATGTACCTAACCGCACCATAGAGGAAGTCGTCACATCCTCCGTGTGTGGGGCCCTCACCCACTAAATCCCCCCCTCGTCTCATGGACTTGTTGTACCCACTCCGGAACTACGGTGGTATTACTTCGGAGTGGAGTCCCTTTGGCTCTTTGGCCCCTGCATGTTCATATCCGCGTCCGGATTGCGTGTTGAAAGTTGAAGAGACATCTAAGCGTCTCCACTATTCCTTTCCTCCAGATCTTTACTTCGAATTTCGATTGACACGTGTGCCAGTTTCATCTACTCCGGCGTGCCCACATGTTCTGCAGCCTCAAGATCCCTCTTCTTCAGTTTTAGAATCCTCTCCACGTAATTCGCCACTGAGGTCCAGTTTTCTCTACTCGCGATCATAACCCCGACAATGTTACCGGGCGTGATCGTCCCAACTATCGACGTCAGTGCAGAGCGATAGTTCTGCCAGCGTGCACACTCGAAAACGGTGTGCTCTGCGTCATCAATTATCTCCCCTTCCTCGTAAAGACAGTAAGGTGAGGCGGTCTTTAACATTCTGTGCAGATATTTCCTAAAATATCCGTGGCCCGATAACATCTGTGTAACGTAGTAATTTACCTCTCCAAATTTCCGACCAATCCATGGCCTTATGTCTGGAATAAGTCTCGCCGTCCATCTTCCTCTATCTTCTTCGTTCCATCGTTGTTGCCATTTTGAAATGGTGTTTTCCCTGAAATGAGCGGTTATGTGACTCCCAGCCGATTTCGCCTTATAGATCTCCATCCGCTCCGCTGCCAGCAGATCCACAGGGATAATACACGCTATCACCACTACGGCTGGAGCGGATACCGTCCGATATGCCGACGCGATACGCAATGCAGCCGTTCTCTGTACCGCTACTAGTGCATTTGTCCGCTTCTTAACATTCAGTGTTTCGGCCCAAATTTCGCTCCCATAAAGCATAATGCTGTTTCCAACCTCCATCAGGAGTCTCCGTCTCGCCGGTAGCGGGCCTCCAATGTTCGCCATTAATCTACTGAGCTGTCCAACGATCCTCTGGGCCTTGTTAGCCGAGTACTGGATCTGATGTGAAAATGTTAGTCTGGGATCCAGCCTTATTCCCAGGTATTTCACCGAGTTCTTGGTCCTAATTACTCCGTCTCCTATACTCATGTCCACTTGCAAGGGGATATGACGACCAGTGATCAGCAGTAATTCCGTTTTGTGCATGGCCAGATCCAGGCCGTGGGCATCCAGCCATGTTTTCGTTCTCAGCATGACACGTCTCAGTTTTCGTTGTGCCTCTTCCGTGTTCCTGGCCGTGATAACAGCTGCAATATCATCTGCGTATCCAACCAAGAAAGTTCCCTCTGGCATATCCTCTTTCAGAATTCCATCGTAGTTGACGTTCCATAGGTCGGGGCCGAGTATAGATCCCTGTGCCGCTCCTGATGTTATATGTTTCACCCTTGGGCCCGAGCTTGTGTTATACACCAGCTGTCTGCTACTCAGATAACTACTTATCATGGCCAAGATGTAGTGTGGCACCGAGAAATTGTACTCCAAAGCATTTAATACGTCGCTCCATCTAAGGCTGTTGAACGCATTTTTAACGTCCAGAGTCGCAAGCAGTACCACAGGCCTCGAAGATTTGCTCCCTCGTTGTGTTACCCTGGCCGCTTCAGTCACCTCTCTCAAGGCACCAATTGTAGACCGACCGGGTCGAAATCCATATTGTCTAGCAGACAGTCCGCCACTATTCTCAATCGCGGCAGCAAGCCGAGGCTTCAAAAGCCTCTCGAGCAGCTTTCCCGCCGTATCCAGCATGCACAGTGGCCTGTACGCGGATGGGTCCTCTGGATCGCCCTTTCCCTTATTTATCAAGACTAGCCGTTGTCTCTTCCATATTTCGGGGAAAATACACTCTCTCAGGCACGCGTTGTACATTCCCAGTAGGAATTGCGGTCTCTGATTGGCAATCTCCCGCATTACCTCAGGCGGGATGCCATCGGGCCCCGGTGCCTTACCGGGTTTCAATCCGACTGCAGCTGCTTTCAGCTCCTCCGCGGAAAATGGCAAAGGTTCTGTATTGCGCGTATTCCGTCGTCGTTCGGTCGCCGGTTCATGAGTAGGGAATAGTGTATCCACTATATTTCTCATTACTCGCTCGTCCATAATTTCCATTGGTTTCCTTCTGTTTAGTTTGTCCATTACAATTTTGTATCCAAGTCCGTAAGGGTTTACGTTTACGTCGTCGCGTAGTTCCTGAAATGCCTGATTTTTCTTTCGCGATATAGCCTTCTTCAGAGTCTTCTTTGCCTCCTTATATGCCCGCATTTCGTCAGCAGCTGGTCCATCGGGTCTGGCTCTAGTGTACCTCCGTCGTAGTCGTAGGCACTCTCGCCTGAGTGCTGCGATATTGTCGTCCCACCAGTACACTGCCTTCCTTCTGGTATTCGGAAGTTTTCGCAAGGGCATTGCCTTTTTACATCCGCGTCTTATTATCTCCATGGTTTGTTCCACTCTTGTCCTCGCATCGTCCGAGAGTTCAACTCTGCTACACAGTCTATCCACTTCCAAGAGTAGCCGATTCGCATTTAATTTCCGTGAATCCCAGATTCGATTATTCGTGGTGTAATTGTCCTTCTCAAGTCTATTCCTTGGAGCAAAGGTGTACGATATGTACTGGTGATCGCTGCCCGTATATATTTCCAAGACCCTCCACTCCTTGACTCTGTGATACATGCTCTCCGAGACCATAGTTATATCAGGGATGGTGCCCTCGCAACCTGGTCGTCTAAAGGTAGCTACGCTCCCCTCATTCGCGAAGACCAGGCCGGTTCGAGCTGCCATCTCTACAATTCGCCTGCCTCTTGGGTTGGTATTCTGCATTCCCCACTCTACCGCTCTGGAGTTAAAATCGCCTGCAACTATGAAGTTGCCGCCAATCTGCGCCATTGCATCCTCGATTCTGGCCAATTTCTCCTCAAAGGTTCCCACGTCATCATTGGGAGTCAGATAACAACTCATTAGAGTAATCTCGTCAAACTGTATCCAGGTGAAACAATCCCCCCTACCAGATCTTCTCGGTCGGGGGCCCTGGTTATCCGTTATCCATATAGCTGCTGTAGCTGTTTCATCACCCAGCCAGAATCCGCTATTTTTAGATGCTAGCTATACCAGCTATACTAGCTATACAAGCTCTATCAGCTATACTAGCTATACCAGATATACTAGATATACCAGCTATACTAGCTAGACCAGCTATACTAGCTATATAAGCTATGCAAGCTGAACTAGCTATATCAGCTATACTAGCTATATCAGCTATACTAGCTATACCAGCTCTATCAACTGTACTAGTTATACCAGCTCTATCAGCTATACTAGCTATACCAGCTATACCAGCTATACCAGCTATACTAGCTATACAAGCTATACCAGCTATACTAGCTATACCACCTATACTAGCTATACCAGCTATACTAGCTATATAAGCTAAACAAGCTGAACTAGCTATATCAGCTTTACTAGCTATACCAGCTATACTAACTATACCAACTCTATCAGCTATACCAGCTGTATCAGCTATATCAGCTATACTAGCTATACCAGCTATACTAGCTATACCAGCAATACTAGCTATACCAGCTATACTAGCTATATCAGCTATGCAAGCTGAACTAGCTATATAAGCTATACTAGCTATACCTCTATACCAGCTATGCTAGCTATACTAGATATATCAGCTATACTAGCTATACCAGCTATACTAGCTATACCAGCTCTATCAGCTATACTAGCTATACCAGCTATACTAGCTATACCAGCTATACTAGCTAGACCAGCTATACTAGCTATATAAGCTATGCAAGCTGAACTAGCTATATCAGCTATACTAGCTATACCAGCTCTATCAACTGTGCTAGTTATACCAGCTCTATCAGCTATACTAGCTATACCAGCTATACCAGCTATACCAGCTATACTAGCTATACTAGCTATACCAGCTATACTAGCTATACCACCTATACTAGCTATACCAGCTATACTAGCTATATAAGCTATACAAGCTGAACTAGCTATATCAGCTTTACTAGCTATACCAGCTATACTAACTATACCAACTCTATCAGCTATACTAGCTATACCAGCTATACGAGCTATATAAGCTATACAAGCTGAACTAGCTATATCAGCTATACTAGCTATATAAGCTATACAAGCTGAACTAGCTATATCAGCTTTACTAGCTATACCAGCTATACTAGCTATACCAGCTCTATCAGCTATACTAGCTATACCAGCTATACTAGCTATACCAGCTATACTAGCTAGACCAGCTATACTAGCTATATAAGCTATGCAAGCTGAACTAGCTATATCAGCTATACTAGCTATACCAGCTCTATCAACTGTACTAGTTATACCAGCTCTATCAGCTATACTAGCTATACCAGCTTTACCAGCTATACCAGCTATACCAGCAATACTAGCTATACCAGCTATACTAGCTATACCAGCTTTACCAGCTATACCAGCTATACCAGCTATACCAGCTTTACCAGCTATACTAGCTATACCAGCTCTATCAACTGTACTAGTTATACCAGCTATACTAGCTATACCTCTGTACCAGCCACAGTGATGTGAAAAATAACTGACATTATATTTAAAACCGAATAAAAACTCGAAAATTCTTTATTGTTTAAACGGCTTATTTTTTTTTCTTAAACGGTAGAAAAAAGATTAAAAACAAAATTATTGCTATTTCTATAATGTATTTTGATTTTTTTTTTGTGATTTTGTATGAGTGTATGTATTTATTTCTTAGTTACGATATTTTTGTTTTTATAATTATATCTATTAAAACTTTATCCAAATTTATTAATATGAGACATTTCTTTCACTCTTCTAATAAATTATGTTAGATTCTTTAAGTTCTTCAATAATAGAGAGTAGTATGTTTATGGCGTTTCAAGGGCACTTATTTCATACAAAATTTGGCTCATGCCTACGCTACAGTCGGTAGTGTCGGTTAGTCGATAGGTTTGTAACATGTAATGTGAAAATGTATATTCGTATGTACGAATATTTGGACGGACAGAATGAGTGTGTGCGTAACATGTAATGTGTATGATCGTTTTTTAATAGTAAATTCTTACCACGTATTATCATACTCAATGCTGAAAAAATAGAAAAGGGATCTACACCTGTATAGTTGTTGTGTGTTTTTTTATTTTTTGTATGATTTAATTAGAAGGATCTTTAATTTTAAATGTGATAAGAAAGGATAGGTTGGTTGTGCGGTTGTTTTTTATTTTTTTGTATATTTAATTAGAAGGATGTTTAATTTTAAATGTGATAAGAAAGGGTAGGTTGGTTGTGCGGTTGTTTTTTATTTTTTGTGTGATTTAATTAGAAGGATCTGTAATTTTAAGATGATAACAAATTCTTGTCACGTATTGCTCATGATCAAATGTAGAAGAAATAGTAAACGGATGTACACCTGCGTGATCGTTTTCTAGGAATAATAGATTCTTATCGCAGTTTAGTGTATACAGGATGAACACCTGCATCATTGTTTTCTATGAATAATAGATTCTTATCGCGGTTTAGTGTATACCTGCATAATAAATAATAAATTCTTGTCACGTACTGCTCATGATCAATGCTGAAAAAATAGAAAAGGGATCTGCACCAATATAGTTGTTGTGTGTTTTTTATTTTTTTTTGTATATTTAATTAGAAGGATCTTTAATTTTAAATGTGATAAGAAAGAGTAGGTTGGTTGTGCGGTTATTTTTTATTTTTTGTGTGATTTAATTTGAAGGATCTGTAATTTTAAGATGATAACAAATTCTTGGCACGTATTATCATACTCAATGTTGAAAAAATAGAAAAGGGATCTACACCAATATAGTTGTTGTGTGTTTTTATTTTTTTTGTATATTTAATTAGAAGGATCTTTAATTTTAAATGTGATAAGAAAGAGTAGGTTGGTTGTGCGGTTATTTTTTATTTTTTTTTGTGTGATTTAATTTGAAGGATCTGTAATTTTAAGATGATAACAAATTCTTGGCACGTATTATCATACTCAATGTTGAAAAAATAGAAAAGGGATCTACACCAATATAGTTGTTGTGTGTTTTTTATTTTTTTTTTTTGTATATTTAATTAGAAGGATCTTCAATTTTTTTTATTTTTTGTGTGATTTAATTTGAAGGATCTGCAATTTTAAATTGATAAGAAATTCTTGTCACGTACTGCTCATGATCAATGCTGAAAAAATAGAAAAGGGATCTGCACCAATATAGTTGTTGTGTGTTTTTTATTTTTTTTGTATATTTAATTAGAAGGATCTTTAATTTTAAATGTGATAAGAAAGAGTAGGTTGGTTGTGCGGTTATTTTTTATTTTTTGTGTGATTTAATTTGAAGGATCTGTAATTTTAAGATGATAACAAATTCTTGGCACGTATTATCATACTCAATGTTGAAAAAATAGAAAAGGGATCTACACCAATATAGTTGTTGTGTGTTTTTATTTTTTTTTTGTATATTTAATTAGAAGGATCTTTAATTTTAAATGTGATAAGAAAGAGTAGGTTGGTTGTGCGGTTATTTTTTATTTTTTTTTGTGTGATTTAATTTGAAGGATCTGTAATTTTAAGATGATAACAAATTCTTGGCACGTATTATCATACTCAATGTTGAAAAAATAGAAAAGGGATCTACACCAATATAGTTGTTGTGTGTTTTTTATTTTTTTTTTGTATATTTAATTAGAAGGATCTTCAATTTTTTTTATTTTTTGTGTGATTTAATTTGAAGGATCTGCAATTTTAAATTGATAAGAAATTCTTGTCACGTACTGCTCATAATCAAAATTTGAAGAAATAGAAATATAAACTGATAAGAAAGGGTAGGTTGGTTGTACGTGATTTTTTTTTTTTTTTTTTTTTTTGTTTTTATACGGGATGATCACCTGTATGGTTGCACGTTTTAGTCCTTATGATTTTTTTTTTTGTATACAGGATGAACACCTGCATTATTGTTCTTTACTTTTTTTGCATGATTTAATTAGAAGGATCTGCAATTTTAAATTGATAACAAATTCTTATCACGTACTGCTCATGATCAAATGTAGAAGAAATAGAAATATAAACTGATAAGAAAGGGTAGGTTATTTGTATGTGTTGCTTTTTTTTGTTTCATAAGGATGTGTAATTTTAAATGTGATAAGAAAGGGTAGGTTGGTTGTGTCTTTTTATTTTTTTTTTTTGCATGATTTAATTAGAAGGATCTGTAAATTTAAATTGATAAGAAATTCTTTTTTTGTATTCCACAAAATTAGATATCCCGACGTATGAATATTTGTTACCAAAATAAAAGTATTCTAAAGAATTAACAGGTTCTATGATTTAATGTAAACTATAGTTTTTTTTTCATTAGAAATTTAAAAAATAAAATTTAGTATAAATAGAGTGTGTTAGAGAAGTATTCTTTCATTACATTGTAATTACATTGAATAAGCCAACCTTATTCACCTCAAAAATAAAATATATTAATAAAAAGCAAAAAAAATGTCATCGAACATCATTAACATTGACGAGGAGGAAACCCAATGGTTTCCTGAAGGGCAACGATGGACACCTTCTACATCGCCAAATTTGTTGAATGTAGATAGATATCCTGTCCAGGAAGGACAGGGTGATATCACCACATCACCACCACCACCATGGGGATTATTATGGACAATCCCCACAGCAAGGTGTCAACAGCCGACAACGAACCAAATAGAGGCTTATGGTGGAATGAGGAGGAGGTCGGAATCCCCCATTCCTCCTCCACCAGCGATAAGGAGGAGGATGACCCCACAACAAACCTATATGGGGTCATCTGAAAGTTTCATACAAACCGTACCGGAACCGACACCACAACCGTCCTCTACATCTCCGGCAACATCAATTCAATACATATCAGAGGAGATTAAAAGGGTAAGTGAGGAAATGGGGGCGATGCGGAGGTTGTTTCATTCGCTGAATAGAAATATTCAGCAAATAAAATGCTCCATCCGCATCAATCAGCCCCTTAAAGTTTTGTATAAAACAAAATATCATTGTGCTGTATGTCTAAACAACAGATTCGGAAAGAATATGTTGTTCACGACATGCAGTCATGAGTTTTGTTCTAATTGCATTAGGGCATTTCGGTCATCTCTTTGTCCGATATGCAGGCGTCCTATACATAGGGTGACTGCTATCAGAAAAGAGAGGAATCGATATTCCCTAATACCAAAACTGATTTCAGAACTTACCCCTAATATTAATGTAGTAGATTTGACGTAATACATTTATATTTCTTTTTTAATTTATTTTTTGTATTTTCTAATAGATTTTTTAGCTTTAAGTTTATATGTAATTTTTAAATTTCTTTGTATATTTTTTAAGTTTAAATTTATTTTCAATTATAAAATTATTAATTTTATTAATATATATTTTTTTTAAATAAATAAATAAATAATAAGAAAAAAAAAATTTGATTTTTTATTTTTTGAAAATTTTATTAGATATTTCTTCTTTCAGGTTTTAAATAAATAAAATGTATTTAAATAAATAAAATATATTTAAAGAAAAGAAATGTAAAAAATGTGTTTTTATTTATTGAGGAAGAATTTCTTTTTTCAGGTTTAATTTTTTTTTTTTCAGGTTTTATTAAAAACAAATTAGTTTTTTTTTCCTTAGGTATGTATATTTTTATTAGATATTTCCTTTTTGAGATTTTTACAGATTCGAATTTAAAAATACGTTTATAAAGATTAAATAGCTTAATTGTTAACAAAATTTTTTTTCGTTACTTTTATACCTCTTCGCAAAAATAGCTGAAATCAAGACGATCTCCTATATATACAGCAATTTATATGATTTCAGTATGTTAATTTTTTGATATTGATTTTGATCTGCTTTGTATCTGATCACGATCTACTTTACATCTGATCACGATCTGCTTTGTATCTGCTCACGATCTATTTTATATCTGATAACTATCTACTTTTTTTGGTTTTGTCTATTTTATTTTAATTTTTTTTTTTATTATTATTATTTTTTTGACATTGCCATGTTTTAGGTATACATGTTCTACCTCAATGTTTAAATTGTTTATTTGATCAGCTAGATCATCATGTATTTGTGTTATATGTTTTTCGATTACGATATTTTTGTTTTTATGGTTATATTTATTAAAACCTTCTCCAAATTTATTAATATAAGACATTTCTTTCACTCTTCTAATAAATTATGTTAGCTTCTTTAAGTTCTTCGATAATAGAGATTATTTCGTTTTGATGATTGTTGTGACCAGAACCTTCCGATGAAAGAAGTAAACGTAGTCTGTCAACTAGTTCATTAGGATCATCCCAATGTATGTAATTTGATTTCAGATTATTTTGTAATTTTAGCATTAAACCACTGCCTTTTGTTAAAATGTTTGTTGTTGTTTCGAATAAACGTTTAATTATTCGTATATATTTGAAGGCTCGTGTTCCTTTCACTTGTTCATTAGGTTCATAGCGACGTTTATGTGCATTGGTATTAATTAAAATCTCTTTATATTTTTTCAAATCATTTTTAGAATAATGAAGAGGTTTTTTATGAAATACTAGTTCAAATAATCCAGGCGTCATTTTCAATTTCATATTCCCTATCTGCATAGTATTATCTCTATTAAATATTAATTTTTCCTTGCCATATCTCCAACTACCGTCTACATCTTGATTAAAACCATAAATTTTATCCAATTGCTTATTATTAATAAGTGTTTGTATATTTTCAAATAATGGAGAGCTTTTCGTCAGCTTTAAACATTGTTTTCTTTCCAAGTTTTTGATACATGTACTTGATACAGGTCTATTATGCTCATAGTTTTTTCACCATCATTATCATCAGTTGAAATATTTTCATACTGAAAATCGTTATTATCACCGTTTACATCATCGTAATCATCGTCATCATCAATAGTGTTGTCTATATCCTTATGCTTATCTTCAAGTTTTCCGATGATTTCATTATCAACATTTACGTCATAATAATCGTCATCATCATCAATAGTGTTGTCTGTATCCGTATGCTTATCTTCGAGTTTTCCAATGATTTCATTATCACCATTTACGTCATAATAATCTTCGTCATCATCTATAGTGTTGTTTACATCCTTATGCTTATATTCAAGTTTTGGGATGATTTTATTATCATCATTTACATAATCATAATCATCGTCATCATTAATAGTGTTGTCTATATCCTTATATTTATCTTTAAGTTTTCCAATGATTTTTTTAAGTGGTTTTGTTATTGGTTGAAAGGTATCTTCTAATAAATTAACTCTATCTATTTGATTCAGTTTAATATTTTTTAACTTTTTCTTTAGAACAGCCCTTGTCTTTACAAGATCTTCCAACACTTTATTATGGTAATTTTTAGACATTATAATAATTTTTTTTTTATTGAATTTGATCTGGTTATGATCTGCTCGCTATCTGTTTATGATCTGCTTTGTATCTGATTACGATCTGCTTTATATCTGATCACGAACTGCTTGCTATCTGGTCACGATCTGATTTATACCTGATCACGATCTGCTTGATGGCTTGTGTCTATATCCATTGATTTTGAGTACGCTATATCGTGCTTTCTACAATCTACATCCAATAAATTATTCCTTTATTTCCTTTATTCTTGCTATTCGTTTTGAAGTTTTGTATCAGGTCCACAAAACTGATAAACAGGTGGATGTAATTCAACATATAATTTGTTTATTAAGTTGTCTACAAATCTTCTTCCAATCTTACACTGATTAGGTGTTTTTCTTTTGCCTGTAGTTTATAACCATTTTGTTTTCATTACTTTCACACCTCTTCGCATGAAACACTACACCAGCTATACCTGCTATACCAGCTATACCAGCTATATCAGCTATACTAGCTATACTAGCAAGCTATACTAGCTATACTAGCAAGCTGTACAATCTGTACTAGCTATACTAGCAAGCTATACAATCTGTACTAGCTATACTAGCAAGCTGTAGTAGCTATATCAGCTATACCTGCTATACCTGCTATATAGCAGCTATACCTGCTATACCAGCTATACCAGCTATACCTGCTATACCAGCTATACCTGCTATACCTGCTATACCTGCTATACCAGCTATATCAGCTACACCAGCTATACCAGCTATACCAGCTATACCTGCTATACCAGCTATATCAGCTATACCAGCTATACCAGCTATACCAGCTATACCAGCTATACCTGCTATATCAGCTATACCTGCTATAGCTGCTATATAGCTATACCTGCTATACCTGCTATACCTGCTATACCAGCTATACCAGCTATATCAGCTACACCAGCTATATCAGCTATAGCAGGTATAGCTGGTATAGCTGATATAGCTGGTATAGCTATATAGCAGCTATAGCAGGTATAGCTGATATAGCAGGTATAGCTGGTATAGCTGGTATAGCAGGTATAGCAGGTATAGCAGGTATAGCTGGTATAGCAGGTATAGCTGGTATAGCTGGTATAGCAGGTATAGCTGGTATAGCTGGTATAGCAGGTATAGCTGGTATAGCTGATATAGCTGGTATAGCAGGTATAGCTGATATAGCTGGTATAGCAGGTATAGCAGGTATAGCAGGTATAGCAGGTATAGCTGATATAGCTACTACAGCTTGCTAGTATAGCAGGTATAGCAGGTATAGCTGATATAGCTACTACAGCTTGCTAGTATAGCTAGTACAGATTGTATAGCTTGCTAGTATAGCTAGTACAGATTGTACAGCTTGCTAGTATAGCTAGTATAGCTTGCTAGTATAGCTAGTATAGCTGATATAGCTGGTATAGCTGGTATAGCAGGTATAGCTGGTGTAGTGTTTCATGCGAAGAGGTGTGAAAGTAATGAAAAAAAAATGGTTATAAACTACAGGCAAAAGAAAAACACCTAATCAGTGTAAGATTGGAAGAAGATTTGTAGACAACTTAATAAACAAATTATATGTTGAATTACATCCACCTGTTTATCAGTTTTGTGGACCTGATACAAAACTTCAAAACGAATAGCAAGAATAAAGGAAATAAAGGAATAATTTATTGGATGTAGATTGTAGAAAGCACGATATAGCGTACTCAAAATCAATGGATATAGACACAAGCCATCAAGCAGATCGTGATCAGGTATAAATCAGATCGTGACCAGATAGCAAGCAGTTCGTGATCAGATATAAAGCAGATCGTAATCAGATACAAAGCAGATCATAAACAGATAGCGAGCAGATCATAACCAGATCAAATTCAATAAAAAAAAAAATTATTATAATGTCTAAAAATTACCATAATAAAGTGTTGGAAGATCTTGTAAAGACAAGGGCTGTTCTAAAGAAAAAGTTAAAAAATATTAAACTGAATCAAATAGATAGAGTTAATTTATTAGAAGATACCTTTCAACCAATAACAAAACCACTTAAAAAAATCATTGGAAAACTTAAAGATAAATATAAGGATATAGACAACACTATTAATGATGACGATGATTATGATTATGTAAATGATGATAATAAAATCATCCCAAAACTTGAATATAAGCATAAGGATGTAAACAACACTATAGATGATGACGAAGATTATTATGACGTAAATGGTGATAATGAAATCATTGGAAAACTCGAAGATAAGCATACGGATACAGACAACACTATTGATGATGATGACGATTATTATGACGTAAATGTTGATAATGAAATCATCGGAAAACTTGAAGATAAGCATAAGGATATAGACAACACTATTGATGATGACGATGATTACGATGATGTAAACGGTGATAATAACGATTTTCAGTATGAAAATATTTCAACTGATGATAATGATGGTGAAAAAACTATGAGCATAATAGACCTGTATCAAGTACATGTATCAAAAACTTGGAAAGAAAACAATGTTTAAAGCTGACGAAAAGCTCTCCATTATTTGAAAATATACAAACACTTATTAATAATAAGCAATTGGATAAAATTTATGGTTTTAATCAAGATGTAGACGGTAGTTGGAGATATGGCAAGGAAAAATTAATATTTAATAGAGATAATACTATGCAGATAGGGAATATGAAATTGAAAATGACGCCTGGATTATTTGAACTAGTATTTCATAAAAAACCTCTTCATTATTCTAAAAATGATTTGAAAAAATATAAAGAGATTTTAATTAATACCAATGCACATAAACGTCGCTATGAACCTAATGAACAAGTGAAAGGAACACGAGCCTTCAAATATATACGAATAATTAAACGTTTATTCGAAACAACAACAAACATTTTAACAAAAGGCAGTGGTTTAATGCTAAAATTACAAAATAATCTGAAATCAAATTACATACATTGGGATGATCCTAATGAACTAGTTGACAGACTACGTTTACTTCTTTCATCGGAAGGTTCTGGTCACAACAATCATCAAAACGAAATAATCTCTATTATCGAAGAACTTAAAGAAGCTAACATAATTTATTAGAAGAGTGAAAGAAATGTCTTATATTAATAAATTTGGAGAAGGTTTTAATAAATATAACCATAAAAACAAAAATATCGTAATCGAAAAACATATAACACAAATACATGATGATCTAGCTGATCAAATAAACAATTTAAACATTGAGGTAGAACATGTATACCTAAAACATGGCAATGTCAAAAAAATAATAATAATAAAAAAAAAAATTAAAATAAAATAGACAAAACCAAAAAAAGTAGATAGTTATCAGATATAAAATAGATCGTGAGCAGATACAAAGCAGATCGTGATCAGATGTAAAGTAGATCGTGATCAGATACAAAGCAGATCAAAATCAATATCAAAAAATTAACATACTGAAATCATATAAATTGCTGTATATATAGGAGATCGTCTTGATTTCAGCTATTTTTGCGAAGAGGTATAAAAGTAACGAAAAAAAATTTTGTTAACAATTAAGCTATTTAATCTTTATAAACGTATTTTTAAATTCGAATCTGTAAAAATCTCAAAAAGGAAATATCTAATAAAAATATACATACCTAAGGAAAAAAAAACTAATTTGTTTTTAATAAAACCTGAAAAAAAAAAAATTAAACCTGAAAAAAGAAATTCTTCCTCAATAAATAAAAACACATTTTTTACATTTCTTTTCTTTAAATATATTTTATTTATTTAAATACATTTTATTTATTTAAAACCTGAAAGAAGAAATATCTAATAAAATTTTCAAAAAATAAAAAATCAAATTTTTTTTTTCTTATTATTTATTTATTTATTTAAAAAAAATATATATTAATAAAATTAATAATTTTATAATTGAAAATAAATTTAAACTTAAAAAATATACAAAGAAATTTAAAAATTACATATAAACTTAAAGCTAAAAAATCTATTAGAAAATACAAAAAATAAATTAAAAAAGAAATATAAATGTATTACGTCAAATCTACTACATTAATATTAGGGGTAAGTTCTGAAATCAGTTTTGGTATTAGGGAATATCGATTCCTCTCTTTTCTGATAGCAGTCACCCTATGTATAGGACGCCTGCATATCGGACAAAGAGATGACCGAAATGCCCTAATGCAATTAGAACAAAACTCATGACTGCATGTCGTGAACAACATATTCTTTCCGAATCTGTTGTTTAGACATACAGCACAATGATATTTTGTTTTATACAAAACTTTAAGGGGCTGATTGATGCGGATGGAGCATTTTATTTGCTGAATATTTCTATTCAGCGAATGAAACAACCTCCGCATCGCCCCCATTTCCTCACTTACCCTTTTAATCTCCTCTGATATGTATTGAATTGATGTTGCCGGAGATGTAGAGGACGGTTGTGGTGTCGGTTCCGGTACGGTTTGTATGAAACTTTCAGATGACCCCATATAGGTTTGTTGTGGGGTCATCCTCCTCCTTATCGCTGGTGGAGGAGGAATGGGGGATTCCGACCTCCTCCTCATTCCACCATAAGCCTCTATTTGGTTCGTTGTCGGCTGTTGACACCTTGCTGTGGGGATTGTCCATAATAATCCCCATGGTGGTGGTGGTGATGTGGTGATATCACCCTGTCCTTCCTGGACAGGATATCTATCTACATTCAACAAATTTGGCGATGTAGAAGGTGTCCATCGTTGCCCTTCAGGAAACCATTGGGTTTCCTCCTCGTCAATGTTAATGATGTTCGATGACATTTTTTTTGCTTTTTATTAATATATTTTATTTTTGAGGTGAATAAGGTTGGCTTATTCAATGTAATTACAATGTAATGAAAGAATACTTCTCTAACACACTCTATTTATACTAAATTTTATTTTTTAAATTTCTAATGAAAAAAAAACTATAGTTTACATTAAATCATAGAACCTGTTAATTCTTTAGAATACTTTTATTTTGGTAACAAATATTCATACGTCGGGATATCTAATTTTGTGGAATACAAAAAAAGAATTTCTTATCAATTTAAATTTACAGATCCTTCTAATTAAATCATGCAAAAAAAAAAAATAAAAAGACACAACCAACCTACCCTTTCTTATCACATTTAAAATTACACATCCTTATGAAACAAAAAAAAGCAACACATACAAATAACCTACCCTTTCTTATCAGTTTATATTTCTATTTCTTCTACATTTGATCATGAGCAGTACGTGATAAGAATTTGTTATCAATTTAAAATTGCAGATCCTTCTAATTAAATCATGCAAAAAAAGTAAAGAACAATAATGCAGGTGTTCATCCTGTATACAAAAAAAAAAATCATAAGGACTAAAACGTGCAACCATACAGGTGATCATCCCGTATAAAAACAAAAAAAAAAAAAAAAAAAAAAAAAATCACGTACAACCAACCTACCCTTTCTTATCAGTTTATATTTCTATTTCTTCAAATTTTGATTATGAGCAGTACGTGACAAGAATTTCTTATCAATTTAAAATTGCAGATCCTTCAAATTAAATCACACAAAAAATAAAAAAAATTGAAGATCCTTCTAATTAAATATACAAAAAAAAAATAAAAAACACACAACAACTATATTGGTGTAGATCCCTTTTCTATTTTTTCAACATTGAGTATGATAATACGTGCCAAGAATTTGTTATCATCTTAAAATTACAGATCCTTCAAATTAAATCACACAAAAAAAAATAAAAAATAACCGCACAACCAACCTACTCTTTCTTATCACATTTAAAATTAAAGATCCTTCTAATTAAATATACAAAAAAAAAATAAAAACACACAACAACTATATTGGTGTAGATCCCTTTTCTATTTTTTCAACATTGAGTATGATAATACGTGCCAAGAATTTGTTATCATCTTAAAATTACAGATCCTTCAAATTAAATCACACAAAAAATAAAAAATAACCGCACAACCAACCTACTCTTTCTTATCACATTTAAAATTAAAGATCCTTCTAATTAAATATACAAAAAAAATAAAAAACACACAACAACTATATTGGTGCAGATCCCTTTTCTATTTTTTCAGCATTGATCATGAGCAGTACGTGACAAGAATTTCTTATCAATTTAAAATTGCAGATCCTTCAAATTAAATCACACAAAAAATAAAAAAAATTGAAGATCCTTCTAATTAAATATACAAAAAAAAAAATAAAAAACACACAACAACTATATTGGTGTAGATCCCTTTTCTATTTTTTCAACATTGAGTATGATAATACGTGCCAAGAATTTGTTATCATCTTAAAATTACAGATCCTTCAAATTAAATCACACAAAAAAAAATAAAAAATAACCGCACAACCAACCTACTCTTTCTTATCACATTTAAAATTAAAGATCCTTCTAATTAAATATACAAAAAAAATAAAAACACACAACAACTATATTGGTGTAGATCCCTTTTCTATTTTTTCAACATTGAGTATGATAATACGTGCCAAGAATTTGTTATCATCTTAAAATTACAGATCCTTCAAATTAAATCACACAAAAAATAAAAAATAACCGCACAACCAACCTACTCTTTCTTATCACATTTAAAATTAAAGATCCTTCTAATTAAATATACAAAAAAAATAAAAAACACACAACAACTATATTGGTGCAGATCCCTTTTCTATTTTTTCAGCATTGATCATGAGCAGTACGTGACAAGAATTTATTATTTATTATGCAGGTATACACTAAACCGCGATAAGAATCTATTATTCATAGAAAACAATGATGCAGGTGTTCATCCTGTATACACTAAACTGCGATAAGAATCTATTATTCCTAGAAAACGATCACGCAGGTGTACATCCGTTTACTATTTCTTCTACATTTGATCATGAGCAATACGTGACAAGAATTTGTTATCATCTTAAAATTACAGATCCTTCTAATTAAATCACACAAAAAATAAAAAACAACCGCACAACCAACCTACCCTTTCTTATCACATTTAAAATTAAACATCCTTCTAATTAAATATACAAAAAAATAAAAAACAACCGCACAACCAACCTATCCTTTCTTATCACATTTAAAATTAAAGATCCTTCTAATTAAATCATACAAAAAATAAAAAAACACACAACAACTATACAGGTGTAGATCCCTTTTCTATTTTTTCAGCATTGAGTATGATAATACGTGGTAAGAATTTACTATTAAAAAACGATCATACACATTACATGTTACGCACACACTCATTCTGTCCGTCCAAATATTCGTACATACGAATATACATTTTCACATTACATGTTACAAACCTATCGACTAACCGACACTACCGACTGTAGCGTAGGCATGAGCCAAATTTTGTATGAAATAAGTGCCCTTGAAACGCCATAAACATACTACTATAGAGATTATTTCGTTTTGATGATTGTTGTAACCAACACCTTCCGATGAAAGAAGTAAACGTAGTCTGTCAACTAATTCATTAGGATCATCCCAATGTATATAATTTGATTTCAGATTATTTTGTAATTTTAGCATTAAACCACTGCCTTTTGTTAAAATGTTTGTTGTTGTTTCGAATAAATGTTTAATTATTCGTACATATTTGAAGGCTCGTGTTCCTTTCACTTGTTCATTACGTTCATAGCGACGTTTATGTGCATTGGTTTGAATTAAAATCTCTTTATATTTTTTCAAATCATTTTTAGAATAATGAAGAGGTTTTTTATGAAATACTAGTTCAAATAATCCAGGCGTCATTTTCAATTTCATATTTCCTATCCGCATAGTATTATCTCTATTAAATATTAATTTTTCCTTGCCATATCTCCAACTACCGTATACATCTTGATTAAAACCATAAATTTTATCTATTTTCTTATTATTAATAAGTGATTGAATATTTTCAAATAATGGAGAGTTTTTCGTCAGCTTTAAACTTTGTTTTCTTTTCAAGTTTTTCAGACGTGTACTTGATACAGGTCTATTATGATCATAGTTTTTTTCATCATGATTGTCATCAGTTGTCATATTTTCATACTGAAAATCGTTATTATCACCATTTACATCATCATAATCATCGTCGTCATCGATAGTGTTGTCTATGTCCTTATGCTTATCTTCAAGTTTTCCGATGATTTCATTATCACCATTTACATCATAATAATCATCATCATCATCATCAATAGTCTTGTCTATGTCCTTATGCTTATTTTCAATTTTTCTAATGATTTCATTATCACCATTTACGTCATAATAATCATCATCATCATCAATAGTGTTGTCTATATCCTTATGCTTATGTTCAAGTTTTCCGATGATTTTATTGTCACCATTTACATCATCATAATCATCGCCATCATCAATAGTGTTGTCTATATCCTTATGTTTATCTTTAAGTTTTCCGATGATTTTTTTAAGTGGTTTTGTTATTGGTTGAAAGGTATCTTCTAATAAATTAACTCTATCTATTTGATTCAGTTTAATATTTTTTAACTTTTCCTTTAAAACAGCCTTTGTCTTTACAAGATCTTCTAATATTTTATTATGATAATTATTAGACATTATAATAATTTTTTATATTGATTTTGATCTGCTTTGTATCTGGTTACGATCTGCTTTATATCTGGTCACAAACTGCTTGATATCTGATCACGATCTGCTTTATATCTGCTTACGATCTCATTTATACCTGTTCACGATCTGCTTGATGACTCGTGTCTATATATATAATTTGTTTATTAAGTTGATTACAAATTTTCTTCCAATCTTATACTAAATAGATTTAATTTTTTTTGGTTTTGACTGTAGTTTATAACCATTTTTTTTTTCGTTACTTTCGTACCTCTTCGTATGAAACAGTGGCTGGCTAGTTATATCAGCTATACTAGCTACACCAGCTATACGAGCTATACCAGCTCTATCAGCTATACCAGCTATACCAGCTATACTAGCTATATAAGCTATAAAAGCTGAACTAGCTATATCAGCTATACTAGCTATACCAGCTAGCCTAGCTATATCAGCTGTACTAGCTATACTAGCTATATCAGCTATACTAGCTACACCATCTATACGAGCTATACCAGCTGTATCAGCTATATCAGCTATATCAGCTATACTAGCTAACTCGTACAACTATATTTCTTACAAAAAAAAAATAATTTAAACATAACCACATCCAAAATTCTGTATTTGTTTACATTAAAAAAAAATGTAATATGAGTCAAGCGTTTTAAAATTTGTTTACATTAAAAAATATTCTTATTGAATTTATGCTTAAGAATAAGAAATCTTTAGGAGTCTCGCTGTTTGTTGTTGTTTTGTTTAGAACAAAGCACTGCTATTGTTTGTAACAGTGTGTCGTTGTCCCACTTTTCACCATCAGCAAATGCAAAAAAATTAAATAAACAAAAGCAAGACGAACCTACTCAATTTCAATCAAAGGAAGGCTAACCACACACTTTAAAAATGTCACACACACACACACACACACACTCATTCTGTCCGTCCAATCATTCGTTTGTAAAGTAATACAAATAAAAGTAACAAGAAGAAGCAGGCATGATCCCAAATTTTAACACACACACACACACACACACACACACACACATTATGTCCGTCCAATATATATGTTACAAACCTATCAACTAACTTAAACTACCGACTGTAGCGTAGGCATGATCCCAAATTCGTATGGAGGGATTGCTCGAGAAGCGGCATAAACATACTACTGTTTTAAAGTTTTTCTCACAGTAGCTGTGAATAATTTCTTATTACAGTTATTCATTTTTCCTTTTCTCATTCTTTTTGAATTTTTTCTTTTCTTATGTGTCTGCTCCTTCAAACCTAATCCAAATTTCACTTTAGGTTTCATAGCGTTTGTCACAAACCACGCGTTAGCACGTTCTTTAATATCACTATCTTTAGATTTAACTCGTTGCCAGGCTTTTTCAGCTAATATTTGATCTGCTTGATGTCTTGTGTCTATATCTTTTGATTGTGAATATGCAATATCGTGCTCTCTACAAGCTGCGTCTAATAAATTTATACCCTTATCTCCTCTTGCTAAACGTTTTTCAAGTTTTGTACCAGGTCCACAAAACTGATAACCAGGTAGATGTAATTCAACAGGTACTTTATTTATTAAGTTGTTTACAAATCCTCTTCTCATCTTACACTGGCTGAGGTTTTGTTTTGACCCTAGATTATAACAATTTTTTTTTTCGTTACTTTTATACCTCTTCGCAAAAATAGCTGAAATCAAGACGATCTCCTATATATACAGCAATTTATATGATTTCAGTATGTTAATTTTTTGATATTGATTTTGATCTGCTTTGTATCTGATCACGATCAACTTTACATCTGATCACGATCTGCTTTGTATCTGATTATGATCTGCTTTGTATCTGATTACGATCTGCTTTATATCTGATCACGAACTGCTTGCTATCTGGTCACGATCTGATTTATACCTGATCACGATCTGCTTGATGGCTTGTGTCTATATCCATTGATTTTGAGTACGCTATATCGTGCTTTCTACAATCTGCATCCAATAAATTATTCCTTTATTTCCTTTATTCTTGCTATTCGTTTTGAAGTTTTGTATCAGGTCCACAAAACTGATAACCAGGTGGATGTAATTCAACATATAATTTGTTTATTAAGTTGTCTACAAATCTTCTTCCAATCTTACACTGATTAGGTGTTTTTCTTTTGACTGTAGTTTATAACCATTTTTTTTCATTACTTTCATACCTCTTCGCATGAAACACTACACCAGCTATACCTGCTATACCAGCTATACCAGCTATATCAGCTATACTAGCAAGCTGTACAATCTGTACTAGCTATACTAGCAAGCTGTACTAGCTATACTAGCAAGCTATACAATCTGTACTAGCTATACTAGCAAGCTGTACAATCTGTACTAGCTATACTAGCAAGCTATACAATCTGTACTAGCTATACTAGCAAGCTGTACTAGCTATACTAGCAAGCTATACAATCTGTACTAGCTATACTAGCAAGCTGTAGTAGCTATACAATCTTTACTAGCTATACTAGCAAGCTGTACCAGCTATACCAGCTATATCAGCTATATCAGCTATACCAGCTATACCTGCTATATCAGCTATACCAGCTATACCTGCTATACCAGCTATACCAGCTATATCAGCTATATCAGCTATACTAGCAAGCTGTACTAGCTATACTAGCAAGCTATACAGTCTGTACTAGCTATACTAGCAAGCTGTACTAGCTATACTAGCAAGCTATACAATCTGTACTAGCTATACTAGCAAGCTGTAGTAGCTATACAATCTTTACTAGCTATACTAGCAAGCTGTACCAGCTTTATCAAGCTGTACCAGCTATACCAGCTATATCAGCTATATCAGCTATACCAGCTATATCAGCTATATCAGCTATATCAGCTATACCAGCTATATCAGCTATACCAGCTATACCTGCAATACCAGCTATATCAGCTATACCAGCTATACCTGCTATACCAGCTATATCAGCTATACTAGCAAGCTGTACTAGCTATACTAACAAGCTATACAATCTGTACTAGCTATACTAGCAAGTTGTACTAGCTATACTAGCAAGCTATACAATCTGTACTAGCTATACTAGCAAGCTGTAGTAGCTATACAATCTTTACTAACTATACTTGCAAGCTGTACCAGCTATACCAGCTATATCAGCTATACCAGCTATACCAGCTATATCAGCTATACCTGCTATACCAGCTATACCTGCTATACCAGCTATACCAGCTATACCAGCTATATCAGCTATACCTGCTATACCAGCTATACCAGCTATACCAGCTATACCAGCTATATCAGCTATATGCTATATGCTGGTATAGCAGGTATAGCTGGTATCAGCTATATGCTATATGCTGGTATAGCTGGTTTAGCTGGTATAGCTGGTATAGCTGGTATAGCTGATATAGCTGGTATATCTGATATAGCTGGTACAGCTGATATAGCTGGTATAGCAGGTATAGCTGGTATAGCTGGTATAGCTGATATAGCTGGTATAGCAGGTATAGCTGGTATAGCTGGTATAGCTGATATAGCTGGTATAGCAGGTATAGCTGGTATAGCTGGTATAGCTGGTATAGCTGATATAGCTGGTATAGCAGGTATAGCTGGTATAGCTGGTATAGCTGGTATAGCAGGTATAGCTGTTATAGCAGGTATAGCTGATATAGCTGGTATAGCTGGTATAGCTGATATAGCTGGTATAGCTGGTATAGCTGGTATAGCTGGTATAGCTGGTATAGCTGGTATAGCAGGTATAGCTGGTATAGCTGGTATAGCTGATATAGCTGGTATAGCTGGTACAGCTTGCTAGTATAGCTAGTACAGATTGCATAGCTTGCTAGTATAGCTAGTACAGCTTGCTAGTATAGGTGGTATAGCTGATATAGCTGGTATAGCAGGTATAGCTGGTATAGCTGATATAGCTGGTATAGCAGGTATAGCTGGTATAGCTGATATAGCTGGTATAGCTGATATAGCTGGTATAGCTGGTACAGCTTGCTAAAGCTGGTACAGCTTGCTAGTATAGCTAGTAAAGATTGTATAGCTACTACAGCTTGCTAGTATAGCTAGTACAGATTGTATAGCTTGCTAGTATAGCTAGTACAGCTTGCTAGTATAGCTAGTACAGACTGTATAGCTTGCTAGTATAGCTAGTACAGCTTGCTAGTATAGCTGATATAGCTGATATAGCTGATATAGCTGGTATAGCTGGTATAGCAGGTATAGCTGGTATAGCTGATATAGCAGGTATAGCTGGTATAGCTGATATAGCTGATATAGCTGGTATAGCTGGTACAGCTTGCTAAAGCTGGTACAGCTTGCTAGTATAGCTAGTAAAGATTGTATAGCTACTACAGCTTGCTAGTATAGCTAGTACAGATTGTATAGCTTGCTAGTATAGCTAGTACATCTTGCTAGTATAGCTAGTACAGATTGTATAGCTTGCTAGTATAGCTAGTACAGCTTGCTAGTATAGCTAGTACAGATTGTACAGCTTGCTAGTATAGCTAGTACAGATTGTATAGCTTGCTAGTATAGCTAGTACAGCTTGCTAGTATAGCTAGTACAGATTGTACAGCTTGCTAGTATAGCTGATATAGCTGGTATAGCTGGTATATCAGGTATATCTGGTGTAGTGTTTCATGCGAAGAGGTATGAAAGTAATGAAAAAAAATGGTTATAAACTACAGTCAAAAGAAAAACACCTAATCAGTGTAAGATTGGAAGAAGATTTGTAGACAACTTAATAAACAAATTATATGTTGAATTACATCCACCTGGTTATCAGTTTTGTGGACCTGATACAAAACTTCAAAACGAATAGCAAGAATAAAGGAAATAAAGGAATAATTTATTGGATGCAGATTGTAGAAAGCACGATATAGCGTACTCAAAATCAATGGATATAGACACAAGCCATCAAGCAGATCGTGATCAGGTATAAATCAGATCGTGACCAGATAGCAAGCAGTTCGTGATCAGATATAAAGCAGATCGTAATCAGATACAAAGCAGATCATAATCAGATACAAAGCAGATCGTGATCAGATGTAAAGTAGATCGTGATCAGATACAAAGCAGATCAAAATCAATATCAAAAAATTAACATACTGAAATCATATAAATTGCTGTATATATAGGAAATCGTCTTGATTTCAGCTATTTTTGCGAAGAGGTATAAAAGTAACGAAAAAAAAATTGTTATAATCTAGGGTCAAAACAAAACCTCAGCCAGTGTAAGATGAGAAGAGGATTTGTAAACAACTTAATAAATAAAGTACCTGTTGAATTACATCTACCTGGTTATCAGTTTTGTGGACCTGGTACAAAACTTGAAAAACGTTTAGCAAGAGGAGATAAGGGTATAAATTTATTAGACGCAGCTTGTAGAGAGCACGATATTGCATATTCACAATAAAAAGATATAGACACAAGACATCAAGCAGATCAAATATTAGCTGAAAAAGCCTGGCAACGAGTTAAATCTAAAGATAGTGATATTAAAGAACGTGCTAACGCGTGGTTTGTGACAAACGCTATGAAACCTAAAGTGAAATTTGGATTAGATTTGAAGGAGCAGACACATAAGAAAAGAAAAAATTCAAAAAGAATGAGAAAAGGAAAAATGAATAACTGTAATAAGAAATTATTCACAGCTACTGTGAGAAAAACTTTAAAACAATTGAAAGAACAGAAACCCCTTGATATAAATGATGCTGTTAAAATAGCTCAAAAGGCTATTCATTCAAATTTTAAAGGGAAAAAGCGAGCAGACATTATAATACCGAGAGTTATACCTGTACCGAAAATTGGAGGATTTCTTCCACTTATTCCCGTACTAACAGCATTGTCAGCGCTTGGTGGTTTGGTAAGTGGAGGATCCGCTATTGTTAAAGCAGTAAATGCTATCAAAAATGGAAAAGAACAATTGGCTGAAGCTAACCGTCATAATAGATATATGGAATCAATTGCAATGGGTAAAGGGTTGTACCTCAAACCATATAAAACTGGATATGGTCTCTACTATAGTCCACCTACAAAAAACTATTAGATAACCTACCTAAGCGTCCATTAACAGATCTGAAATCATAGAAATATTAAAGATTATTCACATATTCTGCACATGAGCATACAATAGCAGTAGATTAACATACAATGATTTTAAAGGAAATATACAACTTTTTAAAATCATTCTCACACATAATTTCTTTCGTAGATAAAACTAAACTCATCAACATACAAACACAACTGGAGTATGTAGACAACCTGAAAAGAATAAGAAATAGACATGGTGAACATTTCGAGGATTGCGAATGGTCGAATGAAAACAGTACATGCGGTCCTGACACCTGCCCCTGTATATTTTATAAACATAGACTATATCAAGCTGAAATTGAAGCTAAAAATATAATTAATTTTTATAATCTTACTAAATGTAAAAACTGTGTTTTCAATAAATTGTAATTTTCAATAAATTCAAACGAAGAAATGATATAATAAATGACAAAAAAAAAAACTTAACCGCATCTGAAATCTTTGTCTAGTTAATTATTACTCTTTGTTCAGAGTACATCGTCCCGCACTTACGCAACCTACTATTGACTTTTTAAAGAAGGGTAAAAATGGTTACATCAGCTGAATTGGAGGAACTATTAATAAAACATAGTAATCAGATTGATAAAGATCATATAGATTTATTTATGAAACTTATAAATGAACTAAGAATATGCAACATTAGTAAAATAAGTAATCCATTTATATGTGTTAATAATATTATACATAGATCTAACTGTGAAAAAATTTACTCAGAATCTTTTGACATTTGCAGATGTCAAACATTCTATACACAATATTTGTTAACACTTAAGTTATTTAATATGTATAAACGAATGTTTAACTATTATTATATTCAATAGATATATGTATTGTATTGTACAAAATAACAAAATCTAAAAATAAAATATACATACCTAAGAATAAAAAAAAAAATCTAATAAAATAAAACCTAATTTGTTTTAATTAATCTCATTATTTTATAATTTCATTTATTTAAAACAGCAAAAAACTAAATAAAATCTAAATCCTTAAAACAAGTCTATTTATACTCTGGGATGTTGTAAATCAATCAGTAAATTCAATTATATAGAAAACAGATATTCTACTTATGCGTGAAAAAAAAGCAGGCACAACTATACATTCCTTTCTTATCAATTTAAAAATCCTTATAACACAACAACAACAACAACACCACGTACAACTATATTTCAATTTCTTCACAATTATTATCTCAAAAGAACATGCACACATTCATTCTGTCCGTCCAATCATTCGAAAAGCAATATAAATACAATGAACATGTACACTCATGTTTCTACTTAGGTATACGATGTTATTTATTATCCCAAAAAATAAAAAATTTTACACAGGTGTTCATCTCTTTCTTATCACATTTAAAATTAAAGATCCTTCTAATTAAATATACAAAAAAAAATAAAAAACACACAACAACTATACAGGTGTAGATCCCTTTTCTATTTTTTTCAACATTGAGTATGATAATACGTGCCAAGAATTTGTTATCATTTTAAAATTACAGATCCTTCAAATTAAATCACACAAAAAATAAAAAAATAACCGCACAACCAACCTACTCTTTCTTATCACATTTAAAATTAAAGATCCTTCTAATTAAATATACAAAAAAAAAAATAAAAAACACACAACAACTATATAGGTGTAGATCCACATTACATGTTACGCACACACTCATTCTGTCCGTCCAAACATTCGTACATACGTATATACATTTTCACAGTCTTTCTATACTCTGGGATGTAGATGAGGAAACGTGCACACACTCATTCTGTCCGTCCAGTCATTCGTTTGAAAAGCAATACAAATAAAAGGAACAAGAAGAACATACTACTGTAGTAGTATGTTTATGTATGTTCTCGACCACTTACTCCATACAAAATTTGGAGCATGCATAGCTGTAAAAGAGTAAAAACATTGTAGAATTGTGAAATGAATTGTGTGCGATCGGTCTTTAGGTTTGTAACATGTATTATGAAAAGGTAATGCTTTTTAATGTGTATGTGTGTGTGTGTGTGTTAAAATTTGGAAGAATGCATATCTGGAAAAGAATTAAATCATTTTTATTTTCAATTTTTCCCTACAAATTTGGGATCATACCTGCTTTTTGTTGGTCCTTTCATTTGTATTGCTTTTCAAACGAATGTTTGGACGGACAGAATGAGTGTGTGCACGTTTCCTCATCTACATCCCAGAGTATAAGTAGACTGTAAAAATGTATATACGTATGTACGAATGTTTGGACGGACAGAATGAGTGTGTGCGTAACATGTAATGTGTATGATCGTTTTTTAATAGTAAATTCTTGGCACGTATTATCATACTCAATGCTGAAAAAATAGAAAAGGGATCTGCACCAATATAGTTGTTGTGTGTTTTTTATTTTTTTTGTATATTTAATTAGAAGGATCTGTAATTTTAAGATGATAACAAATTCTTGGCACGTATTATCATACTCAATGCTGAAAAAATATAAATATAAACTGATAAGAAAGTGTGGGTTGGTTGTGGAGTTGTTTTTTATTATTTTTTTTTGTATATTTAATTAGAAGGATCTTTAATTTTAAATGTGATAAGAAAGAGTAGGTTGGTTGTGCGGTTATTTTTTATTTTTTGTGTGATTTAATTTGAAGGATCTGTAATTTTAAGATGATAACAAATTCTTGGCACGTATTATCATACTCAATGTTGAAAAATAGAAAAGGGATCTACACCAATATAGTTGTTGTGTGTTTTTTATTTTTTTTTTGTATATTTAATTAGAAGGATCTTTAATTTTAAATGTGATAAGAAAGAGTAGGTCGGTTGTGTCTTTTTATTTTTGTATGATTTAATTAGAAGGATCTGCAATTTTAAATTGATAAGAAATTCTTGTCACGTACAGCTCATGATCAAATGTAGAAGAAATAGTAAACGGATCTACACCTGCAAGATAGTTTTCTAGGAATAATAGATTCTTATCGCAGTTTAGTGTATACAGGATGAACACCTGCAAGATAGTTTTCTAGGAATAATAGATTCTTATTACGGTTTAGTGTATACAGGATGAACAAACAGCCCTTGTCTTTACAAGATCTTCCAACACTTTATTATGGTAATTTTTAGACATTATAATAATTTTTTTATTGAATTTGATCTGGTTATGATCTGCTCGCTATCTGATTATGATCTGCTTTGTATCTGATTACGATCTGCTTTATATCTGATCACGAACTGCTTGCTATCTGGTCACGATCTGATTTATACCTGATCACGATCTGCTTGATGGCTTGTGTCTATATCCATTGATTTTGAGTACGCTATATCGTGCTTTCTACAATCTGCATCCAATAAATTATTCCTTTATTTCCTTTATTCTTGCTATTCGTTTTGAAGTTTTGTATCAGGTCCACAAAACTGATAACCAGGTGGATGTAATTCAACATATAATTCGTTTATTAAGTTGTCTACAAATCTTCGTCCAATCTTACACTGATTAGGTGTTTTTCTTTTGACTGTAGTTTATAACCATTTTTTTCATTACTTTCATACCTCTTCGCGTGAAACACTACACCAGCTATACTAGCAAGCTATACCAGCTATACCAGCTATACCTGCTATACCAGCTATAACAACTATATCAGCTACACCAGCTATACTAGCAAGCTATACCAGCTATACCAGCTATACCTGCTATACCAGCTTTAACAGCTATATCAGCTATACCAGCTATACTAGCAAGCTGTACTAGCTATAGCAGCTACATCAGCTATACCAGCTATAGCAGCTACATCAGCTATAGCAGCTACATCAGCTATACCAGCTATAGCAGCTACATCAGCTATAGCAGCTACATCAGCTATACCAGCTATAGCAGCTACATCAGCTATACCTGCTATACCAGCTATACCTGCTATACCTGCTATACCAGCTATATCAGCTATATCAGCTATACCTGGTATACCAGCTATACCTGCTATACCAGCTATACCAGCTATACCAGCTATACCTGCTCTACCAGATATACCTGCTATACCAGCTATATCAGCTATATCAGCTATACCTGCTATACCAGCTATATCAGCTATACCTGCTATACCAGCTTTACCAGCTATACCAGCTGTACCAGTTAGCAGCTATACCAGCTGTACCAGCTAGCAGGTATAGCAGGTATAGCTGGTATAGCTGGTATAGCTGATATAGCTGGTACAGCTGGTATAGCTGGTATAGTATATATACAGCTATACCAGCTGTACCAGCTAGCAGGTATAGCAGGTATAGCTGGTATAGCTGATATAGCTGGTACAGCTGGTATAGCTGGTATAGTTGGTATAGCAGGAATAGCAGGTATAGCTGATATAGCTGGTATAGCAGGTATAGCTGATGTAGCTGCTATAGCTGGTATAGCTGATTTAGCTGCTATAGCTGATGTAGCTGCTATAGCTGGTATAGCTGATGTAGCTGCTATAGCTAGTACAGCTTGCTAGTATAGCTAGTACAGATTGTATAGCTTGCTAGTATAGCTAGTACAGCTTGCTAGTATAGCTGGTATAGCTGATATAGCTGGTATAGCTGGTATAGCAGGTATAGCTGGTATAGCAGGTATAGCTGGTATAGCTGGTATAGCTTGCTAGTATAGCTAGTACAGATTGTATAGCTTGCTAGTATAGCTAGTACAGCTTGCTAGTATAGCTGGTATAGCTGATATAGCTGTTATAGCTGGTATAGCAGGTATAGCTGATATAGCTGGTATAGCAGGTATAGCTGATGTAGCTGCTATAGCTGGTATAGCTGATTTAGCTGCTATAGCTGATGTAGCTGCTATAGCTGGTATAGCTGATGTAGCTGCTATAGCTAGTACAGCTTGCTAGTATAGCTAGTACAGATTGTATAGCTTGCTAGTATAGCTAGTACAGCTTGCTAGTATAGCTGGTATAGCTGATATAGCTGGTATAGCTGGTATAGCAGGTATAGCTGGTATAGCTTGCTAGTATAGCTAGTACAGATTGTATAGCTTGCTAGTATAGCTAGTACAGCTTGCTAGTATAGCTGGTATAGCTGATATAGCTGTTATAGCTGGTATAGCAGGTATAGCTGGTATAGCTGGTATAGCTTGCTAGTATAGCTGGTGTAGTGTTTCACGCGAAGAGGTATGAAAGTAATGAAAAAAATGGTTATAAACTACAGTCAAAAGAAAAACACCTAATCAGTGTAAGATTGGACGAAGATTTGTAGACAACTTAATAAACGAATTATATGTTGAATTACATCCACCTGGTTATCAGTTTTGTGGACCTGATACAAAACTTCAAAACGAATAGCAAGAATAAAGGAAATAAAGGAATAATTTATTGGATGCAGATTGTAGAAAGCACGATATAGCGTACTCAAAATCAATGGATATAGACACAAGCCATCAAGCAGATCGTGATCAGGAATAAATCAGATCGTGACCAGATAGCAAGCAGTTCGTGATCAGATATAAAGCAGATCGTAATCAGATACAAAGCAGATCATAATCAGATAGCGAGCAGATCATAACCAGATCAAATTCAATAAAAAAATTATTATAATGTCTAAAAATTACCATAATAAAGTGTTGGAAGATCTTGTAAAGACAAGGGCTGTTTGTTCATCCTGTATACACTAAACCGTAATAAGAATCTATTATTCCTAGAAAACTATCGTGCAGGTGTTCATCCTGTATACACTAAGTTGCGATAAGAATCTATTATTCCTAGAAAACTATCTTGCAGGTGTAGATCCGTTTACTATTTCTTCTACATTTGATCATGAGCTGTACGTGACAAGAATTTCTTATCAATTTAAAATTGCAGATCCTTCTAATTAAATCATACAAAAATAAAAAGACACAACCGACCTACTCTTTCTTATCACATTTAAAATTAAAGATCCTTCTAATTAAATATACAAAAAAAACTAAAAAAAACACAACAACTATATTGGTGTAGATCCCTTTTCTATTTTTCAACATTGAGTATGATAATACGTGCCAAGAATTTGTTATCATCTTAAAATTACAGATCCTTCAAATTAAATCACACAAAAAATGAAAAATAACCGCACAACCAACCTACTCTTTCTTATCACATTTAAAATTAAAGATCCTTCTAATTAAATATACAAAAAAAAAAAAATAATAAAAAACAACTCCACAACCAACCCACCCTTTGTTATCAGTTTATATTTATATTTTTTCAGCATTGAGTATGATAATACGTGCCAAGAATTTGTTATCATCTTAAAATTACAGATCCTTCTAATTAAATATACAAAAAAAAATAAAAAACACACAACAACTATATTGGTGCAGATCCCTTTTCTATTTTTTCAGCATTGAGTATGATAATACGTGCCAAGAATTTACTATTAAAAAACGATCATACACATTACATGTTACGCACACACTCATTCTGTCCGTCCAAACAGTCGTACATACGTATATACATTTGCACAGTCTACTTATACTCTGGGATGTAGATGAGGAAACGTGCACACACTCATTCTGTCCGTCCAAACATTCGTTTGAAAAGCAATACAAATGAAAGGACCAACAAAAAGCAGGTATGATTCCAAATTTGTAGGGAAAAATTGAAAATAAAAATGATTTAATTCTTTTCCAGATATGCATTCTTCCAAATTTTAACACACACACACATACACATTAAAAAGCATTACCTTTTCATAATACATGTTACAAACCTAAAGACCGATCGCACACAATTCATTTCACAATTCTACAATGTTTTTACTCTTTTACAGCTATGCATGCTCCAAATTTTGTATGGAGTAAGTGGTCGAGAACATACATAAACATACTACTGAGAACCATTCTCTTCTGCATTTGGACTTTCTGGCCATCGATTCGAACAGACACCCAGTCTTTCATTCCTGGCATCATTCCACTCATATCATCTCGCTGATAAAATTGCGTTACTAGAGATTCAGTTTCGTACGCTAAAGTTTTTCCCTTCTTCTCGTTTGGAAGTGTGTGAATCCCATGCTCAGCAACCAAGTTTTTAGCAATTCTTGCTTTTCGTTGAGACGTTCCAAACTCGGTCGTTATTTTTGAACAACTCCACGACGATGGGGCAAGAGTAAGAAGTTGAATTCTTTCAGATCTACTCTGTGACGTTTTGTACTTCTTTTTTACTTGTTCAAAAACGTCTACTGCATCCTTGTGATGTTGATTTTGGCACTCATTATTAGGTCTTATAGGTTCTACTGCAAAGTTAGAACAACCATCATCTCCTGCAGAACTGTCATCATTTTCAGAATTGACTTTGTCCTCATCTGGAATAATCGGGTAATGTGTCCAACTTTCCCATCATTTTCCTGCACGATCGACAAGTTAGCAAACGTTTTGAAAGCGTTGGGAATTTTTTCAATAAGTTGTCGGAAATATTTCGCATATCTGATGATCTGTGCTTCTTTTTGTTTAAGGGATTACAACAAAATGAAGTCAACATTTCCTTTTTGGAAGCGGAAGCCATTCTAAATAACACACGTCCAAACTTTAATACTGTTTATAAAAGACTAATTTCCGAATGTCCTTAGAATGCAAATAAATACTTTTCTAAGATCATTTAGTACGTTTTTATGCCAAATACTGAAAAATCATATTCTTGAGTTTTTTTATTTCGAACGTCCCGGCCTCACACTCACCAACCCTCACCCGACCGCGGAGGGCTCGTCGCCATTACATAGGGACACGTATACACTACAGTCCGGACTGTAGCGGATAAGGGAAAAGTAATGGCAACGAGAACATAAAACAGCTACAGAACTTAATCACAAGCTGAATAAAGTTACAATAAACAGGAACTACCTATGACAAGAACGAAAATACATTTTTATATAATAATTTACAAATTAATGCCAGCATATAAGCTACGTTTTATATTACAAACATTACAAATAAAATCAATAAAATCATAATATAAGTTAAAATCGTTACATAATCTACGAAAAGGAAAATTACATCCATATTTCGTTCTATAAAAATCTAAAGAAAGAGGACGATAGAGCCGTGAAAAATCAAGCTGGAATACTGAAATTCAGGTTACAAAGCAAAAACTCAGAATCGATATCACCTTTGACCAGATTAAAAACAAAACAAACCCCTAAAACAGTCCTTCTACGTTCCAAAGTTGGAAGTTTTATCAAACCTAATCTAGCCTCATATGACGGAAACCCATTGGCATAATCCCATCCTAAGCCACGTTAACAGAATAATAAAAACTGCGTTAAGAAATAAGTTGAGCAAAAAAAAAAAAATTACCAGTTTGAAAAAAAAATTTTTTTTTAAAAAATTAATTAAAAAAAAAAAAAATTTCTTTTTTTAAATTAAAAAAATTATTTTTGGAAAGATTGAAGCAATATCTAAAATTTTGCTAGGACCAATAGGTGAAAAGTTACACACATTTAAAAAAAACCCTGTATGACCAAAATGTCTAACTTTGACCCCCTCTAACTCCGGCAGTTCTTGACTGATAGAGCTGAAAATTTGTGTCTGGCCTACTATCCAATAGTACTAACCTTTGAAGACATCGATTATAAAAATTGGGTCACTTGACACTAAATTGCCAATATATGTATAAAATTTATATGGGTTATTAAATTTAATTTTCCGCCATCATCACCCAATAGTTGTGAAAAACCATGGGCCATTAAAAGTTCATGGTAGTGCCACTTAGTAAAAAAAATTGCTTAAATTTTTTGTTTTTTTTTTTAATAAATGGGAGATAAGAGTTATTTGCTCTTTCACATTTCTTCTGATAATACAATTTACCCAGATTGTGTTTAAGGCCAAAAGAAAGAAGAAATAAAAATGATTAAGTACATGCTTTTCTTTCTCGACTCATGCATTTCTTTATTTGTTTTTGTTTTGTCTTCATTTTCAACTTAAGTGAAAATCACCATCAACAAAGGCATTTTATGCTTCGTTTCTGTTCAACACAACCGTAAAATTTCCGTTCTTCCATTCCTGTTTCATGTATTTTATTGTCAGTCTATTTTACTGATTGTGCTCTGCCCACATGAAAGCGAATACATGTTCATAACGTACGAAATAAAAACTCGGAAAGAAGAAAAAGTTACGAAATATTCTTTTGTGGAAATTTTCCTTCCGTACTTTTGCCTATTGTATTGTGTTTGTATTGTCAAAAGGAAAGGCCTAAATGCAAGCAATCCTTACCAACTGCTCTTATTAAGGAGTATAACTAAAAAGCATTTTTATGATGCCATTGTTCCTATCGGAAAAATTTTTTTATGGAAGATGACCATTCCAGTAAACATGAATTTAATGACTCCTCTTGCATATTTAAGATCCAAATGAAGTTATGATTAGTTGTGAACAATTGTTCAACGAAAACGATATGTTCTGCTACAATGTTAATTATGAACAGAATTACTCTAATTTTGGATAAAATAAAGTTTATCCACAACCCTGTTCGTGTGAACGTCCTTGCTTAGTTCAGCAAGTGCAAATTACGAAAGTATAAGTAAACACCAGTGGTTACTTGTTATTCACAAGTCTGATAGCAGTGCTCAAACCCAAAAATTGAATGAGAATGGACAGGTAGATTACAGTGCTAGAATAGGGACTTTTCAACGAAATAGTCGAAATTGGCTTCCTTATCTAAATTGCCCCGAGGCGATGATGCTAATCGTTAAACTATATACTCTCTTCTAGCAGTTAAAGCTGATGAACCGGCCTCACCAATCCAAACGAGGAAACCAATTCTAATTTACCTCAGGGAGAAAAATACAAATGTTTTCGTTAAGAAACAAATTTCAATTATTGGGGAAAATTCTAATTACATCACAGCTATAAGACGTGGAAATTTTGATGAGCTAAAAATTCATTTAAATAATAAACAACAATACTGACTGTGTTCAGTAAATTCGAAAAATATGAAAAGATAATAATAATATGAAAAGAATAAAATAAGATATAAAATTAACCATAGATCGAGCCTTAAAAAAACTTCATAATTCTAACTATGTATCGCTTTTGATACAACTTGTATTTCATAGAATTTTCGTAATTATTGATAGATTTTGATACAAAATTTAAATGTTTTTATTTATTTTAATTCATTTTAATAAAACTATTTTACATTATTACATTTTGTTATCACTTTTATGAAATTTGCACCAAAAATTTTTGACATGATGTACATTTCAGTATGGTTTTTTAAGTAAAAATTAAATACTTCATATCAGCTTGGTTTTATTTTTTTCTAAATGGTAACAATTTGACATCTAGCACCCTTGCTTTGTGGCGATTTATAAGTTTCCAAATGTTTAGATGGGATAGCTTATTATCACTCCCATCATAAGGCTTCCAATCGAGGGCTAGCCCAACCCGGATGGCACAAACCATTGTTATATTTCGCTAGAAACATTTGTTGTCCACGTCATGTGAGGTAAAAAAGTTTCCTGTTAGAACATCTATTATGTCAATAACAATGCGCTCTCTTTCATTCCTCTCTGGTTTCCCGGATACAAGTTTCCCCAAATACGGCCATAAGTAGGTGCTACGCATGTAGCATGTACTTGAATCTAAAACGGTGGAGCACGAAATTTATAAGACTATAAAATTTAATTAGTAATTTATCTACAGCGATAAAATTATTGGGTATATTAAAACCTGAAAGACCTTCAGCTCATTTTTCGAAAAGTTGTAATTGATGTAAATTTATCATCAGATCCGAGTAGCACATTATTAAAGCGAATGATTCTGTTATCTCATACGTACATAGTTGACCGAAATACTATCATCTGTAATATCTATGAAATAAAACATAGGATGAAACACTTTTTTCTAATGTTTGTCTGTCACGGAAGATAAACATGAGAAGAGCAGTAAGAAAGACTCTACAACATTTCATGTGACAGCTGCTAGCAATGTGCGTGAAAATTGGTAATATATTTTCTTCCCAAACTTCTAATACGGTTGTCTATTCCAAGTAGTACCATCCTTTTCGATTAACGTCCTATTGTCATGTTTGCAGCTGTCAATACTTGCGTCAGTGCATAAGAGGAGCTTGTGTTTTCTTCTTCTTCAGAATCTTCAGTAGTGGGAATATTACATATATATGTACATATTTAATCGGTCATTACAACCTTTCTTTGTAAACTGGAAATATCTGACCTGAGGTTTGAAACTTGGTCTGACGTCTAATAAGCTAACATAGTGCATACTAGACTACGACTACTTCCATCAATATCGAGAACTGAAAATTCCACTTTTTCACTTTCATCCAACACTTAACTTTTAATTCCTTATCAAATATCATAAATAATGTATTATTCCCGATAAAACTTCACAAAATCTTTTTAAAACTTAAAAAAATTACATACACAACACCAAAGAATTCCTAAGAAAGTCGTATGTATCAAAAATGATACATAAGATAGAATTATGAAGTTTTTGAATTTTTTAAGTCCTGCTCAAAATTTTCTTTTTTTATTTGGTTTAAAATAACGACAATCACAATACTAACGAATTAAAAAAATATCAGGCATCTAACTTTTTCTGAATTAAAGTTATATAGCCTTAAAAATTGAAATGTATCATTTTTGATACAAAGCTCGATCTACGGTTAAAACCGCTAAGGGACTACAAGTAGTAGGTATTTAAAAGCAATGAATACAGCGTAGAAGCAGTGGAGTTAAAAACTGGTCTTATATGTCGGTGCTTTAATATTAAAATCGCATTAAGTCAGTGTAAACACATATTTTAATTTTCTGTCTACGAGGTTGTGGTTGGAACTCCTATTAATTACCATCGCATCGGAGTAGACTAGCTTTGATTAAACTGGCAACTCTTCCACTGTAAATAACAAATACTCAAACAATTTTTCATGCAATGGCACCTTCGCAAGTTGATAATTAGTACACGTTCCAACACACCGCCAGACATACATAGTTGGACGATAGCACAAAAATCGATTCCAACAAAGAAACCATTAAAAGCACGCTTATAATTTTGTGGTCGCCGTGGTTTAGTAGGTAGTGTGTTGGCTTACTAGACGTGAGGTTGCGGTTCAAACCCCAGACGTCAGACATCAGAACGAAAATATGAAGAAATATTTCTTCGGCGACTTCCTCTCAGCAGATTTCTGGCAAAAACTCTGAGAGAAAGTAAAATTGCCGTGAAAAGTTACTCAAAAATCCGTAGTTCGGAGTCGACATTAAACTGTAGGTCCCGCCACTCATGTATAAAAATTGACACACAAAACATAAGTAGTGTGAGAAACTAGGTGGTAATCCTGACCAATTGTGTATGTATGCATATTATAATTTTCGTAGCTTTGAAAGCACTGATGTGAAGTCAATGAACAGCGTTATGGCAAATATGAATAGTTTAATGCAAGAAATGTTGAGAATGCAATCTACATTGCTGCAAGCGATAGAAGAGATAATCGATGAACTGTCTGAAGACTTGCTTTTTAAGCGCACATACCATTTCAGCCAAAGTCCGATTACAACGTTCAGCTACAAGATTTTTGGAATGGACTAGCTGGAACTGTAAGTTGATGTTTAATGACATTATCTTCAAAGAATTTATTAAATTCATTGTTAACAAATTCGCCGTCATTGCCATTTCGAATTTTCTTTATCTCTCTGCCTTTTTTTATATTATTGCTTTTAACCGTCAAGGCATCAACTGCCCGAAATTGAAGTTCCAGGGGTTCCATTCTTCTTTAATTCCTTGTTTCAACGGCTATACTCTGCTGATACCAGATTTATAGAGCTGACGGGCAAGTGTCTCCCAAACTTGCTCAGTAATGTTGAGATCTGGGATCTGCGAACAATTATGGATAAGCCACAGCTTCGCAACGACTGACGAGTGCTTCGGATCGTTGTTTTAGTAGAAACAAATGTGTCCAATATATTTAACTTATCGGCACTTTGCTTCACATTTCGAATATTGGAATCGATCCATTTTACTGTCTATATAATGAGTATACCCTTCTCCTGCACTGGAAACAAATCCTCACACCAGTACCGACTCTCGCCCATGCTTGAAAATAGTCTGTGTATTGTTAAGTAAAAACCCGGTTGGCTAACGCCATACGTATAGTGCTTATATAGTTCCTACTAGAGTAATTGCTTCTTTAGCGTAATTGCTCATTTGAATGAGGAGCAATAAGCGTAAAAAATGTTAATTCGGTTAAAAAAATTACCAAATAATCGTAAAAAACGGCTTTTCCTTATCAGGTTAAATTAATAAAAAAAAAAACGAATTGAAGGCGTATAATGAAATTGTTTAACTTAAGATTTTGACAAAATCTGTTTGCAGCTACATAAAATAAAAAACGGAATTTATTAGACCCCCAAATCTATTAGACCCCCAAAAATAGCTTTCTATAACACTGGACATCGGTAGATTTCCTTATTATTGATTAATTTTGAGAACAATTTAAAAAAAAAGAATTTCAAATACGAGAAAAACACGTATCAATTTTCACAGAACGAAAATTATGATGGCACGCAAAAATTAAAGCCATTTGTTATTAAAAACAATTTATTACGACTTTTCGAATATTCTCGAAACTTTCGTATTTGGTTTCACAAGATATTCGTCATAGAAGTGTGAATTTTTAAGAATTTTTAAATTTTACATTTCAACCGAAGCAAAGAAATACTTCAGGCGGAAGAAAAAATATTAATTTATAAATATTAAAATAGGTATTAAAATATTTCTTGGCAGAGATTTATTATACCTTTTCTAGATTTTGTTGCTGAAGTCGCCGTAGTCTAGTTGGTAGTGCGTTAGCTTTTTAGACGTAAGGCCACAGTTCAGACATCAAAACGAAAATATGAAAAAAATATTTCTTCGGCGACTGCCTCTCAGCAGATTTCTGCCAAAAACTCTGAGAGTAAATAAAATTGCTATGGAATGTTTTTCAAAAATCTGTCGGTCGAATTCGACTTTAAATTGGATGTCCCGCCACTCATATATAAAATTAACATACACAATATACGTGGTGTGAGGAACTAGGTTGTAATCCTGACTGACTGAAGGGTTGTACGTCTAATAAGTCAACAAACTACCTACTAGACTACGAAGTCTTACTTCCGGTACCATGTTACAAAAAGAAAAGAACAAGAACAGAGCCAATACGCAAGAAATTATGTGAATAGGAGCAAAACAAAGTTCAAAATACAATAACAACTGTACAAGACAACAATAACAACTATATAGAGAAGACTGTGTAAAAAGAGGAAAGGCCACTGTTCCCAGTCAAAGATAATAGCTATATAGATTGTAAAACTGTGATAATCTGAGTGTTTGATCTTTGTAATTTAAATAAAGTTGATAGTTGATATAAAGATGAATAAATAATTTATTTAAAGCCGTCTTATTAAATAATTTTAATAAATCTATAAGGCCTTACAAATTTCTTTTACAATTACAACTGAAGGAGCCAAAAAAAAAAATAAATTACATGAGTAATGAACTCTACTAAAAATATTTAAATCGCCTTCAGAAACTTTTAGAATTTCTCAATACAATGAAAGAATAAAATTTAAATTTTTTTAATTTTAAGAAATGTCAACGTCATGTACTGTGTATATAAAAGAAAATATGAAAGTGTCAACTTCGATAATACGAGCAAATTTTACCCGTGGGACTAATCAAGTATAAAACTTTGTCTTACAATACAATCATTTTCAAAATAAAGCTTTTGCACAAAGAAGAAAAAAATACACTTAAGAATGTTTACCAGAACCGAAAATTGTATCTATTGAATCTGTGTAGTATACCATGAGCTATAAATGTTATTTGTTTCTTTTTTTTCAGTATTTTTACGGATTATGGACAAGTGTTAAAGGGGTAATGAAGAACCGCACAAAGTTTTTATATGTGACAATTATTTCTAATTTAAAGAACTGGATAATTAAAAGGGCATTTATATTAAGGGGGCATTGATACTTATTTCCCTTAAAGTTAACTAACTCAAGCGCTTTTGTCTTCGATGTTGACTACACCACAGCCGTTTGTTTTGATTAAAAAATGAAAAATAAATTTTCATTTACAGTGAAGTCACAAATTTTTAGAAATTTCTTGTGTAACAAAAACTATGATATAAAAACCTTAAAGCCGGTTTGAGTCTTGAATATTTCATACAATTTCACACCCATTTGATTGGGAGTTACAACAAATACAAAAAAAAATTTTATATTGCAAACCAAATATGTTAGAGCTCAAAGTTAGCTAAGCAGTCCTTTAACTTCCACGACAGAAAAATTTTGGAAGACAGTGTAAGTAATACTTTTTTGATATGAGGCGCCTCTTACGGGGTATCTTAATCAGGCTTGGAGAGAATGGCTAAGCGTCACGAATTGTATCATCATAATATAATGGGAACAGTCTTACGCGACCAGTCTTATCCGACAGGATTCGGAACATATCAATGACAACCAATTGCACTCTCACACTAGATTGACTTTGGCCAAACGGATCCATGCCACAGATGCCTGTGGAGACTAGTTGCTGCACAGATAACTCTGAGTGTGAAATAGGACAGGACAGGGATCTGTATAGAATAATAAGAAACTAAATTTCTATCAAACTACAGGACCATAATAATAATAATAATAAGAAGTAAAAACCGGAGGTGCGAGCGATCATAAAATGTATGATCTGAAGTAATCATTTGGTAAGCTTAAGGTATAGAGACTTAAACGTCGTATAAATAAGAATATATGTATATAAAATAAAGAATACGGGATCAAAGAACGTCCTGGAATATAAAAAGGTGATTAATAGTTACTATAGGCATGGAACGGCATGTATTTTGTGGGTACCTAATCATCATGTAGTGATTGGAAATAAGAAACCGAATTCTGGCTAATAGAGCCAGATTATTACAAACCATAAGCCTGGATAACCCAATGCCGCTCAGATTATTAAAGACCAAGGTGGAGACATCACATCGACTATTGTGGAATAATAACACAGTAGTAACAATTACAAAAATACCTTGTGGCCATCCTAATGGGGGAGGATCCCATTTATTTTAAAACTAAACGACTCATGGAACACTCTGCTTACATGTACACGTGCACCATATTGACGTGGTGGAAAATGTTGAATGCGAGGCGTACACTTATTGTCCAGCCTTTGTAAACTCGAGATCCCAGTATTTTGGAGATGAAACCTTACCAGATAAAACGGGGAGAAGTTAAGGAAGTAAGTACAAGATATAGGCTTTCTACTGAAAGTTAGGTGGTATTCCTAATGTATGCGCATCACAAGACTACATTATGGCTTACCTACCTATCTCTTATATTTATATAATTTGCGTAAAGAAAATTATTTTAACCGTAGATCGAGTCTTGAAAAAACTTCATAATTCTAGCCTATATATCACTTTTGATACATGTTTGTAGTACATAGAATTGTCACGATTGTTGATAGATTTTGTTGAAAACTTTGAAAGTTTTTATTTATTTTAAATCATTTTAATAAAACCATTTTATATCATTACATTTTATTATCACTTTTATTAAATTTACGCCAAAATTTGATATGATGTATGTACATTGCCGCATAGTTTCTGTCTTAAAAATTAAACAATTCAATTTAGTTGGTTTTTTTTCTAAATGGTAATAATTCAACATCTAGCACCCTTACTTGGCAGCGATTTATAAGTTTTCAATTGCTTAGATGGAGAAGCTTATTGTCACTCGGGTCAGTAACGCTCTTAATTGAAGGCTGGCCACAACCTAATGGTATAAACCATTGTTATATTTCGTTAGACAAATTTGCTCTCTCTTTGATTTCTCTCTGGTTTCCGGGACACAGGTTTCTCCAAATATGGCTGTCAGTAGTTGCTACGCACGTAGCATGTACTTGCATCTAAAACTGTCAATTCGATTTCGGTGGACTACAAAATTTATAACGACAATAAAGTTTAATTAGTTACTAATCTACAGCGACAAAATTATTGGGATTATTAAAAATTGAAAGACTTTCAGCTCATTTTTCGTCTAGGCGTAATTGGTGTAAATTTATCATCATTTCTGTGTAGTACAGTATTAGTGTTATCGCATACGTACGTAGGTGACCGAAATATTATCGTCCGTAATATTTATGAAATAAAACATAGGACGAAACACTTTTTTTCTAATGTTTATCTGTCCCGTGAGGTAAATATGAGAAGAGCAGTAAGGAAGACTCTACAACATTCCAAGAAACATCTTCTACCAATCTGCTCGTAAATTAATAATACGGTTCTCTGTTCCAAGTAGTGTCATCTTTGGCGATATGCATTCTATTGTCATGTTTGCTGCTGCCAATGCCTTCATAAGTTCATAAGACGAGCTTTTGTTTTCTTCTTCTTCAGAGTCTTCAGCAGCAGGAATATTACGTACATACACCATACATACATAATCAGTCATTACAGCCTTTCGTTGTTATTCGGAACTGTCTGACATGAGGTTTGAACCTTGGTCTGACGTCTAATAAGCTAAGACGCTACAAACTAAACTACGACTACTTCAATCAATATCAAGAACAGATAATTCAACCATTTTCGTCCAATACTTAACCTTCAGTTCCGTCTTTACTACCATAAATAATGCATTATTTACGATAAACTTCATAAAATCTTTGAAAGCTTAAAAAAATTACACCCACAACACCAAAGAATCCATTGGAAAGTCGTATGTATGAAAAATGATACATAAGCCAGAATTATGAAGTTTTCTAATTTTTTAAGCCCTGTATGAAATTTTCTTTTTTTATGTTTTTAATGGCGATAACAATATTAACGAATTAAAAAATTTCGGGCATCTAAGTTATTTTGAATTTAAGTTATATGGTCTCAAAAATTGAAATCATTTTTGATACAATTTCTATCTACGGTTAAGCAAACATGTTTAGTCATAAAAATGTTTTCCTAAAATAGCTACAAAATTTATGTCACATTAATGTTATTATAACTGTATTCACAGTGTCATATTTTTACTATCTATTGAAGATTTTTAAAAGCATAAAATATATATAAAAGAGCAATAAATTTTAAACTTTCATAGTATAATCGCTTTTTAAAGTAAAATTTTTTAGTAAAGTAGTGACATTAAATGACACAACGAATGAAACGAGTATGAATAACAAATTGACTAGGAAGTTGAGCGCAATTAAAAAAAAAATAAAAAAACAAACGTTAACGCAACTGTATGGATTGTATCATTATAGTAAAAAGGATTTGATTCAAACCCGGCACTATTAATATCATAATAGTTTGGAAAGCACTCACAAAATCATTTCAATTTATTACAAACTCTCTGTCAATAATAGAGTTTTGAAACAACTTCACAACATTAACAGGAATAGTTTGTTTGAAATGGTGTACTAGGCTTTCCTGAGAAAATCTGTCGAAGGTTTGGAAAAGTCCGTAAAGAGAGCAGGACAATATTTTTTTCAATTTAAATGCCCTTCTTGTAACAGTTTGTGGGTTTGTTCAAAAGTGCAAGATTTTCTTCTGAAACCAGATAGTTCCGGAATGCAACTGTGAACCGTAGTCTCACTGCTACAAAGCCAACAAACTACTTACTAGACTATAGTGAATTCTGTTCTATGATCCCGTGGTGATTAAAGTAAAAGCATATAAGTACGAATTTGAAGGAATTTTGGCAAAGATGATAAAAAAGTATTTGGCCATTAACATTAACATTCTGCCGTACAAATCGGTGCCTTGATTTAAATTTTAAGATGTGGTACATCCACCACCTTAATCGCAAAAGTATATTATTAATACGAAAAATTATTAAATTGAATAATTTAATTTGATAGTTGTTGGTTTTTTTTTGTCTTCTGAATATACAGTCGACAGCACAAGTCGAGGTACGCAATAGATTTATTTATTTATTTGTTAATTACAATACAATTATAAATTATATTTTAGTTATTACGGATGGAGTAACGAAGACTATATGTATTGCAGCAGACCAGTCTCTGAGAATCGATCCCACTATCAACACTCTAATAGCCTAGCACACTACCCACTAGACTACAAGGGCATCCTATCCAAATATATTGAAAGATTTTATTTTTTTAAGCAAAAGTTGGTATAAAAAATTAAAGTTTTCATATTTATTTATTTATATTAGAGAGTGTGGCTTATTAGAAGCTTTGGAATTTATTGAGAAAACAATAAATAAGACAATGCACAATATTTAAACATTCTAAAGTATAACTTCAACTAAATTGCGAAAGAATTAAGAAGTCGTAATTATTATTATTTACAACAAGTCAATGAACCTAATCATGCTGCTGCTAATGTGAAGATGTGATTTGCCAACCAAAGTCCATGCTTAATACTCCTACACAAAGTCCCGATATGATACCAGAAAAGTATTTATGAAATTATTTGGGTGAACGGTTACGTAGTCGCTAAATCTGAAATAAAAGTAAACTGAAAACCTTGCTCATATGTATATCAACAAAAAATTCTAAACAAAACTGGTACATTCAATGCCAAATGGGTTAAATGGAGTGCTGGACCTTAACAGATATCTTACTAAATATTGAGTATAACATTACGTCTTTAAATACTTGGTTTATTCTAACTTCTTCATTTACGGCTCAAAAATATATTTTAATTAGAAAGTTTTCCTCATGTTTCTTTTGTTCTGGTGAATACATTAATGACACGGTGCGACATTCAAAATACACCCAGCTAATGACATTGTGTAGGTTGTGAGTTTTGTTGAGTAGAATTCAAAAATATTTTTTTATATTGCTCCAAACTTGTTTTATTTGACAAAAACTGTTTTTTTTTCTTTTCATACATAATTATTGATTACCCAAATATTTTTTAACCTATTTTCAAAATCCAAAGTTTTTTGAAAAGGGCACAGATGAGCCTTTAAAATGGTATAGTTATAGTTTTGATCGGGTAAACTTGGAAAATATGATTTATTTTTTTTAATTTTTTCAAGTTTAGCTATTCCTAATTGCAAAATTTAATTAAAAAATACAAAATAAGTGATGACATTCTGAAATTGCATTACCTTGTGAAGAGATTGACACTTTGTTTGGTCAAATCGGACTAAAATTATTATAGCGTTATATTTTTTACAAATGTCATGTTATCAAATGAACTTTTAGTTCATAAATTTTCAAAATTTTTGATGGATCTTGATTGTTTATCTCAAAATGTGTCAATTTCAGGTTTGCATGACTGCCAGAAGTCGGCTAATAGTTGGGTTTTTTGCAAATATTATTATTTCTCGTTACGCAAACAGTGGTCAATTTCTCGTGGTCGCTCAAACATGAAATTGACACATTTTCCAATAAACAATCAAGATCCAACAAAAATTCTGAACATTTTTTAAGTTCATTTGAAAAATATATACTATATGAAAAATATAATATACATATATTATTGTATGCTGTCTACTTATGCTGTCTGTATATACAGATAATGTTAAATTTCTGTTCTTTTTATTTAATTTTTTTAATCATCACTGAAAACCATCAAGATTTATAGCCGAAATACTGAAACATTTTATGGTAACTACCCTGGTAGTCTAGCGGGAAGTGTATAGATTATTAGCGCGACGATTGTGGATTCGATTCCCACCAGAGCCTCTGGTCTGTTACAATACTCCGAGCATATGTTATCATTATAATATTTAAAGTTTATTGAGATGTTATCTAAATTTTGTACCAAGTTGTGAGAGCGTTCAAAAAGCTGTTGTCATGGCTAAACATAAATCCCTGTTTATAATAGCAAAATTTGTCAATTACGAAATGAAAACAATTTTTAAACAATTCAAGTGTAGTGTAAATGAAAATCATTGGAAAAAATAACCTCTCTGTATAGAATATTTGAATATAAATCCACTGTTTATCATAACAAATCTTTCCAAAAACTAAATACGCTGTATTGAATATTTGAACATAAATGTTTACCGCAAGTTTATTTTATGAAAATCATTGTACGCAGTACAATGTACGATTCATTTCGGAATTGTATAATTGCTAATCAAAAGCACAATTTCATCATGTCAAAGACTTGAAGTTGAACACAATTTGTTTTCCATTACTTTAGAATTTAATACAAAAATCTTCATTGTTATGATGCATTTGACAGGATGTAATTACTTTTAAGGTATGACGAAGAATGTTAGTAGAATCTAAAAAAAGTTTAATTGCTAATAAAACATATTAGATTTTTTATTGTTAATAATTAGCACATTTTTTTATTTAAACTTTTAAAAAGTGTTCTTTAAACGAAGTTACACGTTTCTTGCGTTTGACAGCTTCTGCTTAAAACTGAAAATTCTTATTAAAATTAGCATTTTTGCCAACTTAAAAATTAAACAGTAAAGAATTAAGACATTTAAGATATTTATGTTTAAAATTTACTCATTGAATATAATGTTTCACAAAAAGTAACGTAAGCAATTTTTAATTCACAGAAGTATCGCTATCTATATATAGGCTCTTATTCTAAGCGCTTCGTACCTCTTCAAATTTAAATAAAACAAAGTCTGTGTGAGATATTATCGAAACTTGTTTGAGAAACATTTGCTTCCATTGTATGTATTAGGAACACAATATTGTTCAAATGTCCGCCATGGCTTCCCTAGAATTCTTCAATTTTATTTGTTCACGTACACATTCATTTAGAAATAGGTCTCGTCTATGAAGATGTGTTCGATGAAAATATTGGTCAGTTATTAACTGCTCCATACCCCGTTCAGAGAATACACGTCGTTGGCTATGGTCGTCCACGGTGTTTTGGTAAAGCTGACTAAATAAATGACAACTAATTTGACAGATGTAACATCAAGAAAATGGCTGCTGGAAGACTTTGTAAAGCAAAAGCTTTGTACATATATAAGCTGCATACATACATAATTGATCGTTATAATCGTTTGGTCGACCCCGAACGACATATTTTTTTGAGAAACTTTTCATGAAAATTCTATTTACTCTCACAGTTAAGTAATATTCGAGACAAGTTCTATGCAAGATCGTCGGTCTAGTGAAAATTGACGCTAATATTCAAATCCAAATGAACAATGAGCCGTTTGAGCTTTTCAATGGTGTGGACGTCATTTAGCGCATTAACATTCAGCGGTTGCACTGACTGACACACACTGCCGCTGTAAATCGAAATCCGACAAACAGGTTGCTTAGACCAATAAAATAAGTAAATTACAACCCTTTTAAGCACATCGTCATTGACGTCTTTTAACAATTTCTGAGTGATGCTCATGCGACATCAAAATGCAGCAATTTTAGAACGAAAATGGCATTAATCCCGAGCGATATGCTGACATCTTCAACAACTTCTATAACTGTGATTTGACGATTATCCATAACCATTTTTTTACACAAAATTTTATCCATTCTTTTCGACACCAAAAAATCGCAAATTTCTTATGCCTCTTACAAACAAACAGATCACGCTATATACATATGTAGCTAAAACAGTGAACATAGGTTCGAGACGAATGTACAAATTTAAAAACAATAAGTAATTAAAATCCGAATGTATGTAGCCTTCGACCTTTAAAAATTTACAATATTTTTTGAACACAAATTAAATTTCTAAAATTATTTTAAATTTTTTACCAAAATCTTTTATGATAATTTTTTCCGCTTTATATCAGGAAGCCGCTAAAATGTCAATGAAATTAAATTAAATTATTTTCTAATTTCATGCTACACTGGATTGTGGAATCGTTATTGAAAACAATATTCAATCCTTTCGCTTTTTTGCTTTCATCATCCTTTCGGTTCTATTTATTTATTATTATTTTTTCTTTTCTGTTTAACAGAACGTCTTAAAGAAAGAGAAAACAACAAAAATTTTAATGCCATTCGAAAAAAAAGTGGCATTGTATTGAAATCGAAAGTCAAAGCTTTCATAACATAATGGCTTCGTTTGTCTTTATAATGCCAGTAACCTGGAAACCGTAAAAAGCAAACATAGACTAAAACCAAAGGTTGGAGAGAAGCAATATAAAAGAGAGACAATACCACAACAAAGCAGAACATTCTAGTACAGGAACATTTATTTTTAATTTCTTTTTCCCAAGTGCATTTAATTTTAATTTAAATAGGAATTTTATTGTCTTGATGAATACACAGTTAAGGCGGTTTTTGATTTTATAAATTTATTGAAACACGGTTGAATATACGTTTCTACATCTTAGCAGTTTCACACAGAATATATCATTTATTTGCCATTGATTAAAAAGCATTTAAAAAAAGTATATCGGTTCTGTCATTAAGCACTCCTTTCTTTAAATTCAATTAAAAGAAAGTGGAAGTAAGATATCATCGAAATTATTTAATATATTAATATGTCCATCGTAGTCACCGTAGTCTAGGTAGTGTGTTGCCTTTTAAGATGTGAGGCCACGGTTCAAAACCCAGGTCAGACATCTCCAACAAAACAGAATATGAAAACATATATATTCGGCGACTGTCACTCAGCAGATTTCTGTCAAAAACTAGATTCCCACGGAAAGTTTCTCAAAAATCTCGGCTTTAAACTGGGACCTGCAGTTTAAAATTAACACACAATTAAGCGGTATGAGAAGCTAGGTCGTAATCCTGACTGAAGGGTTTTAATGACCAATTATGTATGTAGTATGTATGTATTAGTGTTTTTCACGGGAAATCCCGGGACGGGAATTCCCGAGAATTCCGCAAATTTTTCAATCCCGAAATCCCGGGAAATTTGTTCGGGAATTCCCGGGAATTATTATGAATGAAAAATTTTTACTATTTGGCAACATTTATCAATACTAACTACAAATTGTTATTAGAACAAACTCGTCGTGCTATTAAATTGTTTAGAAAGAGTCCAGCAAAAAATTCTCTTACAAAAATATGTATTGGCCGAATATAAATAGTAAGGAAATCTGCCTTGAATTGGATGTAATAACCAGATGGAATTCTCTAGTTCCAATGATCGAAAAAATTTTACTTATAAAAATGCAATAAAGAAAAGCCTCATTGATTTGGAAATGGGTGATCTATGGATAGAATCCAATATAAATAATTTGCAGAACCTTCTGAACGTTTTGAACCCAATAAAATTAACTGTGGAAGCTTTATGTCGGCGAGAAGTTAATATTATAACAGCTGATGTGATAGTGAATACTTTATGCCACCTTGACCAAATACTTGAAAGATCCTGAAATTTTTAATAAAAATTATAATTTTTTTCCGAATGCTTCAAAACACTTAATTACTTTATATGCAGAACAAATTTATAACCGTCTTTTTACTGAAAAAAATATAGAATTAGAAGAAATAGAAAGCAACCATAATGATATTTTAGAAGATAAAAATTTTGAGGACATTTTAAACGATGCAATAAATAACATTAGTGAAATATCTACATCAAACACTATTGTACCTACCGGTTCGACAAAAAAAGATTTAAAATATTTTGGAGAATCTGGTAAGCAAACGGAAAACATAAATAATCTTTTGGAGTTAACTATTAAGCCAAAATCTGTTGAGAGCGAGAGAGTTTTCTAAAAACTCATTTTAAAAGTATTAAATAAATATGTTAATACATATATAGTTCTTTTATGTTTCATGTACATATATATTTTTAACTAGTTTTTAAAATACATTGAATTATTTATTTTTTTAAAGATCTGTACCTTTTATATGTTTCTATTGTTATTTTGTTTTATGTTTTTGATCTCATTAATATGAATTTAAAATAAAAAATATATACTTAACAAAGTAAATACATGATTTTATGTTCTAGGCGGGAATTCCCGGGATCCCGCGAAATTTCAAAATCAATCCCGGTTTCCCGGGAAATGAATAAGTCCGGGAATTGAAAAACACTAGTATGTATGTATATATGGAAATATAAATGGTGTTACATCGTTCAACATTAAAATGATAAAGAAAAGCTACAAAAACAAAAACAATGGACTTGTTTACATGATCAACAAATAAACAAAAATATAGCAGCAACGCAAATTTCCAATAAGTTTCGTAGACTGCAAGTCGCCGTAGTCTAGTAGGTAGTGTGTTGGCTTATTAGACGTAAAGCCAGGGTTCGAGCCCCAGGCCAGACATCAAAGTAAAATACAAAAAGTATTTCTTCGGCGACTTCCTCTCAGCAGATTTCTGGCAAAAATTCTGAGAGTAAATAAAATTGCCATGAAAAGCTTCTCAAAAATCTGTCGTTCGGAGTCGACTTTAAACTGTATATGCTGCTCAAAGTTCCAGAATCTTTATAATAATTAAAAATAGAATAATAAATGAAATAATTTTCACAAAAGAAATGGGCTTAAGGAAATTAAAACTTTTGCTGGGAAATTATAATAAGAGGAGATTTGAGCCATGCAACAGACTATCTGGGGATAACCTGAGGTTAGTAAACGGCCCTTTGACAGGGCACAATAGACTCGTAGTACAGAATTAGGGTCATCTTAGACCCACTCTAGGAAACTGGACGGCATTAATACTTTCCAGAAGGAAAAACGTGGTTACACATATGTTAGCATCCTGAAGTCGCAAAAATCTTAGGGGAGACATTATAAGATACCCTATAAAGATTGGGGTTAGTTGCATCTGTTCACGATAGTCATACGGTATGATCACGTGGGCGAATAAATCCCACCATAATTTTTTACTATTAATGTCAATTTTGTAAAACGGTTCATCAACTTCACCCATGTCTTTGTTGTATTTTTGAAAAAGTTTAGCAGTTTTTACTCATTTTGGGAAAGCCATCTTTTTCAAATCCTGCTGGCAAATAAGAATCGCGGTTGGTAGCCATAGGCCGCTATCCTTATAGTGAGCTTATAATATCTCGCTATCAAACTTATAATCAAAATCTGCATTTTCGACATCGTATTTGAATTTGGCAGGGGACATTTCTTAGTACGGTTGTCTCCCGTTGCATGATGACCTAAATTACGGAGTTACAATCACAACTTTTAACAACTTTATTAACTGTGTAGCTCATATAGTATATTGACATCTTCGACAATTTTTCAAGGTCCGGCAATCGTCTGTAAATAGCTTTAGCATCCATTTATTGGGTTTCAAAACCCCTGTTCGGTCAAGGTTGTTAATTGTGAAGTGAATTATTATTTCGTAAAAGTTTATCGTTAATATGATTATGGTCGTCATAATTAACTATGCAAAGATTAATATGAAGGAATTTGTAGAGACTGGACTAGGACATGTCCGTGCATCGTCGCCAGATATGAATTACGAAAAATATTGCTTATGTCGACGAAGTTGTGGAAAATAATTGGACCTATCTTGTCGAGACTCTCACACGCATAATGCCCAACACATGCAACAATTAAACTGGTCTGAACCGTAAATATACTGATTAGGTTCCAGAGGAAATTCTGATTTTTCAAACAGAATTTTGTTGAGCAATGAAACTCATTTCTCAGTCGATCCTTACGTCAAATGAAAAATAAACGCAAATAGAGCTTAGAGTACCCAGAAGCAATTGTGAAAAAGTAATTGTTCAGTGCGCGTTACCGGCTGACTGTGCGATAACTGACTCCTTTGGCATTCAATTAAAGGACTGGATGGTATGTTGTTTCAGCACAATGGAGTTCCACGAGTAAATAAGCGTTTAGACAAAGTCACTTGGCCATCTAGATGAGACAGTTTTATGCCGATAGACTTTTGTGAAGTACATTAAAAACCATGATCCCGAATGTTGAAAATCAACATTCGTCTAGTTATCGTCGAGATAACGCTGATATTTACGAAAAAGATTGACAGCTTCAAACATTCCAGAGGCGGTAATTTAAATGAAATTGTACTTCGTGCATTGTGGCCAGGTTAAAGCATTGAAATGAAATAAAAGTTAACTTTTTAAATTGTAAAATGAAAAACTTTGTACTATGATTTCAGAAAGTTGTACGATTTTGACTGATTGAGTAATTATTTTATAACTTGTGCACTTTTGTTCGTAAATAATTTTATGTTTTTTAAACTAATAAATTAAAGATACTTCCTCAATTAAATATCCACCATATTTTATTCTAAGGGCCATTATTACAACTTGCCGTTAACTAAAGGGAGGATTTTAACGGGCAGATAAATTGTTTTTCATTATTATAAGTTGGCAATAAGGTAGAAGTGAGCGTTAAGCTAAATGGAAGATCATCTTACTGGTAGCTTTTAAAGTTAAGTTTATGTTAGAACTTGTCATACACATGCATATATTATTTTCAATACGGCAACTTCAAATATAAACAAAGTGAGCAAATACATAAAAAACAGAAGTCCGTCGTTGCCTCTGCGTTTAAATAAATGTTATCGACATTGCTCCGGCACTGCCATATTTTTGAAAAAGTTAACTTTATTTTATCTGTAAGTTGTAATAACGAAAATAAGTTAAAGGTAACTTTACAGTTCCCTTTAGCTAAAGGTACGTTTAAATAAACCCAAGTTTAACGGCAAGTTGTAATAATGGCCCTAAGTATGCTAATTGGAAACATAGGCGTGTACAATTTGCACTGACATTCAGTATATTTCCTGATGGTAACTTAGGCAATAATCCTGTGTTTGTCAAATACTGTAACATCTGTTAGGGATTTGCTGAACGGAACATGTAGTTTTAAGTTACCTTCTGTTGGGTTTCATATCTAATGAACATGCCTTCGCATACTAATTCCAACTACTTATATCCTTTTTATTTTGTTGCTTTTAAAAAATATCCTTTTTTTATTGAAAATGCTCCTTGTTTTGTCATCACCTTTTTCTCATATTAAAAAGAAGTGTATCAAAAAAAAAAAGAAAATACAACAGGGATGATTGATAAATATAAACCCCTTTGGATTTAAATATTCGGAAATTTGAATGCCGTTTTGTATACACAAATGTTGATAAATGTTACCAAGTTATTAATATGTATTAATGTAATGGGACTGAATGTTTTAAATTATTTTAAAAACGTAGTGTGAATAATAATGCAAAAAAAAAATTAAATATTTTACAAAAATATGTCGACTAATAACATATTAAACCTCCCGTCATAATACAGCAGTATTAAAATGGATTTTAAAAATGGATTTAAAATTAAAAAAAGGATTTCAAATACTGGCAATAATTTGACCCAAAAAAACATCGTTTTTATAAAGCTTTCTCAAAGGGCTCACTTTTTAAGTTCAGTGTATTTTTTTTGTGTAAGTTGCAACTCTGAGAGTAGGCTGCTGTTTATTCCAACATAAAAACATAGCGCTTGACGAAAGAAAAACGTGTTATAATTTTATAACAGAAGTTGTGTTAATGTTCTAGTCGCCGTAGTCTAGATAGAGTGCTGGCTTATTAGATATGAGGCCACGGTTCAAACCCCAGGTCAGATATCCCAAAAATATTTCTTCGGTAGAATTCTGGGAGAGTAAATAAAAATTGCCATGAAAAGTTTCTCGCAGTTGACAGTTTAATCTCATTCGCAGTTGACATTAAACTGCATGTAGCTCAAATTATGAATAAAATTAACACACCCAACATAACTGGTGTGATAAGTTAGGTTGTAATCCTTATTCAATAAATTATTATTCAGGATTAGTCTTAAGTACTAAATCCATAACCAACTCCCTTTGCGATTGCCGTTTACTTACTAATAGATCGGACTTGTCAATAATAGCTTCATGAACAACAAATATCATGATATAAAATTTGTGTGAACTTTCGATACCGAAAGGGTTTACATTATTGTACTTTGATGTTGTACTGGATATTGTGTTGAGACGTGGAATTACAGATTTTCATTTAGTTGTGTTTGCAGAGCTAAATGAGTTCGCTTATGCCGATGACATATATGTACGCTTAGTGACATATAATTTTAGCATGTTATTAGTTCGGTAGAAGGTTTCAGGTTTCGTCCCTTGAAAATGTTCTCAATTTATGGCAAAAATATATTAATTGCAATTGGAACTATACTCATAGCTGACAGATGAATAAAGCATCAAATCGTCAAATATTAGGAAAAAATCGTCAAAATCATCAAAGGCGTTCATGGAAATTGTAAAAAAAAAATCGTCAGAAAAAGTACATACATAAATTAAAAGTTAAAAAAAAAATTGTAGTGGGACATACAAAGTTAAGTCGATGTACATATTTTGGTTCAAAATTAATTTAAAAACTTTAACATAAAAATTTAAACAGTCCTTTTAACGCTTTAACTATAAACAAACTTCAAAAACGAGTGTTATATACAATATATTTGTATATTAAAAACATATATGTAGGTACATAGTTATATATACATATTTATATATGTATATTAGAATTAAACATTTTAATCAAATCAGTCGAAGCAGTTACGACTGCTAAGTTTAAAATAATCTTTTGATATAATATCTATTACTACCAAGGAATTTAGTTTAATTTAAATTAACTTGGCTCAATACTCTCTCTTCAATAGCTGATGAATGTGATAATATTAATATTTTTTAATAAATTTAGGCTAGAAAAAGATACCATTTCTTATTTTCATTTCTGATTTTTTTTTTCCAAAAATCGAGAAGTTTTATTTATTTTCAAGAAAAAATTGTTTAAAGTTTAAACAGTTGTTTATTGACACCGCAGCAATAATATTGCATCATCTAAATCTATTGGTGGCATAAATATTTAGTAGTTAGAAGCTATTTACATTCTGAGCATGAAAATTCAGTGTGATATTCGCTGGAACACATTTTTCAGTGCCTTTGCTCCTTAAGACGCTGCAAGAAATACTTCACTTCATCTGATCTTCTTACTATTTACACCACTTACATTCGAAAGAGAATGGGATACAACTCCCATGTATAGGCCGGTGCCTCAACGTCTATTTTGAGGCTTCTCGACCGCCTACAGGAGAGGGTGAAGTTGCTCGTTAATTACGGTAGAGTATCGAACTCAATTCATTGGAGAATCGTTGTAATGGGGCATGTGTTTCACTGCTACCGCTATTACAACGGATTTTGCACGGGCGAAATAAGAGACTTGTTCCCGATAGTCATGTATTCCTAAGTAACACTCGCCTTTCTCGGCGAGCACATCTGTATGTGGTCGATTGGCCAGTGGATAGCACACTGCATTACAGGCATAATTCGTTCTTTAGTTTGAATATTCGTATGTCTTTTAAGGAATCAAAAAAGTGTAGATTGAGGTGGAGATTGAAAAGGTGATTGATAGTAAAGATTTAAAAGTTTTTTAGTTTTTTAAAGAGCTCAGTTGAAGAGCTCTGTTCTCTTTATTCTATTCAATCCAATTGATTTCGATATGGGAATTAGTTCCTCTTTTATACAGTTTTTTAGCTGATCCGACAATTTCGAATCAACTCCCTTAATTCTATATAGTTCTTAACTTATTACATATGTTTGCTTAAATGTTCTAGTGACCTATATTCTATCAATTAATAATACATGTCCAAGCCTTCAGCAAGATTATTATTTCACTTTTCTGGCCAGTTTAGTGGTATAGTTAAAACTATTTGTTATATAGCTTAAGTCTATTCTTATGTACTATTTGTTCCTTATTAGTTATCTTATCTACTATGGTTACATTATTTTTTAAATCTAATTTCTTAATTTTATACGGACCTCTATAAGATTGTTCTAGTTTATGTCCATTGTCATTTTTGAGTAAAGCTAAGTCACCTATTTTAAAATTGTAGTCTAATATATCCTTATCGTAATTGATTTTCTGCTTAATTTTATTTACATCTAATAATTGTTTTGCTCTCTTAAGTGCTATCTCCAACCTAAATTTTGCCTCTTTGGCATAGTTATCCACATTGTATAGTGGTGTAACTCTATCTATTTCACCAAAATCATTAAAACTATTTGGTATTTTACTGAAGATCAACTCAAAAGGACAGTAATTGTGCACAGTTGATGGTGTTGTATTAAAACAATATGTAAAATACTTAAGCCATTCATCCCAGTCGTCTTTATCTACTGATATATATGAGCGTACGTATACATTAAAAGTTCTATGACTTCTTTCTATCGTACCTAAAGTCTGGTGATGATGTGCTGTTGACGTTAGTTTTGCAATCTTGAATAAGTTGCAAAGTTCAGTCAGTATAGAATTCTTGTATTCTGTACCCATGTCTGAAATGAACGTCTTCATCGGACCATAGGTAAGTACAAAGTGCTCAAATATCGCTTTTGCGACAGTTTTTGCCGATTTATCGGGTATTGGTATCGTTACTAAATATTTTGTTAGGTCACATACTAGCGTGACTGCGTATTCATTTCCATGAAGTGATTTTGGAAATGGTCCGATTGTGTCCACATAGACCGTATCAAATGGTTTATTGGGTGTCTCTGTGATAATCATTGGACATTTAATGTGTTTATTTGTTTTTGCTAATTGACATTTGTGACATGCTTTAACGTATTTAGCTATGTCTTTTGTCATGTTTTTCCAGTAGTAATATCTTTTTATCTTTTCAGCGGTTCTGTATATCCCGCAATGACCTCCTTCAATGGGATCATCATGATATTTCAGCATAATATCAAGAATTTTGTTGGCATTCTTCTTTTCAATTACAGTTACTTTGTTCAATATTCAATATTCCAATCTTTTCCAATACTTTATTGCCCGTATCTTTAAAATCATTTATTGAGATAAATTCGAAAATCTTCTCACTAGGTGCTACTTGTAATTTATTGATATTTAGTTTACCGGCCACTTTTTCAAGCCTAGAGAAAAATTGTCCTAAGTCAAATCTCTCTGAAGTAAACGTATCATTTATTTTTATGCTAGCTAATATTGATTTTCCTTTCTTTATGTAGCATTTGTTAGGAAAAAATTTTAATTTATAAAACTTTCTGACGTCACTATTCTTAATTGGTATATAAATTTTGGGCTTCTCTATTTTATCTTTTTTATGCTGATTATTTATTTCACTACTGGTTTTTTGTTTAGTCATCGATTTTGTCGAGACTCTTAATACGCACGATACCTTTTTATTTATGTTTTTAAAGTCATCAATTGTAATTCGCGATAATGCATCCGCGACATAGTTATCCTTTCCCCTAAGATACTCAACTGTAAATTCATACTCCTCCAGATCCAGTCTCATTCTTGTTAATTTGGAACTGGGATTTTTCATCGAAAACAGGTATGAAAGTGGTCGATGGTCGGTTCGGATCAAAAAATGTTTTCCGTATATGTATGGCCTGAAGTGTGTTATAGCCCAGTGTATGGCAGTTAATTCCTGCTCAATGGTAGACTTATTACTTTCTCCATTGGTAAACGTTTTTGAAGCATAAGCAACCGGTAGGTGCTTACCCTCATGTTCCTGAGTGAAAACAGCACCGAATGCATGTTTACTTGCGTCTGTTGTTATGCAAAATTCCTTGGTAAAATCAGGATACTGAAGCAATGTTGGACTCATTAATGCTTTCTTTAAGTATCTAAACGCTAATTCGCAATCCTTTGTCCATTCGAATGGCACACCCTTTCTGGACAATCGTGTAAGGTGTCGGGAATACTCAGAGAAATTTTTTATATACCTTCGGTAGTAATTACAAAAGGCAATAAATCTTTTGGCACTATCCGCGTCAGAAGGCGTCGGGTAGTTTTTGATCACCGAATACTTGCTGTCGTCTGGACGTATTCCCTCATCAGTACACTTATGACCAAGATAGGTTACCTCTCGCATAAAGAATGAACATTTTTCAGGGTGTAGCTTCAGATTGAATTTGCGACACAGACCGAAGACGTCTTTCAAATTTGAAAGCATATGTTTTTCGGAACATCCCAATACGACCAGGTCATCCATGTACTGGAATGCCTGATCTGGCTTCAAGCCGCTAAAAGCAAGCGTCATCATTCTCTGAAAGGAATTCGGCGCTATTTTCAAACCGTAGGGAAGTTTAGTGAATCTATAAGAACCATTGTTTGTGGAAAACGATGTTAAATCTCTGGAGTTCTTCTCCAATCCGATCTGATGAAAACCGGACATTAAATCCAAGCAGGAAAAATATTTTGCTCTGCCAAGTTGGTCTAAAATATCATCTATTCTAGGCAATGGGAACTTATCTGATATTAATTTTTTATTTATTTGCCTATAGTCTATAACAAGTCGCCATCTCTTTTTATCCGAATCCGGAAGCGATTTCTTTGGCACCAATAGAATTGGGCTATTATATTCTGAAAATGACGGTTCAATTATATTATCATCCACCAGTTTTTTAACCTGTTTGTCTATCTCTTCCTTATGTGATTGTGGTATACGATAGTTTTTAATGTATACCGGTTGTTTATCATTAACCCTCAACTTTTGCTCATAAAAATTATTAGTGGTTATTGGTTCTATCTCTAAAGCGAAAATATCACTGTACTCGGTACAAAGTTTTGTTAAAGTGGAATGGAATTGTTTAGGAAAGTTTTTCTTTAAAATATTCATAATTGTTGATTCTCTGTGCTTATTGTTGTTTAGATTTTGTGTTATTATCTCATAATCGATCAGGTTTTCTGTTTTTATGTTATTGTTTTTAGTTGTTACAATGTTGTCATTAGTGTTTAAGAAACGAATAAATGCTCTGTTTGAATTTACTATGATATTTGGTCCAAAAACGCCTGGTGCTATTTCCTGATTTGGTATGAATATGTCATTATTACGATTTAAGAATTTAATTTGCCGAATCACTTCTGATCTCGGTGGCAATGTTATTTCATTGTAATTATTCGTAATTGGTATCTCTATTGTATGTGATAAATTATATGGACGTAAAACGAGGTGATCATCTTCCTCATTAAAATCCAATATACAGTTATTTTTCTTTAAAAAATCCATACCAATGATTCCATCACAGGCTATGGGAAAATTGTTCTGTACCACTTGAAAGTAATTTGGTATTAAGAAATTAGTATATCTTATGTCAAAGAACACTCCTCCCATTGATTTGATTTGTCCCTGTCCTATTCCACTTATAGATGTTGTTCTATTTCTATTTATTTGGTGTAATGAAAAAAATTTTGTTTTTATGACAGAAATGTCTGCTCCTGTATCAACTAGTAGTGTTATTATGTTTTTAGTGTTATCAATTCCTACGTTTATGAAAAAGCTTAAGTTGAGGTTTAAGTTGTATATTCTGTTCTGCAATAAATTTATCTTAGGGGGGTTTCGGAGTTTTCCGAGTCATTATATCCCGTCGTCCTAACGTAGTTTCTGTTTCCACGTCGGTTTCTATTACCATAGCCATTACTTGGTCTTTGTTGGGGTTTATTGTTAAAATTATTATTATTATTTTGTCTTTGTTTAAAGATTAAAGTTTTTACGAAATTTTGTCTTACTTCTGTGGTAGATGTTTTGGTTATACCTGCTTCTAAAATGCAGGATTGCATTTTGTTGCCCAGTTGCGTCAGTGACTGTTTACAAATTTACTGACAGCCTCATTCATGCTGTTAAATTGCCCTGCTTCCATGATAAGTTTTACTTTATCAATTGAACAGTTCTTGGTTAAGGCTTTTACTGCGACCTGTAGGGAGTATTTGCTCGCTATTTCGGATGATAAACCATCCGATATATAAGCATTTTCTAAGGATTTTGTTAAATTCTCAATTTCATTGCAGTAAGTATTTGCAGTTTTACCTCCCTGTTTTATATTAATTATTTTTGCTGATAACACCTCGACGGATTCACCTTTCACAGAGGTATTTAGTTTATTTATGATTTCAGCAATTGTTGTCTCATTAGCCAGTAAATTTCTGGCATTTCCCTTCAATTTGGTTTTAATAAGGGATACCGCGACGGATTCGTGAGCGCCCTTTATTGAGTCCACCAATGACAAAGAGTCAAGAAATGAACGCAAATTTTCAGATTTTCCGTCAAAATCTGGAATGAGCTCTGAAGTAGTGTTTAAAAATTCTACCACTGTTTGCGTCATGTTTGTAAGTGTATCTGAATTTTTTTCTTTATCAACCAATTCTATTAGGATTTCTCCTGTCCCTGGGGTTACTTTTTCTAATTTATATATTACTTCCTCGTGAAGTGTATTTGGTATTTTTATATCCAGACCCTTTTTAGTCAATACATTTATTATTCTACCTCTTATGTCTAAGAAAAAACTCTCAGCTGCAGCTTTTTGAGGAGTAGTGAGTCTATTATAATTTACGTTTAGTATTATTCTAATGCGTTCAAATTTGTCCAACAAAATTTTTATATGTTTGGCAACAGTTTCGTCTTTTGTACTTCTTTCTAAGTTTAAGCACTTATATGACCTGTCGAAGTCTTCTTTTATTAGTCTTAATTTTTGTAAAATGTCTTTCCAGTCCATTAAAACAGTATTTTTATATTTTGTCTAAGTCATTGGCTTTACTCAAGTATTTCTTTTTTAATCTTTTATTATGCAAAGTATAAATTCGAAGCAGAAAATTCAATCCTATTAAAACAGTTATTATTATTAAGCAGATTTCAATTTTATTTAAATTTATTTTGTCTTGAAGTATCTCAACTTCATTTATTACATTGGCTGTTGGCCTGTCCAATTTAGTTTGTGTTTTGCACATTTTGTTCCTTTTCTTTCTCTTCTTTTTTTAAATTTAATTTCTCTTTACAATTTCGTCTAATCTTCTAAGCATGGCTACTGTTTCCCTTTCTGGTCCCTCTCTAATGCTATAAGCTACGTCTTCGTCAGTAGGAGGTTCTGGTTTTCCTAAAAATTTCCAAGTTAACTCTATTGCTAGCCTATGCTGTTCAAATGTCAACTCTAGAACGTTTTTCTTATTGTCCTCTAATTCATTCAATGTATCCTGAATTGGATTTTTTGGTCTTATTTTTCTTCTATTCATATTCTTAATTTTTCTTACTTTAAACAAAATAGTTTTTTCTTTTTTTTTTTTTAATAATAACAATAAAATTTTTAGTTTTCTAATAAAACCATAAGACAATTACAACTAATTTATTAAAAAAAAAATTCGTACATAAATAATTCTTATTTTTTTTTATAACATATAATTAGAATATTTTTATTTAAAAAAAAAGTCTTGCCAAGAGCGGTTAACGCTTTCCCGCCCCACTTTTTGTAAGCTAAACTATTTCAATTTTTTTTTTTTTTTACCCTTGTTTTAGTTGTTTAGTTGTTTTGAGGAGCTGATCTATCTCTTCCACCTTCGCCCAGAGCTTGGTAGCCTCGTCCCTTGGGGGTGGATTTTCTGCGTTGATGATTCTCAGGAGGATGGCCTTCTGCCTCCGCAGGTTGGTCTTGTATCCTCCTCTTCGTTTCTATTTCTTAACCTTCGGCATAACAGGTGATGTGGGCCTTTGTTGGCTTTGCCCAGTCCTCCTTCTGTACTCCTCTATGGTTATTGGCCTCCTTCGGCCATGGGAGTAGTTCACTGTCTCTCGGCCAGACAGTATCTTCCTTCTCGCTACTGGCGGACCGTTTTGGCTTATCCGCCAGGACAAATTTTTCTTCCTTTAAGGGTGCAAAGATATTTTATGCACTTCCAAAAATATTTTGGTGCAATATGTATTGCACTCCTTTTTTCTTTGCCTCAAATCTTATGTGCTTTTTAATTTACAGCACTCCAAGATTATGGCAGGATCGCCATGTAGGATTGATAGTAAAGATTTAAAAGTTTTTTAGTTTTTTAAAGAGCACAATTGAAGAGCTCTGTTCTCTTTATTCTATTCAATCCAATTGATTTCGATATGGGAATTATTTCCTCTTTTATACAGTTTTTTAGCTGATCCGACAATTTCGAATCAACTCCCTTAATTCTATATAGTTCTTAGCTTATTACATATGTTTGCTTAAATGTTCTAGTGACCTATATTCTATCAATTAATAATACATGTGTTTGTGTGTATGCAACACGATCCAAGCCTTCAGCCCAACACCAGTAATGCAAACAAAGCATAATTCCCACGCTAGCCAGCGGAGAATTCACAATAACAACAACATGCACATAATGTATTGACGACTTGAGCACGCGTCAAAAGCAGCGAGAGTCAATGCCCAGAATTATGTTAATGACACACTCGCTTATGTTATTTGATATTCATTTGTTTATACATGTTGTGCTGTTAATGATCATTATCTGTACAGAACATTGTGTTGGCATAAGCGGCAGTAGGGTCTTGCTACAAAGGCATAAGATGCAGAAAAATCATTACAGGTTTCGCAAATAACTTTAAAATATAATACTTCACAACTCGTTATTATTAACGTAAATTTGAAAAGCAAATACAAAGCTTAAAATGGCTTTTAATGTACTAAAGTAAAGACATACATACATACATAATTGGTCATTACAACCCTTCAGTCAGGATTACGACCTAGTTTCTCACACCACTTATATTGTGTGTGTTAATTTTGTACATGAGTGGCGGGACCTACAGATTAAAGTCGACTCCGAACAACAGATTTTTGAAAAAAATTTCATGGCAAATTTTATTCACTCTCATAGTTTTTGTCAGAAATCTGCTGAGAGGTAGTCGCCGAAGAAATACTTTTTGTATTTTGTTTTGATGTCTGGCCTGGTGCTCGAACCCTGGTTTTTCGTCTAATAAGCCAACACACTAGCTACTAGACCACGGCGACTTCAAAGTAAAGAATATGATGTACATTTTTAATTTCCGAAAAACGTCAAAATAAGGGCATAAATCGTCACGTCGTCAAAATGATATTTTTGGAGCTCAAAATCGTCAAAATGACGATAAATCGTCAAAACTAGCCGCTATGACTATGTACACTGGATAATTGTATTGAAAAATTGTACTGAGTATTAACAAAATATTCCAGAGCCTATAGATATATACATATTGTTACGAAAAAAGAAACGGTGTACCATCGTTTAACATTAAAACGAACAAAAGCTACACAAACAACTACGAAGAACTTGTTACAAGTAAACCAACAGCATCAGTATGAAAGAAAAGGGGATTGACAAGTAAGCTAGAACGCAACAACAAACAATGTGAACAAAATACACAGACAACAATGAAGTCGCGATAGAGTTCTCTAGAAGGCGATACCACGAACGTTCGACTTCAAGAACCTTTATCCGACTGATTACGTGGGCAAGACAAAGCAGGTAACGAGTAGTAAGAATTCAGTCAGTCTTGTGTGAAGACGCGTTGCGTGTGAAGAAAACAGTCGTGCTTTGAAGATCGCCGTTGTAAAGATCTACCGAACAGTTTTAGTGCTTATGCGAACAGAATTGTAAAAATTGTTGTTTTTACGTCAAGTCGTAAACCGTGGCACACAAAAGTAGTGCGAACAATAAAGAATTTAATTGAAACTAAACACCAATATATTTTCATTTTGTTTTCAATCAACGAACTCATATTCTGAACGTTTTTATAAAGGTAAAAACATAACAATAGGAATGGTTGAGGGTACGTCGCGACGTTTGCATAATTAATGTTTCTACAATTCAATCATGCATTTTTTAACTAAAATTTTCTCCAACTATTCCGCCCATATTTTATAAATGTAAGTAAATAAATTCAAATAAAATAAATTAAAAACAAAATTATAATAATAATATCTAGTACCTGTAATAAATAAATTGCAAAAATAAAAATTTTATCTATTTAATAATTTTTTTTTAAATTCAGTCAATCATTTAACTTTTATGTCGACTATTAAATGTTTAAGAAAATTCAAATGCCACAAATATTTTAAATTTTTTAAAGACAATCTAAAACCAACCGTAATTTTTAACATTTTAAATTTATAAAAATTCCATTTTTTTATGAAATTGTATAACAAAATTACGCTTTAATTAAAATAAATTGTTACAACAAATCATTACAAGCCAACAAATGATTTAACAAGACACACATTAAATTAATAGCCTTGTTTCCGCATCACAAAACATTTTTCTACGGAATTATTGCCAAATTCGCCTTCAATAGAAATGAAAAATTTAATTATTTCATCACAACGATGCTGTCGTAGATATTCAAATACACGATTTGTACTTTTAATAATGAAAACATTTTTTTATTATTATTTTTTTTAATGGTAATGGATATTAAAAACATTTTTCTGATGAAAATTAAGCGGATATAAAAATGGTAGAACGTGTAAAACCACTTATCATAATTTTAAATAGATTAAGTTGTGTTGGAAGAAAGTAACAAGAACAAGTAGAAACGAAACATCAAAGAAAAGTACTGCGAAAGTTACTCACAGAACTTTGTGTAAGAGAAAACGTGGAAGGTATCCCACTAATAATTACTGTAGAAACACTAATGTAGCATATACATTTTTCAAAACAATAACAACTTCTTTTGAGAGAATAATTTCTTTTCTAAATATTCTCGTTTGTAATTATTTTGATAATAATTTCCCTGTGGTTTCCTTCATTTGCGAACTGTTAAACAGAGATAGAGAAAAGTAAATAAAGTGTAGGAGAAAAAATTTATTCTATTTAATCTTTGTCAAGGTCATTAATGTACTACAGCCATTCACGTTACTCCACTAAGCATCTCTGCCGTAGAGAAGAATGAAAAATAAAGGAAATATTAAAGACCATCATTCGAGAAATCTAAATGTATTTATGTGGATTTATACTGAATTTTTTTAATATTCACTTAAGTTAAACTTGTGATTAAATCTTAAAAATTATAGGAATTAAAAAATTAAATTACAATTTCTTACAGTTTATTTCTATTAAAAATTGCTTTTATATAGTTCACGGTAAATGGCTGTGTGAATAGGTTTACCAATAGAACTGTTAGGGCCATTATTACAACTTGCAATTAAGACAAGTACAGTACCCGGAGGTCGATTGACCCATTGTACAACGTCCTAGTTTCTCACACCACTGTGGGACCTACAGTTTAAAGTCGACTCCGAACGACAGATTTTTATTTATTGAGAAACTTTTCATGGCAATTTTTATTTACTCTCAGAGTTTTTGCCAGAAATCTACTGAGAGGGAGTCGCCGAAAAAATACTTTTTGTATTTTGTCTTTGACACCTGGCCTGGGGCTCGAACCCAGGCTTTTGCGTCTAATAAGCCAACACACTGCCTACTAGACTACTGCGACTTCTAACTTGCCGTTAAACTTGAGTCTAATTTAGCTAAAGTGAACTGTAAAGTTAGCTTTAACTTATTTTCGTTATTACAACTTACAGATAAAATAAAGTTAACTGTTTGCAAAAATATGGCAGTGCCGGAGCAATGTCGATAAAACTGCTAATTAAACAAGCTTTTTTAACGCAGTGGCAACGATGGGCTTCTTTTTTTGTTGTATTTCCTCACTTTGTTCATATTTGATGTTGCCATATTGAAAATTATATATATGTATGGCAAGTCCAAACATAAACTTAACTTTAAAAGTCACCAGTAAAATGATCTTCCCTTTAGCTTAACGCTCACTTCCATCTTATCGTTCACTTTATATAATGAAAAACAATTTATCTGCCCGTTAAAATCCTCCCTTTAGTTTAGATTTTTCTACTTTCTGTAATGACCTCTTTTCGGTCTTCTATGTTTTCTTTAAAATTGCAGCAGCTCGTATTTTTCACCATATTTCCGCGTTTAAACTTCGAGGGGAGTTCACATTTCATTTGTAATAACCTCAATTTTCATAATCCTGCTATTACACTACATTTCTGTGTTAACACACACACATTGGATTATTTTCACTCAAACTTTCCTATGAATCTGAGTATTATCTTGTAATTCTTTATTTCGATATAGTTCAGCTAAACGGACTTATTTTCGCATACGGCAACAGTTAAACGACTCCTGTAATAACAGCCAGGAAAACAGGATAATGAACAATCTTCCAATGTAAAACGCAATTAATAATTACGCCAGATACGAAACGAAACGCTTTATATGAAAACAAGGGTGCTAATATTCGGGCTAATAGAATATTATATACTATAAGCTTGGATAAACCAATGCCTTTTATTACATTGATGGTGAAATGGAGGCGAAAACGTCACCTCAGTTATATAGAAACGTAGTAGAAAGGATTAGAAACATATCATAGGGCGATCCGTACGATGGAACACTACGATGGAACTCGTAAACTCGATATCCCAAAATTTTAAGGATAATCTTATACCAGACGGAAGTGGTTTTAGAGGATTAGACTGTAAAAAGTTAATTACGTTTGTTCAAGATACAGACTTTTTACAGAAAGTAGAGTTGGTATTTCTTAATGGCTAGCCGTGTTCTATGATGTTTTATGGTTTAGGTGTATGTCGATAGGCATAAGACCTTTGATTGGTTTCCTTTTCCATAACTAATCTGGCTATCTAACTGAATTGTAAATTTTAAATGTTAGCCTTTCGCTCTAAAGAATCATACCTTCACCGAAAAATCCCACGTTTTGGTGTAATTTTTTTTTTAAATTTGGAAAAAAATAGTCTAAAGGTGGCTATATTTTTAATAGTCTCTTCGAATCTTTTGTTTAAGAATGAATTTATAAAGAAATTTAATAACAAAGTTCGCATACAAGAAATAGTTGTTGATCTAGATTTTTATGTTATTTCTGAAGAAGTACTTGACATGTTTCCCTTCGAAATGTTATATGAATGCATTGATATGAGCTTAAAACAGATAGAAGTTGGAATGTTATTACTCCCTGATATGGCCGAAGTTTCTATGAAATATTGAACGCATTTAATGACAACATACTGTTGTACATCGCTAGAACTTTTAAAAAATGCATACATACATACATACATATATATATATGCATATTTATATATTTGGTATAATCGGCTCTTTAAACAGGCTCCTTATACCACTCATGAACTAATTACTTAAAGTAATTGTATGAGAATTACATAAGCTTACAAAGGTTTCATAAGCTGACAAATATCCCGCGACCCATACCACGCTTAGACTAATTGCTTATTAATTATTAACCTTATCATTTTGACGCATTGTATTTTGCACTTATTTACATAAATTTAAATAAACATAAATAACGATACACCTCTAAGAGCAAAATCGGCTTCTTATTCACTTTTTTGAACATAGATTTTTTTTTTTAAATTGACCATACATAACATTTTATAGTTTAGATGAATTGAGCAAATACATATTGAAGCACCTTGTATGGTAATAACCTGGACGTATACTTGTTATGAATTAAACCTCTGAGACATAAATATTAAGCATACGCCACCGTAAGTTTAAACTAATATTTAGGCATAAACATTAGAAATGCTCAAATCAATTAGGCTTTTTTTCTAAGAAATTACAAACTCTCGTTTTTTATTAGTGAATGGAGTCAATTGGAAGAGCTACTCGATGGTGGAACTTCTAGTACTAGAAAGTTTACATACATATGCTCGTCGAATATTTAACGTTAAATCCGAATGGCAGATTTGAGAAAATTTTGCATGGAAATTTATATAAACTCAGAGCTGAAGAGAGAAGTTTTTGAATCTTATTTTCAAGATGACTAGAAAAAGCTTTACCCTCCACCTCTAGTATGTGTACGTCAGCGCACTACTCGTCAGCACCTTTGAGTTGTTATTTAAGATAGCACTCCGCTTCAAGATATAATAATTCTAGATCACCAGAAGGTATGTTTAAAATTGTAACATTGTCGTAAAGCATAGAGCTAGAGATTTATAGAAACTGCTCTATTGATCCTCAATAACAGAAAATGTATGTGACATACAGATATTCTTTGCTTGTAGGTAATATTTGGTGACAAATATGAAGTTAATATATGGCAGCATTATTGCATAGTATTTATATATATGTTGAAACTGTAAGTTTTTATTCATTCTGTAATAAAGCACAATAAATTCTGTGTCGCACAATAAATTATGTTTAAGACAACGTTCACATATAGTGATTTGTCTTCTTCGAATTCATTAAAATTTGTTATTTTCATAACTTAAGAGACTTATATCTGGTCTTTCATTAAGCGCTTCCTATCTTTAAATTAAAAAAAGAGAATGCACGATATCAACAATATTTCTTATTTTTTATATAAGAAACAACTAGGGTGCCCTGGTAGTCTAGTGGGTAGTGCGCTAGACTATTAGCGTGAGGGTCATGGGTTCGACTCCCACCAGAGACTCTGGTCTGTGAGACTACACCGAGCATATGGCTAAGTTACTCCGCTAGTATATAATTAGAATATAATTTGTAAATGTATTGTAATTAATAAATAAATAAATAAATATGTAAGAAACATAATATCGTAACAGATTTTCTGGGAAAAGTTCATCCGAAATGTTTAATTTTCCATGAGTAAAATCACTCTGATTGAGTTATGTTGTCTTTGAGTACCGCGAGTACAACTTAAGAAATCCCCCAAAGAAAAAGTCTAACGATGATAAATAGTAGGATCTCGGTGGCCTGTTCAAAACAGTTCCATGTAAGTTGACAACGCAATCAAAATATCCAATATGGTATGAGCAGTGTGGCATCTACATAGTCCAATAAAAAGTATGAAAACTACAGTACAGCAAGTACTCAAAGCAAAGCCACAAGTATTATATGCACATATGTATATGGTATCTGAGAATATATACATATACATATTTATGAACGAATAAATCGATTAGATAAGCTTAAGAATATAAAAATTTCGTAGAATACCAGGATGCGTGGAAGAATGTTATTGTCTTGAGTCTTGGTGTCGGAAAATTATTGCATATGCAATTGCTCGTATCATCAAGCTGATCATCTTGAAAGTATGAAACCATCAACCATAAAAATTTTATTAATTTTGAATGTCTTCGGATGTAATGGTTTACCGATCTTAAAATTAACATAATCGAGCAAGAGTTTCGTGAACTAAACTCCGATTATGCAGTAATTTTAAAATTTTTATTTTATTTTTAGTTGCAAGGAATTTAGAACATTTAAAAAAGTCTTTTTATTTGTAAAAAAGTCTTAAATAATCCTATAACTTGTGAAATTTTCAACATTTAACAATCATTTTCATAGTAATAAATTTTAAATCTCTTGTGTTCATATTAAGTGCAGGGTTATTTCCCATTAAATTCTGATTTGAACCAAACATTTATTTGACCTAAAACATCCCTACATATATTTATACAGCACATCTTCTCTTACATCCATAGCAGAAGAGTTTTAAATGAAGATGAAAAAATTTCGCAAAAGACATTCCCTATATGGTGGACATATAACTACAATATCTTTATCTATTTTACACTTTGTTCCTTTTTAATTTTTCTATTCTATTAAATTTTTTTAAAAAGTAAGTCGTTATTTAGTGAAAATTACATATCATGTACATATAATTAAAACATTTTTAGTTTTTCTAATTTTGAATTGTATTTTTGGGATCTAATTTAGTTTGAGTTTTGTTAATTTATTGGTAATAACAGTTGACAACTCTGGACAGCTGCTTTAATGTTAAAAGATGGTACACCGTTTCCATTTTCGTAATAATACTCCGGAAAATGTTTAAAGTCTAGATTTTAAGACCAAAAAATAATTTTTATTATCTTTCTTGATTTTGAAAGTAAGATGAATAATTTACTATCATTACATATGTTTTTGTTGTATGGCCATCACTGTATATAAAATTTATATTATATTAGTACGCAAAAGTAAATGCGTACTGGAAGCTTGTATTGTATCGGTCAAAAATATTGTATAAAAATTGTTTTTAAATTATTTCTTTAAAGTGTTCTTTTAGTCAACAAAAATAGTTTTTACCCTGAATAAATAAATAAAACCAAACCGAACAAAGTATTATAAAATAATTAGGGAAAAAACAAACAAAACATATTCGAAAAAACTGGTTAAGCACAAAAAATAAATTTGAAAACTTACTTACATACTTACTTAATTGGTCATTACAACCGTCTTCAGTTAGGATTACGACCTAGCTTTTCACGTTACTTATGTCGGGTGTGTTAAATTTTTTCATAAGTGGGCCGACCTACAGTTTAAAGTCGACCCCGAACGACAGATTTTTTTTTTTAAATCTTCTCATGGCAATTTCATTTACTCTCAGAGTTTTTGTCTCTTGAGAGGATGACGCCGAAGAAATATTTTGTTCATTTTTCGTTTTGTTCGAGATGTCTGATCTGTGGTTTGAACTGAGGCCTCAGTCGACACTCTACCTAGTAGACTACGGCGACTTCATTGAATTGAAAACTACCTGTTATAATTATATTACAAGGATTAGAGAAATATGTTATAGCAGTTAAATAAATAAAGTTTTGACCAACACAATTAAAATGACTGAAATAAATGAAAATATATTTTATAAAAAAATATATATGTATTTATATATATCCGAAAATATTTTGTATGCTTAGACTTACTGTAAGCCATATATGTATGTATAAAAACCAAAAATACGTTGTGGATGTCGACCAAAAACCAAAAAAAATTATTTATTTCTCCAAACTTGTCAAATTGACCAAATATTTATTAAAGCATTAAATTTGTTCAAGTGAATTTAATGTATCGTAATGAAATTCTGTTATATTTTCCGACAAATATAATTTAACTTTATTATTTCGATGGAATAATAATAAGTGTACGACGAACCGTTAATAAAAGACTAAATGTTGTACTGGTAGTAGGTTTCATCTCAGGTGAGAACTTATATATATATATATATATTATATAATTGTTGACAAACAGATTGAAAAAATTAATTTGGAGTAGAGCAAGCTATCGCACGTATATGACAAAATCCCTTCGCATTTGACACACACTCTTCTAAAAGGCATTGTAAATAATTAAAGGCGCACTTACTCGACATAACCCATAGAAAATTTTTACAAAATTGAAAATAGGAGAATAAATTAGAAATTGACACATAGGTATCCAAACGTATATTTAACCCTTTCATGCCCGAATTTTTTGAGCCAGAGCTAAATTTTTTTTAAGGACATGTGTTTGTTAGTCATTGACCTAAATATGAAGTGATATTAAATTCAGAGTCGTACGTATTCTGGTTTCACACGTTTTTAACCAAGCTTGTTTGCAAAAAAAAATCTTTTAAAAAAATTAAAAATTACGGAATTTATGAACAAAAATGTACAATGTTGCCTATAGGCAACATCGGGCATGAAAGGGTTGATAACAATAACAACTATATCAAATTTCATAAGCTGTATGCCTCCCAGGTGTACCGGTATGAAATGTGAGTCTTTTGGGAAAATAAAATAAAATTTTTATTCTAGCTAAATACATAATTGGACATTACAACCCTTCAGTCAGGATTGCGGCCTAGTTTCTTTCACCACTTTTGTTGTGTGTGTTAATTTTATACATGAGTGGCGGGACCTACAGTTTAAAGTTGACTTCGAATGACAGATTTTTAAGAAAATTTTCATGGCAATTTTTATTTACTTTCAGTGTTTTTGCCAGAAATCTGAGAGGAAGTCGCCGAAAACAATACTTTTTTTTTGTTTTGATGTCTGGCCTGGGGCTCGAACCCTGGCTTTACGTCTAATAAGCCAACACACTCCCTACTAGACTAAGGCGGCCTCTTACACACATTTTTAATATCTTTCAGCCATTTTGTGAAGCAAAGCAATTCGTCACCCAATTTTCGACTTCACCGTACGAATTGCAGTACTCCTCAACCAATGTGTGTCACATCTATGTCGGGAGGAGCCAAGTCTAGTGAATACGACGGTGTAGCACCTCTCTGCGTAATGATTTGATTGTATCCTGAACCGGTTTTGCTTTCTGTGTAGGTATATTATCATGTTGCAAAATTATAATACCGTGTTTTGTGGCATATTCTGCTTATTTCTCGATCAAATTGGTCACTTGTTACCGGTAACGATCTGTATTAACGATTCCACTAACTTTTACGGGCTGGGGTTACACACTTTTCTGGTCCCACCAGACACAGCGCATTTTTTTCGTATCGAGTCAATTTGGAGCTGCAGCCGAAGTTGTTGGGTGTCCCGGATTAAATAATGATTTTTTTCTATTTAGAACTCTGAAAAAAATTTATTTTTCATCTGCGATAACAATTCAATGCAACACAGACTTTCTATCTTATCTTTAAAGCAAAATTTCGTAAGTGGTTTTTCCTTTTTCCATCTGTCTGCCATTCATTCACGTGGCACAGATTTTCCAGAACTTTGCTTATTTTGTGTATATTTGAAGTTGCCATATTGAAAATAATATATAATATGGCAAGTTCAAACATAAACTTAACTTTAAAAGTTACCAGTAGGATGTTCTTCCATTTAGCTTAACGCTCAGTTCTACCTTATTGTCCACTTATAATAATGAAAAACAATTTATCTGCTCGTTAAAATCCTCCCTTTAGTTAACGGCAATTTGTAATAATGGCCCTTAACTGCAAAATTTAATTAAAAAATACGAAGTAACTTCTTGAAATGCAGTGTCTCGTGTTTTACTTGCTTACTACAAACGTTAAAAATTAGTGGTGTATAGTTTTGATTGAAGCCGCCGTGGTCTAGTAGGTAGTGTATTGGCTTATTAGACGTGAGGCCTCGGTTCAAATCTCAGGTCAGGCATCTCCTACTAAACGAAATATGAAAAATATTTCTTTGGTGACTTCCTCTCAGCAGATTTCTGGCAAAAACTCTGAGAGTAAATAAAATTGCCATGAAATGTTTCTCAAAAATCTGTCGTTCGGAGTCGACTTTAAACTGTAGGTGCCGCCACTCATGTATAAAAATTAATGCACACAACATAAGTGGTGTCAGAAACTAGGTCGTAATCCTGACTAAAGGGTTGTAATGACCAATTCCGTATGTATAGTTTTGATTACCCAGTGTTTCAAATAATCAATATTAAAGACAAAGTACTTGATATGTATACAATTTAACAGGAAGCAATTAAATATTAAGTGAAAAATGTATAAGAATTTGAAAATGACAAATAAAATGTTTTGTACTCAATAATGGTTTTTTACTTTATTTATGTTGCTTGTTTATGATATAAAAGTCAATTACAGGCCATAAATTGTAACCACTGCTACTTGCTACAACTGCTTCCATTGTTTACAAAACTGCTTGAAAATAAACACCTGTACCAACAAACTGGTCCAATAATAATTTTTATGATATACTACAATGGCTTTTCTCTTTGCTATCTTCTTCTTCGTTTATAACGTTTTTCCAATGTTTAATGTTTTCACTATTTTGTTCGGTGTGTGTGTTCTTAGATATTTTAATGAAATTGAACACAATGACTACAATGGTAATAAAGTTATTGTATCGTTTTGATTAAATTCATAAATCTGATTTTATGCGACACAAAAACAAATTACTAACCAACGAAGACTTTAAACTGCAGGTCCCGCCACTCATGTATAAAAATTAACGCACATAACTTAAGTGGTGTGAGAAGCTAGGTCGTAATCCTGACTGAATGGTTGTAATGACCAGTTATTTATGTATGTAATCTGTTATGTTATTTCACATATTATTAATATTATTCCTCTTAGGGCCATTAGTACAACTTGGTTAAAGTTAGGTTTAGTTAAAGGTAACTTTAGCTAAGGTGAACTCTAAAATCACCTTTAAATTCTTTTCGTTATTACAGCCTACAGATAAGATAAAGTTAACTTTTTCTAAAATATGGCAGTGCCGGAGCAGTGTCGATAACATTTCTCAATTAAACAAGTTTTTTAAACGCAGAGGCGACGACAGGCTTTTTTGTGTTTGGCATTTTGTTTATATTTGTAGTTGCCTTATTGAAAAGTTCAAACATAACCTTAACTTTAAAAGTTACAGATGGGATTATCTTCCCCTTAGCTTAACGCTCACTTCTCCCATATTGTCCACTTATAATAATGGAAAACAATTTATCTGCCAGTTAAAATCCTCCCTTTAATTAACGGCAAGTTGTAATAATGACCCTTAAACTTTTCCTAGCCTTTTTCGTTCTGTCGACAAATTCACCGCTGTCCCACGACTGGTACTTCTACACAAATTTGATTTGATGATCGGACAAGCATTTTTTTTTAAAAACGACTTTTGCCTGTGGGTTCAAATAATGCCATTTTAATAAAATTTATTTCTTTATTAAAATTAATTCTTTATTTATTTAACCCTAAACAGATAACGTACGTCAAGGAGACATACACGTTTCTTAATTTGTTTTGTTTTTTATGAGTTCGTATTCTCGGTATTCTCAAATAATATCTAGTAATTGTTTATGATGGTTTTTCTATTCTAAACATTTAAGTGCTCCGATGACTTTCTTGGTAGTGTGCTAAACTTTAAGTGCCGTGGCCGTGCTTTCGTTTCTTACCAGAGACTCTGTGTGTTTGTGATTGTCTGATCGTTTGTGCGACATTAAATGTGATTACTCAGAATAGAAAAAAAGTGAGAATTAATACAATGTTGAGAAAAACACAAATTGTCACATACTATTGCGCCTTTCCTTTCCCATAAACTTTATACTTCCTTTATTACAATGCACTGCATGAATTAGACTCACTTAAGATTAGTTTCTATCGGGACGAATTTTTGTCTTGTTATAGCTGTAAGTAGGCTAGAGACAAAATAAAGCATTCGCGAACGCGATTCACAGGAACTGCCATGGTTTATTGTGATTATAATTTCAAAGTTTTATGGTACAAGCTTGAGGTATATTTCTGCTATCTTTCTATAATGAATTCCGGACATAATTTTGTTTTCTAATTAAACAAAAGCATAGTTTCCATATATACTGAAGAAAAAACTGTAAAACGTCCGTTTATAAATTCATTTAAAATTAAATGCAGTTTGTGATACAGCCAAAAATGGTTGTAGTGACAGTGGATTAGGTTAGGTTAGGTTAGAGGACGTGTACTTGTCAATTAAGACAGTACCCGGAGGCCGAATTGACCCATTGTACAACGTCCTAGTATCTCACACCACTTATGTTTTGTGTGTTAATTTTATACATGAGTGGACAGTGGATTAGTCTTCACTGTTTCTAAAAGAAACCATACTGGCGGTTGTCTTAAAGCTGTTCATTGACTCTACTAACTTTTCAACAGTGGCTTCCAGGATGCAAGGACCCTAGATGTAGAGCGTGAGGTTTAGGTATTTTAATAAAATCCAATCATAAGCACAATTTGTTGACTAACTTGACCGAAAATCATCCACACACAGCTGAAATATGCATTAAGAGTTTCCACAAAAATTTGATTATATCATCGGTAGTGTAGAAACTTATTCAAGTCTTTAGGACCTTGTTTTCTGGCAGCCGGTGATTCTTATGCTAAATATACTTCTGTGGATCTCATCTCATTACACCTAGAGTCCGAGCGTAAATTCATACTATATCCGACTTGGTATTGGGTGTTATCAATCAACTTATTGGCCTACTGACAGACATTAGATTCCTGACGTTACTGAATGAATTTTTTTCTGTTAATGTTGAAAGGTTGGTTACTGAAAAAATAAGAACTCGAGTAGAATGGAAACAGCAAGGATCCCCTTAAAACAAAATTAGGCTCAAAGAATGCATAAGACAGCTCCGAAAACTATTAGAATCTCGAAAAACTCCCTTACAAAATATTTAGAAGGTGAGTCAAACTATTTATTGTGACGTGCTGCTATGGATCTTAAAACGCCAGTAAATTTTAAGCGTCTTTTGTGGAACTCCACCGGTGGTTGGGAAAGTAATGATGAGGAGAAAAGCAGCCTTTTTGGTGAATAAATTCGAGTTTTAAGAAGTTCAGAGAGTTATTGCTCAACTCAGTCCTAAGAAATTAACTGCTTTCCATAAAATCGGGAAAAATATGCAGACAGAGAGCCCCCTTATAATACTAACGGTTCTTCTCTCTTTATCTTCAACGTAATTCTACATCTTGTATATTACCGAGAAGGTGGAAGGTTGCTTTAGTCTAAATAATAACTTACCCTGCTAAGGATCATACAATAGACGATCTTACAGGCATATAAGTTTGCTATCTACTGTAAAAAAATTATCTGAATAGCTACTTATATCGAAATTATTGTCAATATTAGATGCAAGCAGATGTATTCCAAATCATCCATATGGATTCAGAAAAAAACATAGTGTTGGCGCAACAAGAAATACTGTACCTCCATTTTTAAAATTTCCTTTTTATATTTGTGGTGCGATTGGAAAACTATATCATCGGCCGAAAGTTTGTTATTATTTAAGGGGATTTCGTAAGTGCTTTTCAACCGATTTCTGCCGATGTAGCACAGTGTAGTATATTGGAACCTGTATTATATTTAATATACACCTCGGACATGCTTCTAAGCAACTTTTGTTTACGACACAGCTTTCATTTGTATCCACAAAAATCATCTCGGTACTTCAGGAAGGGAAACATTTCCTCCCATTCGAATAAATAACCAACACTCACACGCAAAATATCTTAGTATTCTCCTTGATAGATGCCTGACATGGAAATTTCATACTCAAACAAAGTTAGTACAAAATATACTAAACCTGCTCAAAATTAATTGGCTAATCGGTTCCTACCGAGATCAGCAATTATTCGTTTTTTCGCTACTCATAAGGACTGATGAAATTTTGAATATAAGTGAGTCAAAAATTTTGAAATTTAACTACTCTGATTCATTCGTACTCACTACAACGTTGATTTATAAGTATGAGTAAAATGAGCATGAGTACAACGTTGACATCAAACTCATACCATTCGAAATATGTTTGATTTTTATGCACACTCATTCAGATTCATAACTTTAGAAAAATACTTATAATACTTATAAATGATTCGAGGGACTCGAATCATTCATCAAAATTTACAGTCTTAATTGTTGTTGCATGTACAAAAAAAGAAAAATACACCCAAACAAAAAGGACAGAGCAGCAAGCAGATCAAACTCACAACCATTTAGTGAGTATTTTAGTGTTCGTACGCGAATCATATTTTTTTTTGTGATTCTTGTTAATGTTGAGTTATGGAGAGCCGAAGTCAACAACATGATACCTGTTGTTAGCTATGAATGTAATGAGTACTTCAAACTTTGAATATTAGTAGAGGTTCCATGATATTAAAATAAGTATGAATGCGTATATGAGTAGTATGTTTATGGGGTTTCTAGCTCAATTATTTCATACAAAATTTGGCTCATGCATAGCTGGGAGTTATGAATTGAATTGTGAAATGAATTGTGTGCGATGGGTCTATATGTTTGTAACATGTATTATATGTTTTTTTTTTTATAGCTTTACGAGCTAAAGGTTGGGAATCTTCGAAAGACATTGGTAGCCCGGCCTACCAATGTGCACGATTCGCCGCAAGACTTACTCTCGGCTTGCTAAACGCATACGTACTAAACCCAACCTAGTTCGTCACACTTTCAACCATTTGCCCCCCCGGGACCACAATCAAGTATTACTCCGGGGGGGGGGGGGGGGGGGTGGAGATTCAGCGAGTGCTGCCTTCAAATTCTGCTGACCTTGCTCTCTCAGCCAATCTTTGCTGCGTCAACACCTTCCTTGCGAAAACACATACTGCGTTCCAATTGTCACATGAGGTTAACATCAGGTTAACTATGTTATCGGGCGTTACCTGGAATCCTACTGTCCTCTCCAGGCAATTTCGTTGAACAACATATCGCGGGCAAGTAAAGAAACCGTGCTCCGCCGTCTCTCTTTCGTTGGGGCATTCTGGGCATGCCTCGTCTACATCATGACCATACTTATAGAGATATGCTCTATAACATCCATGGCCGGTTAGTAACTGTGTCAGGTAGAAGTTCACCTGACCGTGTCTCCTTTTGGTCCATTCGCCTATGCTCGGTATGAGTCTGTGGGTCCACCTTCCCTTGGTTGAATTGACCCAGTCATGCTGCCATCTATGCATAGCGTCATCCACTAACTGAACAGGACTGGGGAGATCCATTCCCCTCCTTGTGTCATGTTTCCTCCGCTCTACATCCACTACTAGCCTCAGGGGCATCATCCCCGCAATCACCAATGCTGCATCAGTAGACACCGTGCGGAAGGCAGAAATCACCCTGAGAGCTGATCTTCTGTAGGCCGTTTCTATACCTGCTCTATAGGTCTTCTTATCCATGGCCCCGGCCCATATAGGGGCCGCATATATAGCGATCGAAGTCACTACCTTCATCAGTAACCGCCTCCTCTCCTGTTTTGGGCCTCCAAGGTTAGGCATTAATCGGGCAAGTGCACATGATGTCGCCGCACACTTTCCACCGACGTACGTCAGGTGTTCCCTAAACGTGAGCCTGTTATCAATCATTACTCCCAGATATTTAATCGCCTGCTTTGATGTTATGCGCTGGTCGCCTACTGTTATTGTAATAAATTCTATCTTCTTCCTACTGCTTACAAGTAGTACATCCGTCTTGTGATCAGCAAGTTTGAGACCTATTCCCGTGATCCAGTTCCTGACCATACCAACCGCAGTGTTACATGTTCTCACTAACTCATCTAAATGTTTTCCCCTTATCACCAGGGCAATATCGTCCGCAAAACCAATGATCTGTGTACCTCTAGGGAATCTAAGCCCCAGTACACCATCATACATGACATTCCATAGTATTGGGCCCAGCACGGAACCTTGCGGGACCCCCGCCGATACCGCATATGTCTTCCTGCCATCATCTGTGTCATATAAGAGCACTCTATCCTTAAAGTAGTCCTTAATAAGTTCCATCAAGTAGTTCGGTACATCCTTTCCATCTAGGGCTGTTAAAGTGGCATCCCAATCCGCAGAATTGAATGCGTTCTTGACGTCCAGGGTGATGATAGCGCAGTACTCCTTATCGCCCTCCAGCCAGCGCTCACCACTGATAGCATCCTTTGCTATTGTCATAACCATCTCTATTGCATCTATTGTGGAGCGGGCTTTTCGGAAACCAAATTGGCGATCCGACAAGCCTTCTGCCCCCAGGAATGCTTCCAGTCTCCTACAAATTATCCTCTCCAAAAGTTTTCCAGCTGTGTCGATCATACAGAGCGGGCGGTAGCCCGATGCATCCTGCGCGTTGTTACCCTTCGGAATTAGAACCAGTCTCTGTCTCTTCCATATCCTAGGGAACGTCCTCTCCTGAATACAAGCATTAAAAACTTGTCTAAACAGCTCAGTATTACTTTCAATGGCCGCCTTAAGCGCAATGTTTGGGATCCCGTCGATCCCCGGTGCTTTGTTAAGTCTCATTTCCCCACAGACTGATTCAAATTCCTGCCTGCTGACTTCTGGGATTTCCTCCGGTGACCGCATATCCCGCACGCAGTATGTAATTTCGGCTTTGTGCGGAAAGAGGTCCGCAACGATTGATTGCAGCTTAGCTGCACATGACGTTGCTGGTGGTCGGAAGCAGTTCAGCTTTCTCATCACCACCTTATATCCAGTTCCCCAGGGATTCTCGTCCACATCGGCGCACATTTCCCTGTAGCATCTTCTCTTGCTGAGCGCAATGGCCCCATTAAGGCTGGTCCTACACCTTCTATATCTTTCACGCAGTTCTGCAAATTCATCCCGGCCTCTGGCCCTTTGGAATAGCCGCCGTGCGCGCTTGCATTTACGCCTCAGATCCGCTATATCCGCGTTCCACCAGTAGACGTGTTTCTTCCCAGACATATTACGCCTCCTTGCCATAGAAACGTTGCAAGCCTCCGTTATGGAGCGCATAAGTTCCGTCGCCTTGTCATTCGCGTTCCCGAATAACCGAATATCCTCCAATGCAAGGACAAAGGTTTCCCTGTCAAAGGTGGAGTCCTTCCAAAGAGGGTTCGGCGGTGCGGCAGGAACGTTGTGTCCCGTAGAGCGTTCCCGGATCTCAAAAATGATAGCCTGATGATCGCTATGTGTGTAGATGTCAGACACCAACCAGGTAGATGAGGTCGCCAGTGAGTCGCTGACGAATGTCAGGTCAATTTTAGAGCAGCGTCCATTTCTCGAGAATGTATCCCTATCACCACTATTAAGTAAAACAACATCCAATGTTGCAAGTGCGTCGAGTAGGCATTCTCCTCTTGGATTAGTGAATGCCGAGCCCCATTCAACAGCCCAAGCATTGAAATCCCCGGCAATTACCACAGGTCTCACGTGCCTTGCTTCCTTAACGATGTCATCTATTCTGCGTCTATAGTCTTCTATTGATAGGCTAGGGGGAAGATAACAGCTGAAGAAATGTACCCCATTAACGGTGCATTTCACAAAGCTCTCCCACCTGTCGTCGACATTTCCCATTGGGAATTTACCACAGGACCACATCGAAGCCCTATTGCATTTGCTGGCTATCCAACGTTGGTTTTCAGGTGCTCTGTAGTGCTCGCTCAGTACTGCCAAGTCTATCCTCTGCTCCCGCACCGTCTGTTTAAGTAGCTCCTGCGCCGCTTCGCAATGGTTCAAGTTCAACTGCAGGACTCTCATTTACCTGAGTATGTCAACTTCCGTCGTGCCGCTAGATAGTGTGCGCACTTATGTCCTCCCGTGATATGCTTCGCGTCCGCGTCCGGATCGCCTCTACAAAGAAGGCAGTGAGGGTCACGGTCGCAAGCCTTGGCAATGTGACCTTGCCCTCCGCATTTGAAGCAGTGTTTGGACCAGTCACTATTACTGCTACACTTTCCTGCTACATGCCCGAACTGCAAGCACTTGTAACATCTCCTTGGGGTTACCTTTCTCAGTAAGCGGCAAACTGTCCACCCTACACGCAGTTTACCAACTTCCTCTGCCCTGCCTGCCAGCTTCATAGGGATTGCGATTACCGCCGTCCTAGTACCTCCTGGAACGTTCCTGATCGTCTTGAGAGCCGACGGTTGTATTTCCCCGATTTGGTCCCTCCATGCGGCGATTATTTCCTCCTCAGTTGTTACTTCATCCAGGTAACATGTATTATATGTGTGCGTACGTGTGTGTGTGTGTGTGTGTGTTAAAATTTGGGATTATGCATAGCTGGGAGTTATGAATTGAATTGTTAAATGAATTGTGTGCGATCGGTCTTTAGGTTTGTAACATGTATTATGAAAAGGTATTGCTTTTTAATGTGTATGTGTGTGTGTGTGTTTTAAAATTTGTGAGAATGCATTTCTGGAAAAGAATTAAATCATTTTTATTTTCAATTTTTCCCTACAAATTTGGGATCATACCTGCTTTTTCTTGTTCATTTTATTTGTATTGCTTTTCAAACGCATGGTTGGACGGACAGAATGAGTGTGTGCACGTTTCCTCATCTACATCCCAGAGTACAAGTAGACTGTAATGTGAAAATGTATATACGTATGTACGAATGTTTGGACGGACAGAATGAGTGTGTGCGTAACATGTAATGTGTATGATCGTTTTTTTTATTTTTTTTTTTTGTATATTTAATTAGAAGGATCTTTAATTTTAAATGTGATTAGAAAGAGTAGGTTGGTTGTGCGGTTATTTTTTTATTTTTTGTGTGATTTAATTTGAAGGATCTGTAATTTTAAGATGATAACAAATTCTTGGCACGTATTATCATACTCAATGTTGAAAAAAATAGAAAAGGGATCTACACCTGTATAGTTGTTGTGTGTTTTTTATTTTTTTTTTGTATATTTAATTAGAAGGATCTTTAATTTTAAATGTGATAAGAAAGAGATGAACACCTGTGTAAAATTTTTTATTTTTTGGGATAATAAATAACATCGTATACCTAAGTAGAAACATGAGTGTACATGTTCATTGTATTTATATTGCTTTTCGAATGATTGGACGGACAGAATGAATGTGTGCATGTTGTTTTGAGATAATAATTGGGAAGAAATAGAAATATAGTTGTACGTGGTGTTGTTGTTGTTGTTGTGTTATAAGGATTTTTAAATTGATAAGAAAGGAATGTATAGTTGTGCCTGCTTTTTTTTTCACGTATAAGTATAAGTAATATCTGTTTTCACTAATTGAATTTACTGATTGATCTACAACACTCCAAAGTATAAATAGACTTGTTTTTAAGGATTTAGAATTTTTTAGTTTTACTGTTTTAAATAAATGAAATTATAGAATAAAGGGATTAATTAAAACAAATTAGGTTTTATTTTATTAGATTTTTTTTTTATTTAGGTATGTATATTTTATTTTTAGATTTTGTTATTTTGTACAATACAATACATATATCTATTGAATATAATAATAGTTAAACATTCGTTTATACATATTAAATAACTTAAGTGTTAACAAATATTGTGTATAGAATGTTTGACATCTGCAAATGTCAAAAGATTCTGAGTAAATTTTTTCACAGTTAGATCTATGTATAATATTATTAACACATATAAATGGATTACTTATTTTACTAATGTTGCATATTCTTAGTTCATTTATAAGTTTCATAAATAAATCTATATGATCTTTATCAATCTGATTACTATGTTTTATTAATAGTTCTTCCAATTCAGCTGATGTAACCATTTTTCCCCTTCCTTAAAAAGTCAATAGTAGGTTGCGTAAGTGCGGGACGATGTACTCTGAACAAAGAGTAATAATTAACTAAACAAAGATTTCAGATGTGGTTAAGTGTTTTTTTTTTTGTCATTTATTATATCATTTCTTCGTTTGAATTTATTGAAAATTACAATTTATTGAAAACACAGTTTTTACATTTAGTAAGATTATAAAAATTAATTATATTTTTAGCTTCAATTTCAGCTTGATATAGTCTATGTTTATAAAATATACAGGGGCAGGTGTCAGGACCGCATGTACTGTTTTCATTCGACCATTCGCAATCCTCGAAATGTTCACCATGTCTATTTCTTATTCTTTTCAGGTTGTCTACATACTCCAGTTGTGTTTGTATGTTGATGAGTTTAGTTTTATCTACGTCAGAAATTATGTGTGAGAATGATTTTAAAAAGTTGTATATTTCCTTTAAAATCATTGTATGTTAATCTACTGCTATTGTATGCTCATGTGCAGAATATGTGAATAATCTTTAATATTTATATGATTTCAGATCTGTTAATGGACGCTTAGGTAGGTCATCTAATAGTTTTTTGTAGGTGGACTATAGTAGAGACCATATCCAGTTTTATATGGTTTGAGGTACAACCCTTTACCCATTGCAATTGATTCCATATATCTATTATGACGGTTAGCTTCAGCCAATTGTTCTTTTCCATTTTTGATAGCATTTACTGCTTTAACAATAGCGGATCCTCCACTTACCAAACCACTAAGCGCTGACAATGCTGTTAGTACGGGAATAAGTGGAAGAAATCCTCCAATTTTCGGTACAGGTATAACTCTCGGTATTATAATGTCTGCTCGCTTTTTCCCTTTAAAATTTGAATGAATAGCCTTTTGAGCTATTTTAACAGCATCATTTATATCAAGGGGTTTCTGTTCTTTCAATTGTTTTAAAGTTTTTCTCACAGTAGCTGTGAATAATTTCTTATTACAGTTATTCATTTTTCCTTTTCTCATTCTTTTTGAATTTTTTCTTTTCTTATGTGTCTGCTCCTTCAAACCTAATCCAAATTTCACTTTAGCTTTCATAGCGTTTGTCACAAACCACGCGTTAGCACGTTCTTTAATATCACTATCTTTAGATTTAACTCGTTGCCAGGCTTTTTCAGCTAATATTTGATCTGCTTGATGTCTTGTGTCTATATCTTTTGATTGTGAATATGCAATATCGTGCTCTCTACAAGCTGCGTCTAATAAATTTATACCCTTATCTCCTCTGGCTAAACGTTTTTCAAGTTTTGTACCAGGTCCACAAAACTGATAACCAGGTAGATGTAATTCAACAGGTACTTTATTTATTGAGTTGTTTACAAATCCTCTTCTCATCCTACACTGGCTGAGGTTTTGTTTTGACCCTAGATTATAACAATTTTTTTTTCATTACTTTTATACCTCTTCGCAAAAATAGCTGAAATCAAGACGATCTCCTATATATACAGCAATTTATATGATTTCAGTATGTTAATTTTTTGATATTGATTTTGATCTGCTTTGTATCTGATCACGATCTACTTTACATCTGATCACGATCTGCTTTGTATCTGATTATGATCTGCTTTGTATCTGATTACGATCTGCTTTATATCTGATCACGAACTGCTTGCTATCTGGTCACGATCTGATTTATACCTGATCACGATCTGCTTGATGGCTTGTGTCTATATCCATTGATTTTGAGTACGCTATATCGTGCTTTCTACAATCTGCATCCAATAAATTATTCCTTTATTTCCTTTATTCTTGCTATTCGTTTTGAAGTTTTGTATCAGGTCCACAAAACTGATAACCAGGTGGATGTAATTCAACATATAATTTGTTTATTAAGTTGTCTACAAATCTTCTTCCAATCTTACACTGATTAGGTGTTTTTCTTTTGACTGTAGTTTATAACCATTTTTTTTTCATTACTTTCATACCTCTTCGCATGAAACACTACACCAGCTATACTAGCAAGCTGTACTAGCTATACTAGCAAGCTATACAATCTGTACTAGCTATACTAGCAAGCTGTAATAGCTATACAATCTTTACTAGCTATACTAGCAAGCTGTACCAGCTTTAGCAAGCTGTACCAGCTATACCAGCTATATCAGCTATATCAGCTATACCAGCTATATCAGCTATATCAGCTATACCAGCTATACCTGCTATACCAGCTATATCAGCTATACCAGCTATACCTGCTATAACAGCTATACCAGCTATATCAGCTACACCAGCTATACTAGCAAGCTGTACTAGCTATACTAGCAAGCTATACAATCTGTACTAGCTATACTAGCAAGCTGTACTAGCTATACTAGCAAGCTATACAATCTGTACTAGCTATACTAGCAAGCTGTAGTAGCTATACAATCTTTACTAACTATACTAGCAAGCTGTACCAGCTTTAGCAAGCTGTACCAGCTATACCAGCTATATCAGCTATATCAGCTATACCAGCTATATCAGCTATATCAGCTATACCAGCTACTACTCTACTCTACCTACTCTTTCTAATCACATTTAAAATTAAAGATCCTTCTAATTAAATATACAAAAAAAAAAAATAAAAAAAACGATCATACACATTACATGTTACGCACACACTCATTCTGTCCGTCCAAACATTCGTACATACGTATATACATTTTCACATTACAGTCTACTTGTACTCTGGGATGTAGATGAGGAAACGTGCACACACTCATTCTGTCCGTCCAACCATGCGTTTGAAAAGCAATACAAATAAAATGAACAAGAAAAAGCAGGTATGATCCCAAATTTGTAGGGAAAAATTGAAAATAAAAATGATTTAATTCTTTTCCAGATATGCATTCTCACAAATTTTAAAACACACACACACACATACACATTAAAAAGCAATACCTTTTCATAATACATGTTACAAACCTAAAGACCGATCGCACACAATTCATTTAACAATTCAATTCATAACTCCCAGCTATGCATAATCCCAAATTGTAACACACACACACACACACACACGTACGCACACATATAATACATTATCCGTGTGGTAGCGGATTAGAATACTACCATAGTGGTTCCCTGCTTGTCGTAAAAGGCGACTAAATGGGAGGGCAAAGGTAGAGGGTGCGGATGAAAAGTCTGGCATATACCCAATGACACTGATGCTTTAAAGCGAAACAATGCCGCTCAAAGTATTGAACTACCGTGGTATCACGATAGCACCGTGGGAATCATATACCAGCATGCGTGCAAGCACGCACCCAACGGATGTGGACGATCGGAGCCTAGTCGTATAGGCATCAGAATTGATTCCAGTAAGATTCTGATTATGGTATACTGGACTACACTACTATTTGGATTTAATGACATGGGCTGGTGGATGGGGTATTCTGTTACCAATATGTGCTGGAGTGAAATCTGGTACAGACGGCTTTCAGGCTAATACACCATCTGTCTCCGTCCCGTTAAAACCTGGCAAGCCTTGGAGAACGATCTTGGACTCGTCCCGTTGAGTTGGGGTGTAGGGGCAGTTAAGAATTTCTTCTGTTTAGCTCCCGGTCTGGCTCTGAACACAAGCTCTCATGAGGACTTGTGTCAACCCTCGCATGGCCTCCCTGCATTGCAAAGATAACCATGGGACCACAATAAGGGTAACTACACAACGAATCCAAGATAACGGCTCCAAGTTGGGACCCAATAAAATGGAATACAACACAAGCAACAATTTATATAACTGTACAGGCGCTACTTCTCCAGCCGGCACCGAGGGTGCAAAGGAGACCCAGCAGGACAGCCCTTTCCTGAATCCTTTCCGGAGGGCTTCGAGGTTACTCCACTCACCACCGCTGAAGCAGAACGGCGAGAGATCTCGCTCGTCACCACCGGAGTTACAGAGGAGCAAAGCTCCTGAAAAGGAGGTGGATGATTTCACCAAGTTAGGCGACAGAATCTCGGAACTCGTGGAGATGATGGGCGGAGGAAGGAGGTCCATCCACCAAGCGATGCGCGATCTAGTAGCTTCTATATCGTCACTATACCAGCAAGCCGCTAAGGATAAAGTTGCGGAACAGGAGGTAAAGGTCAGAACCAATGACAGAAGCACACAGACGATCATGCAACAAGGGACACCTTGTGCTTCCAAAAGGCAGAGGGATGAATTGGAAAAACCTAGGAAAACACCTCCAAAGAAGACCAGGACAACCCGTCCTCGTGGACTAGTCAAGCCTGCCGCTGAGGTTAGGAATAGTGACTCGCCTGGGAGACCAGCAACTGCTACGAACCAGACTATGGTAGTGCCCGCAGCAACAGAGGAAAACACCCAGGAGCACAATGAGTGGATCGTGAAAACTAGGAAGCGCAGAAAACCTCCAAGACCAGACGCAGTGATAATAAAGCCAACCGAGAAACTATCGTTTGCGGACATTCTAAGGAAGGTAAGGAATGCCCCGGAGCTTAAATCAGTTGGCGAGGATGTCCAGCTTGTGAAGAAGACACAAAGGGGCGAAATCCTTCTGGAGTTTAGAAGATCGGCAGAGGTGGCTACTGAGATGCACCGTTCTAAGCTAAGGAGCTTATTGGCCGAAGAGATAGAGGTCAGAACGATAACTGAGGAGGCTACATTCGAACTAAGATACCTGGATGAAGTAACAACTGAGGAGGAAATAATCGCCGCATGGAGGGACCAAATCGGGGAAATACAACCGTCGGCTCTCAAGACGATCAGAAACGTTCCAGGAGGTACTAGGACGGCGGTAATCGCAATCCCTATGAAGCTGGCAGGCAGGGCAGAGGAAGTTGGTAAACTGCGTGTAGGGTGGACAGTTTGCCGCTTACTGAGAAAGGTAACCCCAAGGAGATGTTACAAGTGCTTGCAGTTCGGGCATGTAGCAGGGAAGTGTAGCAGTAATAGTGACTGGTCCAAACACTGCTTCAAATGCGGAGGGCAAGGTCACATTGCCAAGGCTTGCGACCGTGACCCTCACTGCCTTCTTTGTAGAGGCGATCCGGATGCGGACGCGAAGCATATCACGGGAGGACATAATTGCGCACACTATCTAGCGGCACGACGGAAGTTGACATACTCAGGTAAATGAGAGTCCTGCAGTTGAACTTGAACCATTGCGAAGCGGCGCAGGAGCTACTTAAACAGACGGTGCGGGAGCAGAGGATAGACTTGGCAGTACTGAGCGAGCACTACAGAGCACCTGAAAACCAACGCTGGATAGCCAGCAAATGCAATAGGGCTTCGATGTGGTCCTGTGGTAAATTCCCAATGGGAAATGTCGACGACAGGTGGGAGAGCTTTGTGAAATGCACCGTTAATGGGGTACATTTCTTCAGCTGTTATCTTCCCCCTAGCCTATCAATAGAAGACTATAGACGCAGAATAGATGACATCGTTAAGGAAGCAAGGAACGTGAGACCTGTGGTAATTGCCGGGGATTTCAATGCTTGGGCTGTTGAATGGGGCTCGCCATTCACTAATCCAAGAGGAGAATGCCTACTCGACGCACTTGCAACATTGGAGGTAGTTTTACTTAATAGTGGTGATAGGGATACATTCTCGAGAAATGGACGCTGCTCTAAAATTGACCTGACATTCGTCAGCGACTCACTGGCGACCTCATCTACCTGGTTGGTGTCTGACATCTACACACATAGCGATCATCAGGCTATCATTTTTGAGATCCGGGAACGCTCTACGGGACACAACGTTCCTGCCGCACCGCCGAACCCTCTTTGGAAGGACTCCACCTTTGACAGGGAAACCTTTGTCCTCGCATTGGAGGATATTCGGTTATTCGGGAACGCGAATGACAAGGCGAAGGAACTTATGCGCTCCATAACGGAGGCTTGCAACGTTTCTATGGCAAGGAGGCGTAATATGTCTGGGAAGAAACACGTCTACTGGTGGAACGCGGATATAGCGGATCTGAGGCGTAAATGCAACCGCGCACGGCGGCTATTCCAAAGGGCCAGAGGCCGGGATGAATTTGCAGAACTGCGTGAAAGATATAGAAGGAGTAGGACCAGCCTTAATGGGGCCATTGCGCTCAGCAAGAGAAGATGCTACAGGGAAATGTGCGCCGATGTGGACGAGAATCCCTGGGGAACTGGATATAAGGTGGTGATGAGAAAGCTGAACTGCTTCCGACCACCAGCAACGTCATGTGCAGCTAAGCTGCAATCAATCGTTGCGGACCTTTTTCCGCACAAAGCCGAAATTACATACTGCGTGCGGGATATGCGGTCACCGGAGGAAATCCCAGAAGTCAGCAGGCAGGAATTGGAATCAGTCTGTGGGGAAATGAAACTTAACAAAGCACCGGGGATCGACGGGATCCCAAACATTGCGCTTAAGGCGGCCATTGAAAGTAATACTGAGCTGTTTAGACAAGTTTTTAATGCTTGTATTCAGGAGAGGACGTTCCCTAGGATATGGAAGAGACAGAGACTGGTTCTAATTCCGAAGGGTAACAACGCGCAGGATGCATCGGGCTACCGCCCGCTCTGTATGATCGACACAGCTGGAAAACTTTTGGAGAGGATAATTTGTAGGAGACTGGAAGCATTCCTAGGGGCAGAAGGCTTGTCGGATCGCCAATTTGGTTTCCGAAAAGCCCGTTCCACAATAGATGCAATAGAGATGGTTATGACAATAGCAAAGGATGCTATCAGTGGTGAGCGCTGGCTGGAGGGCGATAAGGAGTACTGCGCTATCATCACCCTGGACGTCAAGAACGCATTCAACTCTGCGGATTGGGATGCCACTCTAACAGCCCTAGATGGAAAGGATGTACCGAACTACTTGATGGAACTTATTAAGGACTACTTTAAGGATAGAGTGCTCTTATATGACACAGATGATGGCAGGAAGACGTATGCGGTATCGGCGGGGGTCCCACAAGGTTCCGTGCTGGGCCCAATACTATGGAATGTCATGTATGATGGTGTACTGGGGCTTAGATTCCCTAGAGGTACACAGATCATTGGTTTTGCGGACGATATTGCCCTGGTGATAAGGGGAAAACATTTAGATGAATTAGTGAGAACATGTAACACTGCGGTTGGTATGGTCAGGAACTGGATCACGGGAATAGGTCTCCAACTTGCTGATCACAAGACGGATGTACTACTTGTAAGCAGTAGGAAGAAGATAGAATTTATTACAATAACAGTAGGCGACCAGCGCATAACACCAAAGCAGGCGATTAAATATCTGGGAGTAATGATTGATAACAGGCTCACGTTTAGGGAACACCTGACGTACGTCGGTGGAAAGTGTGCGGCGACATCATGTGCACTTGCCCGATTAATGCCTAACCTTGGAGGCCCAAAACAAGAGAGGAGGCGGTTACTGATGAAGGTAGTGACTTCGATCGCTATATATGCGGCCCCTATATGGGCCGGGGCCATGAATAAGAAGACCTATAGAGCAGGTATAGAAACGGCCTACAGGAGATCAGCTCTCAGGGTGATTTCTTCCTTCCGCACGGTGTCTACTGATGCAGCATTGGTGATTGCGGGGATGATGCCCCTGAGGCTAGTAGTGGATGTAGAGCGGAGGAAACATGACACAAGGAGGGGAATGGATCTCCCCAGTCCTGTTCAGTTAGTGGATGACGCTATGCATAGATGGCAGCATGACTGGGTCAATTCAACCAAGGGAAGGTGGACACACAGACTCATACCGAGCATAGGCGAATGGACCAAAAGGAGACACGGTCAGGTGAACTTCTACCTGACACAGTTACTAACCGGCCATGGATGTTATAGAGCATATCTCTATAAGTATGGTCATGATGTAGGCGAGGCATGCCCAGAATGCCCCAATGAAAGGGAGACGGCGGAGCACGTTTTCTTTACTTGCCCGCGATATGTTGTTCAACGAAATTGCCTGGAGAGGACAGTAGGATTCCAGGTAACGCCCGATAACATAGTTAACCTGATGTTAACCTCATGTGACAATTGGAACGCAGTATGTGTTTTCGCAAGGAAGGTGTTGACGCAGCAAAGATTGGCTGAGAGAGCAAGGTCAGCAGAATTTGAAGGCAGCAATCGCTGAATCTCCACCCCCCCGAAGTAATACTTGATTGTGGTCCCGGGGGGGGCAAATGGCTGAAAGTGTGACGAACTAGGTTGGGTTTAGTACGTATGCGTTTAGCAAGCCGAGAGTAAGTCTTGCGGCGAATCGTGCACATTGGTAGGCCGGGCTACCAATGTCTTTCGAAGATTCCCAACCTTTAGCTCGTAAAGCTATAAAAAAAAAAAAAAAAAAAAAAATATAATACATGTTCCCGCTTTGACGAGGAGACGTATAGATTGATGTTGTCGTCTTTTCATACGACTGGCAGCACGGTCGAAGAATTAGTGAGTGGCGTATACCAAATGCTCAACACTGCATGTGATGCTGCTATGCCTAGGAGAACTGTGTGTAGGGGACGTTCCCCCTGCTACTGGTGGAATGACGAAATTCGAAGACTGCGGTCGGCATGCTTTGGGGCGAGAAGACGGGCCCAGCGTACGAGAGGAAGACCGACATGGGAAGCCGAACGGGCTGCCTATGAGGATCTAAGGCATCAACTTAGAAGAGCCATTAAAAGGAGCAAGAAACTATCCTTTCAGCGGATATGCCAGGAAGCTGACATCAATCCTTTTGGGACGGCGTACAGAGTCGTCTGCAAGAAAATCGGTGCTCGAGAACAGCCTAAACTAGGTTGTCCAGTTTTGCTACGGGAGATCATTGGTACATTATTCCCACGGGGCCAGCCCTACACTTTTATAAGTAGGGAGCCGGAGGCCATTCATACCATACCCGAGGTAACAGGAGAGGAGGTACTCGCAGCATGCACTGGAATAGGAGATAGGAAGACACCGGGGCCAGACGGAATCCCAAATAGGGCACTTAAGGTGGCTATCCGGCTCAGACCGGATATGTTCGCCAAGGTGTTCCACAAGTGCTTCGTCGAGGGTGTTTTTCCACGTAGATGGAAGAAGCAGAAATTGGTTCTCATTCCAAAACCTGGCAAACCACCAGGGGAACCATCGTCGTATCGGCCCATCTGTCTACTTGACACGATGGGAAAAATACTGGAGAGGATTATATACAATCGACTACTGACGTGTGCCGAGGCAGGAGGAGCTCTCTCGGACCTGCAATACGGATTTAGGAAAGGACGATCCACTATTGACGCGATAAGAAGAGTGGTCGACATTGCAAGAGATGCAATAGAGGGCGAAAGGTGGAGATTTGGCACCAAGGAATACTGCGCGGTTGTCACACTTGACGTTAGAAACGCGTTCAACTCAGCGAATTGGGGGCGGATTATGAGAGCCCTCTTTAACATGGCTACGCCGCCATACTTAATGGAGATACTGAACAATTACTTTCAGGACAGGAAGGTAATATACCTAACGGATGAAGGAGAGCAGGAATACGTAGTGACGGCGGGTGTCCCGCAGGGCTCTGTACTTGGGCCACTACTATGGAACATTATGTACGATGGAGTACTTCGATTGCGATTGCCGAACGGGACTACTATTGTGGGCTTTGCAGATGACATAGCCATAGTCTCGGTAGCTAAGACGGTAAGGGAAATAGAGGAGAAAACGAACACAGCGATTCGAAAGGTTGGAGCATGGCTGGATGAAGCAGGTTTGAAACTTGCTGCGCATAAAACAGAGGCCGTCTTGATAAGCGGCCGGAAGATAGTGGAGAAGATGGAAGTGACCGTTGGAGGCACAAGGATCGAATCGAAGAGGGCGATAAAATACCTGGGAGTGATTATCGACGACATCTGTAACACAGGGAGCACTGGCGAGGATGATGCCAAATATTGGAGGACCAGGTCCATTCAAAAGGAGGATAATTTCGGCGGTAATAACGTCGATAATGCTGTATGCTTGCCCAATATGGTCGGAGGCACTCTCCGTGGGGACGACAAGGAGGATACTGTCCTCGGTGTATCGTCTAAGCGCGATTAGACGGATAAGTGGCTTCAGGACAGTGTCTGATGAAGCGGTATTGGTGTTGGCAAAGACAATACCAATAGATATATTGGCGGATGAGATGAGGAGGATATACCTTCGCCGTCTCGAGCACCCGGGACGAATAGCAGCTATAAAAGCGGAGGAACGAAGGACTTCCATGCACAAGTGGCAGTCACGATGGGAAAGCAGTTTAAAGGGAAGATGGACATTTCGCCTTATCCCTGATGTAACCCTATGGATGAATAACAAACATTGCGAGCTGAACTACTACGTGACTCAGTTCCTAACTGGTCATGGGTGCTTCAGGAAGTACCTGCACAGATTTGGTCATGACACTTCCCCTATATGCCCAAACTGTGTAGATGAGGAGGAAGATGCGGAGCATATTCTAATATGCTGTCCCAGATTTAGATGGCCCGGGGAAACGAGTTTAGGACCAAACCGGCTAATGGAAGAGCTGTTGAATCGTAGGATTCTATGGAGTCAATATAGCCAGAGAATGGCTGAAGTTTTGATAGTACTCCGAAGACTGGAGGAACGGAGGCGAAATTTGAACTAACGTGATAAAGCTTTCAAACTAACCAGCTCTCCGCGAAGTAATACCTTACGGCAGTCCCGCGGAGGGAGAGTGGTTGTAGTGTGTAGGGGGTGGGTTTAGTACGTAGGCACCAGTGATGGTGAATCGTGCACTCTTTTGTTGGAACAAAAGTGTCTTTCGAAGATTCCCACCTCCGGCTCAAGACAAAAAAAAAAAAAAAAACATATAATACATGTTACAAACATATAGACCCATCGCACACAATTCATTTCACAATTCAATTCACAACTCCCAGCTATGCATGAGCCAAATTTTGTATGAAATAATTGAGCTAGAAACCCCATAAACATACTACTTATATGTATCAGAAATTACGAGTATGATTCGATTCTACTCATCTTTTTGAATACTCATTGCTGATCTTTGGTAGGAACTTCTGCCTGAAGTTGAATTGCAAACTTGTACTGTACAATTTGCTTCTAAAACCAATGTGGTATTATGCAATACAATTATGGTTAACTGTTTCTCATGTGGAGGAAATTCAAAGATGCCAAAATAAAATCTTACGTATGATTGTATATGAAATCTTATGTATGAAGTCGCGGTAGTCTAGGAGGTAGTGTGCTGGCTTAGTAGACGCGATGCCAAGGTTCAAACACCAGGTCAGACATATACATATGTCATATGAGGCTAGATTAGGTTTGATAAAACTTCCAACTTTGGAACGTAGAAGGACTGATTTAGGGGTTTGTTTTGTTTTTAATCTAATTAAAGGTGATATTGATTCTGAGTTTTTGCTTTATAACCTGAATTTCAGTATTCCAGCAAAATTTTCACGACACTATCGTCCTCTTTCTTTAGATTTTTATAGAACGAACTATGGATGTAATTTTCCTTTTCGTAGATTATGTAACGATTTTAACTTATATTATGATTTTATTGATTTTAATAGTAGTGTTTGTAATATAAAACGTAGCTTATATGCTGGCATTAATTTGTAAATTATTATATAAAAATGTATTATCGTTCTTGTTATACGTAGTTCATGTTTATTGTAACTTTATTCAGCTTGTGATTAAGTTCTGTAGCTGTTTTATGTTCTCGTTGCCATTACTTTTTCCATACCCGCTATAGTCCGGACTGTAGTGTGTACGTGTCCCTACGTAATGGGGACGAGCCCTCCGCGGTCGGGTGAGGGTGGGTTAGTGTGAGGCCGGGGACGTTCGAAAAAACAAAAAACAGAAAAACGAAAACAACAAAAACGAAATATGAAAAAATATTTCTTCGGCGACTTCCTCTCAGCAGATTACTGGCAAAAACTCTGAGAGTAAATAAAAAATTGCCATGCAAATCTTCTCAAAAATTGTCGTTCGGAGTCGACTTTAAACTGTAAGTCCCACCACTCATGTATAAAATTAACACACACAACATGAGTGGTGTGAGAAACTAGGTCGCAATCCTGACTGAAGGGTTGTAATGACAAACTTGGAAAATTTGACAAAATTTCAAAAATGTTATGTGCCAAGACTCAAATGCCTGTATCCGGGTAACATAAATAGTAAGTTTGCAACTGTTGTATATAATATTATAGAAATTAATTTTCTTTATTAAATCGGACAAAAGGGATTTAAATGGTACAAACGATATTTATTTTTAGGTTGTTTTTTTTATGTACTTATAAATCTAATTTTTCATTCTTTCTTTTTATTATTATGAAAGATTTTTATTTATTTAAAGAAAACAATGGATAATAAAGCACCAAATTATCAATATCATAAAATTTAATTGGTTATGTCCTTAAAAGAACGATAAATGCTATACGTAATTCACACATATCGTTATCTTTGACATACACAAAAATTACCTTATCTTTCAAGGGTTCACGTAACTTAAAATAAGTGAACTAAAGGCCCTACTGAACCTGTATTTAAATTCGATTTAATTTTCAACTTTTTTATTGTATATTTCATGTGTGACTGCCAATAATTTTTATAACAGCAACAAATAGCTTCGTGTAAATAAATTACTTTAAAACAAAAAAAATCATTCTCCGAAATAAAACTAAATTGAATATAATTCTCTAGGCAGCAGTAGGCAAATATAAAAGCAATAAAAACCATATAATAAAATAACCCATCGTCATTTAGTTGTTGCTCTTTGACCCATAGCACTCATAGCACACTAACATACGGAGTAACATATTTCTTCTATCTACCAAACTTAATGTATTACAACAAATAACAGTAAAAGTTCTATAATATATCGACTTTTGGATACTAATAAAGTTTAACCCATGTTGATACATACAAACACTGGTAAACTTATGGACAATTATTGAACGTTACGACTACATGTACATGTATCGTAATTCGTATGTAGTATGTACAAATATATACAAGTACTTGAAATTTCTATAGTACCGATAGAACAATAAATAAAATTCTTGTGGTTGGTTCGTAATAGAATAAAATGTGGACATAAGACGTACAGTAGTGAAAAAGTATTAGAAAACCTTCATTTTTACAAGAAAGTGATTTAAAGAAAATTTGTGATTTAAAAATAAAATAATCATATAATAATTTACGATTTTGTTAAGTATGGTTATGACTCCAGCGTCAGTTCTAACATTTTCAAAAAAGGAAAGAAGAAAAAATATTTTTTAACGTCTCCTCACACAGACTTAAGGCAACAGCTTTAAGAGAAACTAATTACCATTAAAAACCTTCTTAAATGTATAACTCGAAGTCAACGCTAAACTGAAATTGATGTCATTCATAAATAAAATTAACACAAACAGCGTATATGGTGTGAGAAGCTCGGCCATAATTCTGTACAAATACTTTTTTATTTGCCATAATACATGTATTTTCAATAATTGTTTCACTGATAGGGGAAAAATTGCAGTATTATCACTTAATTCGGTGTTCAGATATGCACCTTTATTGCGTAAATCGCAATAAACCCCACTATTGAGCTCAATATTCCATATAAAGTTTCAATTTATAATTGCGCAATAAATACGCAAATTGTTATAATATTGAGTCAAACATAAAATGCAGCACTGTCATAAGAGTGTTTAGTGAGCATATTACAATTAACCGAACGCTTTCCGTTGATATTTGACAACTCAAATGTCAACAACGACAACAACAAAAAAAACAAACAAATTAAAAGCAATGTTTTTTACCAGCTGTCAAAAGAATATTGAATAAGCAGCTGAACTGCTTATATTATTATGCCTGAACACTTAAAATATTGTACATAGTATAAAATTGATATTCAGCACAATAATTTTATGCATTATGTCCTTAATCGTATATATGCAGTGAATTCCACAACTGTTCACAAAAATGACTCGAAGCACAAGGTCAGAGTAACAATGAAGTGGCTTTAATCAAATAGAGAATCTATGAAATATACTGAAAAAGAAAAATATAATAAGAAAACCAGTTCGCCAAGATCTGAAAGAGCTTTGGGTGGCTGTAAATGAAGAATTGACGAACATTGAGGAGTCTATTTTACCAAATTTAAACAGCAGTATGCCAAAAAGGCCTCAACAAGTCATTAAAACAAAAGGTGGCCACTAAATACTAAAATACTGTTTGAAAATCCAACAGTCAGATAAACCTTGCGATACAAAAGTCAAATATTTGTTACCTGTTTAATTTAGTATCACACAAGAAATATAATTCATGAAGAATAAATAATTATTATTAACGATATTGTGTAATGAAGTATTATTATAGTTTTTATGAAGAGCTATGGAAGTCATTGTATGTATGTATAGAAATTTATGTTCAATCACTCGCATATGATTTATAATCAGATTAGTGCCGTAATTAGGGTTTATTTTCTTTAATCCTTGTATCGCGATTCTCACAAGCTTTAGGTTACGGGAGAGTAGAATATGTTTCACCGGATTAGCCGGCCGGTTTTTCCTCATATTTCCTGCCATTTTTGATCGAACTACATACATAACATACATAATTGGTCATTACAACCCTTTAGTCAGGATTACGACCTAGTTTCTCATACCACTCATGTTGTGTGTATTAATTTTTATACATGAGTGGCGGGACGTACAGTTTAAAGACGACTCCGAACGACAAATTTTTGAGAAACTTTACATGGTAATTTTTAACTACTCTCAGAGTTGAGTTGACACTGGAGCAATTGGCAATTGATCCCAATTTTCATCAGTATGATTTATGGGCCAGAGACATGAAAAATTGTACTTTGCAGGTGGGCTCCAACCAGAGAAGCCGTGACAGATATCTGTATGATGTTATATTACACTCATAATAGCATTTTTATTCGAACGTCCCCGGCCTCACACTAACCCACCCTCACCCGACGGCGGAGGGCTCGTCCCCATTACGTAGGGACACGTACACACTACAGTCCGGACTGTAGCGGGTAAGGGAAAAGTAATGGCAACGAGAACATAAATAAGCTACAGAACTTAATCACAAGCTGAATAAAGTAACAATAAACAGGAACTACCTACGACAAGAACGATAATACATTTTTATATAATTTACAAATTAATGCCAGCATATAAGCTACGTTTTATATTACAACACTACAATTACAATCAATAAAATCATGATATAAGTTAAAATCATTACATAATCTACGAAAAGGAAAATTACATCCATAGTTCGTTCTATAAAAATCTAAAGAAAGAGGACGATAGTGCCGGGAAAATCTTGCTGGAATACTGAAATGCAGGTTACAAAGCAAAAACAGAATCGATATCATCTTTAACCAGATTAAAAACAAAACAAACCCCTAAAACAGCCATTCTATTCAAAATAAAGATTATTGTATTAGAGAAAGTTGTTTTAAAATGGGATTGGTTTCCTGTTGAATATTTTGACTCTGGTTTGTATATTCTTAAAGTATTATCTGCTGCCTAACCTGATCCAAGTACTTTGCAGACTGCAAATGTTAACATTGAGCTTTAACAGGCGAAATTGACAAAATCATTTTCCTATTGGCTAGCGAAATGGGTTCTAAAAATCTAATGGGTTCTAAAAATCTGAACAAAATTTCAGTGTTTTCTCAACATGAGATAATAAGAAGATAACACAACAATCGCAACAATTTATCAATTTCAGCCTGAGCTAAGCTGCATGCGAATTTATTATAATAAATACAGCGGAATGAAAACTTATGCAAAACAAATAAAAAAACAGTTCATTAATTCTTTGTCAATGGTGACATTTGGGTGTCATGTTATTATGTTAACAGCATTAATCCTAGTATTGTCAGCACAAATCCTCTCACTGTGAGCCCTAATTCTCTCATTGCTGCGAATACAAATGCAAAATAGCCTCAAAGCAAACCGAAGAATCTTTGTTTGTTGTCCCGCTGCATTTAAAGAAATCACTTCCATATACTCCCATGGTTTCTATTTTTGAGCGATTGCTGCTTTTGTTGTGTTGCGTTTATTGTGGTTATTGCATTAGGCTTTAAAAAATAAACTTTAAGGTAATTCTCAAAAAAAAAAATTATAATTTTTATTACATTTAAAATTTTCTAATAAGTCCAACAGAACAACAATTTTATGGAAATATAATGAAAGAGTTAGATCCTAGTTCGGACTTTTAAGTGGGAAAGGTCAGCAACTAAAAAAAAAAAATAAAGTTTGCATTGATATAATAAATAATTAAGGTAACAGTGTAGGAGTTGTCAACATAAAGAAAAGGAGGAATCGTTATCTCACTGTCACAACTGGTCGGCTTTGTCGATGGTAACGAGTGCCTCAAGCAAGGACTACTTAGTTTACGTTTGCCAGTCCAATATTTTGGCGACGCTCTATTCTTTCATCATTCATTCCTTTCATCAAAGTCAATACTGTTAAACTTAATTATAGTCGAATGAACAGTGTGTTTCTGAATAACTAAAAAGCAGGTCGAGACGTCGAAATAAAAGCTATATTATCTTAAAAAGTACAAATAAAAAAATAATTTTTTTGTCGGCTCCCTATCGGCACTCTTTTCCAGAAATGCTCTGTGATTAAGCTAATTGGCATAAAATAGCTTGCCAAATCCTTTCATCAGATTGGGTTTAAACTATAAGTTACTCAACGTATTGATAAAATTAACTCGTATAACGTCTTCGGTGAGAGAAACTAGGGGTTAAAATGATCAATAATCTTTGTAATTAAATATGGAAGGAAATTATGCATTATTAGCTCCAGCATAGCAAAGCACTTATTTTTAGTCGAATATTTGCACAAAGACATAAAGAATTTATCAACTAAAGGGTGCTTCAGCAGGAGTACATTTATAAATTTAGTGTCATTTTTTTTTTGTGCAAGAAGCAACTCAGAAATTTGGCAGCTGCCATATGTCTTTATTCCGATTATTAAAATCGAAGACCTGCCATATACAGAGGTGGTCTTATAAGTAGCACCCATCTGTCCGATCCTTTTCCAATCACAAACAAATATGAAATATTTTTTCAAAATTTATTTAAGGGCATAATTAGGCGATGTATAAAGTAAAAGGAATTATAAAAGCAAAAAATTTGTTGGTCACGTAATTATCACACCACCATTAAGGGTGAACAAAATCACCATTTCAAAATTTTCTCTTTAATAACCAATTATTAAATTCCAGGAGGACGTCACTTACATCTTGAATGTTGTACGTCATTCCACGCCAATCGAACCACTTTCCAATGGACTTGAAGATTGTTCAGTATTTTGTTCAAATTCATCCATCCATTTTACATACAAGTTTTTATGAGCGAATGGAATCAAATAAATCTGCACAGTATGTTTGGTTAAGTATTAATCCACCAAGGAAGCATTCCTTATTATATGATATGGAAGCATAGCAGATTTGACGATATATCGTCATTTTGACGATTTTGAGCTTCAAAAATATCATATTCACGATTTGACAATTTATGCCCTTATTTTGACGATATTTGGAAATTAAAAATATACGTCATATTCTTTACTTTAGTACATTAAAAGCCACTTTAAGCTTTGTATTTACTTTGAAATTGTTACTAATCAAATTTTCCATCAACACATTCAGCAGGATTTGAATCCTTCTTTGTTTGCCCTGTAATACTCCTGGAATCTGTAAAGGACACATGATTTAACGTCAAACATAAACATTTTAGTATGTATAATTCTTACTTTAGCTCAGGGAGTGATAGTGGATTCGTTTCATGTCGAATAGATCTTCGCTGCAACCTTTCCATAGATAGTTTCTCCTCTTCTAGCATCAAAAAACGAAGATATATGCTACTCGTTTTTTAATATTTGTATTTTTCTTCGAAAAATTGCTGAGAGGTAATTCACAATAAAACATTTTTGTTTATACAGCATTTATAACTAATTCACAATAAAAACTTTTACTCCCAATATATTCGTAATACCGATTTTTTGTTAAGTAAAAAAAGTTTACTCCCAAATAACTTATTACGATATCACGATAGGGGTGATTAAGTTGAACTTAATATTATGATATTTTCAACGATTTAATATAATAATTTCACGGATTTAAAGTGTGACTTAACAGGGATAATTATTGAGTAACTATAACACGTATTTAAATTTTTTCAGTTCTTAGTGACTGGTACCACACGTATGAAAACAAACATCAAATCGGTCTATTTAAAAAATAGCAACAAAATATATTGTAATTAAAAGCAAATACTTCGCAAAAACATTCTTATCAAATTATTGCCATATGTGTGCCATTCTGGAACATTCAAAAATAGTTCACGTATTCATTGAAAAATGCATTTATGACCGTAAATATATCCAATAAATTTCGAAAAACTTACAGTTTGGTTTGTATTTTGGGCTGGCGGCAACATCGGTCCATATTTCTATGAGAAAGCGGTGAGTACTATAAGCCACTGATTACAAAATTCTTTTGGCCTGAATTAGATGATCTGGCCACCAGCGGCAAATGGTTTCAACAGAATGACGCTACGTATCACACAGTTCATGCCACGTTGGATATCATGCACAAGCGACTTGAAGGCATGTTAATCTCACGTGGAGGTGACCTTAGCTAGCTTGAGGAGTTTTCTTGAGTTGCATGTGTATGTGAAAAAGCCGCAAACTACAGTTGTTCTCAAACCTAACATAACCCATGCCATCAATAAAACTTGGCCTGATATCATGGAAAATTCGACGTTTTTTAGACAAAAGTCTGTCATGGACTTTTAAACGATGATATATTCCACACATAATTGCTATTTCATATGAATAAAAAATATCAGTGATATCCAACACACATTTTCCTTTATTTGAAATAAATAGGAAGCGTTTGGAAATGAGACTTTATAGCTTTGTGAATGAATATTCATTAGATTGGAAGATGGATAGTCACCGGCAGCATATTCACTTCTGACATGAGACCATTAGACCCACTGGGCCATTTAAAAGTTTATATTTAAAAATGCAATAAAACAAAAACGGTTTGAAATTTTGCCAAATTAATTTTTGTTGTGAAGATGTTCAACATACAGACTATAAAGATACAAGTCATAATGTTTTACCTACTAGAATATAGCATAGAATTGCATAAAATCGAAAAATCATGTAGCTTAATTCCAAATACGCATCATATTACGTGTACTGGAATAGTTACCCTGATAAATTATGCAATAAAATAACTTCGATTTTGTCATGTATGAAACTAATGGAATTAAATATAACTCATACGTCACATATGTTCTCTGCATTATGAATTTTACATTGTATTAGATATGAGCATAATGTAAGTAAATATAAAGGGTTGGCGATCTAAAAGTTTAAATTTAAAAATGTAATAAAACAAAAATAGTTTGAAATAGAAAAATAGTTTTAAATTTATTGTTTTGCTGTGAACTACAACTGCTCCGGTTGGAAATGGATTTTTATTTCATTTATATGGCTGCCGCGGAGTTATGCCCTTATTTTGACGATTTTAAAAAATTAATAATTTACAACATATTCTTTACTTTAGTACATTAAAAGCCACTTTAAGCTTTGCATTTACTTTGCAATTGTTTATATTAGTAATTTATGTTACTAAAAACAAGGAGTAAAGTATTATATTTTTAAGTTACTTTCGAATACCTGTAATGATTTTTCTGTATTTTATTCCTTTTTAACTACTTAAAAGCTGAAAAATTACAACTCCTAAATAACCTCGTAGTTGAGAATAATATATCACTTGTCGTTGCAAACTATTTTAAAAATTCTAGTATAGCTTCTAATATTGCCATCGGAAGAACAAAGGCAAGCGCAGGAAAGAGAGAACAGTGTTTATGGACACTAGTCTTGTATATTTTTATACCATAAGTAACAGAATAGACCTCTGCAGGTATTGAGTTCCACATACCGACACAGTCCGACTAAAAACCGTATTTTTACTGTAATGCAGTGTGCGATCCACTGACCAATCGACCACATATGGATGAGCTGGCCGAATAGCGTTATGTAAGAATATATGATTTTCGAGAAAAAGTCCCCTTATTTCGTTCAAGAAAAACCATTTTATAGTAGCGACAGAACAGTGAATCACAAACCACATTGCAACGATGCTCCAATGATTCAATGGAGTTGGATACACTACCGTCATTAACGAGATACTATGGCCTCTCTTGTACACGGTCGAGAAACCGCAAAATACATGAGAGTTGTATTCCATTCTCTGTCGGTTATAAACGGTGTAAATAGTAAGAGCAGGTGATAAGAACTTAAGAAGGAACTGAAAAATGTGTCAGCATTACACTGAGTCATCAAATGCTTCTGACTCGCTAATATCTGCACCGCCCATAGATATAGATGATGTAATATTATTGCTGCGCTTATGTGTTAATAAACAACGTTTGGATAGCTTGTTTAAACCTTAAACAATTTTTTCTGTGAAAATGATCCCAATTTCTCCATTTTTGGAAAAAAAAATATTAAATGAAGATGAGGTGACTAGCTTTTAATTTCCAATAAATTCTTTGTTAAATGTTTTATTTTTGAACTCAGATATGTATGTAGATACATTGACTTCATATCTTTTACTACAATGGAAATAATTTTGATGTTTAAATAATTTTAATTTATTTATTTAAATTTTATGACGACCTTTTTACGATTTTAATAAACGTCTTTGACGATTTTGACTATTTTTTCTCAAATATTTAACGATTTGGTGCCTCATTTATCTGGCAGCCATGGTTGTAAGCAAAGAATAATAGCGAACAAGCAATTATTGTTGTATTCGTCAAGTTGTAAATTGTGTCACACAAAAGTAGTGAGATCAAGAAGTATTTAATTTAAACTAAACACAAATTTATTTTTATTTTGTTCGCAATCAACGAACTCATATTTTAAACGCTTTTAAAAAGGTAAAAACGTAACAATACTAAAAATGAATTATTTTTGTGGTATTTAAGTACTTATACATACATATGTATGTATATATCTTATATCTTAATTTCATTTGTATACTATTATATGCAATAGTTGGAGACTAGTCTTTTATACTCCTTAGATATAGTCTTTTGACATTTGACGCAAAATATTTTTGACATTTACTAAATTCCCTAAGGACACAACCGCTAATATATTTACTTGCAAGCCTATATTGCATCCAAGGCGATGTTAAGGATCAGCAATTTTTTTATGTTCGCCCTCCTCCCGAGGGCTAAAGTTAAAGTTGTGTTCTGAGAATAAATTATTTTTCAACAAAATATTGCCCTGGGCCATCTGCACAATTTTCTTGAACATAAAATAAAAAATAAAATATAAAATAAAATCATATTTGGGATTATAGGTACCTTGGTAGTCTAGTGGATAGTGTGCCAGAATATTAGCGTGAGGGTTGTGGGTTCGATTCCCACCAGAGGCTACATCGAGCTGACCATATGCTCGTAATTATATATAATTTGTAATTGTATTGTAATAAATAAATAAATAGTTGACATTCTAGCGTATAGGGAAAATGCAGATATACCATTATAAATTTGAGAGAATAGTTGCTGTAAAACCTGGTAGTTTATTAACACTTTAGTTCACTTACGTACACATTGTCATACTTATTGCGAATTTTAAAATAAAATTTCATAAAATAATTAAAATTTTTAAAACAAATAAAAATAGCCATACATCCCTTAAGACGTACAGTTTGAACATGTTTCAGAAATACAACCAAAATGTAAACAACGGTGTTTACATTCATAGAAATTTCGAGAATGCGAAGTCGTGAACATTCGCCTTCAAGAACATTCATCAGACTACGAGTTCATATTTTAAACGTTTTTAATAGATCAAAACGTAACAATATCATTTGAGAATACTGACAATAAGACTTTTTCAGGGATCAGGGATTCAGGGAGTTGGATACACTACCGCCATTAACGAGATACTATGGCCTCTCCAGTCGAGAAACCGCAAAATAGGCGTTGAGGCACCAATCCATACATGAGAGTTGTATTACATTCTCTGTCAGTTATAAACGGTGTAAATAGTAAGATCGGATGATAAGAACTTAAGAAGGAACTGAAAAATGTATTAGCATTACACAGAATTTTCATGCTCAGAACATCAAAAGCTTCTGACTCCCTTATATCTACACCGCCTGTAGATATAGAAGATATAATATTATTGCTGCGCTTATGTGTCAATAAACAACGTTGGGATAGATTGTTTAAACCTTAAAAAAATTTTTCCTAAAAAGGATCCCAATTTCTCCATTTTTTGAAAAAAAAAATATTAAAAGAAATGAGGGATGCTATCTTTTAATTTCCAATAAATTCTTTGTTAAATGTTTTAATTTTAAACTCAGATATGTAGATACATATACTTCATATGTTTTACTACAATATAAATAATTTTGGTTTTTAAATAATTTTATTTATATTTATTTATATTTTATGACGATTTTTTTAAGATTTCAATAATCGTTTTGACGATTTTTTCTCAAATATTTGACGATTTGGTGCCTCATTTATCTGGCAGCTATGTATGGAAGTTAGCCCTGATATTATTAAACACCTATAGAGAAGCATAGTCTGTATTGATTGCTTTCAAAGTAATCTTGCTTCGGTGGACGCCACATATTATTCTTTCAATTGGAGTCAAATCCATTGACTTTAGATTCATCACTTTTAAAAACATTTTTTTTGTACAGGGTTAGCTTATTTGTTTATATTCTAGCGAAAATTAAACGAGTAGTAATTGTTATATGATGTCATAGGTTTGTGTTGCGCTACATAACCAATTAATTAAAATTTGTTAAAATTAATATGTGGCGTTCCTCCGTAACAAGTTTCAGTATATCTGAAAACTCTTAAAAATAATGGATTTAATAAGAAACCATGTAATGAAGTTTAAGTGTAACTTCTCGGGAGCATCGCTCTGCACTTCAAAATGTAAATTCATACATGTATGCCGGAAAAAGCAATGCAGATGTACTGTTTCAGCCGCAAACTCTCGACTGACAGAGGTTGAAGAACTTAAAGTGCTTGGACTTTATATAAACAGGAGATATACTTGGAATAGACATATTAGTGAAATTGCAAAATCTTTAATTAAATCCCTAAACGTATTAAAATGCTTGTCAAGTAACAAATTTAACTGCAGTACACTGAATTTAATCACGGTTATTAACGCACTTAAAAAATAAGATATTCGATACCCTTTTATGGGCATGCCCCAAAATCCAGTCTGAGAAATGTCCAAACCATACTAAATACTGCTACTAGGAGCGCACTTGGAGCCTTTCGGTCAACACCTTGTAACAATATGCTGTTTGATTCAAATATACCATCACTTCGAACCCAACATAATATAGCTGTAGCAAAATTGATTCGTTCCTTTAGCGTCAATCCTAACAAGTTATTTGAATCATTTATGGCAAAAATTAAAAGGTCAAGAAGAATTCCAAAGATACAGTCCGTCATTGCCAAGATAAAAGAAGTAAGCGATAATCTACAACTCAGAACAAACGCCTTTAAGCTTGAATCTGTTGACTATCCACCATGGGAACTTAATACGGAAAACGTTAACACAAATCTTCACTGGCTAGGTAAGAACCAGCATGACCCTTCGCATTTCCGAACCCTTTTTCAAGGCCTACGGGAGAATATGTGCGAATACAACACTGTGTATACTGATGGTTCTAAGGTGGATAACGTTGTAAGCTTTAGCGTTACCAATGAGTCTAATATAATCACGGTCTCTACTTTACCATTTTACAGTTCTGTTCTATTAGCCGAACTAATTGCTATATATAGAGCTGTTAAGCATCTAGGTAAGAAAAAGAGAAAATACGCTATTTGCTCCGACTCTTTGGCGGCGCTGAAAATTATCAGGAATATAAATAATCGTAATCCTTATGTAGTTTACATAAAAAATATTCTTATACAGGAACGGAACCGTATTATACTTATATGGACTCCTGGCCACTGTAACATCAGAGGGAACGAATATGCGGATTCAATTGCCAAGTACGCACTTAGGGCAGCATTGATCAACACGGACAACTACAACCCTAGAGATATAGACAGATACATTAAAAATTTCTACTTGGAACGAGACGACACCTTTTCGAGGACATCTGTCTGGTACAGGAGTGTGAACTCTAACAGAATTAATCTATTCCGATATTTGAAATTACAACTGAATAAAGTTGACACCACAAAGTTTTTAAGGATCCGTCTTGGACATACTCGTCTCACCCATGGAACTCTTCTTAACCTACACAATATCCCCACCTGTAACTGTAATATTAACAACCCCACTACTCCAGAACACTTTCTTTGCTACTGTCCCCAATTCCATAACAACAGACTATACATATTTAATAATAGAAATCCATTGGATTTAATTTCAAACACATACTTGGACAGTATAAATACTATAATAGCTTTTCTAAAAATCAATAATATTTATAACTATATTTAATTATTTCAATTATATATAAGTATTACATATATTCAATTGGTATCAAATATTTAAATTTAAGCGAGCTGAAAGCCCTTGTAGCTATTGCTCCTCTATTTTATTTTAATTATAGTCAATTTTGTTAATAAATAAATAATAACTAGGAAACCATGTAATGAAGATTAAGTTTTTTCATCTCAATGAGAAAATAATAACGACATACATGTTGCTGTCGATGTTAATCGTTTTAAGAATAAAATGTTTAACTTTTTGGTGGATAGGTGTGCTAATTATAAGACCACCACTATATACTGATTCAGTAACTGCTCTTCTATGCTTGAGTAGATATGGATTTGCATTTGTTTGCATACATGTACGTGTACAAGACTTACTTATTTGCGTAAGTTAAATTAATATTAAAGCATGTCTGTACAAATAGCTTTAAGAAATATAAAAATTTTCATACATTTAATTCAAATGTTTTTATTTGCCATTTTTAGGATAAAAAGAACTCATTTGGCCAATTCACACGACTTTGTTTCGTGTATATTGTATTGAATACAATTTTTGTTTGTGAAAAATGCTCAGTGTTATGCTATACACTGTGTATATTGTATTCCAAATGTCAAAAAGCGATAAGATGAAGGATACTAGTATTCATAATTTGATTTTCAAGCAACAAATTGAAAAATATTACGCAAAAAAGAAATTAATTAATTATCTGTGGGAACAATTATAATTGTGAAACGTTAATTGTTGACTCAAGTTACATTTGATTACTGGCAATTACATAAACTGATAGCCCGAAACCAATACAACTTTTAAAAACATATGTGGTAACAGTGTATGCTTATTGTTAATAATTTTCGTATAAAAATCCAATACATTTATACATTTCATATGTTTCTGGAAGTTGTATTGGTTTCGTGCTATCAGTTTATGTAAATGCCAGTAATCAAGTAGAAGAATACAAAATATTTTGTATGTACGAGTACCTTGAGTCAACAATTAAAATTTCAATTATCGTGTTCGCACAAATAATTACTTAATTTAGTTTTTTCTGTAATATTTTTCATTTTGTTGCTTGAAAATCAATTTATGAATACTAGTCCTCTTCTTCTTATCGTTTTTTGACGTTTGGAATACGTAAATACACAATATAGCATAGCATTGAGCGTTCACAAACAAAAAGTGTATTTAATACTACATACACGATACAAAGTCGTGTGAATTGGCCAATGGAAAAAATGTGTATAAGTATATCGGATATTTATATAAAAATTATCAATAACTAGCATACAATGTTATATATTGGTCCAACAATAAACTCAATACAACGATACAAGGGCTTATGTGAATTGCCCAATTGTTTTGGGGATTTTGACGTATTAAGAATTTTAAATTGGGGATGACACCAATAAATCTGAAATCTCTAAGCTAAAGCACCATCGGTGATTGTGTACCCACGTAGTTCCATTGCTATGAAAATAATTATTAAATATTTAATGTATGTACATGCAGCATTAAATGTATTTATGGCAAATATACATTTTGATGATTTTTAGTGCTCTCTTTTTGGATATCCAAAAACAGCGCATTTCTCAAATGTCTGCAAGTTGTCCTTGATTGTAATCGAATAACGAAAGCAATTATTAAACATTCCTTTTCGGCATATAATGATGAATTACAACAGCTTATATAAATAATAATATATAATACAAATTAGCATCCGTATGTAATAATTTAAATAATAAAATAAATATTTATGTTTATATATTGTATGTCTATAATTACTTAAATTTTACGTTATGAATGAAACAATATAAAATATTTTTGCAACAATTATTTACTTAATCGTAATTGATATTGTTTTAATCAACACTAATAGGAAACAAATGAAAAGTAACAGAAATTGCCGAATTATTTATAACCTTCAATCATAGTCTATTCTCACTCTGCCAAAAGTCAAGAAATATTATTCATTGGAAAATTTTTTAAACTGAACTGTCTTTTAGATGGCTATCAAGAGCAGATATCACTTGATTTTTAAAAAAACTAATACAATGCAAGATGAGACACAAGTGTACTCTATCCAAAAATAAGAGACTTTTATCCATGGTATATATTTATGTAGGGACGATATATCAAGGACGACGAAAGATACCAACGTGTGTTCGCTGAATGCACTTTGCAGCAATTGGCAATTGATCCTAATTTTCATTAGCATGATTTATACGCCAGAGGCGTTGAAAATTGGAAAGTTCAAGTGTGCTCCAATCTGAGAAGCTATGACGGATATCTGTATTATGTTATATTACGCTCATATGGCGTCAATAGATCTTTCAAAAGAATGAAAAAATTCGATGATAAAATATAGACGCTTAACAAAAGACTATAAAAAGGTGTTTGACTTATATAAAATATCCTGAAAATATTAAGAAATTATTTGAGACTATCGATACTAAGATTTCGACTTTCTAATTAATCAACAAACTGAATAACGAATAACATAAAAGTCGTCGTCTTTAATAAACACAATTTCACGGTGCGGCAGTAAAATTCACCCAGCTAATGACATAGTGTAGGTTATGAGTTTTGTTGAGTAGAACTCAAAAATATTTTTTTTCAAAATCAAATTTTTTTTGAAAAGGTGATCTTTTTCTCATTTTTTTTCAAATTTAGCTATTCTTAAATGCAAAATTTAATTAAAAAATACAGAATAAGTTATGACATTCTGAAAGTGCATTATCTTATGAAGAAATTGACATTTCGTGTGTGTAACTTATGGTTGTCATATATAATGATTAAATATTTGGTTTGCATTTTATGCCTACTGTGGAGCATTCAAAAACTGCTGTTCTTTAATAGGTAAACGCCCCTCACTCTGAGTACAGACACTGATGAATTTATGGATGTGGACAACAAGAGTTAACGGAGAGTTTGTTGGAGGCTTTAACCCGTTTAGTAAGCAGACGTCAGCACATGATTTGTAGTTTTTAGTTTTGTGCACAACTTAGAAAGCTTTGTCAATGACCTTTTTAACAGTGAGTATGTCACTACTAGGGATGCCAATCGGGAAATCCCGAATCACAAAATCCCGGGATTTTCGGGATTCCCAAAGCCCGAAGTTGAATTTGTTTCTTCACTAATGTGTTTATACATATATGTATATATGTTTGTAGACGCAGATGAATTATTTTTATTTTTGTTAATTTATGCTTTTTGTCACTTTTTGTTCTGTTTTTTTATTTTATAACATGTGTTTTGCGATAAAGATTAGAAATTAATGAAATTTTTAATAAAGCAATTGTTTTTAGCTTTTTTTATTAAGAGAAAATTCCGAAATCCCGGGATATTTCGGGATTTTTCGATCCCGAATTGTCCCGAAAAATCCCGGGATTTCGGGATCGGGATTTCAAAATCCTGAATCCCGGGATTTTTAAAAATCAGTCCCGTTTGGCATCCTTAGTCACTACCGTCAATTCGGCGCTAAGCACCCATACACTTAAGCCCTCGCAGAACGATAAGATGACTACCCTACTTCGTGAGGTAACTTATATGTAAAACAATATTGAAAATGATGATAATGAATTTTAAATAAAATTCATAAAGGATATTAAATACAGTATTTATTTGTTACATTAGTACATATGCAGGTACATTTTAAAAGGATTGTAATTAATGTTATTAATACTTAATGCTTATGAATGTATTGAACATTTTTAAGGTAAATTTAAATTTTAAATTATTTAGATTGCAAATTATTTTAATTACAAACTTAAAGCTATGAAAGCCATAAATTTAGAGAATAATATATTGCACAACCGTATTAAGAATGTTAAATATCAAAGACAACACAACATTGCTTAATATTTTCTTTTTAACTGTGTGCTCAGGTTGAATTCGTATAATACTTTACGTATAGAGTTGCCGACGAAAGTGAAGTCATTTGAAACTGATTTCAATCATTAATTACGATGTAATCGTAATTATTTTTAAAAGATCAATTTTTTTAGAACAGCGTCTTTGAAATGATTATTCTCACCGAAATTAGACAATGTCGGTACAAACTGACACATGTTTTAAGCATGAAATATTCGAAAAAGTACTTGACACACAGAGGCAATTCGAAGTGTTATATCTCATTACGATTGAATCCTTTCAGCTGATATTTTCTTCTCTTTTGCAATTGCTCACCAATTAACGAAGTTGATTAAAAATTTTCCGTATTCTACAACCTTTTAAGGATCTTATAAGACTGAGGAACATCAATCAGATTGTAAAAATAATACGTGTTCTATCAGCAATAATGTTACCTATAGGAACTAAATACCATTAAAAAAATAAAAATTGTTAAGCGTTAATAACATGCAAAACCAGCTCATCAAAATTAAAAAAAATTATTTATTTTTACCATGAGTGATTCAAAATCTTATTTTACCCTTATGCGACTCGTATATTTGTTTGTCTACTGCAGTTTATTTAAGAATATATAGAAACCAATCTACTACAGCATATACAACTCAATCCTTAAGGAGTAGTCGGCAAACAAGTATGTACATACGCTTACTAGTCTCAATCATGATGTTAAAATTCATTCAGCTGGAAGAACGTCGAGACAATATATTCTAATGCACATACTTAGTTAACAAATAATCTTCGTCTACCATAGGAAGTACCTTATATTTGGCAAGGAAAAGAAGAAAATATTTTAGTGTACAAAATATTTTGAATTGGATCAAAATGTGCTTTTCATGTTCAATAGATTTTATGAAATTTACATTCATTTTGAAGGCTAAAATTTTAAATTAAAAATCTTGATAACAAACACGTCAAAATGTGACTCAAAGGCGTATACAAAGACTTCGTCGTAGTCTAGAAGGTAGCGTGTATGCTTATTAGACTTTGGTCCATCCCCAGATCAGACAGCTCCAGTAACACAAATTTGAAAAAATATTTCTTCGGCGAATCGTTCTCAGCAGATATCTGGCAAAAACTCTGAGAGTAAATAAAGTTGCCATGATAAGTTTCTCAAAAATCTGTCGTTCGGAATCAACTTTATACTGTAAGTCCCGTCATTTATGGTTAAAAATTATCACAATAATATAAGTGGTATTAGAAGCTAGGTCGTAATGACCAATTAAGTAAGTAAGCATATCTGATTATGTAAACTATATTACGTTGTGAAGCTGAGGAGTTAACAAATCTGGGTGATGTTATTAGCTTGGTCCACTGACAGTATTGTTATTAGTTTGTATGGTATTTCCCGTGATATTTCCACATTCCTGTTGTCCTGATGAACTACTTGCACATATGTATGTCTTCTTTTGAAATGATTTAACGTCATGCAAGTTCTAAGTATGTCTACTGAAAATTGTGCTTCTGCGTGAATGTTCTTTGAGTTTATAATGCCCTGTCAGATGGCTACTAACACCTGCTCGTCTTTTATCCACACATATGACACAGAATAGTTTTATTAAAAAGGTGTGAAAGAACCAGACGTTCCATGTGCCCATTCTTAAATCATAGTCTATTAAACATTTGCCGATGGTCTTTTGAGATGGTCTTGAAAGAAACTTGTGTTGCGGTTTTCATTGGATCACTTTTCCACGTGGTGGGTTCCAAGCCCTAGGCACAAAGCAAATTTAAAATCAAGGGTTGCATGCAGCAAGACAAGGATCATTCTGGAGTCTGCCATGTTGACCGAAATCGAAAAATTTACCTTGTTTGCATGTATCCCATCCCAACAAAACCCAATTTAACATATAATTTGAATCGTTTAGACCCAAAATCCTATCCCTAAGAATCAAAGGTTTCTGCATAAGAGTTATAGAGTTTACCTCAATACGACGCAAGGTGGTTAGGAGCTTGTGTGATACAGCTTCATAGTGATGCATATTAATCTCCACTACTTTCAACCTCCTCTGAGATTTTAGTATCATTTCTGTTCGAATGATGGACGGATGAGGCAACCCGTACAATACTCTGCCACCTTTTACCTTTAGCCAGTGCAACGATGTTTAGTCAACTGCATTCCGAAGATCGTAGACCAGCACCAGCACGGGATTGAAAACTACCCACCTTCGTTGTTCTTCCCAAATAGTTCAGATAATACATTCATCTGCCTAATTGTAGGCGAAATCCATACCAATGAGAAATCACGTTCAATCGAGGGCCGGTTTACATTTCTCCAAGGATCTTAATGCCTTTGAACCATCTGATGGAAAATCGCAACTGTTCTCCATCATAAAATCAATGAGCCTTTCTTCAATTAGCTCCGATTTTTAAGATGAGATTTGGCCATCTTAATGAGTCGTGTCGATGAAGGTTTTCGAATCTGGTTTTTTTATTGAGCATAGAAGCTCAATATTACGTGAATTCTATTTTCTTCGCTTCCAACTTAATGTCCTTCTTAGATATGCGATTAGCGGCAGTTACTACCTTTCAGACGAAGGAGTATCAAGGGTGTTAGTCACTGAGGTTTTAAACACTTGAGAATATTTTTTTACTTCAGTTAAAACTTAGCGTGCCGAACCTTCTGATCAATTGTTTGAGGCCTTAGTCGTAGAAGCTATTGGTTCCCTCAAGCAAGATACTTTCTTTAGCGGGTGGAGCAGCACACCGAGAAAAGTTACTTTCCGTGAATTTGTTTTCATATCGATAAACCGTTTCATTGTGTCGAGCCAGCATCTTCGGCTCTTAAAATAAGGGAGAATATACGTTTCAGTTTGAAAATTTTTCAAGATCGCATATCCCTTCGATATGGAAAAAAATCCCAGAACTTGTTAAATATTCACCTTCCAGTGGTTACATTCATAAAAAAAAGAGTTGCACTTCTACTCTTTGAATTTATTTCTGATTTTGATCGAAAATAATTATTTTTTTAGAATTAAGATTTCATCACGTTTGTAAATTTTCAATCATACGAGATTCAACTGCTCTTATGCGTCACAAAATAGAGATCTTTAAATGCACATATTGTTTGTTGTTTTTTTATGAGAAAACCTTGAAAGTGCACATAAAAATTAGATTGTGGCGTACAAACTCCACAGTCAAATAAGTGAGAAATTAGCATCAGGTTAGAATTTACAGGAGGGTCCTTGATAAAAAAAATGTCAACTTGCATATGAACTGACAAGAAAATGCTCCAATCACGTGAAATACTGTTTGAGACTAAAAAAAGCAGATTAACAAACACAAAGCCAAGTGAACTTATATGCCAGTGAAAATGCTTAAAAGTAAGTACGTGTTATAACAAGAATTTAAAAGTTTCTGGTTTTTTGGTTGAAAAAAAAATTGATATTTTGAAAAAACTAAAGCAGTAAGATATTTGTGTGTACATACATACTTACTTACTTACTTAATTGGCCATTAATAACCCGATTAAGGATTTCGACCTGCCGCAACACATCCTTCTAGTCGCCTCTGCTTCTTGCGCGCCTACGTCAGTTGGTCACACTCATCGATGGCAGGGCATCCTTGATTTCGTCCTTCCTTTTCGCCGACTTCCGCAGATCCCCGCATCAAATACCCGTCTTGCCGGAGCATCATCCTCCATTCGAACAAAATGCTTCTATGTCGTTGAGGATGCGGAAATCATCGCCAACTCGCTCTGGACCGAAGATCTTACGTAGAACTTTTCTCTAGAATGCTCTCAAAGCTGCTGCATCAGTGCTTAATAAGGTCCATGCCTCTGCGCCATAAAGAAGCACGGGAAGGATGAGCGTCTTATAGAGAGAGTATCAGTTTTGTCGTACGAGAAAGGTATCTGCTACTCAATTGCCTATTGAGATCATAGTAGCACCTGTTGGCTAGAGTAAACCTGCACTTGACCTCCAGACTGATATCATTTATTTTGGTAATGGCGGAGCCAAGATAAGTAAATTCTTTGACTGTGTCAAAAGTATAGTTATCGACCGTAATCTGAGAATCAATACGCCGCACGTCTCTACTATTCGATAACATAAACTTTGTTTTGTCCTCATTTACTGCCAGACCCATCATAGTAGACTCCCGATCAATAGCACTAAAGGCAGCAGTAACATACCGCGTGGTATGACGTCAATGTCGTCAGCGTACGCAAGCAACTGGACGCTATTTTAAAAAATAGCACCATTGCGAGGAACTCTCGCCTTTCGCAGAACACTTTCCATGACGAAGTTGAAGAGGTCGAATGATTGTTATTGTCTGAAACCTCTCACGGTATCAATAGGTTCGTAGAGGTCCATTCCTGCCTTCTTGGAGCTGCAGGAATTGCTCAACGTCATTCTGCATAGCCCTATCAGCTTCACAGGTATACCGATCTCACACATTGCGGCAAAAACACGATCGAAGGCTGCCTTATAGTCGACAAAGAGATGGTGTGTGTCGACTTGGTTTTCGTGGGTCTTTTCCAGGATTTGGTGTAGTGTGAAGACGTTGTCTATGTTGGACTTGCCAGGCCTGAAGCCGCACTGACAAGGTTCAATCAGTGTTTTGACGAGTGGCTTCAGTCGTTCACACAATGTGCCTGGAAGAATGTATGTATGTACATACATAGGACACAAACTTCTGAATTCGTATATTCCATATGTATTCTGTACATGAATAGGTCTTTTTGTTACAAGTGACCTGTAGTCACAAATCATGTTGCACACACACAAAGTGGCACGAGGATATGACCACTAGTGCGTATGCGGTATGAATAAATCTAGTACAGTAAAGTGTATTGAAACAACGAATAAAAGAGAAATAGAACAAGAAAATGATATACAGTCTCTCAGTAAAGTTCAAATAAACTGTGTTACTAAATTGGTTGCCATTGCTGTAAAAAAATGTGTTATTCATTTGTTCGCAGAGTTGAATTATGATTTTGTAACTTGAATAACAAACTGTTATTTGTTAGGTTATGCCACACAGATGGTCAATGGTATATGGTATGTTCTATGGTATGTACACATAAAAGATTGTGATTCTTTATGTGTTTTCTGCTGTGAAAAATAACTTGATTTAATGACACCTCAAACAACATTTCGAATATGTTCATAGAAGTTTTGGCTTACATATATGTATGTTTGTGGGATATACATACATATCTATATTTTTAGAATATTATAGTATTTGCCAGCTTTAGTACATATATTTGGTATTAAACTTTACCTTATTGATGTCTTGTTATATTCTTCCAAGAAATAAAGTGCAAATAAAGCATAGAGAAATTGGTATATTTCGGTTTACCTAGGCATTTTATGATGCTGAAATGGCACATTGCAGATGTGGTTACTAGGCATTATTCATTATTGATTATTTTAGCAGGTACTAAGCAAATAAAACACTTTGACTTGACACTGGAAACACATTTATTTTACTTTATTTACCATGGTATTGTTATTGGCATGGAGAAAGAAAAGAAAAAATATTGAACACTCTATTCTTTAATGCCTAATAACATGGTAGATACATAAGAATATATTTATTTGTATTACTATGACAAAAGCAAAACCAAAAGTATTCGCATAAACATGCGGTTCATTCCGGCTTTTGTAAAATAAATGTAAACAAAGTTTCAAATTTCTGGACTTAAGGCAAAAATGTGTCTTTTGGGCACATAGGTTGCCGCCAGGAGCACGCTTCAGGCACCGCTGGAGACCTCCTCCTTCAACCTCCATTGGAGGTTAGTTAATTTTAAGTATTGATAGAGGACATAAAAGAATTTTTTAGGTTATCGACAAGGGTAAACGTATCCTGAAACGAATCCTATATGGTCCGGTTATATGACTTCGACAGGCTGCCGCCAGTGTCATGTATTATGTATTATTATTATCTGTACGGACGGCTCGAGAATGGATAATGGCATTAAGCTTTCAAATATATTCTGTGAGCATTGCCGTGTATGTAAGGCATAGCTCGTTTGGGAATGGAATCCACGAATGGATATATACGAAGGTTATGTATGTATGTGGAAAGTCAAGCTGCTTACAATGTACCGACTAGCCAGTGTGTTACCTTGCCATTAGTTGCAGTCCGCAAGAAGGCGCTCTTTATTTTTCGAAGCAGGAACGAATTAGTTCCTTCTAGTGGTGCAATGGATCTATTGCTCGACTGAGAAGAAACTGTAACTATGCAAAAAGGAAGTTTGTTGGAAGCCGTGGGAGACCAAAGAATAAAGTTCGTCGTATTAAATTAAGAGGGTAAAGAAGGATCTGAAGGCAGCTATTCGTCATAACAAACCGTTTGGTTTTCTTGACATATATAATGTCCTAGCAAAATATAGCTTTAGGTTGACATGAAAATAGTAACCAAAATGCTAAAAACACCTAAATCACCTTCCACGACAAAGTTAAAAAGTTGAGTAAAATAGCCTCTCGTTTTTTCACTCTGCGGATTGATTAATAACAATATATCGATAGAAGAACCGTTCGTCCCAGTAGCTGCCGATCAAGGTCTAGAATATAAACAAACAAAGCCTCCGAATGGATGGATGGAATACAGAACTTCATTGTAAAGCAAGCCTGAAGCTTGAAGATGAGAATATATCCAAACAGATCTTACCACCGACCGCTTTGTATAACAGATACATTCCGAAAACTACTTGAGAGTGTTATCTGTATAAGATTGCAAGGCTAGGAAACTGCGATCGTCTGTGAATACCATTCGTCTGGTCATAGCGATTCGGTTGTACTGTGCGATTATAACTTTCGATGTGAAAAATATATTAAATGCGGTGTACTTGCTCTTCAGCGACAGAACTTATCACATTATTTGGTTAAAATGTTCAACGACTACTTACGCCGTCGCATCCAATTTAGAACAATATTACCTAACCTTTAATCGTTTTACGTTAGCTGAAGCTGTTACGGAATACTAACCACCAAAACCGTGATACAATAAAATCAGAGTGCAGACTAACCACCTAAAGAGTAAATTTGTTGAAGTTATGTATTGGCCAGCATATTCCCCAAATTTTAGTCGAATGACAAATATATAAGGAATGATATCTAGGCGTGTTATCGCCAATCAGCAATCAGCCACAAATCAGTAGCAGATTTACATCCTCTAATTGTGTAACGTCGGATCTTTAGTCCAGAATTACGTAATTGGAATTCTAAAATCGAATGTTCTATTCAAAACGTTGTAAGAAATCATATAATCGACCTTCATGTGTCTATGTCTTCCCAGAATAGCAGCCAAAGATTTAACTGCTTTGAGTCATACTGCTACCAACTTAACCAGCCCACTTAAGATCAAGTCAGAGAGAAATGAATTGAGTATAGCAAATAGTGTGTTGGTTGGAGTTGAACAGACCGCACAGAACAGAGCTGACTGACAGCGTCCTCTGTCTATCAGTCGCAAGTGTTATTGGTGTTTACACACTGTCTACTAGACAAATACATACACCATAAAGCATAGTTAGCTCCACCATGGCCCAACACAGTCAGTTTTGGTCAGATTGTTGGTCTGAGCTCTTGGATGTTGCCTAGGGTGTAGTCCTTAATTTACATGCTCAAATTTTAAGCACTTTTTTCTGCTTTTTTTATAATAAAAAAAAAACTTAAAAACGACGAATAGAAAGTAACAAATAATTCGTTGAAAACTTGTGCATGGAATGACATATGTGATCAAAATAAATTCGAACTCATATTGTGTATTAAATTAACGGACATTTTTATTGAGTCCGGAAACCTATTTCCACCATATCTAATGTATTTCCACAGAGACTGTTGTTTCCAATCGACTACTGATCATAAACCTCCCATCAAAATAACAGATCTTTAAAGAACTGTAGCGCTCTTTGGTAGCACGTTCAGAAATTACTTAATAAGCTGGAAAAATATTTGTAGCCAAACTCAAGGAAATTAAAGAAATAATAAAAATAACGGAACGGAAAGGAATATACAAAGATAAAGATATTTTGACATACCGGACATTTATATTTTACGCTTTAAGGAGTTTAAAATTAAAAATAAATTACTTGACTTAATTGGCCAGACTTTAACGGTGTTATGGTGTACACGTTTTCGCACTTACAGCAGATTTCACCAAAAAAAAAAAGAAACGCCTCCTGTTTAACACCGTAATCAAAGTCAAGGAAAAGAAGGGAGAGACATGAATATTAAAAGAAACATTGACCAAATTTACATAAAACGAAGCAAAATAAATGTGTACTTCTCATACAACCTGTCGCTCTGTCAGCCAACAATCCAAAACATATTATGTTTGATGTACTTGTATAATTCACCTTTAAAATAAAAACAACAAAAAAATTGCTTCAACACATTGAAACATGAGAACGTAAAAGGAAAATTGTACAGAAAAAAAAGTGGAAATATCAACCGCACTAATGTAAAGAAAAGTGGTCTAATTAGTTCGCGAAGCATAAATTCAAATGAAAATGGTGACGCCTTTAAAGAGAAGAAAAGTGTAAATACATAGGTTAGAACTAAAACATTAGTTCGTTAAAATATGTTTTTAAAGTTTATATTATAGACACCATTGTCCCCTAATCTACACTATCACAGTTAAAGCTGAAGACGAAATTATTTAGAATTTGTTAAAAAATTAAAAAGGAATTAAATTTTTAATTAAATGAAAATTTGTGATATAATCCATGACTTTAGTTTTTTGTTAAAGTTGTGCGAACGCAAATTAAAAATAAATCTTCATGAAACATATAAAATTGCTTGGCATAGGCAAAATCATCCTCTCAAATTCAATACTATTTTTACTAGCGTATTTTAGTAAAAAATTGTCCAGAAAAAGCTAAGCGTTTCTAGGTCATCTAGATACCTAAACCATCAGTCGGCTTCAGCCAAAATACAGTTTGTATAGGAAGCCTGTGTCTATTTTCTCAATTTATTCCAGTCCCTTTTGAAATTAATTTGTCAGATATGGTACCATAAAATATTTGAATTTTAAACTGAAGTGATAAGTGTTCCATATTTAAAACAACCTCTCCGCATGAACTGCATTCAGAATTATCTACATCTAATGAGCCATTCAGAAGTACTTGTAAAGGAGAGTGTACCGTAAGGACTGTCACCTGTGTGCCGTCGCGTGGACTTCTGCTTAACATACTCATGGTGTTCTTGTTATTAGGATCACCCCAGAGTATCATTGCAATTTTTACTTTTATGTGTCATTAAAGTCGCCGCGGTCTAGTTGGTAGTGTGTTGGCTTATTAGACGTGAGGCCTCGGTTAAAACCCCAGGTCGGTCATCTCCAACTAAACGAAATGTAAAAAATATTTCTTCGGCGACTACCTCTCAGCAGATTTTTGGTAAAACTCTGATAGTAAATAAAATTGCCATGAAATGTCTCTTAAGAATCTATCGTTCGGAGTGGACTTTAAACTGTAGGTCCCACCACTCATGTAAAAAAATTAACGCAAACAACACAAGTGGTGTGAGAAACTAGATTGTAATCCTGACTAAAGGGTTGTAATGACCAATTATGTAAAATTACGTATGTATGTATGTGTCATTTACGTGTGTACAATCAATGTGACATTTTCACTAATTTTTGTTTGAAAGTATTTTCCATTTTTACACGTCTTACTTTTTTTATTAACTTCAGAAACAAATTCAATTATAATGAATTAATCTTAATTTTGTCGGTTCAAAACCATCAACAAGACAAAGAATTATGAGTATCGAAAGGGAATATTATTGCTGTAAATCAAAGTCTTGAAAAAGACACCGAAATTTTAATTCGCAGTCGTTTTCAACTTGCCAGCATTTGTACTACGACTTCGTAGAAAATTGTACTCAGAAATCTTCACTTCGAGTCTATAAAACACAGTTTTTATAAGCATTCAAGTCAAACTATCATTCTTTGCGTAGAATTTTTGCTGATTTGAAGCTTTTCGGTGATTAAGTATAGAGATAATGTTATTTTCTGCTTAAATGACTATGCCATTGAACAAAATTGTCGTGTGAAGCTAGGTCTCAATCCTGACTGAAGGGTTGTAATGACCAATTATATATGTATGTTTGATTCGGTTCACATGCTGGCGATCCGTATTTCTTTCCAAATGAGCAAAGAGTTGACATTACGGGTATCGAGAGTTATCAAACCATGCTCACTAATATCAGCGAGATTTGGATCTAACAAAACGGCGCAATTTTCCATACGGTGTTCCTAACAATCGATTTATTACAATATTATTTTATTTTATTTGAAATTCATTGAGGTTAAAGTTTTGTTATCAGATTTCACAATTTGCCAGCAAATGCTCAGAAAATTTATTACAAACGTTTGGACCAATAACTTGTGACTGACGATGTTTACAGAGAAAGCACTGTCAGCTCGCTGCTACTAGCTAACAATATTATTAGAAATTCTCGGAAAATGGACACAAAATAACGGAGACAAAGTACCTGATAGTTTCAGGAGTGTTAACAACGTCATTATGATATGCAGCATTGGGAGCAACCTGACGTATTGAAATTATACAAGGCTTATCAGTTGTGACCAATGCAGACATTATTTAGGCAGACGGATTGATGTTCAAAATCGTTCATGGGGAGTTGGATAATATGTTGAAATATAATTGAGTTGGAATAACTGCTGAAGATCCCAATGAAGACCAAAGCTATGGAAAGGGCTTTATGACACAACCATCCTTAACTGTACCGTTGTCACCAAAATCTTAAATTTGGGAGATGCTTTTCAACAGAACCAAGTAATAAAACTGAATGAAGCAATTTTTCTCTTTGAGAGATATTTCGATGTGGTAAAGGTAGATGTTAGAAGAGGGTTTGCGGTGTTCTGCAAAATAGTAAAATAATCAAAATCCATGATTAAAATGTTTAAACAGGAAAACAGTTTGACTTGGAAAGACAGAGAACAAGACATAGGAAAACTATCTGACAGTCTAGGCACCATTCTATCACTTAATTCATATAAAAATTACTCAAAATTAGAATCGGACTGTCCGGGAAAGTCTAATCTGCTGGACAGAGTTCTTCGGTTACCATTTGCCTTATCCTAGATCATATGGAAATTCAGTATAATAAGCACACAAAGATGCTTGCCATCAGGGGAGCTTTCATATCGCTGAAAGGATCAAAAATTTTCAGTGGAGTAGGAAAATATGTTTGGAAAGTTACACAAAGAAGTCATGAATCGGAGAGATAATGTTTTGGTATCGGAACTATTTGGATAATCTATTGAAAACAAAGAAGTCGCCGTGGTATAGTAGGTAGTGTGTTGGAGACCCCAGGTCATGCATCTCCAACAAAACGAAATATAAAATAATATTTCTTCGGCGGTTTCCTCTCAGCAAATTTCTCTCAAAAACTCTGGGAGTAAATAAAAAGTTTCTCAAACAATCTGTCGTTCGGAGTCGACTTTAAACTGTAGGTGCTGCCACTCATGTGTAAAGTTAACATAAACAACATAAGTGGTATGGGAAGCTAGGTCGTAAACCTGATTGAAGGGTTGTAATGACTAGTTAGGTATATATGTATTGAAAATAAGACAACATAGTGATTAAGTGTATGATTACATATCTACCTTTTAGAGCTTTAAATTCTGATCTAAATATCGTATTTTTATTGTTGTTAAAATATTGTAATAGATTTTCTAACCTGCCATTCTATTCCTCTGACAAGTATGGCACTAATTTTTAAATTAAACTTTTCATCGCTTCTTTTATCTGTAACTCCGCGATAATGTCACTATTATTTATTATTTTCTCTCGCCAAAGATAGAGGAGACAATATTCATATAAAGTGCTCTGTATAAAGTGTTGAGTAAAATATTTCAGCGGTTTTAAGCATTTAATTCTATTTACGGCGTAGTATTATTAATGAAACTACGCCTTAGTACCCTTAGACCAATGGCGTATTATTGTCGGCAACATTGGGGATTATTGTAATATAAACGAAGGCCTTTAAAAACAATGTTTATTTCCATAGAAATTTTAATTACAATTCTTTTAAGTGGTAGTCATGAAAGGATATTATAATGCTTAATTTAAATTAACATTATTAAAGAGGATAAGTGCGAACACAATTCTGTTGGTGACTTGATAACAATCTGATAGCGTGTTAGAGGGAATTTAACTATTCAGAGCACATATTATGTAGTACTTGATTAAAAATTTATACAAATGTTTCCTTTCAATTAGAATTTAATTTAATTTAGTTACGAAGTGGTTGTCCTCTATTAGCCAGCAAGAAGATTTTGATTTCGGGATTAAATAAATAGACTTCGGGTGTTTAAATTCAGTTTCAGCAAATGTTTTCTCGCATTTTAATAAATTTATGCTCGCATAAATTTTATATGAAAATTCGGCTTGAAGTGCCCTCGCTTTAAAGGAGCCCCGATATCTAGGTGAATTAACAGACTTTCTTTTCCAGTTGTATTTCCAAGAATGCGGTGATATCTTCCGGTAAATAAAAGTGCCATGAAATGTTTTTCCAAATCTGTCGTTCTGAGTCAACTTTAAACTGTAGGTCCCGCCACCCATGTATAAAATCAATTCACACTATTAAAACGGAGTGTCAATAGTTGGTCAATACAACACGTCAGGCAGGATTTCGACCTAGCTTCTCACACCACTTATGTTGTGTGTCACATGTCATTGGCTTTCAGATCAGGGTTCAAAACAAACGACGTGCCTACCATGTGGTCGTTTACCTTCAATTCCTGTGTCTGTTGAATTTTGTACGAGTGCAGGTTTAGGTCACAACGCGTAATTCGCCAAGTTGTGGTCTGTGTAGGACCGACTCAAAATTTCAGTAGATCTGGCTCTTTTTCGACGTAAGGGTGGTGATCGATCGCTTACTGAAGTGGCGAATACTCCACCACTTAAGAATACACCTCTCGTTAAGACGATAATGTCAATCTTAAAATGGGCGAAGCATGCCGAACCTTGCCAGAATAGAACACCCATTTTGATAAACCATCTGGTATTGTTGAATGCTATATCCCTCCATGGTGGTTTAACAAAACAAACTACTACTGAGGAAATGACAACTAATTTAACAGATTTATTAAAACTTCAAAAGTTTCTGTTGGAAGAATACAAATTTTCGATAAAGTTAAGCTCCAGAGTTTGCGGCAGCCAACTGAAAACATGAAATTTTTGTCAACTTTTGTCGTTTCATTAGAGTATTACGACTTATATTTACTTAAAGTCGGCAGTAATATGATTGCTACGCTTTACTAAGGCATATTTAGTCTTGTACTCAAAATCGATGCTAATAAAAATATATAAAATGTGATTATTCCTTCAATCGTAACATATTTTAATTTAATTATTCTATTTTTATATTATTATTATTATTATATTTATTTTATATTATACTAGCTGTACCCTGCGCGTGTTGCTGCGCCACCAACTAAAATAAATTTGAAGCAAAGACATTACACAAATGTCAAATTAATTTTGAATCATTTTATTGATTTTGTTTCCCGTTGTCCTGATGATTCAGATGAACGGGCTTGCATAGTAAGCATTCGATCAGTTTCGAATCTCACTTCTCGTTGTTCAAGTGGTTCAAGTGAACGGTTCTCAGCGGCATATACTCGTAGATTTTCCAATCTCAATGCTCGTAAGGCTCTTTTCTTTCGTGAGGTGTAGGTCTATTGCTTGTCATTCATTTTGAATAATTTTCAGTGACGCCATCCATCGGAAATTAATCGCACCAACCTCCGTCGACTCAACAAATTTAACAACTTTGTTAAAGAATGCACAGTTTACGATTTAATTGATTTTAAGTATTTCCAGTGGCGCCACCTGCCGGAAATTATTCATATTAACTTAGAAACCTTCCCCGGCTCATTCGCAAGAACTTTGCTAAAGATCATAACATCATCAAATGCATAGTTTACGATTCTATAAGGTACAAACAAACATTCATTTACGTGGCACCTCGCCTACTTGAAATTTTAAAATAAAAAGTAGCTTTCGAGACATTCAGGAAGGTACTGTTAAAATTTAAAGAAAATCGGTCCAGCCGTTTAGCCGTCTATAGACTTCAAACAAACAAACCCACAAACAAACCCTCAAACAAATAAACACACATAGATAGATGTATTTCAATTGCTGTCGTGTATAAAATATTACATAGAGCTGACGGGTGACGTATACGTAATATTTTGTTAGACAATAACACTCATACTTTTTTATTTATTTTATTTTATTTTGTTTGCCTATTTCAACATAAAAAGTAGCCTATAACTCCTTCCAGACATACAGGAAGATACCCTAAAAATTTAAAGTAAATCGGTTCAGCCGTTTAGCCGTCTATAGACTTCAAACAAACCCACAAACAAATAAACACATTCATTTTTATATATAAGATTAATTAATTATCTAATTTAACTACCTAGAGAATGCATTAGGAATTATACTTAAATGATTGTTACTCTAACAAAAGAAAAAAAACTTTGGAAATAATAATTCATTATTCCGTGTTAAATAATGTTTTAATCATATGAGCAACAGTATACGGGAATCTAAAGCAATCACCCAAAACTAATACATATTTTTTATACCAGAAATTTTTTCTAAAGCATAATACATAAGAAATTTCAAAGAAAAAATTGTCTTCTCTTAATTAAATAATTTCATTATTATACGTTTCTTTTAAACATAAAATTACAGAGAATCCATTGTTTCAAAGAAAATGTGAACAAATATAAAAGAGAACAAGACAAACAGAAAACAAATTCTCAGAAATACTAACACTTTTAAAGACATCAGACAGAGATTAAGAGGAAAAAATCTCATCCAAACCATTAAATTCTCAAGTCAAAGAACACGTCATTACATTTAACATAATGTCATTGCAAAAGTCATTATAAGAGAAAGACCGAAGGTAATAAAAAAAACGTAATGTTTATAGGAAAACGAAGAACTAAAAGGATAAAAGGATAACAATTACAAGAACATATAAAACAATCGCATACAATACCGGGAGGCTAATTCCAACACCATGGTAGCTTCTTCATGATTAAATTAAGAACGTGGGTATGTCGCATAAAGTTTAATACATGACCTGATTTTAAGGCATGACCTTAATGCTGTAATCAATTTCAAGTATTTCCATTTGATCTTATTTTTTTCTTTTTAACTACTGTTACGTTTCCAATTACCATTTTATCTCGGAATTTGGTGAATTCTTTAAGTATTACAATAAAATTCCTATTACAGTACATGTAAAGCATCATTAAGAAATATAATCAATTAAATAAGGAATTCGATTAAAATGGAATCTTTTGATTTTAACATTAAACACTGAAATTTAATCTTTAGACTTCAACTCCTTTAAAAACATAACAACTCACCCGTAGTATAATAGAGCATATACGATAGTGTGGGAAATTTAAAAATCTTTTTATTGAAAGTTGACCTTTTTGTTCAGCAAAAAAGGTTTACATTCCAACGATTTTTACTAGGTTTAGTATTCTTGATTATAAATAGTGACAATGATAATGCGTTCTACTCCTATAAAATTTTTAATTATAAGAACAGTTACTGTTGCCAACAGTTAAAGGTGTATAGTAATGCTTTCAAGAATACGATAGAGGTTGGCGCGATGATCTAATAAAAAAACTGGAAGTCTATTCGTATAAACAACCTATTGAAATATTATCGCCCTAAAGCCTGAACTTAACATACATAGATAACTATGTGCCACAAGGTTGTATTTTGGGTTTCATTTTCCATGTCATTGAACATCACGTTTGCACCCTTACTGAGCTCTCTTGAAGACAAAATAATAAAACTTCTACTATATTATTCAAAGCTTTAGACTTGTGGTCGATTAATTCTTTTGAACAATCCTGTTTAGAAAGTACAGTTCTAATTTGCAATATTATTCTCCTAGGCAATCAGTACAGTGTTTACATCAACATTTGGCCGCTCAGAGTATTGTACATTGACGACAATAAATATACCAGGGTAGCAAGAAATAAAACGTATTTACGCGGTAAATGATCGTTACAGTGTCAGGACTTCAAAATGTGGGAAATTTTTTTATTTAAGCTATTGCACTATAAGGAATCACTGAAAAAGGATGAAAATTTCTATACAGGGGTTTTTGAGGATGCTTACTTCGAAACTGAGGGAAACTTTTTCAAGTACATAAAGGCGGACTCAATAAGGCGGGAAAAATCTTAAAATGTCTGTAGATTTGCACGGAAATTAGTATAGGGGGTCTATTAGGTTGCTGATTTCAAATCAAATTTCAAATACAAAACGTGATATCCAATTTTCAATTTTCAATTTAAAAATTTTTTTTTTTCTTATGCATACAGTGCACGCGCGCTAATGTGAACACCGCATAATATGAAAACCGCTTAGTGTGAACATTTTTTTTCTTCATTGACTACTCCAAAAGATGAAAAAATGTAAAAAGCCCTATAATTTTTGTTTTTTTTTTGAAACGTTAAAATTCTGTGTTTATTAGTTGCGGGAATCCCCGTTTTAGGTATACATAAATATATGTATGTGTTAGTTATTATTTATTCTTTAATTGCTATTTAGATACTGTGAAGAAAATTTGTGAAGATTAAATTATAAATTGTGTTCTAAAATAATAAAAAAATTCATAAATAATGATTTTTGTTTAAAAGATGGTGTAATTCTGTTTTAAAATTTTCGGTATTCGAAAATGTGAACAATTCGCAAAAGTGAACAACGCCAGTTTTAATTAGTTCACATTAGTGAGCGTGCACTGTATTATTTATTGAATCTTTCCTTTCGGAATTTGCAATAAGTGTTCAAATCTTAACCTAAAATAATATAAAAATAAAAGTTGTTATTGCCACTGTAATGTACAACCAAAAGTGCGCATCAAAAGTAAATTTATCTAATCAGATAATTTGTTTGAATTCTCTTAAGACGTCTGTGACCCTCGAATAAAAGTAAGTCTCGTAATGTGCACACACTTCGAGACGTTGACTTTTATCTTCCATTTCAGCAGCCAATTTTCCAATTCACCAACATGAGATAGAAGTCTTTGTGACACAACTGTAGAATCTCTATGACTACTTATGTTGCTTTTATGTAATCTCGGGCGAATTCTGGCAACGGAAAGTGCCTAATATCCTTGTGAAAAAGAATAACTGACCCTCCGCATGCGTCATATGTGTAGCAGTCATTAATTCAAGAACAGTTTTTGTCCGAGAAGTGTGTTTCCGATTTTAGCATGACGTCAATTTGGTAAGTATGTATACAAGAAGTTTTGTACCTCGATTTTATGATGACTTCAGCCGTTCGCGTTCCAAAAGCAGATCTTAAGGGTGTTCATGTCTTACTTAAATTTTTAAAATCTGCATTAGCATACTTTGGTTTTGGAGCAGATGTTGCTACATGTTCTGCATGTTAGCCATTAAATTACTCATTGCTTGGATTCTAGTATCAATTGAATTTTGGAAATTGGACAATTGGAATGCCTTCTTTTAGGGCATCAGCATATGAAAAGGCTTCTGAAAAGGGTTTGCGCAGCATTTTTGGAGTTTGCCTGTTGGGGAATAGTGGCTGATGTAAATTTGGTAAGTTTGATTCACGGTGTTGACCATATATAGGTCTTTTGACCGTCGCCTGATTTTTGAGTTTCTAATGTACTTTGCAGCGTCGATAATTAGCCGTGTGGTTTTCACCGCAGTTACTGCACTTTTTACAGCTGACTTCAGTTTTCGGGTGGGGTCATTGAGTGCTTTTATGTATATCTCCGCATCTGACGCATACTGCCGCTAATTTGCAAAAAAGATTTTGTGGGCCCCAATTATTGGCAATTTTGACATTAAGGGGGGCTTTTAATTTTGTAACTTAATTTTTTACAAAAACAAGACATATCGGTATTAGCTTTGATGTGTTCTTTAACAAATACCAACAAAAAAATATGAAAAAAGTGCGAAAAATAACTTTTAGCCTTAAAAATGAAATGAATTAGCTATTCTGCATTGATTTATTTATTTCGTACAACTGTCATAAAGAAAAAACTGACAACATACATAGCTCAAATGAATGATGAAGTCGCCGTAGTCTAGTAGATAGTGTGTTGGCTTATTAAACGCAAAAGCCTGGATTCGAGCCCCAGGCTAGGCATCAAAGACATAATACAAAAAGGATTTTTTCGGCGACTTCCTCTCAGTAGATTTCTGGCAAAAACTCTGAGAGTAAATAAAAATTGCCATGAAAAGTTTCTCAATAAATAAAAATCTGTCGTTCGGAGTCGACTGTGAACTGTAGGTCCCACCACTCATGTATAAAATTAACACCCACAACATAAGTGGTGTGAGAAACTAGGACGTTGTACAATGGGTCAATTCGACCTCCGGGTACTGTACATGTCTTAATTGACAAGTACACGTCCTCTAACCTAACCTAATCTACATAGCTCAAATATCGAAAAGTAAAGAGAGGAGCTAAAGTTAGAGAGCCTGCTACCTACAATTTATTTACAAATTAAACAGTACGGAATGTAGTGTTTCTGTAAGACAAACGATATCATATGTTAGTCTCTTTATATGGAAAACACAAACGAAAGCTGGACCTTAGTCTTGAATTAGTATTATATTTTAATATATTATGAATTTGAATAGAGTTTTGAATCTCAGAAAAATGAAACTTAGTCTGTCACTCACTAATTATAACATATGTACATATGTACATACATAATTGCTCTTTACAACCCTTCAGTCAGGATTACGACCTAGCTTCTCACACCATTTATGTTGTGTGCGTTAATTTTATACATATGTAAGTGGCGGAACATACAAGTTAAAGTCGACTCCGAACGACAGATTTTTGAGAAACTTTTTCATGGCAATTTTATTTACTCTCAGAGTTTTTGTCAGCAATCTGCTGAGAGAAAGTCGCCGAAGAAATATGTTTCCATCTTTCGTTTTGATGTTAGGCCTGAGGTTCGAACCGTGGCCAACACACAACCTACTAGACTACGCCGGCTTCCAGTAACTCTCTTTAAATATAGTGTATTTCATAGAGAATCAAGAAAAAATAAAGAATTTATTAAATTTTTAACATTAATTGTTTAGTTTCACAATTCCAAATTAGCTAATTGTTCTATCCTGATTGTAATTTTGTAGCAGATTTTCTAATTGATTCAAAGTTTTGGACATTTTTAACCAAACAAATTTCAATTCTTAAAGAAAAAAATTTTCGAAATTGTTTCGAAAGAATTTGCATTTACACAAAAAGTTTAGAAAGTTTCCTGAAAAATTGTTGTTTATCTGTGAATTTTTTTTGTAATTAACTGCAGAAAAGCATATTTTTGCTACATTTCCCACCTCCTCTTATTCTTTTCGACTTCGAAGTAAAGTGTTTAAAAAATAAATAAAAACAAATAGAAAAACTAAATATAAACAGTGGAAAAAGATTGAGAAAAAAGTGAAAAAAGAAAATAATATATTTATCCAACAGACTGCAACTTGTTAGAGATGATGTAACCGTTGCATTTCGCATCCTAGAGCTGCCACTATTAATGCTATGGTAGTTGTTGTTAGTTTTTGATGTTATTTCCAGTTGCATTTAGTTGTTATTATAGTTGTTTTGCAAGATTGCCGAAGGAAGTTTATCTAAATTGTCTATCATTGTTGCAAGGATGAGCGTAACTAAAATACGTTCATTTCTTTCATCATCAACACCAACGTTATCTAGTCTTTGAAGCATTGCTAATTTATTAGCAATTAAAATTCACAAAGCCAAACTGTAGCAAACTGTAGGATTTTATAATAAAAATAAAAGACAAAAAAAAAATAAACAAAAAAGGAAGTAATAAATTGAAGTTGAATCATCTCTATCGCTTCTAATGACTGTAACAAATCTCAAAGGAAAAAAATGAGAATAAAAAAAAACAAAATTTATAAATACAAATTCAAACAATTCTCTCCCAGTTGGCCAAAAACTATAATAAATTTCAAGCAGATTTCAATAATATTTTATTGCAATAAAAATTCTCACTTACGTTTTAAAGAAAGTGAATTCTAGAAACAAACTACAATAGCAACTAAAAGCAACTTAAAATAACGTCAGAAACTAGCAACTACTATCTCCAACTCTTGGCCAATTCATTCGACTTTGTATCGTGTATGTTGAATTTATAGTGTATTTCGTATTCCAAACGTGAAAAAAACGATAAGAAGAAGAAGACCAGTATTCGTAATTTGATTTTCAAACAACAAAACAAAAAATATTACGGAAAAAAGTAAATTAATTATTGTCTGTGCAAACCGTATAATTTTGAAATGTTGTTGAGTCAAGTGACACAGAAAATATTTTGTATTCTTATTCTTCTTCTTGATTACTGGCATTACATAAACTGTTAGCACGAAACCAGTACAACTTCTAAAAACACATGAAAAAATGTGTATAAGTGCATCGGATTTTTTTTATGAAAATTATCAATGACAAGCATACACTGTTGTATAGTCTTCCAACAATACACTGAATACAACAATACAAGGGCTTGTGTGATCTGTCCATCTATTTTTTATTTTCATTAACGATATTCTTTCTTTAACTTCTAATCCTATTCTCTCTTTTGCAGATGACAGTAATATTTGCCATTCATATTATTTTAATGGTAGGTTGAGGCCAAAAGGCTTAATAAGAATGATACTCTCACATACGACCTACAGTGAATCACCAAATGGAGTCGTATGAATAGAGTTGATTTTAACACTTGAAAAACGTTGTTGTTGTTATTAATACACAAGCGCATCGATAGGTTAGGTTAGGTTAGAGGACGTATACTTGTCAATTAAGACAAGTAAAGTACCCGGAGGTCGAATTAACCCATTGTACAACGTCCTAGTTTCTCACACCACTTATGTTGTGTGTGTTAATTTTATACATGAGTGGTGGGACCTACAGTTTAAAGTCGACTCCGAACGACAGATTTTTATTTATTGAGAAACTTTTCATGGCAATTTTTATTTACTCTCAGAGTTTTTGCCAGAAATCTACTGAGAGGAAGTCGCCGAAAAAATACTTTTTGTATTTTGTCTTTGATGCCTGGCCTGGGGCTCGAACCCAGGCTTTTGTGTATAATAAGCTAACACACTACCTACTAGACTACGGCGACTTCACAATAGCAACTAAAATCAACTTAAAATAATATTTAAAACTAGCAACTGCTATCTCCAACTCTTGGCCAATTCACTCGACTTTGTATCGTGTATGTTGTATTGAATACACTTTTTGTTTGTGAATGCACAGAAAGTAAATTAATTAATTGTCTCTGTAAACAATATAATTTTGAAATGTTAATTGTTGAGTCAAGTTAAACAGAAAATATTTATGTTTTTTCTTCTTCTTGATTACTGGCATTTACATAAACTGTTAGCATGAAACCAATACAAATTTTCAAAACATATGAAAAAATTTGTATAAGCGTATCGGATTTTTTTATGACAATTATCAACAACAAGCATACACTCTTGTATATTCTTCCAACAATACGCTGAATACAACAATACAAGGGCTTGTGTGATCTGTCCATCTATTTTTTATTTTCATTAACGATATTCTTTCTTTAACTTCTAATCCTATTTTCTCTTTTGCTGATGACAGCAATATTTGCCGTTCATATTATTTTAATGGTAGATTGAGCCGAAAAGGCTTAATAAGCATGATACTCTCACATCCGACCTACAGTTAATTTCCAAATGTGGGCGTTTTTGGGTTGAAATTAACACTCGAAAAACGCAATGTTGTGTATTAACACACAAGCGCATCGATAATATAGTGGACGAAATTTTAATAGTCGCAATAACAGATTTAATAATACTTTTATGTAGTTGGTCCACCTTGTTTCCAATTTACCACTATTTCCTAATATTCAGTAGTTGGTAACTAGGAAATATTTTGTATACATTGTTGTTAGCATTTCCTCTCGATATAATAATAATGGAACTTTTACTCAAAAAAAATACCAAATAAAGAGCGAAATTAAAATAGGCACAAGTACTTTTATTTAATTTTTACAGTTACAAAATGCAGATTTTTTGTAAAAAAAACGTGCTTTTTCGTGTTTGCATCATTGAGTATCAGTATCAGTCCATATCGAGAACTTTTAGGCACAATGGGTAGAGGAAAACCCGTAACACAAGAGGAGCGATCTTTGATAAAAGTTTTAAATGAAGAAGGCTATTCAAAAAGGAAAATAGGTAGAAGAATTTGAAGATCAAAGCATCTAGTTGGTACGTGTTTACAAAAAACTACAAAAAATAATAAATCAGCAAAAAGAAATAAGAGAAACACAAAACTAAGCAAACTTAAACAAGACGCCACTAAAAATAAGCTTTATTCTTCCCAAATTGTCTTGAAATTAGGCTTATCTGTAGGAAAACGTCGACAAATTTTATCATCTAACTGTAACATTAAATGGAAAAAATCAATCAAAATCGTACCGTTATCATGCTCTCATAAATCGCGGAGATTGTAATTTGCCAAATATAACATGTCATGGACAGAGGAATGGAGAAACATTATTTTTTCCGACGAAAAAAATTCGGATGGATGGATGGATGGACACAGTCATTATTAGCATGATTTCCAAAAACAGAACGCACCCAGAATGAGCAGAAACTTTGGCAGAAGTACTGCAATGGTATGGGGCGGTTTCAGTTGTGTTTCATTTATACTAAAATGAACTCCAAAACCTACGTGGAAATGTTGGAAGATGTTTTAGTGAATTATCTGGAATATAATTTGGATAAAGACATGACTTTCCAACAGGATAACGCTAGCATCCACGTCTCGAAAGTCTCAAAAGCGTTCTTTTCATCGGTTTAAATCCCAATTCTAGACTGGCCTGCTAGAAGTCCGGACTTGAATCCGATAGAAAATCTTTGGGGAATCGTGTCAAGACATGTTTAAAGCAACGGAAAGCAATACAACACAGTGAGTGAGCTGAAAACGGCGATTCTCCAGTAGTGGATAAATATTGAGCTTAGAATATTAAAAAATCTAGTAGAATCAGTGCCCAGTCGTATATTTGGTGTTATACAAGTAGAGGAGAGATTATTAAATATTAATCAGTTATTAATTTATTTTTTACTCTAAATGGAATTAATAATTTTTATATTGTTTTAATTGCGTCTAATTTAAATTTAGCATACATTTTACTTTGTTTTCCTATTATATTTTAATTTATCGTTATTTTTATAATTTAAACATTTATATTAATTTAAATTTGAAAAATGTTATTAATTTGGCAAAAATAAAGTTCTTTTGATTTGAATAATACACCGAAATATTAAATGCTACTACTTTAATTTCGCACACTGTATTGCCTCATCTAAAGTCATGGCCGGTATAAATATCAATAAGTCAAACGCTTACTATGTTCTGAGCATGAAATTCAGTGTGATGTTTGCTAGAACCAGCACATTTTTCAGGCTTCGAAAAAAGCATTCAAGTGCCTCGGTTTCCTAAGACGGTGCATGAAATACTTCACTTCATCTGACGTTCTTACAATTTACACCACTTATATTTCAACGAGAATGGAATACAACTCTCATATGTAGGCCGGTGCCTCAAAGTCTATTTTCATTCCTCCCGACCGCTTACAAGAGAGGGCGAAAGTGCTCATTAATAACCATAGGTATTCAACTCTATTGATTCATGGGAGCATCGTTGCAGTGTGTTTGTGTGTGCGTTTGTTGTGTTTGCCTGTTTTATCGCTATTACAACGGATTTTGCTCCAGCGGGATAGGGTGACATGTTCCCGATAATCGTGCATGTATGCGTAGCACTACTGACTACAACTGTTTTATATAAAATGAAACGTATGATACCTAATTTATTTCAAAAGGTTTTTAAAAGAATGTAAACAATTTTCTTAAAGTAATTAGAAAACCTTTATTTCATTAAACCATAACATGCAGAATGAAAACATGAATACCGAAAAAGTCTACGTATGCAACGTAAATTTTTTTTCTTTTATGTTCTTGCTTACTTTACTTAATTAGTTATTACAACCCTTTAGTCAAGATCAAGAGTTTTTATTAGAAGTCTGATGAAAGAAGTCGAAGAAATATCTTTTTTATTTCGTTTTGTTAATGTCAGAGGTGGAGTTTGAACCAAAAAAGTTACTCCTTAAAAATTTCCAGCATTTTTGTGTGGAACATATCTGAACTCCGCTGCTTTTAATATTCTAATGTGAGTACCAAAAAACTAAGATTCTGTAGCGCACTTTGAAATTTTATGTGTAGAAAAACTAAATAAAATTTTTGAATTTTAAAAGTTTCTCAACTTAAGGCATAAAAACATTAATTTCACCTGTATATGTGTGCAACTTCATAAAATGTTAAACCCAAAAATAGGACAATGACTCCCAGGATTCGAGTACTAGATTGTATGTATAAAGGAGACGCAAAAAAATCGCAGTAGAAAATAACAACAGAAACCACAACAGCAAAAGCAAAACATTTAACACAATAATTCTAGAGGCAACTGAAAAAAAACACAGAGAATTTATGTAAAATAGAAAAGCAGAGGTCTCAGTCTGGCTATAAAAATTAACACAATAAAAAATAAAAATTCTAGCAACAACAAAAGATTTCTTGTAATAAAAAAGGGTGTTGAAATAGAATATTGTTGGCCCTACATAGATTTTTGTTGATTTCTGTTGGGAAACTAAAATAAGAGATCTGAGTCATACATCAGACTGTCCTGATTTTGGTAATTGGACATTTAACAGGCTCAAGGTACACTTTTTCAGAATAGGGAGTTGCCTCTAGCCCAAGTGCTAAGCAGAAAATTGTCATTGTTGACTGCGCGCAGCGACGTACTTCGAGAAGACATTACAACCATATGGTTTGAGCGGAGTACAGTAGGTCCTAAGGTCGCAGGCACCTCTATATGGTAATAATAAATACATACATACATACACAATTGGTCATTACAATCCTAGGTTCTAGGATTATGGACCTAGTTTCTCACACCACTTATGTTGTGTGCGTTAATTTTATACATGAGTGGTGGGACCTACAGTTTAAAGCCGACAAAGTGACAAAGTGAGAGCTATGACAGACTCCATATTGCTTTCCAACTACAATGTTAGATGAAGCATAAAAACTTGACATAATTTATTTATCTTTCTTTCAAAATGGAATTAGCACGTATGTAGGTTAACATTTAGTATAGACGTTTGCAATTAATAGATAAAAGGATGCTATTGCAAAATATTTTTTAAAAATTAATATTCTTTGCTTCTTTCCGCACAAGGAAAGATATTGATTATATTGTTATCGCCACTCACAAGAATGAGCATTATTTATAAAAGTTCTTATAGCAAGTCCTCGTTTTCCTTAGACGAAATGTACCAATGCAAATGCGACATCCACTGCGTACTCTTCCCGTATTGTGGTGTTAACTCCCGCCCATATTTTTGCCAATAATAAAAGCTTTGATAATGACCACTTCGAGAAAATCAAATAAATGGATTTTCAGTTCAACACTTAGTGTGATGGCATTTTTTCACTAACATCTATAGGTCGGTACTTTTGGCGGAGGGAAATACAACTCAGTTACTTTTTAAAATGGATGAAGAAATTTCGTGAAGAAGAAAAACGAATTCATTTTGATCGACTGCAATGATGAGACCAAAACGTTTCTGGCAATAAAGGATTTCAATGTTATCAACAATTGAATCAGTGCCTGATGAAACTTTATACAAATCCACTTCTATTCTCGATAAAACGAACTATTACCGTCTTTGAGCGTATAATTTTTCCTTTGCTAAAATTGAACTATAAAAGTTTAAACTTTAACTACGTCATGATTTAAAATGCAATATTTCTCTATGTGCATGAATGGCGAAAAATTTAGTGCTATGCTTAAAAATGAAACTAAAGCCGGTAGACTGCTTAAGACCTAAGGTTTCGCAACACTCACCTTAACTGTAGCACAATACACGGAAATATGTGTTTAATGAAATGTGTAATCTAAAAAAGTCGCCGTAGTCTAGTACGTAGTGTGTTGGCTTATTAGACGACGGGCCATGGTTCAAACGCCAGGTCAGACACCAAAACGAAATATGAAAAAATATTTCTTCGGCGACTTCCTCTCAGTAGATTTCTGGAAAAAGCTCTGAGAGTAAATAAAATCGTTAAGAAAAGTTTCTCAAAAATCGTCCCGCCACTCATGTATAAAATTAACTCACACAACATAAGAGGTGTGAGAAGCTAAGTCGTAATCCTGGCTAAAGGGTTGTAATGGCCAATTAACTTAAAAACTTGTACACTTAGAACCCTTAGAACCAAAAAATATTAAATTACAGACAAAAGGCAGCCTATTTACAAAATACGGCTATGCCCTGTCTTAATTTTAGAGACCTCACGATATGCGCCACCTACAGGGGTATAAGCCTATCGCTTAAAACGTTAACGGCTGAGGCCACTCGTCAAAACACTGATTATAACTTATTAGTGCGGCTTCGGACCTGGCAAGTTCACCATCGACCAGATCTTCACCTTATGCCAAACCCTGGAAAAGACCATTAAAACACATGGACACACACAATTTATTCTCAATTATAAGGCGGCGTTCGATAGCCCCATAATGTGTCGTGTTTTTGCCACAATGTCTGAGCTCGGTATTCCTGAATGACGTTAAGCAGCTTCGTAAAGGTAGAAACGGATCTCTCCGTACCTTTTGATACCGCGCAAAATTTTAGTCAAGGCAATGCCTTATCATTCGACCTCTTCAAGTTGTGTGCATCACAATAGCACTATTTTCCAGCTGATTGCGTACGCAATCGACATTGACATCATAGGGCGTATCAAACGAAATGTTACTACTGCCTTTAGTGCTATTTTACGGAAATCTATCAAGGTGGACCTGGCAATCAATGGCGGTAAAACAACGTATATGTTATCGACATCATATTTCAAATAATTGCCGATAATTACAATTTCGATGTTTTCAATGAATTTATTTTTCTTGGCTCCGCCGTTACCAGCAAAAATAATGTCAGTCTGGAGATCAAACGTAGGACGATACTTGCCAACAGGTGCTATTATGGTCTCAGTAGGCAATTGAGTAGCAGAGACCTCTCATACGACGAAACCTAAAGTCTACAAGTCAGTAAATCCGATAAGCGGGCCAATTAAGTAAGAAAGTGAGGATTATGTTGTAATCTTTCGAAATTTTACGCTACGTTATGTCGAATAATAATTGTGTTACTTAGAATGATCTAATAAGATAATGAAATATACTTAGGAATAGTTTAAAGATAACAATATCAATAAATTATACTCACTGTCTTCAGATGCGAATCTGATCGAAAACTTGTGGAATAAGGTCGAAACAATGGAGGAAAATGTAGTACGATATACCAGATTCGGAATGCCAAAATATTATTTACCGAATGCTCAGACGATATGTAAAAGTTTTAAACATTGGTGAAAACACTTGTTTTGTTAGAAAACAATTTCAGTGAAAACTTTTTTCATATCAGAAAACTTGGAAACAAAAGGGAAAACTTGGCACTTGTGTATACAGTAGCGAGAAAAAATTGCAACTCTATGTTATATGATATTCAATCGAGACTCGAAACTTATAACGTTATCCAATTCCACTCCACTTTTGTTTTTTTTTTTTTATTCGTTTGTAATTTTTTTAGATTTATAAAAAAGTGAACAAATTTAGCGAGAAAAAATGCAACGCAATGTGTTAAAGGTAAATGAGGTCAAGAGAGTAGAGTATTTAAAATAAAAGTTTAATGAAAAATTTGCAAATTGTGAATTTTAAAATAGAAACAGCTGTCAGCAGATAGCAAATTTGTACAACGTCCTAGTTTCTCACACCACTTATGTTGTGTGTGTTAATTTTATACATGAGTGGTGGGACCTACAGTTTAAAGTCGACTCCGAACGACAGATTTTTATTTATTGAGAAACTTTTCATGGCAATTTTTATTTACTCTCAGAGTTTTTGCCAGAAATCTACTGAGAGGAAGTCGCCGAAAAAATACTTTTTGTATTTTGTCTTTGATGCCTGGCCTGGGGCTCGAACCCAGGCTTTTGTGTATAATAAGCTAACACACTACCTACTAGACTACGGCGACTTCACAATAGCAACTAAAATCAACTTAAAATAATATTTAAAACTAGCAACTGCTATCTCCAACTCTTGGCCAATTCACTCGACTTTGTATCGTGTATGTTGTATTGAATACACTTTTTGTTTGTGAATGCACAGAAAGTAAATTAATTAATTGTCTCTGTAAACAATATAATTTTGAAATGTTAATTGTTGAGTCAAGTTAAACAGAAAATATTTATGTTTTTTCTTCTTCTTGATTACTGGCATTTACATAAACTGTTAGCATGAAACCAATACAAATTTTCAAAACATATGAAAAAATTTGTATAAGCGTATCGGATTTTTTTATGACAATTATCAACAACAAGCATACACTCTTGTATATTCTTCCAACAATACGCTGAATACAACAATACAAGGGCTTGTGTGATCTGTCCATCTATTTTTTATTTTCATAACGATATTCTTTCTTTAACTTCTAATCCTATTTTCTCTTTTGCTGATGACAGCAATATTTGCCGTTCATATTATTTTAATGGTAGATTGAGCCGAAAAGGCCTTAATAAGCATGATACTCTCACATCCGACCTACAGTTAATTTCCAAATGTGGGCGTTTTTGGGTTGAAATTAACACTCGAAAAACGCAATGTTGTGTATTAACACACAAGCGCATCGATAATATAGTGGACGAAATTTTAATAGTCGCAATAACAGATTTAATAATACTTTTATGTAGTTGGTCCACCTTGTTTCCAATTTACCACTATTTCCTAATATTCAGTAGTTGGTAACTAGGAAATATTTTGTATACATTGTTGTTAGCATTTCCTCTCGATATAATAATAATGGAACTTTTACTCAAAAAAAATACCAAATAAAGAGCGAAATTAAAATAGGCACAAGTACTTTTATTTAATTTTTACAGTTACAAAATGCAGATTTTTTGTAAAAAAAACGTGCTTTTTCGTGTTTGCATCATTGAGTATCAGTATCAGTCCATATCGAGAACTTTTAGGCACAATGGGTAGAGGAAAACCCGTAACACAAGAGGAGCGATCTTTGATAAAAGTTTTAAATGAAGAAGGCTATTCAAAAAGGAAAATAGGTAGAAGAATTTGAAGATCAAAGCATCTAGTTGGTACGTGTTTACAAAAAACTACAAAAAATAATAAATCAGCAAAAAGAAATAAGAGAAACACAAAACTAAGCAAACTTAAACAAGACGCCACTAAAAATAAGCTTTATTCTTCCCAAATTGTCTTGAAATTAGGCTTATCTGTAGGAAAACGTCGACAAATTTTATCATCTAACTGTAACATTAAATGGAAAAAATCAATCAAAATCGTACCGTTATCATGCTCTCATAAATCGAGGAGATTGTAATTTGCCAAATATAACATGTCATGGACAGAGGAATGGAGAAACATTATTTTTTCCGACGAAAAAAATTCGGATGGATGGATGGATGGACACAGTCATTATTAGCATGATTTCCAAAAACAGAACGCACCCAGAATGAGCAGAAACTTTGGCAGAAGTACTGCAATGGTATGGGGCGGTTTCAGTTGTGTTTCATTTATACTAAAATGAACTCCAAAACCTACGTGGAAATGTTGGAAGATGTTTTAGTGAATTATCTGGAATATAATTTGGATAAAGACATGACTTTCCAACAGGATAACGCTAGCATCCACGTCTCGAAAGTCTCAAAAGCGTTCTTTTCATCGGTTTAAATCCCAATTCTAGACTGGCCTGCTAGAAGTCCGGACTTGAATCCGATAGAAAATCTTTGGGGAATCGTGTCAAGACATGTTTAAAGCAACGGAAAGCAATACAACACAGTGAGTGAGCTGAAAACGGCGATTCTCCAGTAGTGGATAAATATTGAGCTTAGAATATTAAAAAATCTAGTAGAATCAGTGCCCAGTCGTATATTTGGTGTTATACAAGTAGAGGAGAGATTATTAAATATTAATCAGTTATTAATTTATTTTTTACTCTAAATGGAATTAATAATTTTTATATTGTTTTAATTGCGTCTAATTTAAATTTAGCATACATTTTACTTTGTTTTCCTATTATATTTTAATTTATCGTTATTTTTATAATTTAAACATTTATATTAATTTAAATTTGAAAAATGTTATTAATTTGGCAAAAATAAAGTTCTTTTGATTTGAATAATACACCGAAATATTAAATGCTACTACTTTAATTTCGCACACTGTATTGCCTCATCTAAAGTCATGGCCGGTATAAATATCAATAAGTCAAACGCTTACTATGTTCTGAGCATGAAATTCAGTGTGATGTTTGCTAGAACCAGCACATTTTTCAGGCTTCGAAAAAAGCATTCAAGTGCCTCGGTTTCCTAAGACGGTGCATGAAATACTTCACTTCATCTGACGTTCTTACAATTTACACCACTTATATTTCAACGAGAATGGAATACAACTCTCATATGTAGGCCGGTGCCTCAAAGTCTATTTTCATTCCTCCCGACCGCTTACAAGAGAGGGCGAAAGTGCTCATTAATAACCATAGGTATTCAACTCTATTGATTCATGGGAGCATCGTTGCAGTGTGTTTGTGTGTGCGTTTGTTGTGTTTGCCTGTTTTATCGCTATTACAACGGATTTTGCTCCAGCGGGATAGGGTGACATGTTCCCGATAATCGTGCATGTATGCGTAGCACTACTGACTACAACTGTTTTATATAAAATGAAACGTATGATACCTAATTTATTTCAAAAGGTTTTTAAAAGAATGTAAACAATTTTCTTAAAGTAATTAGAAAACCTTTATTTCATTAAACCATAACATGCAGAATGAAAACATGAATACCGAAAAAGTCTACGTATGCAACGTAAATTTTTTTTCTTTTATGTTCTTGCTTACTTTACTTAATTAGTTATTACAACCCTTTAGTCAAGATCAAGAGTTTTTATTAGAAGTCTGATGAAAGAAGTCGAAGAAATATCTTTTTTATTTCGTTTTGTTAATGTCAGAGGTGGAGTTTGAACCAAAAAAGTTACTCCTTAAAAATTTCCAGCATTTTTGTGTGGAACATATCTGAACTCCGCTGCTTTTAATATTCTAATGTGAGTACCAAAAAACTAAGATTCTGTAGCGCACTTTGAAATTTTATGTGTAGAAAAACTAAATAAAATTTTTGAATTTTAAAAGTTTCTCAACTTAAGGCATAAAAACATTAATTTCACCTGTATATGTGTGCAACTTCATAAAATGTTAAACCCAAAAATAGGACAATGACTCCCAGGATTCGAGTACTAGATTGTATGTATAAAGGAGACGCAAAAAAATCGCAGTAGAAAATAACAACAGAAACCACAACAGCAAAAGCAAAACATTTAACACAATAATTCTAGAGGCAACTGAAAAAAAACACAGAGAATTTATGTAAAATAGAAAAGCAGAGGTCTCAGTCTGGCTATAAAAATTAACACAATAAAAAATAAAAATTCTAGCAACAACAAAAGATTTCTTGTAATAAAAAAGGGTGTTGAAATAGAATATTGTTGGCCCTACATAGATTTTTGTTGATTTCTGTTGGGAAACTAAAATAAGAGATCTGAGTCATACATCAGACTGTCCTGATTTTGGTAATTGGACATTTAACAGGCTCAAGGTACACTTTTTCAGAATAGGGAGTTGCCTCTAGCCCAAGTGCTAAGCAGAAAATTGTCATTGTTGACTGCGCGCAGCGACGTACTTCGAGAAGACATTACAACCATATGGTTTGAGCGGAGTACAGTAGGTCCTAAGGTCGCAGGCACCTCTATATGGTAATAATAAATACATACATACATACACAATTGGTCATTACAATCCTAGGTTCTAGGATTATGGACCTAGTTTCTCACACCACTTATGTTGTGTGCGTTAATTTTATACATGAGTGGTGGGACCTACAGTTTAAAGCCGACAAAGTGACAAAGTGAGAGCTATGACAGACTCCATATTGCTTTCCAACTACAATGTTAGATGAAGCATAAAAACTTGACATAATTTATTTATCTTTCTTTCAAAATGGAATTAGCACGTATGTAGGTTAACATTTAGTATAGACGTTTGCAATTAATAGATAAAAGGATGCTATTGCAAAATATTTTTTAAAAATTAATATTCTTTGCTTCTTTCCGCACAAGGAAAGATATTGATTATATTGTTATCGCCACTCACAAGAATGAGCATTATTTATAAAAGTTCTTATAGCAAGTCCTCGTTTTCCTTAGACGAAATGTACCAATGCAAATGCGACATCCACTGCGTACTCTTCCCGTATTGTGGTGTTAACTCCCGCCCATATTTTTGCCAATAATAAAAGCTTTGATAATGACCACTTCGAGAAAATCAAATAAATGGATTTTCAGTTCAACACTTAGTGTGATGGCATTTTTTCACTAACATCTATAGGTCGGTACTTTTGGCGGAGGGAAATACAACTCAGTTACTTTTTAAAATGGATGAAGAAATTTCGTGAAGAAGAAAAACGAATTCATTTTGATCGACTGCAATGATGAGACCAAAACGTTTCTGGCAATAAAGGATTTCAATGTTATCAACAATTGAATCAGTGCCTGATGAAACTTTATACAAATCCACTTCTATTCTCGATAAAACGAACTATTACCGTCTTTGAGCGTATAATTTTTCCTTTGCTAAAATTGAACTATAAAAGTTTAAACTTTAACTACGTCATGATTTAAAATGCAATATTTCTCTATGTGCATGAATGGCGAAAAATTTAGTGCTATGCTTAAAAATGAAACTAAAGCCGGTAGACTGCTTAAGACCTAAGGTTTCGCAACACTCACCTTAACTGTAGCACAATACACGGAAATATGTGTTTAATGAAATGTGTAATCTAAAAAAGTCGCCGTAGTCTAGTACGTAGTGTGTTGGCTTATTAGACGACGGGCCATGGTTCAAACGCCAGGTCAGACACCAAAACGAAATATGAAAAAATATTTCTTCGGCGACTTCCTCTCAGTAGATTTCTGGAAAAAGCTCTGAGAGTAAATAAAATCGTTAAGAAAAGTTTCTCAAAAATCGTCCCGCCACTCATGTATAAAATTAACTCACACAACATAAGAGGTGTGAGAAGCTAAGTCGTAATCCTGGCTAAAGGGTTGTAATGGCCAATTAACTTAAAAACTTGTACACTTAGAACCCTTAGAACCAAAAAATATTAAATTACAGACAAAAGGCAGCCTATTTACAAAATACGGCTATGCCCTGTCTTAATTTTAGAGACCTCACGATATGCGCCACCTACAGGGGTATAAGCCTATCGCTTAAAACGTTAACGGCTGAGGCCACTCGTCAAAACACTGATTATAACTTATTAGTGCGGCTTCGGACCTGGCAAGTTCACCATCGACCAGATCTTCACCTTATGCCAAACCCTGGAAAAGACCATTAAAACACATGGACACACACAATTTTTTCTCAATTATAAGGCGGCGTTCGATAGCCCCATAATGTGTCGTGTTTTTGCCACAATGTCTGAGCTCGGTATTCCTGAATGACGTTAAGCAGCTTCGTAAAGGTAGAAACGGATCTCTCCGTACCTTTTGATACCGCGCAAAATTTTAGTCAAGGCAATGCCTTATCATTCGACCTCTTCAAGTTGTGTGCATCACAATAGCACTATTTTCCAGCTGATTGCGTACGCAATCGACATTGACATCATAGGGCGTATCAAACGAAATGTTACTACTGCCTTTAGTGCTATTTTACGGAAATCTATCAAGGTGGACCTGGCAATCAATGGCGGTAAAACAACGTATATGTTATCGACATCATATTTCAAATAATTGCCGATAATTACAATTTCGATGTTTTCAATGAATTTATTTTTCTTGGCTCCGCCGTTACCAGCAAAAATAATGTCAGTCTGGAGATCAAACGTAGGACGATACTTGCCAACAGGTGCTATTATGGTCTCAGTAGGCAATTGAGTAGCAGAGACCTCTCATACGACGAAACCTAAAGTCTACAAGTCAGTAAATCCGATAAGCGGGCCAATTAAGTAAGAAAGTGAGGATTATGTTGTAATCTTTCGAAATTTTACGCTACGTTATGTCGAATAATAATTGTGTTACTTAGAATGATCTAATAAGATAATGAAATATACTTAGGAATAGTTTAAAGATAACAATATCAATAAATTATACTCACTGTCTTCAGATGCGAATCTGATCGAAAACTTGTGGAATAAGGTCGAAACAATGGAGGAAAATGTAGTACGATATACCAGATTCGGAATGCCAAAATATTATTTACCGAATGCTCAGACGATATGTAAAAGTTTTAAACATTGGTGAAAACACTTGTTTTGTTAGAAAACAATTTCAGTGAAAACTTTTTTCATATCAGAAAACTTGGAAACAAAAGGGAAAACTTGGCACTTGTGTATACAGTAGCGAGAAAAAAATGCAACTCTATGTTATATGATATTCAATCGAGACTCGAAACTTATAACGTTATCCAATTCCACTCCACTTTTGTTTTTTTTTTTTTATTCGTTTGTAATTTTTTTAGATTTATAAAAAAGTGAACAAATTTAGCGAGAAAAAATGCAACGCAATGTGTTAAAGGTAAATGAGGTCAAGAGAGTAGAGTATTTAAAATAAAAGTTTAATGAAAAATTTGCAAATTGTGAATTTTAAAATAGAAACAGCTGTCAGCAGATAGCAAATTTGGCATTATAAGGGCTTTGGAAAAAGGCAAATCAATGAATGAAGTTAGGGTTTGTTAGATTTCATAGCGATATCTTTAAACAAATAACATGGAAAGAAAGCCAGGAAGTGGTCGACCTCGTAAATCTACTGTCCGCCAAGACCGTCAAATGGTAAAAATAGTAAAAGTTGACCCTCGGAAAACGGCAGTAGATGTTTACACACCCAGAAACCGATTAAGAGAGGCAAATTTGTTAGCTAGAAGACCAGCAAAAAAGCCATTTATAAGTAAGGTTAATAAGAAAAACGGCTTGATTTTGCTACACGGTCTCTGCATTGGTCAAAAGAGCAGTGGGCCAAAGTATTGTGGAGCGACGAATCAAAGTTTAACTTATTTGGCGCTGATGGGTTAAATTATAAACGTCGTTCCCAAATACAAAAATATTCACCCAAATATCAGTTGCCAGTTCCCACTCGGTAAATAAGACAAGACACGGTATTGAACATAATATGGCATCGAGTTGCATTTTTTTCTCGCTACTGTGGTTGCATTACGCATCAATAAACTGTGCAGCCATATTTTTCAATAATTTCTATAACAACAAAAGAATTATTTTTCGTGATATATAAGTTAAGAATAAGTGCAATTACTTACCAGCAATTTTCTTATCGTCAAGTCTCTAAGTGTCATAATGGTGTCCTTATTATTTTTCACATCAGTGTATGTAAAAACGCAAATAAATCGCTTCCATATTTTTATAAAATTGATTGCATTTATAATTTATGAAATACATTCGCATATTAGTTTGAAAATAAAATTAAATATTAAAAGAAAGATTTTTTTGGATTCTATTACCTCCCTCATATAAAAATAAGTATAAAAGATTAAAAAAAAATTAAATGTGCACGTGTTTGCACGATGAAAACTAGTTTCGAAGAAGAGTATGCAATGTAAATAAAACACTACATCAAAGTGATGGCACATTTAGTTTTTTTTTCCTTTACAATATATTTTGTTTTATGAACACCGTGATGAAAAGTTTAACACCGGTACATGTGGAAAATGCAAGAACTATGCAAAACGTATCGTAATAAAATAAAATTTTTATAACCAACAGGCTGGAATAGTAAGTGTGCGAATTAAAAGTTTCAAAACTTTATCACTGAATTGAAATAAAAATGTAAAGTTTTCAGCACGTCTGCATAGTGTTAAAAAATGTAATAAAAATAAACACAAGTACAGAGATATTTATAAATTATTGGCATGTGCATGTATGTATATGAACGCTTAATTCTACACATGTTGGAACCTCCATCGAAAAGTTCGTCGAAAATTTTTTGGCCTACTGCTTAAGATCTTGATATCCTTGGTTTTATACATACATATAATGTATGTGCAGAAATTTGAATAATAATAAGGACACCAATATGACACTTGGCATTTGGGGAGAAGGTAAGAAAAATTAGAAAATTGCTATAAGGCGCAAAACCTAATTTCATTGCGGTTTAATTATAATATGAGGTCAACATTAGGTTAACTACATTATCGGGCGTTACCTGACACCCTGTTGTCCTCTACAGGCAATTTCGTTGCTCATCGTATCGCAGGCAGGTAAAGAAAACATGCTCCGCCGTCTCCCTCTCATTACGGCATTCTGCGCATACTTCATCTGCGTCGTGACCATTATTATAGAGATATGCTCTATAACATCCATGTCTGTTTGCAACTCTGTCAGGTGGAAGTTTACCTGGCCGTGTTTCCTTTTGGTCCATTCGCCTATACTCGGTATGAGTCTGTAAGTTTATCTTCCCTTGAAGGAATTGGACCGGTCTTGCTGCCAGCTATCCATGGCATCATCAACCAATTGGGCAGGGTTCGAAAGATCTGTTCCCCTCCTTGTGTCGTGTTTCTTCCTCTCTACGCTCATAACTAGCTTTAGGGGCATCATTACGCAATCACCAATGCTGCATCAGTAGACACCGTGCGAAATGCATAAATTACTCTGAGAGCTGATCTCCTGTAGGCCGCTTCTATTCCTGTTATATAGGTCCTCTTATCCATGCCCCCGGCACATACAGGGGCCGCATATATAGCGATCGATGTCACTACCTTCAAAAGTAACCGTCTATTCTCCTATTTTGGGCCCCTTAGGTTAGGCATTATTCGGGCAAGTGCGCATGTTGTCGGAGCAAATGTTCCACCGATGTACGTCAGTGTTCCTTAAACGTGAGCCTGTTATCAATCATTACTCCCAGATATTTAATCGCCTGCTTTGATGTTACGCGCTGGTCGCCCACCGTTATGGTAATAAATTCCATCCTCTTCCCTCTTGTGCAATTTATGCAATAAAGGTGCACATCTGAACACTGTATAAAGGCGTTGGTGAAAGCCAAACACATGCATTTCGAACATATATGTATTCGTTTTCTATATATTTATAAATGTGTAAAAGCTAAGGTTCAATAACATCTATTGTGTTTAATTTTATAATATAAATTTTGTCTAACGGTATTTATATCCCTACTAAGCATGGGTACGTATGTATAGAGTCTACATATACATACATACATAATTGGCCATTACAACCCTTCAGTCAGGATTACGGCATAGCTTCTCACACCACTCATGTTGTGTGCGTTACTTTTATACATGAAAGGCGGGACCTACAGTTTAACGTCGACTCCGAACGACAGATTTTTGAGAAACTTTTCATGGCAATTTTATTTACTCTCAGAGTTTTTGCCAGAAATCTGCTGAGAGGAAGACGCCGAAGAAATACATTTTGTATTTTATTTTGATGTCTGGCCTGGGGCTCGAACCCTGGCTTTTCGTCTAATAAGCCAACACACTACCTACTAGACCACGACCACTTTCAGTTAGCGACACATATAACCGCCGCTGAACCGACTACAAATTTTATAATTTGCTATTATTAGTTGTTCTGTTGTTTTCTTTAATTGAAGCAAACACGGAAAGTTACGTTTAGAGAGTGTAAGCCCTTAGGCTCCATTCTTGTTGTCATTTTTGTTACAACAGTTGTTAACATTATTGTTGTTGTTTTTATAATGGCACTTGAAAACATAAAATTCAACACACCCATTAATGACAGTTTTATTTTCATATTATTTTTGTTTTTCTTTTCTCTCCATTTTTATCTTGTGTTCCCTTTATGTTGGTTGGTTGGTTTTCTGTTTTTTTATTGAAGTTTATTTGATGGTGTTATTTCTATTATTTTAATGGGTAGTCGCCAGCACAAATATATAAATTTTTAACTGACAACACAGAAAGCAAGGGTAACACAACCCCTTCATTCATTTCAGTTTGTGTTGTAACAACAATCTGGTAAGTTTGTAAATTAAAAACAATACAATTTCCAAACATACATTAACTGACATACGTATAGACTTGCAAATCTTGAAAAACTCACTGCAGATGCGCTTGTTTGAAATACAAATAAATTAAAGCGGATGTACTCTTTAAAAATTAAATAAATATGGTATGTTTGGCTGGTAACTAATACTGTTCGCAATTAAAATCAAAAGTTTTGAAAGATTTTGAAAATAGACTTTCTTTTTATAAAATATGATATTCTTAAATCAACGATTTGTGGTGCATAAACGTAGGACTTCGTGTAACAACTGCACGAGAAAATCGAAAAATGTAGAATTTTTTACGAAATTCCCAAAAGCTGTGCTCAGATAAGCAAAGCAGAAATCCCCTCTTTGGAGAGCTCGAAATTGTGGTCTTAGAACTACAGATGCACCAAAAAACCCAAGATGTCAGAAAAACACTGTTTAAATTGGACTCCACAGCAAAAATGTGCTATGGTCGGACGTCTAAGCTTAATTTCCGAGGATTAGACGGATAATCCTATGTTCGACCTTGAGGTGAAAAATCTAAACAACCACCGTAGTTTTAAATGGAGGGAAAAATATTATGGTGTGGTGATGTTTTTCGAGACATGAGATATGTTCATTTTCAAATTGTAATTTCTTAACAAAAGTTTGGATTACCTCAACCCATTTTGTTATGTGACGAGTTTTTGCCTTTTCTTTCTCACCCTTCGTAGAATATATCTTTCCAAACATCTGTCCCTACTTCAAAAAAATGTTCTGACCACTTCAGCTCGGACTCGAAGTATTTCAATCCGGAATCTACCTAATAATAATAATAATAGATATCGCTATTTCAAATGCTTAGCACTTGCATGTATCCAGCGAAAAAAACATCAACCTTCATCTTTGAATACCGTAGGCTTACAGGTAAAGAGCTCCGATTACGTTGCCGAAAAGCTACCAAATCATATTGGTTGTGAAGACTGCCACAACAGAAGACGTTTGAGTTGTAAAAAATACAAGGAAGCAGTTTACGTTGACAAAAGATGCTTTTCAAAATTTCTCCCATTAGACGTCACTACGACAAATTTTTTTAACTTTTACGTGTTTTGTATTGTGTTTTTGTACGTCTAATTTTATAAAATAAAAAATTTTAATAGATTTTTCTTGCCGTTTTGGTTTGGGTTTAAATGAATAATGCTTTACCCTTCAAAACCACGATTTTTTTGGACTATATTGTAAATACACATATCCTCCCTCAAATTTCAATTTGTTACCAATACAACTATAAAGTGGTAGGAGAAAAAAAGTTAAGTAAAAACAAATGCTACAATTTTCTATCGTTTATACTACTTTTAATATTTATAAAATTAGGTATTCAGTAATATTTCGTTTGCCTTTTTAAAGCCTGGCTGCGATTAGGCATACCATATGTGTAATTTTTTCAAGTCCTTCTGATATGACGTACTAGATGACGTCCCACTGGCAGATTTTTGTGCAGAAACAAAATAAATATTGATAGCCCACGTCAAATCCTATAGCAATTATCGGGAGAAGAGCTAATGCAATTTCACAAGTTAATGTCTTTACCAACGAGTGTGATGACATGAAAAATTCACGATTAGTATCTTCAGTACTATTTCCAGACTCAACCTAAATGAAGTTCTCTATATAAACAAAATTAAATAGTCATGGGTATTCTTAATACGATTTCAGGTTTTTGAAATTTGCTGAAAAATGAAAAGTTCTATTTCTCAGAATGATACTTACTTACTTACATGTTTCATTGTCCATTATTAGAACCCTTTAGTCAGGGTTATGTCCTATGTGCTCACATTGTCCAATTTGGCTGTATTAATTTTATCCATTTGTGTTGAGACCTACAGTTAAAAGTCACCTCCGAACTTTAGGTTTGAGAACTTTTTCAACGCAACTTTATTTACTCAGAAAGTTTTTACCAGAAGTCGCCTAGTAGATAGTGTGTTGGCTTATTAGTCGTGAGGCCTTGGTTCAAACCTCAGGTCAGACATCAAATCGAAAATATGAAAATATTTCTTCGGCGGCTTCCTCTCAGCAGATTTCTGGCAAAAACTCTGAGAGTAAATAAAATTGGCATGAAGAGTTTCTCAAAACATTACAACACTTCAATCGGCATGACGACAACCTAGCCTTTCATAACACTTATGTATGTTCTGTGTGTTAATTTCATTCACAAGTGGCTGGACCTACAGCTTTATCAAGCATATAGTTCTTAAAATCAAGTTAGAACGGATCCTTTATAGATCTCAAATTTAAATATTTTTATAACATATTGCTACGAATATGAAAAATCTTGATACTGGTGTTTTACTTTTACATTGCCTAACATTAAAATTATAAACAAAATCTACAAAAACAAAACAATGCAGTAAACAAACCTGTTTACAAATTATTGTATTGCTTAATATAACAACAAACACCAGCAACAAAAAATGGTAAACAAAAATATAACAGCAAACACCAGCATAAAAATGGTAAACAAGTAAACAAAAATATAACAACAACACTCCAATAATAAATGAAAACAACGATGTTTAAATTTATAGAGATTTTGAGAAGGCGAAGTCATGAACATTCGCCTTTAAGAACATTCATCAGATTGTTTACTTTTTCATATAAGAGGTAAAGCAAAGCAGGCGACGAAGTTAGTAAAGTTCAGTCAGTCTTGTGTGAAGACGCGGGGTGTTTAAAGAGAGTAATCGTGGTTGAAGATCTCCGTTACAAATATCTGTCGAATAATTATATAGTAATTGTTATTGTTTTTTGCAAAGTGTATAAACAGAGGGATAGCAAAAAAGGCAATTGTTGTTGTTTACATAAAGTTGTGAAAGTGCGATTAATAAAGAATTTATGTAAAACTAAACACAAACTTTTTTAAAAAGGTAAAAACATAACAATATTTATACATGCATAAATTTCAACTCCATTACTGAGCGTATTTGTTTAACGTCTTGTTGCATGTGTACACATGTATGTAATAAATCTTTCATTTAATTTTACATCTATGCTGTGACGTGCAAATTGGTGTTGTTAAGAGTTGCATGGCATTCAATTTAAACAATTTTGCTATGCAAGTACGTCGCCAAAAGAAAGTCTTCGTTAATAAAATACGGTGTTAACCGACTTCATCCCTGTATTGGAGAACAAAAGATTAAGCAACTTAACACGAGAACTACAAAAAAGCTTAAAAACCCAAATGAAAAAATTTAAAAATATTTTCCAAAATGATGCAACAATTGTAGCTCTTTGTCATTGTCATGCTTTTATTTATGGAAAACAATACACGTGTATTTTTGCCTTAATTTCCCATTGTTGTCACATTTAAAAGCGTGATTGTATACAAAACCAGAATGTAACACTGCAATAGAAAAGAATAAAGTGAGATTAATTTTTATTAAATGGGTTCCTTTCTACTACCTTCAGTATTTCGGTGTAGCACTAGTTATAACGGTTTAGTGTGACGCCCTCAGTAAGAATGTCACATTTCTTGATATGGCTTTAGTTTTCCTATTGGATTGCAACAAAGACATGTTACGATTAAGTGTGGAATAAAATTTTCGGCATTACGGCTCTGAACACATTTTTCATGATGTTTTCACAGAGATGTGGCTGTATCTCATCGATAACGCATTGGATTTCGCATTGAGCTCAGTAATGGTTTCCGATTTATACCAGTTTTCATCGAATTTCTTCTTCGATTAAGAAACTCGCGGTGTACAGGTGGCGTCATTGTCGTCCATATCCATGCTGCCCATTTGAAACCACAAGAACTCCATTATCATGCCGAATAACGGTAACAGTTACTCCAATTTCGACCCGATTTTCAAAAAAGTCGAATCCAAAATTTAAAAAAAATGTGTTTTCACCAAACCATTGGATGCAAACGTGGAGGATTTTTGTAAAAATTCTCCGCATGAGGCATTACAGAAAAATTTGAAAAAACGCTCCATATTTGTTTTTGAGTGGCTTAGTGGCTAAAAATTTTTTTTAAATTCGGGGTGAAATCTGAGGTTGTTGAGAACGGTGCAGAGACTCTCATTTATGGAGAGAACGACCGGTGCATTGACTCACATAACTTCTCATCTTCTTCTATTCGAATGGTTGACATATGCACTTTCCTAATGACAATTCCGCGAATTTTGTTGGCGATCTCAGCATAACTTTCAAAATTTTGTAATAAGTTTTCACAATTATAACGGCGTTGTTCTCTATTTTTAACAATCGCAGTAAAAATATGTGGCATATCCCAAATCTAGGGTTCCCATTAGCAGAAAAATATAACACTAAATGATTATGTTCTCACTGAGACACTCTTTATTATCATGGAATCAAAAAAATGATCTACAAAGTGTTGCCTTTCTACTGACTACTTTTAATTCAAACCTGTCGTAAGCTCTGTGTTTGGCTTTGCCTCACAAGACAGATATATTTATCCATCCAAAATAGGATTCATAGGTGCTTGATGGGAGCTTTTTATGCAACCACTTTATATCCTGTTCTATTTGGAGCAAAAAAAACTGTTCCGTTAGGTAAGTATTTCAGTGACTCACATGGTGACATTATTACACCATCTTGACAGCATGTTGGTAGCTCAATTTTGTGACCTACTGACGTTACTCTCAGAAAGGGAAAACAGTTCATTTAAAGACTGTGAGTGAGAGTAAGGCTTTTGCTCTAGACATATCCAAAGCTTTTATTTGAGTTTAGCGCAAAGAGCAGAAACTGTGGATAATAAAGGTAGTTATTATAGCGCCTTATGCAGTCTAACTCTGCAGGGTGCGTTTGTTCCACAGTGGTATTTTAATTTGATAAATCAATTTTTTTACAATTTCTTTTTAAAAAACGATTGAATGAAGAAGTGCAATTCGTATGAACTTTGTTGAAAGAAAGCTGAACAAAATGTTCATGTAACTAAGTAGTACGTGCGGTCAAGATATTTCAAATGAAATAATATTGTTACGAAAATGGGAATGGTGTTACATCGTTTAACATTAAAATGATAAACAAAAGCTACAAAAACCAAAACTATGGACTTGTTTATATGACCAACAAATGAACAAAAATATAGCAACAACATCAGTATAAAAAAAGGGAAAAACGAATAAACAAACAGGCAACAACATCACTGCAAGGACAAACGTAGACAAAATACACAAACAACAATAACGTTAACAACATATTTGATATTATAGAGATTTCGGAGTTCGTGCTTGTCTTCTCAAAGAGCAACACATAATACAGCGCGCACTAGTGATTACAGTTTGTTATTATCAAACCAACAATATTTATATCTTTTCTCTGGTAATACAGAACAATCAATTGGTCTATAGGGATTGAAATGAAGGATCCGCCAGATACCGGGGCCGATCCCCCCATAATTTACGACAAAACAAAAAAATTAACAATTCTTTCTGATGGTCCAAAATATTTAATCATAAAACGAGTTGATAGCAACAACAACAATGATGCAGCAAACAACGCAGAAAACAGAAAAGAAAACACGCTTGTTAATGTTTCACCTTTTCTAATAAAGAAGGTCATTGATTTTACTTGCGGGGGAGAAGTTGAAGTCTGCAAGAAACTCAGAAATGGTACAATATTAATAAAAACAAAAAATTTTACTCAGGCAAATAAACTAATACAGTTATGCTCTTTAAATCACAACATTAAAATTGAAGTTACAGATCATAATTCTCTTAACTTTGTTCGTGGTGTAATTTACTCAAATGATCTACGCGGAATCTCAGAAGAAGAGATTCTCTCCGAACTAAAGAATCAAAAAGTGTACAAAGTAAACAAAATTATAGAGACCGGACTTATTATAGTGACTTTTGCTTCTACAAACTTACCATTAGATCTGCAAATTGGGTATGAAAAAGTTAGAATAAGGCCCTACATTCCACTCCCCTTAAAATGCAAGTACTGCCTACGCTATGGTCATCATTTTAATAGCTGTGTGAATAAAAAACTCTGTAATGTATGCTCAAAAGATCTCCATATTGTGTTAGAAAATGATGAGAGCTGTTCTCAACCTGCATCTTGCATTAACTGTATTGAAAATAACAAAGAGAATACAAATCACTCTCCCAATAGTAAAATCTGTCCTATCTTTTTAAGAGAAAAAGAAATTCAAGCAATAATAACACTTGAAAAAGTAAACAAAAGAACAGCTGTTAAAAAATATTATGAAAGAAATACATCAACCACACAAAATTTTGCCTCTGTTATTAAAAGATCCGAAAACAATCTATCTCCATCAACAACAATCAAAACCACTAAGCAAACAACAGACAACAATATCAAAAACTCTATGCCGCCACCAACAACCTCTTTTCTCACCAGAAGCATTAAAGATTACAATGATATTATGAAAATTACAGATATCTCTGAGGATGATACAACAAGTCTTTCTTCTCAATCCAGTGAAACTCAAACTCTTACCAGTGGAAATAAAATAAATATCCTACCCCGGAATACGCCGAAAAGGCAACGCAATCTAATAAAGAAGCAAGCGGAGGCAAATAAAACCTCCAAACGAACAAAAAAGGATTAACTCTTACCTTCCATTTTGTATTATATTACGCTATACCCTTTACTCATTAAATTCACTATATAACTAACATGTCTTTCAAGACAATCCAATGGAATATTAACGGCTACCGGAACAATTACAACGAACTGACTATATTAATAAAAAAATACAGACCTAAGGTCATCACGCTACAGGAAACACACTTACACGCCAACTCAGGATTTCCCATCCCTATAAATTACTCTATGTATTCTACCAACACCTCAACGACTCGTTACGGAGGAGTTGCTGTGTTAGTCCACAATTCTGTACAACACAGAGCCATAACATTAGCAAATACCTTTGACGCAATTTCCTGTGAGATTCAATCTAAAATAAAATTTGAAATAGGTTCCACCTACATACCCCCAGATAAAAACTTCACTCTGAACAGTTTGGAAAATATCTTATCCAGTCTCAATATACCAAGGCTAGTTACTGGAGACTTTAACAGCAGACACACCTTTTGGGGATCAACATCAATAAATAACAGAGGAAGAGTACTAGCTGATTTTATTAATAAATTTAATTTTGTTCTACTGAATGACAACTCTCCTACTCACTTCAATACCCATTCCACCTTTTCACATATAGATTTAACTTTCTGTTCCCCTTCTTTGGCTCCACATATCGAATGGAATATAGAAAGCACGCTAAACGGAAGTGACCATTTTCCGATAATATTATCACTTTTCGAACAAACAAGAGATATAGAGTGCCTCACTTTCAAACACAAGTTCAAATTGGAAAAGGCAAACTGGCCAACTTACCAGGCCCTTTGTACACATTTCGAAAATAAAAGGGAAATAAGTCCAAATATCAATAAGGAAGCAGCAAATATCAGAAAGATAATATTAGAATCTGCTAACATTGCTATCCCTCAAGCACATTTCTTTAACAACTACAAGGTCCCCTGGTGGAATTCTGAACTAAACAACCTTAAAAAGGAAAAAAATAAATTCTGGAACGCTTTTAAACGAAATATGACTACGGATAATTTAGTCAATTACAAGAGAGCCACTGCCATTTTAAGACGTAAAATAAGATTAACAAAAAGAGAATCAATTTTTAATTTTACTTCGACGATAAACCCCTCCACCAGTACAGAGAAAATATGGTCCAACATAAGAAACCTCACAGGATATAAAGCTAAGCCAAACATACATTGTATTGAATCGTTAAGCTGCCCAGACAACATTCTTACAAACAACGCAGATATTGCAAAAGAATTTGCAAACTTCTGGTCCACAAACTCATCAGACCAAAATTTTCCAGCAAACTTTCGCAATAATAAAACTAAAACGCTGAACAGTCTCTTGATCCCCCGGTCAAGTCCAGAAGCCCAAAATATCGAGAAAAATTTTAACCTCTTGGAACTAAATTCAGCTTTGGGAAGTGCAAAAGGGAAAACTCCTGGCGGTGACCGAATGTCATACCCAATGTTAAGGCAACTGCCATTCAAAATGAAACAACGTTTGCTCACACTTTACAATAGCATCTTCCAAAATTATATACCTCAATACTTCAAACACAGCATTGTTGTTCCTATTTATAAATCAGGAAAAGTCAAAACATCCCTCGACTCATACAGGCCAATATCTCTAAATTCCTGCCTTGCTAAAACATTGGATAAAATGATTGCAAATCGTCTTTGGTGGTTCATATCAAAATATAAACTTCTCAACAGACACCAATTTGGATTCATCCGTGGAAAATCTACAATAGACAGCCTACTCTTTATAGACTACCATATCACAAGTAGTCTATCCAAAAGAAAACACACAACAATATTGTCTCTGGATTTCGAAAAGGCTTTCGACAAAATTGGCATACATACAATAGTCAACCAACTTGCTGAATGGAATATAGGACCACGCATAACAAATTATATAATCAACTTCATGAAGAATTGTAAATTTTCGGTAAGAATTTGCAATAGACTATCCCCTTTATACCCGATTGATAATGGCATCCCGCAAGGATCGCCTCTCTCTGTAATTTTATTTCTGCTGGCATACAACAAACTTTGTTCCATTATCGAACTTCACAAATAAATCAATTTCACAGCTTACGCCGACGACTTTAACTTGATAATTAATTCCGACAAATCAAAAAATCCCCATATAAATTTGGATCAGCTGTTTAATAGCATAAACCAATGGTGTAACTTCTCGGGAGCATCGCTCTGCACTTCAAAATGTAAATTCATACATATATGTCGGAAAAAACAATGCAGATGTACTGTTTCAGCCGCAAACTCTCAACTGACAGAAGTTGAAGAACTTAAAGTGCTTGGACTTTATATAAACAGGAGATATACTTGGAATAGACATATTAGTGAAATTGCAAAATCTTTAACTAAATCCCTAAACGTATTAAAATGCTTGTCAAGTAACAAATTTAACTGCAGTACACTGAATCTAATCACGGTTATTAACGCACTTATAATATCAAAAATAAGATTTTCGATACCCTTTTATGGTCATGCCCCAAAATCCAGTCTGAGAACTATCCAAACCATACTAAATACTGCTACAAGGAGCGCACTTGGGGCCTTTCGGTCAACTCCTTGTAACAATATGCTGTTTGAGTCAAATATACCATCACTTCAAACCCAACATAATATAGCTGTAGCAAAATTGATTCGCTCCTTTAGCGTTAATCCTAACAAGTTATTGGAATCAATTATGGAAAAAATTAAAAGGTCAAGAAGAATTCCAAAGATTCAGTCAGTCATTGCCAAGATAAAAGAAGTAAGCGATATTCTACAACTCAGAACAAACGCCTTTAAACATGAATCTGTTGACTATCCACCATGGGAACTCAATACGGAAAGCGTTAACACAAGTCTTCACTGGCTAGGTAAGAACCAGCATGACCCCTCGCATTTCCGTACCCTTTTTCAAGGCCTACGAGAGAATATGTGCGAATACAATTTTGTGTATACTGATGGTTCTAAGATGGATAATATTGTAAGCTTTAGCGTTACAACTGAGTCAAATATAATCACGGTCTCTACTTTACCATCTTACAGTTCTGTTCTATCAGCCGAACTAATTGCTATATATAGAGCTGTTAAGCATCTAGATAAGAAAAAGAGAAAATACGCTATTTGCTCCGACTCTTTGGCGGCGCTGAAAATGATCAGGAATATAAATAATCGTAATCCTTATGTAGTATACATAAGAAATATTCTTATACAAGAACGGAACCGTATTATACTTATCTGGACTCCTGGCCACTGTAACATCAGAGGGAACGAATATGCGGATTCAATTGCCAAATACGCACTTAGGGCACCGTTGATCAACACGGACAACTTCAACCCTAAAGATATAGACAGATACATTAAAAATTTCTACTTGGAACGAGATGACACCTTTTCGAGGACATCTGTCTGGTACAGGAGTGTGAACACTAACAGAATTAATTTATTCCGATATTTGAAATTACAACCGAATAGAGTTGACACCACAAAGTTTTTAAGGATCCGTCTTGGACATACTCGTCTCACCCATGGACCTCTTCTCAACCTACACAATATCCCCACATGTAACTGTAATATTAACAACCCCACTACTCCAGAACACTTTCTTTGCTACTGTCCCCAATTCCATAACAACAGGCTACACATATTTAATAATAGAAATCCATTGGATTTAATTTCAAACCCATCCTTGGACAGTATAAATACTATAATAACATTTCTAAAAATCAATAATATTTATAACTATATTTAATTATCAAAATTATATTTAAGTATTATATTTAATTTATAACAAATATTTAAATTTAAGCGAGCTGAAAGCCCTTGTAGCTACTGCTCCTATATTTGTAAATTGGCTGTTTATTTTAATTGTAGTCAATTTTTGTTAATAAATAATATAGAGATTTCGCGAAGACAAAGTCATTCTCCTTCAAGAGCATTGTACCCTGCGATATAAAAGGCAAGACAAAGTGGGCAACGGGATCAGTAAAAAAATTCAGTCAGCCTTGTGTGAAGGCGCGTTGCGTTTGAAGAGAATAATCGTGGTTTGTAGATCTCCGTTGTAAAGATCTAACGAACAATTGTTATGCCCTGGTTACCCAAGCGTAAAGTACCGTGGCCACGATCAAATTTAACTGATCAAATTTTGCATATGTGTTGGTAATATTTGTTTGGCTTAGCACAGCATCACATCAAATTTCAGCCTTCAAATTTTATTTTAAAAATGTCGTGGAGAAGAAAACATCGGAAAAAATTCTTTATGGTTTTCTTTTTTTTTTTTTGAAACTATTTTTTTAGGTTTTTTGAAAGAACACATGGTTTTTGCTTGGGAGATTACTTTGTTATTGTTTTTTTAGTGTCGAGTTTTTTTCTTTTAATATGACATGATTGTTTCATAGCCACTGCCCTGGCGCAGGCACCTAAAAAAAATTAAACTGGGAAGCGTCTTTGGATGAAAGAGTGGTTGAAGAAAAGGGATGAATTTATGCACGAAAATCTTCTCAATGAACTCAAATTGAGTTTTCCAAATGATTTTCAAAATTTTTTACGGATGGATGAAGGCACATATGAGGAACTTTTAAATTTGGTTGGCCCCAAAATTCAAAAACAACAACCTCAAATGAGTGACGCCATCTCTCCGAATCAACGCCTATCTATAACATTGCGTTTTCCTGTTACAAGCAATTCCTTTTCTGATTTAAAATTTGTCAGCGCTATTTCGGAACGAGCAGTTGGTCGCATTGTTAGGGAAACTTGTGGAGAAAAAAACAAGATTTTAAAGTATAATATAAAAGCAATGAAAACAAATTATTAATGGACTTTTTTCGGCTTATAATTAAAACAATTTTTATTAAACAAAACAAAGTTCATAAAAATAAAGGAACAATATCATAAAATTCACAAATAAAAACAAAACTACATAAAAAATAACAAATCATTTTTATTACTTTTTATTTTTATTATCATTTTTTTTGCTACACACTTTCGAAACACCCGCGAAACAGAGTGATGTTACTCCTACGAAATCTGCAGAAAAATGAAATTTGAAGTAAATGCCCGCACACACATCAAATTTGCTTCAATTTTCTGCGGAGCAGGTAGGGAAATCAAAACTATTTTGATATTCTTCCAACTCTTCTCAGCCTGTACGTGTGAGGACAGGTTTCTGGACGTGTGAGCACAGTTTTACCAATGCAATCACAAAAATGGCAGATTGATCAGTTTAGTTTGATCGTGGCTGTGCTACTTAAGAAATGTAAAATCGTAACGTACTTAGTCTTAAAAACGTTTGTGTAGTTATAGAAACGTTCAAAACGGGACATATGTCAACGAAGAATGTAAATAAAAACGAACAGAACACAAAGCAACACATAAACGAACACAACACAATGCAGAGAAATTGGTAAACATACTCATCATTAATGTTGCCGTCTTTTGTTCAATGTGTAAATTTTTCTGGATTTCGTTATTATTTTTCTTATAAAAATAACTTTTGTTTTGTTTGTTAAAATTAATTAATGAGTAAGACTATAATTTTATTTTGTAATTTTTTTTTCTTTTTTTCTCAATTATAATTTAAGTTTGAAAAAATAAAATAAAAACTTCGAATTTAATTTTGGTTATATTTTTTTCTTATTTGGTGATTTTTTCACAAATGTTGGTTACAATATTTTTTTTCGTGGCAACACTGCTCATCATCTGTCATGTTCAAAGTCACGTAAAACCGTGAGAGAATTCTGTTTTATACAGATCGTTCCGTTTTGCTAACGAGAGAGAACGTTTCGGTAATCGTTTACATTGTTCTCCATATGCTAAAAAGAGAACGTTTGCTATAATAACAAACAAAGCAATTTGTTATTGTTTACATCAAGTTGTGAACAGTGGCGCACGGCATTGTGCGAACAATAAGGAATTTATTTAAAACTAAACACAAACTTATTTTTATTTAATTTGCAATCTAAGAACTCATATTTTAAACCTTTAAAAAGGGTAAAAACGTAACAATACATTCATACATACATATGTGTATACAATTATGAAGTTTTTTTAATAAATAAATAAATGCAAATACACTATATTTTATAATTTTTTCCAATTTAATTGACATTAATTTAAAAAAATAATGTTACTAAATATTATTATATTTCATGAATTTCAACAAAAATGTTATTTTGATTTAAACAAACAAACTAAACTCAACTACACTTGTATGAAAATTTTATTTTCTGTTTTTATTTGCCTATTAAAACAGGATTTATGCCTTCTAACTATTTATATTTGTCGAATGCAAAAAAGGATATTCAAATGCAGAAGAGTTGGTTTTTATTTTGTTTTGATTTAAAGAATGAAAACAAAAATTTCTAATAGTCCGAGTGTTTTTATAACAAACTTTTAATCCTGAAATATTAGTCTGAAAAGTTTTTGATATGCTTGAATTGTCAATTATGGTGAGAACTAAAATAATAGTTGATGCAGACTACAGTCTACAGTGTGAGACAAAATTCGGTTAATGGCGGCCGTGGTTTTATAATATGTGACGTGAGTATTAAAGTCGTTGGGGGTATTAAATTTTTTTTTCTTTTAGAAAGAAAACATATTTTTTAAATTAAGAATTAAAATATGAAATTAATTTTGCTTGAGGTGATACAAAACAAAATTATTTAAACTGACCAGAATTCTGAGAGTCATGTTCTCAACTAATTTACAACATTCTTGGGGAAAATGTCCAGAGCTCATGACAAATCTCTTACAGTTTTCTTAGGAAGAAGATTAGCACCAAAGCCATATTTTGGTTATTAAATAACCCATCATATTCAACAAGCTTTAAGCGTTTCTACTGTAAAAAATAATGTAACCTTTTTTTACTTTCTATACAGGAATATTACAGAACATAAACTTGGGTTACACAATGCTTTTAGTAGTACAAAAATGGATAGACAGGTCACTGTTGTGGAACGTCACTATTGTGGAATATCTGCAGGCATTTTCTGTGGCTATACCAATAAAATAAAAAACATGATTCAATCTAAACTAAAGCAACTTGATTGTACATCTGAACTGCATAGGCCTAGAAGTAATAATGAATGCAAGGCATTGAGTGGTGACATTGAAACGATGCCTAGTTATTGCCTTCTTAATCTTAAGATCATAATATTTTATGGACGATACAATACCAGCGGAATGGAATTTAATAATACAGGTTATAGATCTTCTATAGACGATAAAATTATGGTTGGTCTCCTCCCCTTCAACCTACCTATCTACTAGTAGTTCAATATTGAAATAAACAACATGAAGAACATAAAGACAGGAGCATATTATCCATCATTCTTAATAAAAGGTGGAAATTATATGAATATTTTTCATTGTGATATTGGGATCCATAAATATTTTGTGTGAAACAAAATATCGGTACATATTTTAAATGACCCTGAGCTGACCACTTATCATCGCCACGACGAGATATAACAAATATTGTTGATAAAAAGAGCAAAATTTGGTCAAACATAAAAGAATTATATGATAAAGAATAATGAGCTTCGTCGATTCGACAAATAGTAACCAATTAGAGTTAAAGTGTTCGTCGATTCAACGAAGACTAACCTTAATTTACAGAAATGAAGTGTAACCGTCCACGGTTAAGCACACAAAAGTAAAAAAAAATATATTTGTATTGTATTAACAATCGACTGGAATGACGTACACACATGCTGGTGCAATACAAAAATATATTTATTTACAATCATAAATTAACGTTTGTGGGATATTAAGCGCTTGAAAGATCGGATTGTAAACGACAAAAAAAGGAAAGTTGAATGGGATATGAAATTTTATAGACAATTGCTCTTGAGTTTTTGCCAGTGTCTGAATCGACAACAAATATTTTTTAAATTAAACAAAAAATACTGAAAAGTAGTAAATTGTACGAAATAACCAGATTGGATTGGTAAAGTAGAAATAAATTCTAGAAAAGTTTTTACAAACTTTCTTTTGTTTTTGTGTGTGTATAGTTATTGATTGATCTTAGAAATATACTTACAATAACAGTACGTATATCAATACAAAGGAATGAATTACATAATTCTTGGCCCTTTAGTCAGAATCACGACTTAGCTTTTCAAACCACCTATGTTCTGTGAGTTAATTTTGTCCTTTCTTAGCGAAATGTACAGTTAAAGTCTACTCCGAACGATGAAGTTATATTAGAAGACTACTGAGAAGAAGTCGCCAAAGAAATATATTTTTCGTATTTCGTTTTGTTTGCGTTGTCTGAGGCAGGAGTTTAACCACGTGTTCTCATCTAACAAACCATAATGTTACCTACTAGACTCCGGCGTATTCGTGGCTCCAACATACTTTACACAGTGGATTGCGGTATATTTATTAAGGGCTGTGATATTAAACTTTCTGTGCAGTATTTTCTAAGTGGAGGTCATGACCCTTTTGAAAGCAACATAATAGTTATTTGGTGTTGGAATTTTCCCTGAAAATGTATGATATGCATCGATAGCCATTAATCAATTAACTCTCTAATCAAACCCTTTTAGACATCCATCGGGAAATTTGCATTGCTTAGCTTATAATCTGCAACATGTTACCATAGCTGCCAGAATTTACGATTTTTCGTCATTTTGACGATTTTGAGCTCCAAAAATATCATATTGACGATTTGACGATTTCTGCCCTTATTTTGACGATTTTTGGAAATTAAAAATTTACGTCATATTCTTTACTTTAGTAGATTAAAAGCCACTTTAAGCGTTGCATTTACTTTGCAATTGTTACTATTGGAAATTTATGTTTGTAAAAACAAGGAGTAAAGTATTATATTTTTAAGTTACTTTCGAATACCTGTGATGATTTTTCTGTATTTTATTCCTTTTTAATCACTTAAAAGCTGAAAAATTACAACTCGTAAATAACCTCGTAGTTGAGAATAATATATCACTTGTCGTTGCAGATTATTTTAAAAATTCTAGTATAGCTTCTAATATTGCCATCGGAAGAACAAGGCAAGCGCCGTTATTCTTTTTTTTCGTAAGACCAACACTTTGGGGATGAATGGCAGTGAGTTTGGAACTATGTTATGAGAACAAGGAAAGAGAGAACAGTGTTTATGGACACTAGGCTTGTATATTTTTATACCATAAGTAACAGGATAGACCTCTGCAGGAATTGAGTTCCACATATCGACACAGTCCCGTATTTTTTACTGTAATGCAGTGTGCGATCCACTGGTCAATCGACCACATACGTATGTGCTGGCCGAAAAAGACGAGCGTTATGTAGGAATATATGATTTTCGGGAAAAAGTCCCCTTATTTCGTTCAAGCAAAACCATTTTATAGTAGCGACAGAACAGAGAAACACAAACCACATTGCATCGATGCTCCAATGATTCAATGGAGTTGGATATACTACCGTCATTAACGAGATACTATGGTCTCTCCTGTACACGGTCAAGAAACCGCAAAATAGACGTTGAGGCCCCAACCCATACATGAGAGTTGTATTCCATTCTCTGTCAGTTATAAACGGTGTAAATAGTAAGATCGAATGACAAGATATTAAGAAGGAACCGAAAAATGTGCCAGCATTACACTGTATTATTATGCTCAGAACGTCAAAAGCTTCTGACTCCCCAATATCTACACCGCCCATAGATATAGATGATGTAATATTATTGCTGCGCTTATGTGTCAATAAACCGCGTTGGGATAGATTGTTTAAACCTTAAACAATTTTTTCCTGAAAATTATCCAAATTTCTCCATTTTTGGAAAAAAAAAATTAAATGATGATGAGGAGGATAGCTTTTAATTTCCAATAAATTCTTTGTTAAATGTTTTATTTTTGAACTCAGATATGTAGATACATTGGCTTCATATGTTTAACTACAATAGAAATAATTTTGGTTTTTAAATAATTTTAATTCATTTATTTATATTATAAACGTCTTTGACGATTTTGACTATTTTTTCTCAAATATTTGACGATTTGGTGCCTCATTTATCTGGCAGCTATGCATGTTACATAGCCCAGGTATTACGATTGTTTCTGTAATTTTACGTGTAGGCTCTGTCTCGCTGCAGCACAATGGTACGTGTAATAGTGCTGGTCTAAGTTGAACTCATATTTATAAGAAGAGAACTGATTCACCTCTATCCTTTAATCGCGTGGCCTTCCACCGAGTATTGGCACTGTCCTATAGATTTGGCAAAAATGACTATCTTTCAGCAATTGTCATAAAAAGATTTCTACAAATATTGCTGACGTCAGTCATAGTATACCGACACAATTAATTGTAAAAATGTGTTATTGTAAGAATTTTGAATTTTATGGCTCGATTATAGATGGCAACTTAAATCAGTTGCGTTGCCTGTTGCCAGAAATAGCATTACAAGTGGCAACTGATCACCAGCATTTAAATATTTAACGTACAAAACATTATTTTTATGCAATCACAAACTTTTAGTTGCCAACTCGACCCACAATTGGGGTTCAGTTAATTTACCGATAAAAAACTGATGAAAATATTGGTATTTTTCGTAAACCTAAAGCGATAAACTAATTTCATCGTATTGTTACGAAAACTGAAATGGTGTTACATCGTTTAACATTAAAATGATAAACAAATGCAACAAAAACAGAAAATAGACTTATTTACATGATCAACAAATATATAGCAATAACATCAGTATAAAAAAGGGATAAACAAGTAAATAAACAGGCAACAACAACACTTTAAGCACAAACGTAAACAAAATACACAAACAACAGTAACGTAAACAACATGTTTAAATTTATAGAGAGATTTTGATAAGGCGAAGTCATTCTCCTTCAAGAGCATTCATCAGACTGTTTACCCTGCGATATAAAAGGCAATACAAAGCAGGTAACGGGATCAGTAAAAATTTAGTCAGTCTTCCGTGGAGATGCGTGTGAAAGGAATAGCCATAGTTTGAAGATCTCCGTTGTAAAGATCTAACGAACAATTTTTAGTGTTTACGCAGAAAAGTGTAAAGAAGAGTAACAAAGCAAATTGTTGCTGTTTACATCAAGTTGTGAACAGTGGCACACGGAATTGTGCGAACAATAAAGAATTTATCTAAAATTAAACACAAATTTCTGAACAAATAGTATCACTACGATGACATTAAACAATCGAAACAAGCCAAAAGAGCGCGTCGACATGAAACAATTGAATATAAAAAATATCAAACAAAAAAAGAAATAAAAAATAAATAAAATATTTATAAAAGAACACAGTATGACGGAATAGAGTCATTGTCTTACAATAAAATATAAAAAGTATTTTATTAGGGGCGATATTAATTATTCGCACAAAAAGTATTTTAGAAATATGTTAGCAAATCAAAATTATCCAAGGTTGGCATATAATAACATACACAATATAATTGTGGAATTTAGTTTTTTGTATTGAGTGTTTCACTAAGCGCTTTTCATCTTTAAATTTAAATAAAACAAAGTGGAAATCTTTTATTAGTTTGAAAGGAACACCATTATGCTTGGAATATAACATCGATCAATTATATGATACGTCTACTCTGAGTGAAGCGCATCGGTATCGTAAAATTTGCTTTGACTTTGGCACGTAAATCAGGCTGGATTTGGCCGATGCCACTGCTAATGTTGGCTATGTGAACCGTTTTATTTTGTGGTTTTTAGGATAACAAAATCCCATAAGAAAATGTCTACTGATATCAAATTGCACTATCTCGGTGGATATTCTACCTGAGCAGAATGTCATGACTTTCTAATCGTTCTCAAAGACACAGTTTAGCGGCGATCCTCGCCTAAAATCTACACAAAACAGTAATTTTTCGGGGTTTTGGATCTCGTGCATCGTCAAATTTATTTGTTTACGAACTCTTTCATTTATGAAGAGAACTTATCGCTGAAAATGTTTTTTCGACGAATATCAAGATCTGTACACAGTTGCTCCAGAGCCCATTCAGCGAACACTCGTCGTTGTCTATGATTGTCACGGTTTCTACAAGATGGTCGTTATCAACTGTCAAAGTTGACCTTATATGTGTTACTTAATTGACTGTATCTGTATATTTTTAATATTTCAAATCATTTCAGAATCTGTTACATAAATTTTAAGATTTAATGGTGCAGGTCGCGTATGAATACTTGTATGTAAATAAATTATTGAACGCAAAACTTGTACTGAACTGAAAAGTAAAACGAATAATGTCATATCAATTGACTACAGTATACTTTATTCTGGGCATTGCCTGCACATACAAAGATGATTTGCGATATAAATATCGAATTCACATCTGATGCACTTAGTAATAATAACACATTTGGAAATACTTATGTACTCCGCTGTAGACGACAGAAACTGAATGGTTTCAAAAAATATCGAAGTAAATCGAATTCCAAATTGCTTATACGTACACTAGAAAGCAGTATCTCTTTAAAATTCGCATTTTTTAATAAAAAAAAATTAAAAAAGATAACAATTCAATAAATATTTAATTTTAATCAACCATGTTTCTTATCAATTCGTTTCTGTAAGAAGTATTATTTCTTACTAATATCTCGTTACTAGAATTTACTACTGTTTTTTTTCCAACTCATACGATTAAAAAAATTGCAATGAATTCAATCAAAGGATTCAGACATCTTTGCCCAAGAAATCTGTGTCTTCAATTTTCGATTATTACTACGATTATCGCATTTAAAATTATTAACTTTAAAATTATCGCCAATGTTGGACAAATTGTTGCAGTAGGCTATAGGAATATCGATTACAAAATATTAGTTTTACAATACTTCCCAATTTCCTGACAACAGTTATTCTTGAAACAATCGTTAAACATCTTGGAAGTAATTCAAACTGTTTGTTAAATGTCCAAGGGCCATTATTACAACTTGCCGTTAACTGAAGAGAGGATTTTAAAGGGCAGATAAATTACAGATAATTACAGATAAATACAACAAAAAAAGAAGCCCGTCGTTTCCAAAGAGTTAAAAAAAACTTGTTTAATTGAGCAGTGTTATCGACATTGCGCCGGCACTGCCACATTTTTGAAAAAGTTACCTTTGTATTATCTGTAAGTTGTAATAACGAAATTTAGTTAAGGGTGACTTTAAAGTTCACTTTAGACTTTAGATAAAGTTACTTTTAACTACACCCAAGTTTAAAGGCAAGTTGTAATAATGGCCCTAAGTGTTAGACAACGTTTTTCATAGCCCACTATAAAGGCTTAAGGCAGGCGATATTAATTTTCTTTTTTGTTTCTTTTTATTTCTAAGCAATGATTTTTAAATCTTTGGCCTTTAAGACTTTTGGGCACTCATTTACAATATACTCCAGTCTAGTCGTGACATCTTAACCGTCATCAATTATTTATTTTCAATTTTTGAGAAACTGAGTGTCAGAAAGTGAGTCAGCACTTGCAGATTGTCCTACAACTATTGTGTTATGAAAATGAGCGTTTCTTTTTCAGTTCATTATTAATAACAATAATTGGTGCAAATAATCGGCAAATTTACTTTAGAAAATACTAATCAGAAGCGCCTTAATAGATGTGGCATACTTAATAACCAAAGTCAGAAGTCGTTTTTATCAGCAATGATTGAAATTCGAATGAACTTTCACCAAATTTCGAAATTCTCGTATATAGTGTGTCTGCTGTATGACTCGGGAATAAAGCCTTTACTAGTAGGTGTTGTTCGAAGCCAACTTATTCTCAAAATATGGCGATATTCGACAAATACTAAAAATGAATTGCTCCAATTTCCGCATCAAGATGTCAATAATTCGTAAATGCAACACCGACAGCTTACGTGGTTGGATTACACCCTAAAACTATAAATTTAAATGGAGTCTACAAGGTACCTGGTACGTGTAGGCGGAAAATCCAGAACAAAACCAGCACTGATTTAGAAAAATAGAAATCAACGGTAATTCTATGTAAACAGCATGCCTGATGGAATACGACAGGCATGTGAATAGTTACTCCTATGGATTCTGAGGCTCGTATTTGAATAGGTTAAAGAAAATTGCTGGAAAACCGAGTGCTTGTCCAGGCATATGGTGATTATGCTCTATTAAAAGCAACATGCTGAAGATGGTTTCCATGGTTAAGAGATAACGATTTTGATGTTAGAAATGAAGAAAGTGTTTGACCACTAAAAAGTCAGAACACAACGAATTGCAAACCATATTAGATGAAAATCACATTTTGACACAGGAACAAATAGTAACTGGTACTCAGCAAACAATTTCTGATCGTTTAAAAGATATGAGAAATTCTGGAAACTGGGTGTCACATGAGTTGAATGAAAGGCAGATGGAAACCCGAAAGATCACTTGTGAAATTTTGCTTCAAAGGCTCGTCAATGTTGCTGGAGTTGATATTTATATATTGATATTTATTATCAGAATTCTATATTCAAAATTCACGGGTTAATGCGGAACAACTATCAACTTCGGCTGTAAAACGATTCATCAAGAAGACAATGCTGTGTATTTGGTGGGTACAGAAAGGTGTGGTATATACTGAGCTCCTATACCCTGGTGAAACTCTTAATACTCGTACAGATTGCCATCGACAACAAGTGATCAATTTGGACCACGCATTGATCGAAAAACGATCGGAATGGGCCACAAGACACGGTAAGGACATTTCGCTAGATGACTATGCACCTGCAAACAAGGCAAAACCGGTTTAGGATATAATCAAAGCATTAGGGTGGGTCCTGCGCCCTCGCACTCATCGTATTCTCGTTTGCTCGTTCCGACTACTATTTACTTTCAACGATGGGAAACGCATTGTCTGAACAGCACTTCGGTTTCTACGAAGAAGTTAAAAATTGGGTGACTAGTTGGTTTGCTTCAAAAGACGAACTGTTTTATTGCCGTGGAATTTACAAATTGACTGCAGGATGTAAATGAAGAAAATTAGTTTTATTTTGACAAAAAAAACCATAATTTCATACCAGGGTGTTACTGGTATTATTATTGTTTCTTTTCTGTTTAATTTATAGTAAAAGAGATAACGTCGTAATGTGAATAACAGTATTTCAATCAAATAATTTCGCAGTATATAAATTAAAAAAAATAGTTTTTATAGATTCTGTTCAACAAAATTTAAAGTGGTTAAGGCGGAATACTTGTTTGGTAGAATACTTAAATAATTTTATTTCATAATTAATTATTAGATATACACATTTTGTTATTAGCTTACAATAGTAGGTAATGTAGTATATGTGGGCGTGGCGCCTCGCTCAGTTGAAATGTTAACATAAATGTAGTCTATAACTCTGCAGACATACAGGAAGATCCTGTGAAAATTTCAAGAAAATCGGTTCAGCCGTTTAGTCGTCTATAAACTTCAAACAAACACACATTCTTTTTTATATAATAGATTAGGTTGTAAATAAAAAAATAAGTTAAAGGTGACTTTAAATTTCACTTTAGCTAAAGTTACCTTTAACTAAATCGAAAATTAACGGGAAGTTGTAATAATGGCCCTTAAAGATCTAAAATATTTAATAAAAAATTTTATATTCCTAATGCTTTACCCTACTATAACGCATATATTCATGCAGCAGTGCTACATAACAGTGGGGACAAAAACTACAGACAAAACCGAAAATGTTAAAATTTTCTGCAATTGTAACTTACCTTTGCATAAATAAAACAAATATTTGATGGTCCTAGACACAATATATGTTTTCGAAATGTTACCACGTAATTATTTATTACATCAGTATGTATGCGAAGCTCTTTTCATTTTTATAACCACTTGACTTCGGCAGTTAACTGAATTTACATACTTGCAATAAATTTTGGAAAACTAAAAGGCTAAGTTTTCTGAAATTTACATCTGCTGCTTATTTTTATGACAAGAAATTATTTGATTCTTGATGATTTGTCAGAAGTTCTCGATATAGTTCTCGTTCGATTATTTAAAAGGCTACTCAGAAGGCCACTCTACTAAGGCGGCTACTGATTTTTATTGTTGCAAGAGAGCGATAGGCCTGAAATGGTGTATTAAACCGATAAATGTATACTGGATATATAATTTTGTACTCAAGCTGTATTTATTCTACGAGACCGCGGTTTGGTGATTGGCTTTACAGAAAAGGAATCATCAGGCCGTTTTGAGCGGATTATGAGAATGATGGTGATCATAACAACAGGTATTCATAAGAATACATTATGCAGGTCATTGTTTACTATCCTTAGCACTGGCTAAGAAGCGCCAAAGGGGAATGGAAGTAGGGATCTTTCTGATACAAAAATTGGCTTTTGATCCTGATTTTGCAGCGCAAATACTCTTTATGATAATGGTTCACACATCCTCGGAAATATCATTCAAGTTTTCATTGAATCCAGATCACGTATCAAAGTCGGATGTGAAATCTTTTCAGAACAACTGAACATTAGATGGTCTCTTGCACTACCAGATTATTTTAGTACTTTGCAGTCTGAAATAATATCAATTAAGAACGTTGCTGTGTGAAATCGGTATCAGAGTATATTGTATGATGATAGACGCATACACACATACATAATTGGTCATTACAACCCTTCAGTCAGTTTCTCACACCACTTATGTTGTGTGTGTTAATTTTATATAAGAGTGGTGGGACTTACAGTTTAAAGTCGACTCCGAACGACAGATTTTTGAGAAACTTTTTTCATGGCAATTTTATTTACTCTCAGAGTTTTTGCCAGAAATCTGCTGAGAGGAAGTCGCCGAAGAAACACTTTTTGTCGCCTGAGGCTATACGTCTAATAAGCCAACACACTACCTACTAGACTACGGTGACTTCTAGATAGACACATATTTATCGCAAATAAAGCGGCCATGAGATCTCTAGAGAATGTGTACACTACAGCTAAGATTGTCTTAGAATACCGAGTGTTTCGTGAGGATATAGTGAGACAATCGACAATCATCTCATTTGGAATAGAAATAGGGGACTTTGAAGATTAATGCAAATGTAAAAGCAAGATGTGATAATGAACAGACTTGTAGCAACAACAGACATGACTAGTCAGACATAGGACAAAATTTGAATTGTATCTTTCAAGATTACATCTAAAGAAGCTCATAGCTGTGATAAAGGGACACTAGAAAACGACGACTTCTACTGAAGGTGCAAGCACCAGGAAGCCGAACAGACAACAGGACATCTTTTCCGTCATTAGAACGCGCTTGGGAATCGGAGAAAAAATTCTTAGGCATACATAGTTTAATGACGGAACATGTCTAGCCAAGGACGGTTTGAGAAAAATTCACACCATCATAAGGCAGTCGGGATGGTTGAGAAAAACCGAGAGCTATAATATGACGGAATACATAAATAGTACGACTGAACCTTATAGGACTTAAGCAAACTGTGCCCTTTGAGGTGGCTGCCAGTTTAACCGAACTTAACACCAACATTTTAATCGTGAAATGATTAAAGGAACTATAGGCTACTTTTTATTTTAAAATTTCAAGTAGGCGGGATGCCATATAAAACTGAATGTTTATTTGTATGTTTCTTATAGAATCGTAAACTATGCATTTGATCATGTTATGATCTTTAGCAAAGTTGTTGCGCATGAGCCGGGAAAGGTTTCTAAGTCGGTATGACTAATTTCCGGCAGGTGGCGCCACTGAAAATTAATTAAAATCAATTAAATCGTAAACTGTGCATTTGATCATGTCATGATCTTCAGCAAAGTTGTTGCGCATGAGCCGACGAAGGTTTCTAAGTTGGTATGACCAATATCCGATAGGTAGCGCCACTGCAAATTACTTAAAATGAATTAAATCGTAAACTGTGCATTTGATCATGTTATGATCTTTAGCAAAGTTGTTGCGCATGAGCCGACGAAGGTTTCGAAGTTGGTATGACCAATTTCACTGAAAATTACTGAAAATGAATTAAATCGTAAACTGTGCATTCGTTAAAAAAGTTGTTGCGGATGTTGGTGCGATTAATTTCCGATGGATGGCGTCACTGCATGACAAGCAATTGGTCGGCCTACACCTCAAGCACGGAAGAAAAGAGAATTACGAGCCTCAGAATCAGACGAGCATTGAGACTGGAAAATCTTCGAGTATATGCCGCTGAGACCCTTTCGCTTGAACCACTTGAACAACGAAAAGTGATATTAGAAACTGATCGAATGCGTACTACTCATTCCCGTTTATCTGAATCATCAGGACAACGGGAAACAAAATCTTTCTTTCAAATTTATTTTAGTTGGTGGCGCAGCAACACGCGCATGGTACAGCTAGTGTCATATAAAATTTCAATTAATTACTGCGCAATAAATACGCAAATTGTTATAATGTTGAGTTAAACTCAAAATGCAGAACTGTCATAAGTATGTTCAGTGAGCAATGGGTCAATTCGATCTCCGGGTACTGTACTTGTCTTAATTGGCGAGTACACATCCTCTAACCTAACATGTTCTCTAAATATATTACAATTAACCGAACACTTTCTGTTGATATTTGACAACTCAAATGTTATAAACGACAAACTAAAAAAACAAAAAAGCAAAATAAAAACAATGTTGTTGAAACAACCACCTCTTTTGTTTACCATTTGTCAAATGAATATTGAATAAGCAGCTGAAATGCGTATATTATTATGCCTAAACACTTTAAATATTTTATTAAATAAACTGAATATAGTGCATAAATGTGGATATCTGAACCTAGTACAAGCTTGTAAAATAAAATAAAATTGTTTAAAACCCATTTGGACTAAATTTATTCAGCTAAGGCGATCAACCAGCAACTCTACCGCTAAAGTTCTACTTAACTATCAATCAACAACTTTATAATCAATTGTAAAAGGTCCGATCTAGAAATACCATACCTTAAGCTAATTAAAGCCAAACTAAAATGGCAAGTAGCTAATTTCAAAAGAGTTACAGAATCCAGAGGAACTTGTTGCAACTAAATTTTTATAGTGACGTTAGCGGCGATTTGTGTCTCCTAGTGGTAATGTTGCGCAAAGGCACGAATTTATAATTCTCTGTACTTTATTATGAATGTTTGTATGTTAATAACATTCTAAAACGAAAGACAATGCTTTTCCGTGTGTTAATTGGTAAAGGACGTTATCCGAAATTATTAACAATTCCATAAAATTTCATATTGCCCAACAAAGGTGAGGATGCTGTTTCAAGTTACTGAAGATAACTCATTGCTTAAACACTCAGGTATCCCTTCTGAGATGCGTTAATGCCGCACGTGTTTTAAGTATATATTATTTGGCTTGTCTATTATGCAATTTCCAAGTCTAAGGTAGAGTTATAAGAAGTGGTTATATAAATTGCGTTTGGAACCACAAGCACTGAACATGCGTTCTGAATACGATGAGAATAATTTGTCGCATACCACATAGCCCAATACACAATTAATGTTGAAGAATTTTTAGTTGGATTAAAGAGAAACTATATTGTTTTAAAGGAACAAATACAAGACAGTTCACTAGGGTGCACATATGTATAATTTCTATGATAAAGACATTGCCCAAAATTTAATCCCAATGGTATGACGCAAACAATGATCGTCAACCATATACATATTTTGGTAATCTTAATCAATCTTATGTTTTTTAGAAGAGATTAAAAAATTAAAAAAAATTTGTAAAAACGAAATGAACGAAACGATTTCTTATTTAAAAATTGTGCCTCGGACGTATTGTTCCCCTTGTATGTTAAGCAATAATTAAAGTTTAATTTAAATAAGAGAAAGTGTGTCACTATTCAAGGTATTCTATTATAAGACTTATAGCTTTGCAGATAAAGAGAGAGAGAGATTCCTCTCTGCAACCACAGACTACTTAAACTGAATGTTGCCTAGCGTCATGTTCTTTAGCGGCGTTAGATATCAAAGAGCTCAATAACACTATAAGCACTTTCAATTCCTTCTTGTCTAAAATTTTCCTGCGGCCTTATTCTTTTAAATTTGGAAATACTAGTTTTTTTCCAGATTCAACGAAAATAGTGTCATTACAAATATGAAGTCAGTGATGGGAAATAAAATAATGTCAGAAACCTCTTGCTACGCTTACAACTATGAATCTGCGCTTAAAACAGATTACAAGAAATTTAAGTCATCACAGGTATGAACTATGTTATGGAGTGCCAGGTGTTACTTACTTTAGAGTATAGTAGAGTTACTTACTTTCGGAGTATGCCAGGCGTAGTTTTTGTAATGCCTCTTTTAAGAACAAATTTATATTTCTTTGAATATGGGGCAACAGATAATGAGCTGGCGAAATGTGGAGATACCTCTTGACGTAGGATACAAGCATCAAGTGCACGCCAAAAGGATAGTTGCCATCAAGCAACAATAATTACCACCAGAGTGAATCATTGATATGGGCGCGTGTGGACGCAGATTGTGAGGAAAACCGCTTGTGGGTTGTTGAACCAGCAGAATTTCAGACGGATTTGTTATCAGCAAAGGCCCTCGTCAAATCCACCGAACAGAGAAGAGTGCTAAATCTATCAGGCCATGAATAAGTCATCTGTAAAAACTCCGATGTGGGCGAATGTGCTCCAGTAGAGGCGGTGATAAACAGCGAACAATCGCCGGAACCTGCCGAATTGTCAGCCAAGGATCAACAGGAATTTAGTGTAAGTGTGGAGAAATGGATAGCAGGTTTAGCATCTCCAGAGAGAAATAAAGTTAAAAAGACATGATTGTGCTTTCGCCACGAACAATAAAAGACAAGGAAGAATGTATAATATCTCAGTTCATACTGAAGCAGTAATAAGACAGTGTTGTGTTTTCGTAATTTACCGTTAGTTATTTCCAAAGAATTTTTTTACCCTTTATTTTATTATATAATCAAGTCGAGTTTGCTTGTAGGTAACATCCGAAACGGTGCCGAGTGTAAAGGGCTAATAATTTATCTAGAGTTAGTATACATCAGCAAATACATCATATATCATCATCAAATGTTGCCATTTTCTGCCATTATGCCGATTAAACTGCCCTGTGGTGCCCCAGCACCAGTTGTCCTTTTATTGGAGAATACATTACCATATTTAACCTTAAATATCGATAATTCATATATGTATGTATGATTGTAATAAGTCGGTGTATTTCACAGTTAACTGTGTTGTTAGTTTGCAGTGCAAACCTTTCTGCCATATCGTACCAATGGCTTGCGTAACATGTATGTGCAGTTCGGTGAACTTGATTAATCCTAGAATGCTTCCTCTGAAACCAAATTGATGGAAAGGTATTAAGCTTCTAAGAAAAGTTTATTCTTTTTATATTTTAACGAATAGTTTTTTTGGAATAACTTTCATACCAGTGCACTGGTAGCAAAATAAGAAGTCTATAAAATGAAACAACATTAGAATTTTTACCACGTTTATGATACTTTGAAAGACAATGAAAATTATTTAAAAAACAAGCATTCATAACGGCGTAAATGAAGACTGACTACAGAAATTATCCTGTATTGAAGTCGCCATACTCTAGTAGGTACGGTTCAAATCTCAGGTCAGACAACGAAACAAAATATGAAAGAATATTCCTTCGGCGACTTCCTCCCAGGAGATTTATATGAAAAAAGGGTTGTAATGACCAACTTATGAATGTATTCATAATGGCAGCTTTCCTTATTATTAGCATCTATGACACCAAAAACTAAACTATCATATAGAAATTAAGCAGTCTATGCTGCATAAAATGCATTAAATAAGTAATGAAATCTATTTATTGCAAAGCTCCCAATACTAATTTTCCAGTTTAGCGATTGACGACCTTCAACGTATATTTAGACACATATGTCCCAAGGGATTCTTGCTAAGCTACTAACGTTTTTTTGTTCTTTCTTCCTTTTTAATTGTGTTTAAAATAGCTGTCAATACTTATTGAAATATACTCAGATTCTCAAAAAAATTTTAGTATCAGTTTTGTGCGTGAAAGGGTTAACCTGTATAAAACGATACAAATTTATTTGTTGCTTTAATTTGTGAATAATTACATTCTATTATATTACAGTAAAATGTTTTGCTGGGTTACTTTTCAACTCTTTTTTTCTTTTTTGAATATTCGTATGTAGGAATGTCACTTATGGTATACAAGTCACATACCGTATGTGTGTATATCGTAAAGCACGACAAATATAGTTTGCTGTCTTAATCTCTTCTATCCTATTTCTTTTTTTTAGAAGTCACAAATACTTACGTTTGTTAGCTACTTTGATATGAATTTTGCTATTTCTGTTTTATTTCGCCATGGTTGTTTTGTACGTTCTTCACTATCAATACGTGTATTGCTTTTGGCTTAACATGTATGCTGTAGCGATTTATCCCTAAGAATGATTTGAAAATAATATTCAATTTTATTTTCCTTCTTTAAAGAAGTAGAAACACTTGTAACATTCGATACGAGAAAGCAAAGTATAAATAATGCTATTGAAATGCTATTGAAAAAAACATTTCCTCATGATTTGCCACAAATAATGGCATTGAAGTTTTGTTGATACAAACTCTTGAGTATTCGTTTGCAATATTTTTTTGTTGCCATTCAAAAGAAAAATTTTATTTGTTTATAAACGTCACATTGGCTGTAAGTTGAAATACATGTTGAACATATTTAAAAAAAAAAATATTTTGTGATATTCACGTAAATATTTCGAGAGAAAGAAAAACAATTTAATTCACTCAAATTTAAAGCAATTGAAACAAAAAAATTTTCTATATTGTAGCAATTGTAGCCATATATTAATGTGCAATTATTAATCCGTAGAGTTGAGTGCTTTTTCGTTTTCTAAGGTGAGAAGATGTGGCCAGCTTGTATGCTTTTGGGTTTTTCTGTGCTCGAGTTTTTTCTTCTTCTATTAGCGTTTCTTATTTTGGAGGGTCTTTTGCACTTACTATTATTTGGCCGACGTTGAATATGTGTGAAAAGTGTTGCGATGTTTAATTTTTAATTGTTTTGTGTTGAAGTAGTTGGAGTAATCCAAAAATGTATAATAATGTGCACCATTTCCCGAGTAAAAATATTTCCCGAGTAGGCTTGTGAAAAATAAATCCCTGAAAACTAATGGAAAAATAAAATTTAGTATTCTGTAAAAAAAAAAAAAAATATAATTATAATTAAATTGTAATTATTAATTCTCTGATCGGGAAAAACAAAACAATTTTCCCTTTTATTTCGAATAATCTTCACTAATGCGACTCTCGTCGCCGTAGTTTAGTAGGTAGTGTGTCGGCTTATTAGACGGCCACGGTTCAAACCCAGGTCAGACATCAAAAAGGAAAAAATGAAAAAATATTTCTTCGGCGACGTCCTTTTAGCAGATTTCTGGATTTTTTCTCAAAAATCTGTCGTTCAGAGTCGACTTTAAACTGTAGGTTCCGTCACTCATATATAAAATTAACGCATACAACACAAGTGGTGTAAGAAGCTAAGTTGTAATCCTAACTGAAGAATGTAACTTGTAATGACTAATTGTGCATGTATGTATGTATGTATGTATTTATGTAATGCAACAGATGTCACTGTAGTTTAATGAGAAATACAAACAAGGTATATATCTGTTGATAAAGAATCGAAATAAAGTAGGCCTCCAGGAGCTTATAATTGCTAGCTATCAGTCGGATGGGGGGTTGGTGACCTACTTTAGCCGCCTCTGTTGCATTTTATAAAGACTCCCTTTGGTATTTATTATCTTTACTCTATGTGGTATGAATAGTATAGATCAAACAAATCACGCCCCTACTATACTACTAATTGGGATATGAAAAGTTATTGATTATCTTTACTCACTGAATAGAGATCTCTGATGTTTTTGAGGAACCACGCTTCTTAACCCTCCCTAAAACCTCTATTATACACGCGTATCTTATTAGTAGTATCCCTAAATTTAACTAGTCTATTTTAGTTAACCCATATAAGAGAATTAACATTGCTGTTCAACGATTAATTTTGAATTCATTAACCCTTTATTAAAATACATATAAACTCAATATAAAATTCATTTGGCTTAAACTAAATTAGCTCATTTTTAAAGGAACATGTAACATAAACATGTTTGATGTTTTTTTTCGTCGTATTTATATATTTTAAGGCTAGTTTATTTGTGAAATTTGATACGCGTGTACATGTACTGCCAAGATCTCTTTAAAAAGTGAAAGTGTATCATTAGAAATGTCAAATAGACGTAAAAAAACACTTTATCGTTGGAAACTAAAGTCAAAATATTAGAAAAGCTTGACAAAGGTGTTCAAGGGAACCGGTTAGCCTTAGATTTTAACGTGTCAGCATCTTCAATCAGCTACATCAAATCAAATAGAACTTCAATATTAAATGCTATTTCCAACATATATCAGGAGGCAAGCAATAAATCTTTGCACAGCGCTGAAATCCAAAAATGGAAAGTCGTTTGAGAGAAAAAAGTGTACACTGACTGCGCCCGTACTTAAAGAGGAAGCTAAACAAATATTTAGGGAGGAATATCCCGATAAATATGAAAATACATTCCGTGCTAGTGATGGATGGTTTTCCATCTTTCTTTTTTATTCGAAAAAAAAAACGTCAAGAAATTAGAATAATTCATTATAAAAAAACTAAAACAAAGCGGTTCTAATTTGTGAGCGACTACTGTATTATAAATAAGAAAACTAAATAAAAAATCTTAGAAAAAAAATACTCCTAATACTATTTAGTTTGACCGATATATAAAGGAAATATTAAATATAATTATAAATTGGTAATTCTGTATTTTCATTCATTTTCATTATTACATTCTGTTTGTTAATTATTCTTTTATGATTGAAAATATATACAGAATTTAGGCTATAATAATAATATTGGAACACTAACTATAATAATAATAGCAATGAAATTTTACGCGATACAACTACTAACTTATTAACTGCACGTTTCATTATTTATGTAAACGTAAAAACTTTTTAATGAACAGTTTTCTTTGCATTTTTTCTTTTTTCCCCTTTTTTATAACCTACCGAAAATAATTTTAATCCGCAAATAACGATTTATTTGTGGGATATGTTCATTAATAACCTTTTACGTTTATAGAAATTGTATCCATGGAATATTTTATAAAGAAAAATATGTATAATCTAGACATCTACATATATGCAAGATATATTTTTAAACTCAAAAAATTAAAATAGTGAAATTGGACTTACCCCTAATGCAGCAGTATAACCTCTCGTAAGGTTAGGTTCCTTTTGGCATAAAAAATTTCAAAATCTAACAAAATTTTATTATTAAATAGATCCTAACTTACAAAAAAAATCTATATTCAAACTTATTTTAAACTTACCTCGAGGAAAAATATATAGTTATTTATTGAAGCTTTGGACAGCCAAAGCCATTTTTTTTTTGGTTTAGTGTTTTTTTTTAACTTTATTAAAAAAATAGCTGTTGTTTTTGCATGGTTTACGACTAGTTATTGCTTGAAGATGCAAAGAAAGAGAACGTTCCCACATATGACTAAAGCCTAGGTAACTCTCTGAGAAGATTCTAATTGGATAGAATGAAAGCTGTTGGATTTTGACAGTTAATTAGGCTTGCATGCTAGGTTAGGTTAGGTTAGGTTAGAGGACGTGTACTTTATCAATTAAGACAAGTACAGTACCCGGAGGTCGAATTGACCCATTGTACAACGTCCTAGTTTCTCACACAACTTATGTTGTTTGTGTTAATTTTATACATGAGTGGTGGGACCTACAGTTTAAAGTCGACTCCGAACGACAGATTTTTATTTATTGAGAAACTTTTCATGGCAATTTTTATGTACTCTCAGAGTTTTTGCCAGAAATCTACTGAGAGGAAGTCGCCGAAAAAATACTTTTTGTATTTTGTCTTTGATGCCTGGCCTGGGGCTCGAACCCAGGCTTTTGCGTCTAATAAGCCAACACACTACCTACTAGACTACGGCGACTTCAGTTGCATGCTAAATATTCGATCATTCAGTGACAACATTACTAATTGACTGGCTGGATATTAATAAATAAACTATATATAACATTACATTACCATAATATTATATTTGGACATCAATGATAAATATTCGAAAGGCAATTGGATTTTTTTTGTTTTTAAAATAGAAACATCCATGTCTGCAAAGTAGTGGCAACATTGTTGAGAAGCTCTGTGACATATATACATGTCGGAGACCAATGTCGCAGTACATGTTTAACGAGATATTTTTTTTCATATGTTTCTAAGCTTGTATTATTTACATCACAGCTAATGTTTACGAAATACATTTATAGTATGTGGATATTATTTCGTGATCGAATACATATGAAACTGTGGGGTGGAAGTTAATAATTTTTAGGAAAAAAAAATTTAGAATTTTAACTTTAACAAAATCATTCACCACACGACCTACCAATATAAATAAAAAGCGATAATCCCATATTTTTCTATCAACTAATACAGGAACCTGATATTAAATGAAATAAAAATAAATCTGTTACTTTTGCAATAAAGGGAGAGTTTATTAAACACCCGAAGAAATTTGTTCATTATTTTCGTTGTTTTAGTTTAAAATTGACGGAGCTGATGAAGTTACCATTATTAAGCTAAGCAGTAGAAAATGCAAATTTGTGTCAAAACAAGAAAGACAGGTTTTATTTATATGTTTTATTGTCCTCACCTTTTTTCTTTGTTTACATTCGTTGACTTTCGCAACCAACTTCCCTACTAAGCGGTCTATCAAAATTGGATTTTCCAATTTTGCCGCAGCGTTATTTCGGTATTCACCATTCAAATTGTATGAGCATGAGAGATTCCGACAGTTATAAAACGCTTGTCGCTCTTATTTAGGGATGGCTATATTATCAATCAAGCGAATCTAAACACTCAAAGACCCAGGGTCTTTAACCTCATCCTACCAAGTGCTCGACAGTTGCAGGGAATGTGTTCGATAGCTTCCAACCCCGTCTCGACACAACCTAACCTATAATATTCTGACTGGGATCTGTTCCAGATCCTTGTCAGCGATTTTAACACGCAGAGTCCAGCGAACCTATCCTAGCAATATTTACTGAAGGCCATAGATTCATAGACAAACGACGACCCAACGATTCCTCTCCCCAGCTCTTTTGGTCTTTCTCAATGATCCATCTACTGACAAAACCCTTGATGCTTAGGATCAACTATCAATTCACCCTCAGAAAATGAACATATCCTAGCCTTCTCGTTCCCAAGTATATGACTATATTTCAGATTCTATCAGAATCGGATCCAAACTACTCCAAAAGTCCTTTTAAGTTCCTTAAAATCATGAATTAAAAGTGATTGTCACCAGACCGAAGCAATGCCACATACGATTCTGAAGTGAACATACTAGCTGGGTCCTCTTAGCTGCTTTCAAAATAGCAAAAAAACTCGGCATGAAAAACTGTGCAGTCTTCATTTAACCAAAGGTTCAACTCGAGTCGGAGATCTTTACGGGAAACCCCAACCAAAGTGCCTGCATCCAACTTCGACCCATCCGTGAAGATGGGTATACTTTCAGCCCCTGGAGAAAATTCTCAATCCATGCAACCACATAACCCTAGGCACTACATTGTTGATGGGAAAACTCCATTCAGGATACCAGTGTCTTGTCGAACGCTGTTTCCTCAGCCGTTTAACAATGTACGCTGCAGAGTTAGGCAGAGCACAGCGTCAAGAGCAACTCTTCCCCACTCCGAAGATACACAAGGAGGCAAGCCGCTGAACCTTATCCAAGATTCTCCGTTGAAATCTCTTGCCTAACAAACAGCACAACGATAGTAATAACAAGTCTAACAATCGCCCGATAGATCCAGCGAATGACCTTAGGCGGAAGTTCCTAGCTTTTACCTGTGGAATTTCTACATTGTTGCACAACATTCATTCTCTTCTTCAATCTTTTCTCGACGATTCTTTTCGAGTTCAGCTCACTGTCTAGAACAATACCGAGATACTTAAATTCAGAAGATAAAGGAGAGCTCAATGCGTGAAATAGTGAATCATGATATCGGTAGAAATTATTTTCTCCGGAGGTGAAACAATCATCGAAAGACAGTGCACTGTTGCCCCTGAAACAGTAGTGTGAGACTTTAACTCACTCCTACCTTCGTAGTACCATGAAGTATTTCATGACAGGACAAGTTCTAGCCTATTGACTCTCTATCCCTTTCAATCATACGAATTCTCTCTTTCCTTCTCAATTCTTGCATCACATTTCCAGATAGCGTTTTGATATAATACCAAACTTCAACAGACCGCAGCATGTGATAAACTAGATTGTCCGTTGTCATCTTTCATTTATGGTCGCCTATAACAACTCGCGTTCTAATCCGAATCTATGGCAATAAGAGAAAATATGCTCAGCATTCTCATTTCCATTATTGCAGAAGGAGCAATTATCTCATTGTCGTGGCCATATTTACAGAGATATTCCCTGAAGCAACCATGTCCTATCAAAAACTGTGTCATGTAAACATCAACATGACTGTGTCTTCTTTCAATCGAACTTTGTACATTTCTGATAAGTCTATGTGTCCATAGCCCTTTCGTATCAGTATCCCATCCAATCTGCCATTCGTCTAAACTCTTTTGTCTTTCCTCTCTTCTTTCCTCAGTTGTAAAATTTCTACCAACAATCCTAACTCTATCTAACTTCTGCTCTGTTCTGGCCTTCCTACATTAGCCGAAAAGCGGGATAATGCTGCATTCACTCTTTCTTTCTCACAAGCCTTCTCAATATTTGTTCTAAAATTTAATCTTACGTCAATCATTACTCCTAAATCTCTCGGCGCTAGCTGAGAAGTTATATTATGTCCGTCCATAATAAGTGTAATACATTCAGTTTTCTTTCTACTCGTTATCAAACATAAACCAGTTCTTTATTCTAGCCAACGTCCTCATACACGTATCCTCAATTTGATGTAATTCTTTCGCCACAATTGTTACTGCTATATCGTCAGCGTAACCAGTTATTTGCACACCCCTTGCTACTGCGAGATGCAACTCTCCATCGTAGAGTATATTCCATAGCAGTGGACCTCGCACAGAGCAGTGTGGAACTCCACCCTTCTGAACTCCTCCATCTGTGTCATAGAGCAGTATTGTCTCAGAATGCTTTTTATGTGTTGTATGTGTGTGTTGGCACCTGGTATGGGTAACATGGAACTTGAGGGAACAACGAACAAGACAGCGTATTTAAATATTATAAAGAACAACTACAACCAAAATTAGGAATGTAGTCACAAGGAAATTTTCTTAACTATTATTTTGTTTTGTTAAATATATTAAGAAGTTGTTTATTTTATTAAATAACAGAAATAAATCAATAACATAAATATAAAAAATATAATTAACAAATTTCGAAATGATATGAGTCTAATTTTATAAATGGGTGCTGGTTGGAAGGTAGGTAGGTAGTTCCTGTTTATTGTAACTTTATTCAGCTTGAGATTAAGTTCTGTAGCTGTTTTATGTTCTCGTTGCCATTACTTTTCCCTTACCCGCTACAGTCCGGACTGTAGTGTGTACGTGTCCCTAGGTAATGGGGACGAGCCCTCCGCGGTCGGGTGAGGGTGGGTTAGTGTGAGGACGGGGACGTTCGAAAAAAAAAACAAGCTGTCTGCCACTGTATACATTTGCAAGCAAGTTTTGGTCACATATTTTGATAGATACTGTATGTCAGTTATTTAATTGATTTTTTTTAGCTTTTTTTACATTCAATCCTACAACATTTTATGAATTGTAGTAAATCCACATAAATAAGTACAAAAAACAGAACGAAAAATGTGAACCTTCGCGTTTAAAAAATTAAAGTTTTTGTGTCCGTGAATAAATTAGAATAATTAAGAGATTATTTCATGATTACTCCTAATGAATTCAAATTATTTATTAAAACAATTTTCATTACGTTGATGGTAGAATTAAAAATTCAGGAATTTTTTTTCTGTTTGCTCAATCATTGGTTAAGTATTTACATGGAATAACAATTAGGGGATATAAAAGCGATTTACAAATTTAATTATTAATGAAGTTTTAATTTTATAATTCAGCTACTTGATATTATTATTGTAAGTACAAAAGAATTTAATTTTTTTAGTTTTTTTTTTTGGAAATATGAAGCCAGACTAAAGTGCAGATCATTTTTTGATCCAAAGCTCTTATGGAAGAATAATAATAGTGCTTTACGCCTGCGAAAGGACAGTAGGCAAGATATAAGGTCTCAGGCCAATCATTACTTACTGTCTCTATCAGCTATTTATTCTATTTTTTGAAAATGCTTTAAAAAAAAAACTACTGAATATTTTCTCAAATTTCTTTTTTTATTTGAAAGTACAATCCTTCCGGTTAATAATGGAAAATAATTTCATTCAAATGGCTGTCTCGGCTGGCCACGTAGTAGCCTACACCAGAAGATGCCGATTTTGCCAAAAAAAATCATCTTTTCAGATGAAGCTCATTTTGATCTTGGCGGGTATGTAAACAAGCAAAATTGTTGCATTTGGGGCACAGACAACCCGCACGCATACATTGAAAAGCCGACGAACCCAAAACGAGTCACTGTTTGGTGCGTATTTTGGCATAATTGGGAAGGATCCGGAAGGATTGTACTTTCAAATAAAATGCTCAATCCCACAAAAAAGGACTTAGGTTACAGGACGTGTACTTGTCAATTAAGACAAGTACAGTACCCGGAGGTCGAATTGACCCATTGTACACTATTGTAAAATTCGTACACCTACCTTTTGAGGGATTAACTAAAAATCTAATGGATTAATACTATTGTTGGCCTCCGAACTTTTCAGCCCAATGTTATATTTAATTTCTTTAAAATTGAAAGTGTAGTTTTGAAATTATTTTGTCAAGTACATGTTAGAAGTTGCAAATATGAATGCGTATTTATTTTACGCTTCCGCCCTCTTTAACCTATTCCCATAATATGTGCATAACGGCTAGGGAAAGGAGCACTTGTACCGATTCGTAATTCCATGATAACATAAACAAAAAATATTGAACAATATTTTTTACTCTTCAGCACGAAAATTTAAAAAAGAAATTGTTTGGCGACGTTGAGTCTTCTCGTTAAAGCTTGTTCACATTCTATATCACTGCAACCTTTAATTATTTACTAAATTCTGGCTGAAGTGTAATTTTTAATGACGGGTGCAGGTTTAATATACACACTGCAACCAACAATATAATCAACACTGCATTCAAAATATTTTGATGTTTGTGAAACCTCAAATCCGACTTGTGATACATCAAATTCAACCCTTAATAAAACCAGAAACACTACTACACACTATGAAGGCAACAACTAAACATGCGACGTTGCATTCTGTATAAAGCGTTTTTGTTTCGAGTTTTTTCTATCTGATACTAAACCATATCGCACACTTAGTTCAGCACAAAATTTAAATTTTGACAGAAATTGAAAAAAAAATATTTTTGACCCAAACAAAAATAGTTAAAAACAAAAATTTTTGGCCATTATCAACGACAGTTAACAACAACAACATACACTGATATTTTTATTCTTTATAGATAAGCGAGAGTATTGTGCATAGTTCACCGATAAATAGAAATTTTGAGTGGAGTCACTTTTGTACGATGCGATATACAGCGTTGACCTTATATTCAATAACTAAGGGCCATTATTATAACTTTCCGTTAAAGTTGGTTTTAGTTAAAGGTAACTTTAGCTAAAGTGAATTTTAAAGTCACCTTTAACTTCTTTTCGTTATTACAACCTAATGATAAAATAAAGTTAACTTTTTCAAAAATATGACAATGTCGGAGCAATGTCGGTAACATAAAATTAACACATACAACATAAGTGGGGTAAGGAGCTAGATCATAATCCTTTTTTTAAATATTATTTATTGAATATTTCCTTTACGTATTTACAATAAGTATTCAAATCTTAAACTAAAATAATATAAAAATAAAAGTTGTTATTACCACTGCAACGTACAACCAAAAGTACATACATACATACATACATAATTGGCCATTACAACCCTTCAGTCAGGATTACGGCCTAGCTTCTCACACCACTCATGTTGTGTGCGTTAATTTTATACGTGAGTGGCGGGGACCTACAGTTTAACGTCGACTCCGAACGACAGAATTTTGAGAAACTTTTCATGGCAGGTTTATTTACTCTCAGAGTTTTTGCCAGAAATCTGCTGAGAGGAAGTCGCCGAAGAAATATTTTTTTTTTCATATTTCATTTTTGATGTCTGACCTGGGATACGAACCCGGGCTTTACGAATAGTAAGCCAACACACTACCTACTACACCACGGCGACTTCAACCAAAAGTGCTCATCAAAAATAAATTTATCTGATCAGATCATTTGTTTGAACCCTTTTGAGACTTCTGTGGCCCTCGAATAAAAATAAGTCTCTTACAAGACGGTTGGAATGTTCTGTAATTCTAGAGACGTAGTTGTCACTTGCTATTTTTATTTCCTCTCGAACTAGGGGCACTTTCAGATCTTTGTGGATGTTACTGTTGCTTATATACCAAGGAGCACCTGATAATATTTTAAGAAGTCGAGATTGCCGCCTTTGAAGCTTCTCTACATATGCTGGTGAGGCTGTTCCCCACAGTTGGATGCCATAAAGCCAAATAGGTTTCAATACTGACATATAAAAACAGTTTTAGTTCTAAGTCAAGGGTTGACCTTGGTCCAATAACCCATTAAGGCTGTGCTGTTCTGAGTTTAATCATGGGAATTTTGTCGGCTATATGGTAAGCCCAGGTAAGGCGACGGTCAAGATGGATGCCCAGATATCTTACATCTGTTCTGGTATTGTCACACCATTAATCTTAATGGCCGGACAAATTCTTATTCTAAGTATAAACGTAATGTGCACGCACTTAGAAACGTTGACTTTTATCTTCCATTTCAGCAGCCAATTTTCCAATTCACTAACATGAGATTGAAATCTCACTACTATTCCATAAGTAACTTTTTAGCAATTTATGCACATTCGTTGGTAAAAACTGTGTGATCTTAAATAGATGTCCTTCGTGCCAGATCTTATCGAAGGCATTAGATATATCAATAAATAGCGCAGAGCAATACTGCTTGTTCCCAAAGGTACGTCTAATTAAATTGGTAATTCTGTACACTTGCTGAATCGTGCTATGTTTTAGCCTAAAGCTGATGGTCGGGAACTATGACGTTGGCATCCATATGCGGTATTAAACTATTACATTAGAACATCGATTATGTCAATAACACTGTTCTCTCTTTAATTCCTCTCTGGTGTCCCGGATACAAGTTTCCCCAATACGGCTATAAGTAGTTGCTACGCACGTAGCATGTACTTGAATCTAAAACTGCCAATTCGATTCCGGTGGACCTCGAAATTTATAACGAAGATAAAATTCAATTAGTTACTAATATTCAGCGACAAAATTATTGGGATTATTAAAAGCTAAAAAACTTTCAGCTCAGTTTTCGAAGAGGCGTAATAGCTGTAAATTTATCATCATTACCGAATAGCACGTTACCAAAGCGAATGATTATGTTATCTCATACGTACGTAGTTGACCGAAATATTATCGTCTGTAATATTTATAAATTAAAACATAGGACGAAACACTTTTTTCTAATGTTTGTCTGTCACGGAAGATAAATATGAAAATAGCAGTAATAAAGGCTCTACAACATTACATGTGACAGCTGCTAGCAATCTGCCTGCATATGGGTAATATTTTTTCTTCCCAAACTACTAATACGGTTCTCTATTTCAAGTAGTACCATCTTTTTCGATTAACGTCCTATTGTCATGTTTGCAGGTATCAATACTTGCGTCAGTTCATAAGAGGAGCTTCTGTTTTCTTCTTCTTCAGAATCTTCAGTAGTATGAATATTACATACATATATGTAAATGTACATATTTAATCGGTCATTACAATCTTTCTTTGTGAACTGGAAATGTCTGACCTGAGGTTTGAAACTTGTCTAATAAGCTAACGTAGTACGTACTTGACTACGACTACTTCAATCAATATGAATAACAGAGAATTCAACATTTTCACTCTCATCCAACACTTAACTTTCAATTCCTTATCAAATATCATAAATAATGTATTATTCCCGACAAAACTTCACGAAATCTTTTGAAAACTTAAAAAAAAACCAAACACCAAAGAATCCCTAGGAAAGTCGTATGTATCAAAAATGATACGTAAGCCAGATTTATGAACTTTTTGCATTTTTCGAGGCCTGCTCAAAATTTTCTTTTTTTATTTGGTTTAACTAACAACAGTCACAATACTAACGCATTAAAAAAATATCAGACATCTAACTTTTTCTGAATTAAAGTTATATCGTCTCAAAAATTGAAATCCATCATTTTCGATACAAATCAAAACGGTTAATCATCCGTTGTCGCAGTTATTTTGTCACAACCAGGTGAATTTGTTCTGGATAACGGTAATCACTACAGACAGCCAGAACTTGATCGGCCTACGAACCACATCGTCGATTGTAACTGGACCAATACTAGAAACAGAATTGTTTGGTGTAAAAACATTCTCTAAGTAGGTGGCAAAAGCCTCCACTTTCTGTTTTGCTTTTTTTGTCCAATCACCGTGCTGTAGTCGTAAAGGGGATTCATGCAAAGTAGGTCGTCGTATTAACCACTCGAGATCGTAATCCTGACTGAATGATGCTAATGACCAATTATGTGTGAATGTATGTAATTCTCCTCTAGTTGCTATTTTTAAGATGTCTGCTTTTCTGTAACGATGATGGCTTCTTTTAATTCATTTATGGAGTAAGGGTTGCATGATGTTCGTATACTGTTGAACGAAAAGTAAACCTAACCATCTAGTGCAAGTGCTATCTAAATTGTTATATAAAATATATGTGTGTACGTATAGTTTGCATTATAATACTGTTTGTTTACACGTAACAGAATAATTTAAATTTTAGTTTATTTGACCATTTAATTTATTTTTACTAGCATTTTTATAAGTTTATTTGACATACTGAAGAAATATGCCATTCATATCCCGAATATTTACATACATGTCTATTTTAGTAATAGAAGTTCATCTTCTTGTCATAAATCCTTGTACTTAAAATCCTTGTACATTCACATTTACTGGTAGTTCGTATTATTTGTTCTGGTTTTTTATGTCGAAGTAAATTATTTTTTGATTTAACTGAAGTCTGTTTATTCATAATAAAAAAGAAATATTTATTGAGAATTTTTAAAATTTAAAGCAATTTACATTGAACTCTTAATGCTTCAATAAACTTTAAAAAACAATATTTTTAATCAGAAGTTTTTGTTCTTTTTCTATAATTTTTTTAAATTATTGTAATAACCATTCATTCAAACGAGAAACTGCGCGTCAAAATGATGAGGTCACTTCAAATTTTTAAGTATTTGTTCTTTTTAAACGTTAACATTATTCATATTCGATTCAAAATGATAAGATGAATACAAAAATCTCACCATAACCAGGTATTGCAGGCCGGAAGGTATTCCAGCACTAATCCTGCAGCAGTGTTCTTAGACGCTCGCTCGTCCATTACATAATATTTTCAGTGCCGGTATTTTTTCATCTTGCTGGAAGGTTGCTAATGTAAATAATCCTAAGAACTAACGCCCAAAATCAATATGTTCATACATATGTACGTATACATAATTGGTCATTACAATCCTTTAGTCGGAATTTCGACCCAGCTTCTTACATCACTGTGTGTGCGTTAATTTTTATACATACTATAGTTTAAAGTCGACTACGAAAGAAAGATTTTTGAGAAACTTTTCATGGCAATTTTATATACATTTTTTTGATAGAAATCTGCTGAGAGGAAGTCGACGAAGAAATATTTTGTCATATTTAGTAGGAGATGCCTGACTTGGGACTGGAATAATCCCTAATAAGCCAACACACTACCTACTAGACCACGGTGATTTCTATATATTCCTCACTTTCCAAAGTTATGAAAGGCATGATAAAATACCATCTTGAGAAGTATCTAATTAGCAGCAGGCAGTACTGTTTCCGTAGGGCCCGTTTTATAGGTGATATGTTCTTCAAGCTCTCGGAAAGATGTATTCAGTCTATCCGCCAATCTAGTGATAGCAAGGTTTGGCTCTAAATATTCCCAAAGCATTTGGCAGGGTATGGCACTCTACACTTCTCTCAAAACTTGTTGCTTTTGGTGTAGATCAATCTCCGAATAGGGTCGTATGGATAGGGTTGATTTGAACTTGCCGAAAACGTAATATTGTTTATTAAGACACAAGCGTAGCAATAATACTGCCTCATCTGAAGTTATGGGTGGTGTAAATATCAATGAGTCAGATGCTCTTTATGTTCTGAACAAAATGGATATGCAGTAGAACGAGTCCATTTTTCATGTGCCGAAAAAAGCAAAAGTGCCTCGTTTTCTTAGGACGATGCAAGAAATATTACACTCCATCTGGTCTCCTTAATAAGAATGGTCGATAATGAATTTCAACTGTCATGTATGGTGCTGTGCTTCGGAAAAATATTTTTTATATGTGGTTTGACTGCTCTCTTCTTCGCTAAGAAAATAAGAAAATTTAACTCCAATTTAACAAATTATTTATTGTGATGTGCTGCCAGGAACCTTCAATAAGCTATCAAACCTCAAATGGCAACGCTGGTTAACACCAACAAAAATGATTATTAGTAGTGCTTCGTTAGACTTCTTCTTCCATTCACATTCCATCATAATCAACAAAGTTAAGTTTTGACTCGTCGAAAATAGAACCATATTCCATTGCGATGTAGTCTAATACTCTCGAGCTCACAAGCGAATTAAGGAGAGCATTACAAATTTCCGGAGATATAAAAAGCTTATTTGCTGACATATAGGTTCAAAGCCTAGTTTGAAATGGTTTGTAAACCTATTGTGAAGTTTAGACAATCCAGTACTCTTGGAACTAGCTTTTGCCAATCTACTACTCATGAATTTACTACACCTTGATTTTTGTTTTGTTTTGATTCCTTTCCTTATTAACGTACATTTTGTTTGATTTCCTCGATGGATTGGAGGAAATATAAACAAACCAGATTGTCTAAGAATTTTGAAATTTGATTTGTTTCAATTCAAAACAATGCTTAAAAGAATTCGTCCGCTATAGACAAAGAATAGTTACTTTGTAATACAAAAAGAAATTTTTTGTCAGTTTTCGCAGACCCCAGAATTAAATCTAACAGAACATTTGTGGGCTTATATGAAAACTTAATTATCTAAAGACGACAAAAAACTAAATGGAAACGGTGTAACATCGTTTAACATTAAAATGAGCAAAAGCTACACAAACAAATACAACGAACTTGTTACAAGTAAACCAACAACATCAATATGAAAGAAAAGGGGATAGACAAGTAGGCGAGAACGCAACAGCAAGCAATGTGAACAAAATACACAAACAACAATGAAGTCGCGATAGAGTTCTTGAGTAGGCGAAACACCGAACAATTCAAGAACCTCAAGGCGAATTCATAGAAGTTGGAATTAGTATTGCAATAAGTACAACATCACAAAAACAACAGGTATTTTTTTGTTGAGATGTGATCATCTTGTCAAAAACAGCTGATAAAAGAATGAGATGGGAAGAAAATTTTTAAAAAATGTAAATGATTTTAAAAGAAAAAGAAGAAAAATATACAAGCTTGTGACACAATAAGAAACAACGAAATTGATTATCAAAACAAAATACACAAAAAACAAAAATTTTTGACATTGCTATTTCCATGAGCTAGTAAAACACTCCCACCTTCTATGAATTCGCCGTGAAGAACCTTCATCAGACTCAAGGCAAATTCATAGGAGGTAGCCGTAACTCTACAACAAGTACAACAATGCAAAAACAACAGGCATTTTGTTTTGTTAAAGAGCACTCAGCTTGTCAAAAAAATTAACCCTCAAACGGCCATAGGAAATTAGTTAAAGCAATTAAAAAAAATAAATAAATTCTATATATTGAAAATTCTTATGATTTTTATGTCATGCTAAATTACACAATAGAGCAGCACCTGTAAATTAAAAAAAAAATATATCAGCTGCAAACGTTATTTCTTATTTATTATTGTACCAATTAAAATTTGTACCTAACTTATATTTATTTTATGACTGAATTTTTAAATTGAATACTTATTTAAACTATTATCTCTTGAATTATATTATGAATTATAATAACATATTTTCAACAGAAGATTGGCCCAATTTGTTTTAATCCCTATATCCAAATCTTCTGAAAGAGAATTTGTTTTAAAAATAACACACAAGTTATTTCAGTCATAGTTTAGGCACCTAGTTGGAGATATGGAATTCTTTTTTTTTTTTTTTGGTAATTCATCACTTTCATCTAAATAACTATAAATATAGTAAATCTAGGTTATAGTTTAAAGGCTTAGTGTTAAAGGCTTAAATATTGTTAATCATCTTGCAAAAATTTTAATATAATTGGCTTTAAAATAGTAATCCTAAAGAATTTCTAGAGTGCGTATCGTTAAGGATACATGCGGTACATATATCGAACAAAATACACAAAAACAAAAAATTTTTTGACAGTCCAAATGTCCTCAGCTGTTGAGATAGAGAAGGCTACCTTCTATCGATTTGCCTGATTAAGTGGGCACATAAAAAGGCAAGAAATAGTAGGCAACGTGTAGTAAGAATTCAGTCAGTCTTGTGTGAAGACACGTTGCGTGTGGAAAAAACAGTCATGGTTTGAAGATCGTCGTTTTAAAGATATACCGAACATTTGTTAGTATGTATGCGAACAGAAGTGTAAAGAAGAATAGCGAGTAAAGCAAATTATTGTTGGATTTATCATGTTTTAAACGGTGACACACAAAAGTATTGCGAACAATAAAGAGTTTAATTGAAACTAAACACATATTTGTTTTATCAATCAACGAACTCATATTTTATACGTTTTTAAAAAAGTAAAAACGTAACAGTAGTTTTACGTCTATACTCGTAAATTTTTTTAGTTACTTGGACATTTTATTTTCTGTACGAGATTTATTTTTTTCAACTAATATTGATATTTCTTACTTTTGACGTTTTTCTTTCTGTTAGTGTACAAGTTCTTTTTTTTTTTTTTGTTCACTGTATTGTTTCTTGTTGTGATTTTTTAAACTGAAAGACTTTAATTGAGAAATATTTTGATAAAGAAACAATGTATCTCAAAGTTTTCGTAAGCAAGTCAATCAAAGTTTTTATTTAATTTTGCAAAAAACAAATAAAAAAACATAATATTTCTTATTTAAATTAAATATTGCATTATAAATAAAATGGTTCATATATTTTATAAAGTTATTAATTTTTATGTAATAAATTCATTCGAATTTTCCTTGTTTATTCAAATAGTTTACAATAATAAAATTCATATTTACATACCAAAACCACATTGATAATGAACAAACGTTTATTCACGAGCATCATTGCTGCACATACTGCTTGTGTGCTACAAACATGTAATTAATTGTGTTACTTCCTCGACAGTGAGAGAGAGATATTTACATCATGTTAATTTGATATTTTATTTATATTAAAGCATTATCATTATACATACATACTTGCATTTATTAATAACGTTTAACAAATAAGTAAATATTGAAGCATAACAGAATGCCTCTTCAAAATCTGGACATATTTTTCACAGTATAATAGTACACAAAAGAACAAGCCAGCAAAGCTTTGTGATCCCTGAATCCTTGCCCACAACGAAAATAACATCACATAACGAGCAAAGAAGATCAGGCAGCGCTTATTCCGGAAAAATGCAGGACAATATCCCACTTAACTCAGTATAACAACCGAATAAATCTCAAGGTTGTAATCTTAACTGAAAGATTGTAATGACCAGTGTTCAAACTCGGTTTGAACACATAAATTATTTAACAGAAGAAATAATTTTTATGTTAAATAACATAAGTATGTTAATTACACTTAAACTGAATTTCCAAAGGGAATGCCTCCAAAAATTTGCTCAGAATTTCCATAATTTCCAAACGAATGTTTTCAAGTATACTGTTAATTTAGTTGCTTTGGAGAAACAAAAGTTTAATAGATAAAAAACCTACAATCATAACTCACTTCAAATCTTACAATAAGATCAACCACAACATATTTCTTATTTTTTTATTAAACTGTGCAAACCTCTTATAAAAATAAAACAAAAAAAGGAATATTAATAAAACAAACAAAATTCAAATAAACTAAAGTTAAAGAAAATTATATATTTTTTATATACTTACCTTAAAACTATAAATTTGTACTTACCTATATTGTAATAAAAGGAAATTAAAATTTGTGCTAAAAAATATAATTGAAAAAAACCAAATTGTGCTTAAATAATAAATTAAATATATAAATTAAAATATATATACTTACCTAAACCTTAACCTGAATTTACATTGTGAAAATAATTGTATTAAAATTAAAGTGAATTTATACTTACCTCAGACCTTTGTTGAAGAAATTATTAAGTTAGAAGGCTAATATCCTAAACATCCATCCTGGAAAGAAAGTTTTACCCAAAGGAAAAAAGGTAAGAATTCTGTCAGAATTCTAAGTTCTCCAGAAGTGAAATAATCTAATTTCTCTTTCTGTTTTTTTTCCAATTATCAAATGATTGTAATTGTTTGCGAGCAATTATAAACCACATCTCGTTCTCATTGAAGGAGATTTAAAGCAAGTTATGTATGCATGTATGAACATCTCAATAGAAGGTGTTCTTTTTAGAAAAACACAGATGGGCCAGCTCTACAAAACAAACGAAATATTTAATACTACAAGAGGGAGGTGGTTTCTGACATTCATATGTTCCTTATAATAGCGAATTGTAATAAAAAAAAACAATTTTTTTTTATAAGACTGGATAAGTTATTTAATAAAATCCAAATAAGTCCAAAACTTAATGCGATAAAGGAAATTTTGCTTTAATCAGCTGAAAAGAAACGCATTTTTGGTTCGAATAATCGCAATAGATTGGAGCAATTGGAGTCGCCGTAGCCTACTAGGTAGTGTGTTGGTTTATTAGACACAAGGCCACGGTTCAAACCCCAGGTCGGACATCAAAACGAAATATGAAAAAATATTTCTTCGGCGACTTTCTCTCAGCATATTTCTGGCAAAAACTCTGAGAGTAAATAAAACTACAATGAAAAAGTTTTTCAAAATCTGTCGTTCGGAGTCGACTTTAAACTGTAGGTGTATAAAATAAACACACACAACATGAGTGGTGTGAGAAGTTAGACCGTAATCCTGACTCACGGGTTGTAATGGCCAATTATCTATGTAATCACAATAGCACTTGACGAAAAAAACTAATGTCCAATATTAAGTATTTTCGATCTCACTCCAACGAGAATATTTTATAATGATAAGTGTTTTACATTTAAATGGGAGACTAATTAAATATAAGGTCCAGTAAAAAGTATCCGTTTTCCTTTGAATGAAATTAAAGGTTTCATTTAGCATATTTAAAAAGATTCGTTAAAAGGCATATTGCCTCTTTTATATATACATACTTAAACAACTGGAGCAATTGAATTTGACATTGATAGATCAAGTGGTAATCACTTTGTAGCAAAGAACCTTTTTACGCATTTCACTATCGAAACTTGGAATGGATCGCTTTCGATGAAAATTATCTTGTACCCATTTTCTCTAACGTCCATCAAACAAATGTCATAACCTTACAATACTTTAGTCAGTATTATGGCTGAACTTTTCACATCACCCATGTGTGTTACTTTTACCCATAAGTGGCGGAACCTTCTTTATAACGTCAAATCCGAACGACAGATATGAGAAGTTTTTTCACGGAAATTATTTACTCTCAGATCTTTTCCAGCAGACTGCTAACAGGAGGTCATTGAAAGAAATATTTTTACATACTTCTTATTCCCTACATGATGCATAACTAAGGAAGCTGAACTTACTCCGAGTATTGGGCAGGAATAAATGATTAGTATTGTTACGTTTTTACCTTTTTAAAAACGTTTAAAATATTAGTTTGTTGATTGCAAACAAAATAAAAATAAATCGGTGTTTAATTGCAATTAAATTTTTTATTGGTCGCACTACTTTTATGTGCCAATGGTCACAACTTGATGGTACTACAACAGTTTGTTTAGTTCACTATTCTTCTTTACACATCTGTATGCTTAAGCACTAACAACTGTTCGGTTGATCTTTTTAAGGGCGATTTTCAAACCACGACTGTTTTCTTCACACGCAACGCGTTTGCACAAAAGACTGATTGAAGTCTTACTACTCGCTGCCTGCTTTATATGGTCGCGTAAACAGTCTGATGAAGGTTCTTGAAGTCGATCGTTGGTGGTTTCGCTTTCTCGAGAACTCTATCGCGACTTCATTGTTGTTTGTGTATTTTGTTCACATTGCTTGTTGTTGCGTTCTTGCTTACTTGTCTATCCCTTTTTCTTTCAAACTGATGTTGTTGGTTTACATGTAACACGTTGGTTGTATTTGTTTGTGTAGCTTTTGCTCATTTTAATGTTAAACCATGTTACACCGTTTCCATTTTCGTAACAGTATTATAGAGTTAAGAGTTGTATACTTATTGTCAGTTTAATTTATTGAAGATAAAAATATTTCTTATTTATTTCGGGATGTATGAACTTTGAACTTCACATCTTGTAGGGCAACACACTAGTCACTAATTTACGGCAACCGATGCACTTCAAAACCTTCGTGACCGTTTGTCTAGTCGGACTGTTATTTATGCCGGTTCAACGAAACAAACATAACTGCTTGAGTAACGGATTAAACATAACTGTTTTTGTTCCATCCCCAGTTAGCTTTGCTTCATAAATTTGTTGATTTTGTTAAGGATAATCAATGGTTTACTAGTTATTTCAATTCTGTTTTCAGTTTAAAGATTTGTTCCTACTCAATCGAAACAACAGTGGGCTCTGCTTCTTTACATTATGATTATCGCAGCAGAAACGAACATAAACGAACATAAAGTGTTATTGACTTAATCGGAGAAAGACGTATTTTTCGGTTTGTGCAAATACAAAACTGGATAGAGGTTTCCAAAACTTATAGTTTATAGCATACCTAATAATATCGTTGAGAAAATAGAATAAACACTAAATATTTTTTCTGGTAACTTGAGGAAGAAACAGGAAAAAACACCCAAAGAAAAAAAATTCCGAAAGATAGAAAAATATATCATTATATTTCCACAGTAAGTTTCCAGAAGTTTCCACACTGAAAATTGATGAGCTATGTATGTATAAAAGGTACGGGTGTTAGTTGCATCTACTTGGTATCAGAGACCGTTTTCGGACCAACATACAAAACTTTCGATAAGCTGGCACTGAACAGATCATACAGATTGCCTAACCAGGCCAGCGTATTTCAGGCCGAGATTTTGTGTTTGTGAGTGATAGATCGTTCGAAGATCTGGGAATGGTGGCGAACGTGCCACTAAGAGAGGTGGCCAGTTTCATCCGAAGCTCGTGATGGTTCAAACCCACCACTAACGGAGTATGACAAGGGGGCTTACCTTACACTGGGTAACACAATGGGCCATCGAGTAAACGTGATAACCTAAAAACCTAAACCTAGAAAAGGAAAGAACAGTGACGTTGCCTGTATGCCTATATACGATGTAATATTATTTCCTGAGTGATTTTTAAAATTGTAAGTTGATAGGTTAAAGAGGGTTTTTAAATTATAACAAGTACAGGATTTATTGGAATAAAAAAATATTATAACAGATAAAAGTCAACATTATATTTGAAAATTTTTGGCATAAGAACATTCAATCAAATATTGTCTGTCACGCATATAACGAAAATCGAATCTGTCCTATGGGAATTAACATATTTAAAATCACTTTTTCGCATACAAGCTAATGATCTGTGATTCGATTATAAATGTTACTTTAACGTCAGATAAAGTCCAAAATAAATTCTATTAACTTAGTGTGTCTATTCTGATGTCACACGTGTCCAAATCCTATTGGGGTCATTCTATAAATGGAAACGTAATCGCATGCAGGCAGACATTCATGTGTAGTTAACATGTTAATAAAAAAATTAAATAATTTTTTAATGAACGTCATATTTTAAAAGTAAAAAATATATTTTTTTATGGGGTGTAACTTCTATGGAGCTGTCTCTAAAGTTTGAACTATTGGAATATGTGGTGAGATAAATTTCGGATTTATACGATGAATTTGTTAAGCTCTTCATACATTAACAGTAACATTAACATAAACTGAATTACCAAATTCAAATATCCTTTTAATTTCTTTGTAGATATACTTGACTTACGTACATTGTCAGTCTACCATAGGTTTTATATTAACTCTGCATTGTATTCGTGTTAATTAAAAAATTTAATTATGAATTTATATTAAATTAAAAGTCAATACGCATAATTATATAATTATTTATGGCAGTATTCTTACTTCTTCTTTTTTTTTTTGTTTTATTTAAATTAATATTCCATTGCAAAAACATCAGAAATTCTTATTAAATAAATTTAAGCCGGAAGAGAAATACTACTTAATAAAAATGTTCTTGGAAATGCTGTTTGAATCTACACTTATATATTACTTTCAATAGAGATTTTTAAAAACTACAAATATATAGACAGATAGTTGATAGTAACTCATGGTTGAACTTTAACGGAACACTTTCGATATTTAATTTCTCTTTAAATTTTCTAAAATTTTATTCCTAAGCCTGGTACTCTGTTCCAGAAATCAGCAATGAGTATTCAAAAAGAATAGAATCATACACATAATTTCTGATACATATACGCATACTTATTTTAATATTATAGTCACACTACTCATATTCAAAGTTTGAAGCACTTATCATACTCATACTTAAGAACACGTATGATGTTGTTGATTTCGACTCTCCATGACTCAACATTTACAAGAATCACAAAAGAAGTATGATTAGCGTACGAACCCTACAATACTCACTAGAAGCTTGCTCTGCCTTTTTCTTTTTTTGTAAATGCAACGACAACTAAGACTGTAAATTTTGATGAATGATTTGAGTCACTTGAGTTCATACAAGCCCTTGTATCGTTGTATTGAGTGTATAGTTGGACGAATATACCACATTGTATGCTTGTCGTTGATAATTTTCGTATAAAAATCCATATGATATGTATATAACGTAACGATAAGAACAACTACAATTTTTTCAATCATAATCTTTTATATGATTTTTTAATTATTTTTATTTTTTATTTATTATCATTTTTTTTAATAACATTAAAATATTATAGCACGTAATATGAAAATAAGTCTAGTACAGTAGACCTATGTAAGGGCTATGTAACGACACAAAATATAATTGCTTTAAAAACTAAAGCAAGGTAAAATACTACAAAGTCATTTGTTTTTACCTTTAGGAAGGTTGAACGAAGATCCATTCTTCGTTATAGTCTTCTATACCAACTAAACCAAATTGTCGAATTTGGTGGGAAGAGCAGCCGGATGTAGTTTCAGAGTTGGTAATGCACCGTATCTCTACAATAACAACGAATGTGAGTTGATTAAGTCCCTCCGTAAATCGAAAACCAGCATGTTTGGTGAATGGTAAATTTTTATTTTGTCAGTAAAATGCATCAAACATGTTTAATATAACCTAACTTATAACTTGTTTATAAACATTGTTGCTCATACATAAGAGGTAAACTTTATTATGTAAAACTGTACCATTTAAATTGTAGATATCAATATGTAGTCTTTTGTAACACTAAGGAATTAGGCGCAAACTGTCAGGCTGTTCTGTTTGATGTAAATCACGTCTTGGGCGTGATTGCAAGGCTTTAGGACCAGAGCATATCCGATGAAGCTGGATTCCAGGACATAGCGGTATACCTAGTAACGAGAAGGCGGATACTCTCGCTAGGTTAGGTTTACTCTCTGAAAGCGATTTCTTAGTCGATCCTCATGCCCAAATCTGCCAATTCTACTGCTTCGTCACTAGACGTTCGGGCAAAATGAGTAGAAGCATTGGGCAGATGGATAGGGTTGTTATGTATTTAGAAATCTATGGCCTGTTATATTTTAATTAGGTTAGCCAGAGAATCATGTAATTGGGTTTATAAAGGAATTTGCGAGGTGAGACCGCCGACAAGGATCTGGAACAGATCCCAGTCAAAATATTGCCAGGTATGCGCTGACGAGAAGTCGTAGTGGTCTAGTAGGTAGTGTGTTGACTTATTAGAAGTGACGCCTCGGTACAAACCCCAGGTCAGGCATCTCCAACTAAACGAAATGTGACAAAATATTTCTTCGACGACTATTAGCATCCTCTTAGAAGATTACTGGCAAAAATTCTGAGATTAAATAAAACTGTTATGAAAAGTTTCTCAAGAAAATCTGACGTTCGGAGTCAACTGTAGGTCCCACCACTGATATATAAAAATTAACGCACACAACATCAGTGGTGTGAGAAACTAGGTCGTAATCCTGACTAAAGGGTTGTAATGACTAATTATGTATGTATGTATGTATGTGCTAACGATGTGGAGACTATCAAACACCTTCTACGCTACCTTCCAGGCCTTAGTGGGATGAGTTTGAGAACCATGGACACGAGTTTAAATTCTCTGTCGAGATCCGACATTAGGAACCACCAGATATTTATAAGTGATTTAAGGAGGTTGAGACTATCTGGGGCATCAAGCTCTCCAGTGCGTTCGTGATCTTTTTTACAACTATTTTCCTCCATTTCCTATTTCTTCACAAGTTTGCTACTACCAGCATTGTTATGGTTCTATACGGCTGGACGGTAGCAGCAATTTTAATTGGATTATATCGTGATAAAATTTTTTAAGGCATTCACAAAGTAATCTTTAAAAATTAAAATTTAAATTTTACTAAGTTTGGTGATAATGGACTTTTTTGTATGGAAATTCTTTTCCGATTTCTTTTTTATTTAAGAATTAAAAGCTTTTTTAAATATATTCCGATTTTTTTTCTGCAATACCGTTCTGCGGTGATATTTTTTAAAATAATTTTCTGTGTATTAATGTGTTTAAAATCTTTGAACATTTTTAAAATTTTTAACCTTAACATTTTCCTTGTACTTTACCAATGGAATCCCTTATTGATATAACGTCCTGATATATAGTGACCCTTTTTAAGTGCTGCCTTACGTCACGGTATAGTCATAAAACTTTTTTAAAATTACGTATTATATTTGGGGCGTTTTAAGCAGTTTTTGTTGTTTTAGATGTTTTCGCTATCTAGTTGTAGTCCATGTTCCATTTGTTCTTTCTGTATATTTTACTAAAATTGTTTCACATAATATTCGTTTTTGGTACGCCAAATACCCTTACAAAATAATTTTCTTATTTTAACCTTTTCCATGGCAAATGAAAGTGGAAAATAAAGGTAACCTAAATCTCATTTAAAAAAGGTAAAAAAAGAAAAAATTTTAAGCATAATAAAAGGAAAACACAGACGGCTATACATGGATGAACCCTTTTCAAATAAACTTCTTTAAGACAAACCAATGAAGGTATAATAAAGTGCGATAAAAAGTTTAAACAATGTTTAGAATTCTTAAAAAGTTTTTACACAATAATCCAAATATCATATCAACTGATTAGAAAATGTTTTGAATGTAACTTTGAAATAGCTGTCGGCTTTTAATCATCCTAAAGAATTATTATTATGTTATCGGGTCTTCTGAAACGTGACAGTTGGTAACCACCATCTCATACATAAGTATGTCAAATTTTTTGACATTTATTGATGGATATAGCATTGAACAACACGTTTTATAAAATATAAAAGTTTTCTTCAGCCAATTTAAAGGGTGCTTGTATATTACTATTCGCATTATGGTGGACGAATTCGATTAAACTGCTTCCGTGAGAGTTCAAGGCAATTACAAGAACTCGGCCTTTTGCAGATCATATCGATTTTTGTCGAATTTTGCGTTGTTCTTCACTATTAAAAGATTCAACAGATTCAGGAACTGAATAGAAATGACACCATATTCCCAGAAATTTTTGAATTTTAGCACTGAGAAACGTTTTTTGGTTATAAAGCGGAATAAGATGAGTATGAACTTTTTCGTGATTCGTCAAGTGCTATTTTAGTTACTCATTCTGTAATCTGCGGAATTACTCTTTGTTACATCTGGAGGCTTTTGAATCCATCTAGGAATTTAGAGTTTTGTATGGAATTGTGAGCAATGTGCAGAATTGTTTTACTCCACATCGAGGAAAATTCTTTTCGGGATAATTATACTTCCCACCGACTGAAACTATTTAGAGCATGATATCATGTTAGTGGTGTTAAAGAAATATTTTAAAAAATCTGATTGGCTAGGAAAACAGAGGAGTTCTTTTAAAAGCGCTGTATTCGAAAAATCTCTTAACCTTGGTGCCAGTTTGAGAGTCCAATGATAGTCCCTGTGAGTATAATATATTTTTAAATGGAGTCGCAGTCCAATATAACAGACAGTTGTTTTCATAGGAAGGAATATGAGAAGATCATTGAACATTTACATTTTAGCGGTACTGGAACAATTGCAGTTCGAAAACTTGTTATACTTCTAAAGCACTGAACGTTTAAAAAGTTTTAAAAATAAATTCAGCCTACAGTACGGTAGCGCGAGGAAATTCGCTGAAGAAGTTAATGTTGACAACGGCGCATCATTTTTTGATAGTTGGTTGACTTACGACGGCCGACGTTTGATAATACAGGCAACTGAAGTTAAGTCTTCTTCCTCTTATTGTTCTTTTTTATTTCAATTTAAAAGACGGCTTGGATTGCAATAATGCAGGAGCAGCGACATGTCTATCTCGCACTATACACACACTTCCCATTATTGGCATTATAAACAGAACTGTTATCAATATAAACCTAATTAACCCTTTAAAGACTTCGAAGTATTTTTTGGTAACAGCACACACATACTTGCCAACTAGCAAGTTCGGGAGACATGGGCGTTAAAAAAAATGACGTGCGTTTTAGAATGCTTTGATTTGTACACATATTTTATCAAATTGAAGTTCGTCAAGTCCATAAGCATTGTTAAGAGAAAGCCAGATGTGGACGTTTTTTAGCCTCTTAACGCATCCAACCTATGGTTTTTCCCAAGGGTAAACTTTTTTAAACTCCTCTTTAGAGCAAAAGAGTTCTGTCATTTTTCTGGTTAAAGGAGCGATTTACATAAAATATAGTGCTGTGATGCCGCTAAAGTTCTTGCTTATCTTCAGGGTTGAGTTGTTTTTTGGCTTATCGCATGTATTACTTTCGTGAAAATACCCACACACAACCAATATAGCGGCAAGCTTGCAGTATTTCTTCAAGTGACCATACTACTGGTATTTAATATGTAATGCCACTTGCTGGTTTATTAGTTTCCTGTCAGGTGAATATACTATTTAATAGGTACCACACCTAAAGTCGACGTAGTCTAGTGGTAGTTTGTTGACTTGTTAGACGTGAGGCCATGGTTGGTACAGAACGCAATATGAAAAAATTTTTCTTCGTCTACTTCCTCTCAGCAGGCTTCTTGCGCAAACTCTGAGAGTAAATAAAATTAAAATGAAAAGTTTCTCAAGATTCTGTCGTTCTGAGCCGGTTTTCAACTGCAGGTCCCGCCTCTCTTAAAAAAAAAGGAACTTACACAACAAGGGTGGTGTGAGAAGAAATGGTACCACACCTTGTAGATAGGATGAGATTCGTTCTGTTTTAATTAATGCCACCAACCAGAAATTGAACTCGAAAAAGAGGTCGATTCTCTATATTGGAAATATTTTTAATTTATAAAGCCTGATTAACAAGATCGCTTTTTTACCTTGTATATATTTAATACGTTGTACATTTAATCTCAAACATTACATGTATTGACATGAATAGTATTAACAATTATGAAATTTGGTTTTAATAATTAAAAATAGCATTTCAATTGCTCTATTGATACAGCAATATGAATTGAGCCTGTGGATAAATCTGTAAGTTTTCTACCAGGCTAAAATAATTAAGTTTACGCAACAAAAATTAAAAGCTCCACCCTAAAACTAACAAGATGCAAACAAAATAACCGCCACTCCCACCCTATGCGTATGATAAATTAAATATTCAATATTAAAATTCAGTATTTTTTTTGACAGGAATAAAGTTTTTAGTTGATAGCCCTTGTACAGGTTAACTCGAAAATTTCTTAAATTTTTCAAATTTTGTTACTTTATATTTTGTTCTTTTGTTCAAGACCTCAGTGTGTTAATAAACGATTTATGTAAATTCGATAGCCATGTATGTTAAATAATTATACCTGTAAATATTTATGAATATAGTTTATTAGTATTCAACTTTAATTATGCGAAACATTAAGTTTCATTTCCTACAACAGCTTAAAATTTCAACAACTTTCTAAAGCCTTAAAAATATAAATCAAATTCAATATCTTTTTATGATAACGTAGGTTGAAATTTCTGTAAAAAATTTAATTCCGCATTTTTCTTAAAATTAAAAAATAATCCTAAAACTTACAAGATTAAAACAAAACTTATGGGAAATAGAAACAAAGCTGAGTTTTGTTATATGTTTACGCTAAAAATAAGCTATAAGTTTCTAGATAAATTTAAGCAGTCCACATCGTTACGGATACTTAAATTTCTTAAAACCATGAAATTACAGTTCCAACGGAACGTTTGATATCGTTATACTGCGTAAATTTCCAAAGCGTATTGTGCGATAGCTCCAAATTCAACGGAACTTTTTAAACTGCATTATTTTTCGAATTGATTGGAATGGACGGAAGTGTCGGCAATACAGCCTGTGGTGAGATTTATTGGGGACGTAAAAATTCCCAAACGGGACATAGTTTTCCATAGCCAGGCAGCTAGCGAAGCATTTAATTCCAACCATAACTTCAAGACGACATCTAGCTGTCGCATTTTGGGGTCTTGGACACCTTGGAAATAATTTAAAGCTTCAGAGATGAGAAGAAACAGGAGATTGTTCTTCGCCCACTTCGACATGTAATCAAAACATGCCTACTCTTTAGATGATCTGGAAGAACTGTCTCGTAGTAACATTAGCGATCTGAGTCGCTGTATCACAAGCTCAGAGTGGTTCCGGGAGTAGGGACTAGCGGAAAACTGTGGTATAACAATGGGACTTATGTTGCCTAAGAGAAATTTGGATGGACAGTCACCTATACTTACCTACATGGTTAGGTTAGGTTAAAGGACGTGTACTTGTCATTTAAGATTATTATACATTTTTAGAATATAATAAGGACTACACTGCACTACAAAACAGATGCTCTTCAAATTAAAATTTGAAAAGAGAAACCATACCTATACGGGTCATATAATAGATCGTAGAAGGTTATTGGGAATTAGAAACATTAAAATAAAATGTTCATTCTCTAGTAAAATTTGTAAAAATCATTTTTGTTTTTATTTAACAAATTAGTAATAATATTGATATTATTTAAAACTAGACTTTACTATTGTCTTTGCCACCTTAACCCTTTCCTCATCATATTCAATTCCTTTGCATGACCTTTTCAAGGTTTCAGACAGCTTTGCGAATAAAATCCGTGAATTGTCTCTATAAATTCACGATATTTGAAGTTTTTATGTTTTTACTAAGTAAGTTATCCAAGTTAAAATGATCAGCAATCTTCTGTACCAGTTAATCCTACTACATGGGCCAAGTTTTAAATTCCTTTATTTATATTTTAGATGATTTCCAAAGACGGTTAAGTTGGGCAAAAGCATTATTAATGCGACTGGCAACATCTGTTGATGAACCGCCGGATTTATCGATTATACTGCTTAGATAGCAGAAGGACTCCACTTTATCAATTTTCTTCCCGGAGAAAGAATGACTTAGTAAGCATATATCATCCGCATAGTCCAGATCTTCCAATCTGTCTTTCAAACCCTATGTAATTCCTCTCCTATGACTTGCTGACTTTTGCATCACTACATCGAGGACACAGTAAAAGAGGAGTGGTGACAGCATACAGCCTTTGCGGACTCCGGTTTTTATTTTGATGCTATTACCCAATTGTTTCTCATGTAATACGCGGCATGTTGTATTGTTGTACAGTGTCCTTATTAAGTTTGTTATTTTAGTAGGAACACAATTGCATACCAGTGCGCTTCATATGTCCGCGTGATTGAGAGTATTAACAGCCTTTACGAAGTCAACAAATACGAGATAAATAAGCGATCTCCATTCAACTGTCTGTTCCACAATAAGCCTGAGATTATTGACCTAGGCAAGATTTTTGGAGCCGAAGCCAGCTTGTTCCCTTCTGAGAAGAAGTGCTTTTGACAGTCTTTTGTTTATTATATTGGCAAAACGCAATAAGTTACGCCTCTCCAATTCTTCGTGGCGGTTAAATCGCCTTGTTTGGGAAGATTTATAATTGTGCCGGCGGTGATTTCGTCTGGTATGGATTCGTCATTCCAGAATGCCCTTATGACGGGTTCCAATAAGCGAGCGCTAGTAACGCGGTCGGTTGTAAGGAGTTCTGGGGAAACATTGTCCAGGCCTGAGGATTTGTCGTTTTTAATTGAACCAATTGCTTCGCTGATTTCAATGATTTCTGGACATTCAGCAGATATGGTTTGATTCGAAACGTAAGAGGTACAAGTGCAGATTGAATCTTGTGGAGAAGACGTTGTATTCAGCATATTGGCGTAAAATGTTTCCCAAAAGCTGAGTTGCTGCGTTTTTGATGTTACAAGTTTCCCAACGTCATTTATCAAATAGTCTCTAGTGCGATGGGTTGCTGCTGTTGTTTGTAGCTCGTTTGGTATATTGTTGACCCAATTTCGCATACCGCGTCTCGCATTACGTTTAACAGCTCTATTAAATTTGTTATAAATTTCCTGGTGCTTGATTTCATTCGTAAGAGTTCTGCTCGAGTTTAGGCAGCTTGACCCCCTATCTGTCCTAAATTAATTTCCATGTAGTATCGCTAATCCGAAAGGAATGGAATGTTACGTATTTACCTTTTTAAAAACGTTTAAATATGAGTTCGTTTATTGCAAACCAAGTAAAAACAAATATGTGTTTTGTTTCAGTTAAACTCTTTATAGTTCACACTACTTTTGTGTGCCTCCGTATACAACTTAACAATACAATAACAATTTGCTTGTTCAATATTCTATTTCACACTTCTGTCCGCGTTAACACTAACAACTGTTCGTTAGATCTTCTCTGCTTACAACCTGTTTGCAAGCAATACCGTCAGGGGTGCCAGATAATTTTGAAGGAAAATCAGCAACTTTGTCAAAAAATCGGCATTCAGATTTTAAAAAGCGGCAAAATACCGGCAATTAAAAAGCACTCGTTATAAATGTATGAAATCAAAAATTTTTATTAAATAAATACATATCAAAACAAAAGAAATCAATTCAGCAATCAACATATTAATGTTATGTTATACAAAGATAAAATTTTGTATCAGAATTTTCATTATTTTTAATTTTTATTTATACATATGTATGTATGTAATACATATGTAGTAAATATATTCTTTAATTAATATGAGATAAGTTCAAGTTTTTTAGTTAAATATTTCAGTAAAAATAATTATGAAATAAAAATTGGTTTTAAATTTTTAAGAATACATGCCTGAGTTTGTCAAATTTAAAATATTTTTCATAATATCTATATCAAAACAATTTGAATTGTTATATTTTAAAAAATCTTTAGAATAAAGAATAGTTTCTAAAGATTCAAGGGAACATCAAAATTTAGTTTTATTAAGATTGACCTGACTAAAAATACGTTCAACATTGGCAGAAGAATGTGGCAGTACTATTATTTGTTGAATAAATTTTTCTAACAATGGGAAAGCAGATGTTTTATCGCCACTTTTTTGTCCACAAACTGTTTTCCAAAACGTTCGTAAATTAATTTCAAAATCATCAAAAATGTCCTTAAAATTCAAAAATTTTAGCTCTCTAAATTCAGAGTCCAACATTTGTTTTCCATCTTAATCTACAATATTTGGAATCTCATTTAGAATTTCCATACATGAGTTATATTTTCTTTCCATAATAAATTGAGGATTATTCGAATTTAAAAATTTAAAATTGTTATTTTCAAAACTAATTTGAAATGAATTTGAGTTGATTTACAAACTCTATATAAAAATTTATACAGTTTTTAATTTTTGAATTTCGCATTTATTAATTTTCATTTTTGAAATTCATCAAAATCACTTGCCTGAAGACCCAAATAAACTTGATCGTAACTAAAAAAATTATTCTTATTCATAAAATCAGTTAAATAAATTGCATCATTATTTATATTAGAATGTTTTATAAAATTACTTAAAATTATTTTTACTAGCCTTAACTTAAATTTGATCATATAAATTGTGAATCTCTCTAGATTCGCTTTGAAAAACTTTATTTTATTTATAATTTCTAAAATATATTTAAAAAATGGCAAATAAATTTCATTTGAATCATTTAAATTTTGTAAAATATCTTTTGCTCTATTAATATGATCAATATTTGCAGCGAAGGAAATATAAATTCAAAATTTCAACCACTACTGCTTCAAGGATAGCCATTTTGTTTGACTTAGATGCAATAATTTCTTTGGTTTTATTTCTAACAATTGTTGAATGTCTTGAAATTGATCTAATCTTTTCGGGCTATTTGATACGTAATTATAAATGTTTCTCGTCAGGATTTCGACTGCCGAAGGCAACTACAGGCAAGCGTAAGATGAACATAAAGCGAGTGAGTGGCAAACACATTTCATTACAAACAAATGGGGTATATCATCTTTCCACAACTTTGCAACGGAAATATTTTTGCCAGCAGCAAAGCGCACCATATTCACCTTGTAATTTGTGTTATTTTGTTTAAAATTTTCTTCGATCAATTTATACAAGCGTTAAGCATAGCACTCCTGATCTTTTAGCAATCCAAAGAATAAATGTTGTAACTTAAAATCCGAGCATACTCGTACGACCAAACATAATGACTTAGTATTGGATAAATCAGTGGATTCATCCGCGCATAAAGAAAATTTATTGGTTCTAAGAAGATAACAAACAGTTAAAAATTGTTTCTTTCCAACAACATTTTTAACAATGGCGTTAGCTTTTGTGCGTCCCAAAGTCATATTTGTGTAAAAAATCGTCATTTTTGGAACAAAAACCGCGAAATCGGCATTGTGCTATTTTTAAGGTATAAAATCGGCAAAATACCGATAAATCGGCAAATCTGGCAGGCCTGAATACCGTTTGTACGTTCAAACCGCAACGCGTCTTTACACAAGACTGATTGACTGCTTGCCTTGTCTTGCCCTTTTATATACGCATGTACTCAGTATGATGAACGTTCTCGAGTTTTCTATAGCGACCGCATTGTTTGTATATTTTGCACATTTGTCCATCCCTTTTTCTCTCATGCTTGTTGTTGTTGGTTTTCTTTCATTTCATGTTGTTGTTGGTATATGCAACCAGGTTCGTGGTACATATGTGTCTGTAGCTTTTGTTTTTGTTTATCGTTAAACGATGTTTTCAAGTGAAATGATACATATTAGGTCGTTTCCATTTGCGTAACAACATCTTAAATTTCCGGCCACGTGCGTTCAGAGCATAGCTGCCAGAGAAATGAGTCACCAAATCGTCAAATATTTGAGAAAAAATCGTCAAAATCGTCAAAGATAAATACATAAATTAAAATTATTTAAAAACCAAAATTATTTATATTGTAGTAAAACATATCAAGTCAATGCATCTACATATCTGAAATCAAAAATAAAATATTTAACAAAGAATTTATTGGAAATTAAAAGCTAGCGTCCCTCGTCATCATTTAATATTTTTTTCCAAAAATGGAGATATTGGGATCAATGCCTGGAAAAAATTGTATAAGGTTTAAACAATCTATCCCAACGTTGTTTATTGACACATAAGCGCTGCAATAATATACAATCATCTGTAGATATTAGGGCGTCAGAAACTTTTGGTGTTCTGAGCATGAAAATTCAGTGTAATGCTGAAACATTTTTCAGTTCCTTCTTAAGTTCTTATGATCCGATCTTACTATTTACACCATTTATAACTGACAGAGAATGGAATACAACTCTTATGTATGGGTTGGTGCCTCAACGTCTATTTTGCTGTTTCTCGACCGTGTACCGGAGATGTCATAGTATCTCGTTAATGACGGTAGTGTATCCAACTCCATTGAATCATTGGAGCATCGTTGCAATGTGGTTTGTGTTTCACTGTTCTGTCGCTACTATCAAATGGTTTTGCTTGAGCGAAATAAGGGGACTTTTTCCCGAAAATCATGTATTCCTACATAACGCTCGTTTTTTCGGCCAGCACATCCGTATGTGGACGATTAGCCAGTGGATCGCACACTGCATTACAGTAAAAATATGGTTTTTAGTCGGACTGTGTCGGTATGGGGAACTCAATTCCTGCCGAGGTCTATCCTGTTACTTATGGTATAAAAATATACAAGCCTAGTGTCCATAAACACTGCTCTCTCTTTCCTTGTTCTCATAATATAGTTCCAAACTCAATGCCGTCCATCCCCTGAGTGTTGGTCGTACGAAAAAAAACGGCGTTTGCCTTTATTCTTCCGATGGCAATATTAGAAGCTACACTAGAATTTTTAAAATAGTCTGCTACGACAAGTGATATATTATTCTCAACTACGAGGTTATTTAGAAGTTGTAATTTTTCAGCTTTTAGGTGGTTAAAAAGTAATAAAATACAGAAAAATCATCACAGGTATTCGAAAGTAATTTCAAAATATAATACTTTACGTTTTTACTAACATAAATTCCCAATAGTAACATTTGCAATAAATACAAAGCTTAAAGTGGCTTTTAATGTTGTAAAGTAAAGAATATGATATAAATTTTTAATTTTTAAAAACCGTCAAAATAATCGGCGGTAGCCATATAAATGAAATAAAAATCCATTTCCAACCGGAGCAGTTGTAGTTTACAGCAAAACAATAAATTTATCAAAATTTCAAACTATTTTCGTTTTATTACATTTTTAAATATAAACTTTTAGATCGCCAACCCATTATAATTACTCGCGTTATGCTCATATCTAATATGTAAAATTCATAATGCAGAGAACATATGTGCCGTATGAGTTATATTTAATTCCATTAGTTTCATACATAACAAAATCGAAGTTTTTTATTGCATACTTTTCAGGGTAATTATTCCAGTACATGTAATATGATGCGTATGAGTAATATAGTTCAAATACAATTAAATAGAAATTATACCCCATAAATCTGGAATTAAGCTACATGATTTTCTGATTCTATGCAATTCTATGCTATATTCTAGTAGGTAATACATCATGACCTGTATCTTCATAGTCTGTATCTTGAACATCTTCACAACAAAAAAAAATTAATTTGGCAAAATTTCAAACTGTTTTTGTTTTATTGCATTTTTGAATATGTATAAACTTTTAAATGGCCCAGCGGGTCTAATGATCTCATGTCAGAAGTGAGTATGCTGCCGGTGACTATCCATCTTCCAGTCTAATGAATATTCATTCGTAAAGCTATAAAGTCTCATTTCTAAACGCTTCCTATTTAGTTTAAATAAAGGAAAGTGTGTGTTGGATATCACTGATATTTTCTATTGATTTGAAATAGCAATTATGTGTGGAATATAACATCGTTTAAAAGTCCATGACAAACTTTTGTCTGGGTGGATCGCATTCAAAATGTCTAATTTTCAATTATATCAGGCCAAGTTTTATTGATGGCATAGGTTATGTTAGGTTTCAGAACAGCTGTAGTTTGCGGCTTATTCGCATACAACTGCATCTCAAGAAAACTCCTCAAGTTAGCTAAGGTCGCCTCCGCGTGAGATTAACATGCCTTCAAATCGCTTGTGCATGATATCCAACGTGCCATGATCTGTGTGACACGTAGCGTCGTTCTGTTGAAACCATTGGCCGCTGGTGGCCAGACCATCTAATTCAGGCCAAAAGAATTTTTTTATCATTGGCTTATAGTGCTCACCGCTTTCTCATAGAAATATGGAGCGATGATGCCACCAGCCCAAAATACAAACCAAACTGTAAGTTTTTCCAAATTTATTGGATATATTTACGGTCATAAATGCGTTTTTCAATGAATACGTGCACTATTTTTGAATGTTCCAGCATTGCACACATATGGCATAAATTTTATAAGAATGTTTTTGCGAAGTATTTGTTTTTCATTGCAATGTATTTTGTTGCTATTTTTTAAATAGAACGATTTGATGTTTATTTTCATACGTGTGGTACCACTAGCATAGAAATAATGTGCTGCCAGAACAACTTTATATGTGACAGTATTACAGTCACTAGGAACTAAACAAATTTAAATACGTGTTATAGTTACTCAATAATTATTCCTGTTAACTCACACTTTAAATCTGTGAAATTATTGTATTAAATCGTTGAAAATATGATAATATTAAGTTCAACATAATAACCCCTATCCTGAATATTATGGGAATAAGTTATTTGGGAGTAAACTTTTTCCCATAACAAAAAAAAATCGGTGTTACGAATATATTGGGGGTAAAAGTTTTTATAGTGAATTAGTTATAAATGCTGTCTAAAAAAATATTTAAAAAACGAGTAGTGTATATCTTCGTTTTTTGGTGCTAGAAGAGGAGAAACTATCCAAGGAAAAGTTGCAGCGAAGATCTATTCGACATGAATCGAATCCACTATCACTCCCTGAGATAAAGTAAGAATTATACATACTAAAATATTTATGTTTGACGTTAAATCATGTGTCCTTTACAGATTCCAGGAGTATTACAGGGCAAACAAAGAAGGATTCAAATACCTGCTGAATGTGTTGATGGAAAATTTGATTAGTAACAATTGCAAAGCAAATGCAAAGTTTAAAGTGGCTTTTATTGTACTAAAGTAAAAAATATGAGATACATTTTTAATTTCCAAAAATCGTCAAAATAAGCGCATAAATCGATATTTCGTCAATATGATATTTTTGGAGCTCAAAATCGTCAAAATGACGATAGATCGTCAAATCTGGCAGCTATGGTTCAGAGTTGTTGTTTGTTGTATATGTTTTCAAATCGTTAGTGAAAGCGTTGGAAATTACCTCATTTTTTAGCTTCGCCACTTTAGATTTCCTTTGTGTCACGAGAGAATTATTTTTAATTGCAGCGATTTTAAGGCGGATATGAACGATTAGAAGATGGTGGTCACTTCCCATATCAGCCCCACATCTAGTAGCGAACCCCTCCAATTCTGGCTGATCATGATGTGGTCTAACTGGCTTTCGGTCACGCTATCAGGTAATATCCAGGTAACTTTATGAATCCTCGGATGAGAAAATGGAGTGCCGCCAATAACAAGATCATTAGTTCTGCATGTGGCTGAGTGCGGCTTCCAGTCCATAAGCGCCCGCTTGGCCTGCTTAGAAAGAACAATTCCAACTGCACTGGATCGGGGAAGCTCGGGGAGAATGGTGAGGCCATTTCATATTGTGAACTCAACAGACTCACACCATCTGATTTCTCAGAACCTAAGTAAGGCAAAATTGTAAGTCACAAGGACCTCGTCAGCGTGACAGGGAACACCAAGAACTTGAAGGACAGTTGGTGATGCTGACTTTTGGAAAGGATTGACTGTGTGAAAAAGTACGTGTCTCTTTAAACTCCATGAAACCAATTTAAAAACAAACAAAAATCGATCAAATAATATGTCTGTTTAGTGTTATCAGTTTAAGTTCGCCAGCCTTTTAAACAACGCCTAATCTGTATATGTATACATACTATATATATTTTCAATATATTTTTGTTTTACTTTGTTTTATTTATCGTAAACAAATTCCAAAAACAAATTTAAATAAATTTTTTTAACGTTAAAGTGTCAAAGCAAGCAATTTTATTTTAAATATTTCCTTCATTTTTTTTGCGAAAAATAGTAGATTGATTGGAATTCATATTTTTTCCTTTTTTATTTGAAAAATCTTTTCTTTTTCATATTCATTTTCCTTACTCAAGGCAATGTGCTTGCTTGTTCACATCAATAACGCCACTACAAATTAATGACAAACTACGTCTGGAAGTGGTGGTTGTCACTTACAGTGATTACTTGGCGTTGAAAAAAATACCACACACTTCTATCCTAAGCTGACTGGTTGACACTGCCATAGAGTTTCTCTCTTTGTTAGACATGTTTAAAGCCAAACATCAGTGTTAAACATCATGGGTGTGAGCAGATGATTGATTTACAAACAAATTTCTATTATCTTGAGCTGTTCGTATGAATTCCCTTGTGTGTTAATTGCTGTTCGTACGACAACGTAATTGAAATCATGACCTTAAGACAAATAATTTTGGGAAATTTTATTTGACTAGAGCCATGGAAAAGTATATTTTGACAGGAAATTAATTAATTGGGAAAGTGGAGCAAATCATTTCTATTTTTAAATATTTAACAAGAATTATTATATCTTAAGGCAATATACTCAACAATAGAAAAGTCCGCTCATCACTAAACATAACGGAAGTAGAACCAAAAAAAGGGTGATCTTCGCCTCCGCTAAAAAATTTGAATCAGAACCGTTAAGGGACATCGCATTTGCTACTTCTTTCAATTTGAGCCCAATTAACGAATTTTATTAGGGACACTAAGCAACTTACTCTGTGCGAAGTCAGAAATTAGTTAGAAATCTCGAGAAAACGGTGGCAGTACTATTATTCAAGTAATACATACCGTCATCTTTTCCCACTGGGATTTTTTGGGAAGCCTTATGTACTTTGTGTTGAGATGGACTTCTTTGTACTTATTTCGGCTAAAAAACTGCTCTGAAACCCGAACTCAACAGGCTGGAAAGGCGTTTCTACTTAACATTCATTGTAGCATTTAACGGCTAGAAGTAGTCAGTATCTCTGGGCGAATGAACAGCGGCACGAACGAGGGAATTGTAAACTTTTCGTACCATTGATTACATTAAACCACAAAATAACATCGCAAGGCAGTTCAGGATGCCTATTCCGGCTATAGTGGAATGGGAAAAAAATGAAAAGTTCCTCGACAACAACTTGCAGATTCTCTCGAATAAATCGAAATTAAATAGAGCTGTGGGTTGAAGCATCTTTTCAAAGTCTATAGATATAGTTCACCGAAAAGGGTACAAGTACTTTTCAGTGTCTTCCAGTTGGATGCATCGCATATACGGACGATTACAATGATTATTAAGCTGGACAATATCTCGGAGATATATAGAACCAACGTCTTCCAGAATGATCTACAACTGCTAGCATCTTAACAAAATGGTACAAGAGAAACATCATATGGAAAGCGGACTGACCAAGTATGTCCCAAACACTTTTATTCGAATATTCTACGAGCAAGCTTAGGATAGAAACTGAGGTGATAAATTTCGAGGTGATAAATCGCGGTCAACAGATACCGACAAGATACATGGAAAGTCAATTCAAACTTTAAGGCAGTTCACTCAGCGTATTTGTTAAAGTTATTATTAAACATTGATTTCTGAATACACATATATGGTGTTCGTCAAATAACCACTGATCTCTGCTGGAGGGTTGGGCACATGCCAAACGCTATTTCGTATCAGAAATAGCTATTTGGGATTCCAATATCTTACCTGATCATACTGATCTATCGGACACAAAATGTATTAGGCTAAACCGTTTTATCATGAGTATCAATTAATTCTGGGATTAGGGAAAGGGCATCAGAATAGGCCGTAATTTATCATGATGCGTTTATCCTTTTAGGGTCCAATCTATTTTGAACGATAAAATTGAATTAAAAATATTGGCTCTTCCAACAGGGACTTCTGAACTTTGATATTAAATAACGGCCATCTCGTTGAAACTACATCTGTCACATTAATTGTTATTTATTCAGTTCTATGTGCAAGGTCACAATGAATAGATACAGCACTAAACAAAACGGACCGATCATGTTCACCGATGACCTTCATTTCTGGGTGAAAGGCTATGTGAACAACCAAAATTGTTCGAGATTGTACCTTCTTTTCTTGTGGGGCCTACTTGAATAGCATGTGAATACAAATGATCTCCAAACCATAGCGGCTTAAAGCCTTTCAAACGAATAAAAAATGTCCATGTTAACTGACTTTAAAGTAAGGAAGCGCGTAATGAAAGATGCTATATGTTGGACCGTACTTCTTAAAGAGTGATGAAAATTTCAAGATTTGGACTTGGTGGACATGTGTAAAAAACTGTGCCCCATTTCATATAGCAAACGACACAGTGCAATTGTTGGGACGTGGGCATCAAGGTTGTGTGATTTGACTCTAATAATTGTCTCCATTTCGGGATGATACGTGAAGACTTCGGTGGAATACCGTCCAAAGTAATATAAATCTGTTTTTGTCTTTGACGGACATTTAAATGCTTCAAAAAATGTTTCCAAATTTTTATAAATATTTTCATGAAAATTATAATATTATAGATTTATTTTCTGATAACACATACACAGAGTTGCATTAAAATTAAATAGTCTGTACACCCATATTTCTTCATAATTAAATCGTAAGGTAAGGATTAAGTTTTGCAAATTTTATATCTTTTCTTAGCGCAAACAGTTATATGGTCATGTCAAAATCTTGGGAATGGTTGTTCTGAATTTGCCTATCGACTACACTATACCCAAACATGCTTTCGAACCTAGTATTACAATGGAGACGAATAGATTCTTTTATGATAATGGTTGAAACCTTCTTACTGAAATAATGGCTATAATAAAATTGCCGCCATTAGATTTCTATGGAATGTGTATACTATATCCAAGATTGTGCGAGAACGCCAAAAATGCCGGGTGTCTCTGGAGGAAATAGCGAGACATTCGACACTCACCCCTGTTTGGGTTTATGGACATGGGGTTATCGAAAGTAAAAAAAAAAAAAATGAACGTGAAGAACTGGAGAACTGTCGTTGTCCGGCTCTTGGGAAACTAAGAAGAGGATTTCTAGGATACTCAGAATTTAGTGACTAAACGCGTCTATCCAAAGGCGATTTGAGAAAACTCCACACCTTCATAATACTCTCGTAGTGATTGAGAGATGCCAGCCTCTAATAATAATTATATGTAGCGATAGATGCGCCCACTGAGGCGACTTAGTTAATCTAACTTAGCACAAAAAATTTAGTTTTAATTTAAAAAAATTTAATTAAATTAAAAAATGTCCAATTATGTATGTGCTTATATCTATAAAGTACTTAGCAAAATAACATATTAGGTGCGTAGGGCGATTGGATGGACACACTTGGGCCACATAGGGCCCCTTCTAAAATCAACATATTAACATAAAGTAAAACATTTGTAATTTCAGCACTTTACTGGAATGCTAAAACAAAAAAAGGATTTTTATTTTTTTTTTTGTTTGTTTTATTTTACACTTTCAACGTCATTATTTAAACACAATCGTTGTTAAACTTCATTTAAAGACTTTTCTGTTTTCAATAATAGCAATACCGCACTCTATATTCAACATAATTTACCAACTTTAATCAATTGAATCAATTTAATTCATACAATTTTCCAACCCTCATCACAACTGTTTAGAATAAATTTCATGTTATTAAACATTGATTTAATTCTAAACTTTAAATTGCTTTCAATGTTTTTTGTTTTTTTTATTTTTTTTTCGAAATTGTTCAATTAACTTTAAAAATATTGTAATAAAACTACATCAGCATAAACAACAATTTTGTCATCACAGTAATTTTATTAACGAACAACAAGTAAACAGGAACAAACACAAAAAAATTTAACAAAAAAGTGAAAACAAAAGTTTTATAACTTTGTTAACAGCATCTGGAGAGTTTAAGTAGAATTACTTATCACAACATTTATAATTTATTACATCACCAAATTCACTGTATTTCAAATGGAAATAAAAAATCTTTGTTTCAATGTAAAAGTTAATCACATGCTGTTTTACCTCAAAATTTATTTCGCAATGTTATTACTTTCGATTTGCAGTCAGTCAGTCGGTGTGCTGATTCACAAAAACGAATCCATTAAGACATTTAATGTGGCAACCTGTGTTTTCTAGGAATTTGCCAGATTTACAGATGCTTACAATGGTTACGTTGGGTTTGGAATTTTATCTTCGGTCTTAGTCCTGGTGTCACCTAGAAGCAACACAACATCACTTCACTGATGTATGGAGCTGTTGCTCATCACTAGTGTACGTTTGCTTAATTGTTCATTACAATCCTTCAGTCACGATGACAATCAAGCTTCTCACAGCATTTAGGTTGATTGTGCTAAATTTATTGATGAGTGATGGGAAACTTTTCATGGCAATTTTTATTTTACACTCAGAGTTTTTGAGAGAATACTACTGAGAGAGAAGATGTTTCCGAAAGACATATTTTTCCAAAATTGCATTTTGTTTGATGTCTGATGTCACCTACTAGAATATTCCGACTTCAGTGTATGTACCATATTGTTAATTTAGCTTCAGCTTAATACTATGTTCAGATATGCAATTTTATTGAGTCAGAATTCGGTTAATTGAGTACAATATTTTAAGTGTTCGGGCATAATAATATACGCAGTACAGCTGCTTATTCAATTTCTTTTGACAGCTGGTAACCAAAACAGCTGGTTGTTTCGACAACATTGTTTTTATTTTGTTTTTCTTTTTGTTTGCCGTTGTTGACATTTGAGTTGTCAAACATCAACAGAAATTGTCAAATATCAACATAAGTCTGTTCGAAACTGAACAAAATGAGAGTGCTGCATTTTAAGTTTTACACAATATTATAACAATTAGCGTATTTATTGCGCAATAATTAATTGAAACTTTATATGAAATATTGAGCTCAATAATATCGTTTATTGCAATTTACGCAATAAAGGTACATATCTGAACACCGTATAAACCTTAAAAATAAAAAGCAAATTAATTTGTTGGGCGGACTACAATGGATGTAGAAATTTTACTGCCAAGTGGAAAATCTGTAGAATTTTTCATACGAGAGCAAAGGACAGGTGGTGTTGTATCTCTTTATGTGTTATTTCAAGAGCCGTCTGGCGTATGTTTGACGGATACAGGTTACTAATAAAGATCCACCGCTACTTAATTTCGAAACTAATGGCGGTATAAAGTACCTTTCGATTACAACTCTTTAACCATCACCCCAGCTGATACCATCACCCCAACTGATACCATCACCCCCAGGGATACTCCTGAAGCAAAGATTGTAATTCTTATTCCTTTATCCATCTCGAGGAATTAGATTTTGCCTATGGTGCCAGTGTAATATAGCAAAAGGTCCCTCAACATGGAAGCACATATCAAAAATTTTAAATTATGGGAATAAACGACGTTAGCATAGAGAATATCATGCTATAAGCCCAACCAACCGAATATAAGTCATGAGCGCGTGTCAAATTCGAACGATAACAATTAGTATGGAGAAGCTTACAAACATCCAGACTACCAAGCACTTGTCAGTCTGCTCCATTTCATAAAAGATAAACCTGGGCAAATATTGCAAGTGGTAATCTACAAGTGCCTCAAAGTCAATATGCAGGAAATTATCAACTATCAACAACTCTGACTTCCGGAACTTAATCTGAATCTATACTGAAACAAGTATAAAAAACTCCTCAATGCGCAAGAAGACGTTATCGACTTAAGTTCATCTGGATACGACTACAATTAACAGCAGCAAACCAATGTAGACAAAGATGCTAAAAGTCTCTCAAGCTGAAAGTAAAAGACAAATCTCTATTTTCTTTAGCCTTCACTGTACACTGTTGGCAACTTTTGCATTTACATGACAATATTGTATGAAACTCGAAAAAAAACCAATAGTATGCGACAACTGTCCCAAGTTGAAAATGTTTTTAGGCTATTAAACAAATGGCCGGGCATTTAAAGTTTAAAATGTATCAGCTTTTTGCATAATAAATTTTTCAAAACTTCATAAATATGCTGGCATTGCCAAATTCAAACAACGAAGTAAAGCTGCAAATGGTTTGGAACATAAGAAGCTTAAAGCAGGCAATTTTCGGTTTGAGAAAGAAAGAAAATTTTATCTTAAAACTTAAACTTTTTAACACAGCCGAAGTTGATTTATTCCTTTGTAGTTTAAATAACATGAGCTACTTATTTGAATAAAAAAAGAAATGTAAATCTGCCAGCAATTAACAAAAATTTGTTATGAATTTAAGACACATTTGGTTTAGTTGGCTTTACTTCAGTAAATATCTTAAATATTAAACCAGACAATAAAGTTTCTAAATCCAATATAAAATGCTTGATGCCACAATAGTTTACATACTAAATTTCATATTGAACATAAAAGCAATAGCGTTAGGATCACTCTATAAAGAGAGTCAGATGGTAAAACATTGCAGGAAAGTGAAAGCGAAGAGTAGTTTATTATTCTGATACAGATCCTTTGTACAGATATAAAGTGAGCGTTTTTTGTGAAAATAAATACTAGTTTTTGTTTGGAATAGTAAGAAATATTTTCTTCAAATTATTGGCCATTGCAGGATACATTTTATTTTCCATCAATTCGACAATTTGCGGATTCCACGTCAATAAAACTGTTCGTCTCTTGAAGTGATTCAATTAGTCACCCAAATTTCGTCGAATTCTAGCAATCGAAGTGCTGATCAGCCACAGCGTATCCCATCGATATAAACAAATAGTAGTCTTATGAATATGGCAGATGTGATAGCAACTACCAGTCTAACGTATCCAGAACTTGTATTGCTTTGTGTTGAAGTGTGTTGTGGGTTATTCTGTTCATTTTTCGATCAAATCGATCATTTGCTGTCGGCAGCGACTTGTATTAATAGTTTCAATACACTGTAGGAGTTCGCGGTACACCACACCCTTTTGGTCCCACCAGATATTCAGCATTATCTTCCTGCTGAATCGATTTGGTATTGCAGCCGAACTTGATGGTTGTGCCAGATTAACGCACAACTTTTTCGGTTATAATTCTGATAATAAATTAATTTTCCTTTGCCAGTAATAATTCGATGCAACACAGATTTTCTTTCGTGTCTTTGAAGCATAATTTCAGAAATGGTTTTTTGGTTTTCCATTTGTCTTTGATTTAATGCACGTGACATGTGTATTTTCCAGACATTTTGATTTTACCCATACCTTTTACACGATTAGAAATTCTTTATTTTGCAACATTAAACATTTCTACCATTTGTTGCTGGCTTAAAGACACATCTTCAACCAATATTGCATGCAATTCGGCGCCATGTACTGCATTTCTCATTCATAATAACTGATATGTCTTTTACTGTACTCCCGTAATCTAGTAGGTAATAAATTAGCTTATTAGAAGTGAAGCCACGGTTCATACCCCAGGTCAATCATGCCCAACAAAACGAAATATGCAAAAATAGTTTTTCGGCGACTTCCTCTCAGCAGATATCTGGCAAAAACTCTGAGAGTAAATAAAATTGCCATGAACAGTTTCTCAAAAATCAGTCGGTCGGAGTCGACTTAAAACTGTAGGTCCCGCCATCCATGTATAAAATTAACATGCACAACATAATACGGTGTTCAAATATGCACAATTACTACATTATTGAGCTCAATATTTCATATAAAGTTTCAATTAATTATTCCGCAATTAATACGCAAATTGTTATAATATTGAGTAAAACTTAAAATGCACACTGTCGTTTAGTGAGCATATTACAATACATATTACCGAACACTTTCTGTTGATATTTGACAACTGAAATGTCACCAACGACAAAAAAAAAAAAAAAAAAAAACTAAAAACAAAAACAAAACAAAAAATCAAAAAACAAAATAAAAAGAATGTTGTTGAAACAACCAGCTGTTTTGTTTATCAATTGTCAAATGAATATTGAATAAGCAGCTGAGCTGCGTATATTATATGCCTGAACACTTAAAATATTGTACTCAATTAACCGAATATTGACTCTATAAAAGTGCATATCTGAACATAGCGTAATTGGCGTAAGAAACTATGTCGTAATCCTAACTGAGGGGTTGTAATGACCAGCTACGTACGTATTAATATCTTTCTTAAAGTTTTAATTTTTTTTGTCAGACCGCACCAAAATTGGTTTTACAATATATTCTACTGTATGAAAAATAAAAATCATCACAAGCACAAACAGTATAAAGAAATAAATGCACTGCCGCTTGGGATGTAAAGTACAATATGTGGTGTAGTGAAATCAATGTAAAAAAACTATTAACGTACATGATCTCATATACTATCATCATCAACAACAATTTTATTCATATATTGAACTTTAATGCATCTGTGTATTTTTGCTTGAGGCAATCAGTAGTTTTTACGCCACATTTTTATTGATTTGAAAATTCAAATTTACGTGTGGCAGCTGCACATATGGTAGTAACAATACGTTTATTACACATATTCATGAGAAAGAAGCCAAATTTTTATTCAGCTGATAAAATCATAAAACAGTTTCATAATAGATCGTTACCTGAAAACATATTTGTATTTTTATTTAAAAAAATTTACTTTAGGGTATTTTGATTTACTTTACTTTACTATATTTTACTTTACTCGATTTTATTTTACTTTACTTTACTTTTTTTCCGCTGAAGTGGAGTAAATGTAATTAACCGCACCATAGGGGAAGTCGTCACTATCTCCCGTGTGTGGGGTCCTCACCCACTAATCTCACCCCTCCTCTTTTGGACTCTTTGTGCCCACTTCGGAACTACTGTAGTATTACTTCGAAGAGGAGTCCTTCTGGATTGCGCAGCAAAATGAGAGAAGGTGTTTAAACGTCCATTCTAATTATCTCATCCAGCTCAAGATTTCAGCAAGGCTTCAGTGTATCTGACTATTTATTCCATTTTTCTTGGTTGTTCAGAAGTATATCGCAGAAGTTTTGAACAGTAAAGGCGCCGACATTGGACAGATATTTACAAAAAAAAACCATGTCCGGATAACAACTGTGTTAAATAGTAATTAACTTCACCAAATTTCCTCTCAATCCAGCGGGTAATATCTGGAAGAAGTTTTGCCGTCCATTTACCACTTGCTTCAGTGTTCCATTTCTCTTGCCAGTATTGTATAGTTCGCTTTCTGGCATCGTCGACATTTGCTGTCTCTCCGTGCACGTTTTTAGTCTCCCACACCATCGTCCGCTCGTTTACCTGTAGACCTATAGGTATTACATCACTTATTACAAGTACTGCCGACTTAGACAGAGTCCTATATGCCGATGCCACCCTAAGTGCAGTGGTTCGTGATACAGATGATAAAATTTTCATTATACATTCGGCCGTTAATGCTTCTGCCCAGATCTCACTGCCGTAAAGCAGAATAGAGTCCGTAACTGCCATCATCAATCTGTGTCTGCTCTGTATAGGACCACCAATATTGGCTATACCTTACTTAACTTTAGTTTACTTTACTTTACTTTACCTTACTTTATTTTACTTTACTTTACTTTAAAAAAATATTGTTACGAAAATGGAAATGGTGTCTTGCTTTTACATCGTTTAACATGAAAATTGTAAACAAAAGCTACAAAAACAATATATTTGTTTATATGATAAACAAGTAACCAAAATATACCAACAAAAATCAGTATAAAAAGATATAAGCAACTAAACAAAACTGCAACAACAAACACTGCAAGAATAAATGTAAACAAAAATACACAAACAATAATAATGAAACTACGATGTTTACATTTATATAGAACATTCGGCTTTAAGATCATTTATCAGACTGTTTACTTTGGCATATAAAGGCAAGACAAAGCAGGCAACGGAGTCAGGAAAAGATCAGTCAGTCTTGTGTGAAGACGCGTGGTTTGAAGATATCCCTTATAATGATCAGTCGAACAAGTGACCAGTAATTGTTATGCTGTAGTTACCCACACGTAACGTAACGTACCGTAGAAAACGTTCTCTTCTTTGCATATGGAGAACAATGTAAACGATTACCAAAACGTTCTCTCTCGTTAGCAAAATGGAACGATCTGTATAAAACAGAATTCTCCCACGTTTTTACATGACATTTGAGCATGAGAAAGAATGAGCAGTGTTGCCACGAATAAAAAAAAAATTGTAACCAACATTTGTGAAAAAAATCACCAAATAAGGAAAAATATGACCAAATTTAAATTCGCAGTTTTTTTATTTTATTTTTTTTCAACTTTAATTATAATTGAGAAAAAAAGAAACAAAAAATGACAAAAGAAAATTATAGTCTTACTAATTAATTAATTTTAACAAGAAAAACAAAAGTTATTTTTATAAGAAAAATAATAACGAAATCAGGAAAAATCTACACATTGAACAAAAAACGGCAACACTGGTGATAAGTCTGTATACTAATTTCTTTGCGTTGTGTTGTGTTCGTTTGTGTTTGCTTTGTGTTCTGTTTCCCTTTTATTTACATTCTTCGTTGACAGATATCCCGTTTTGAACGTTTCTATAACTACACAAACGTTTTTAAGGCTACGTACGTTACGATTTTACGTTTCTTACGCTTGGGTAACCAAGGCATTAGTATTGTATATACATCAAGTTGTAAACAGAACTGTGCGAACAATAAACAATTTAATTAAAACTAAACACAAATTTATTTTATTTTTTATTTACAATCTACGAAAAAGTGAAAAAGTAAAAACGTAACTATATTTTAAACTATCAAGCGTTTTATAAAATCCATGTAACACTTTCGCTAACAAGTTCGCTTTTTTTTCAGTTGACGAAAAAGCATTCAAATACCGAATCTTAATTTCAAATGCATTTTATTTGTTGTGTTTGTTTTTTTTATTTAAAACATTTCGTTTCAATTTTTTATGTCGTGTACAAATGCATGCCGTAACAGTTGGTTTCATGCTGATCGTTATTTTGCCAACGTTAGATGCATTTGATGCGAAACTGACTATCAGAGCAATTTGTTTATTCTGTAAATGTTTAATAAAAAAAATAAACATTTGTTTTTTTTTTACAATAAAAGCAACAGTATACATTTTTTATTTTTTTACATAAAAAAACGAAAAATTTAATATTTTTGAAATTTAAAAAAATTCAGAAAATATTAAAACTTAATAAGAATTCCATTTTTTATTTAAGATTGATTCTACTCTTTTCGATTATTTAAAAAAAAATTTTCTTTAATAAAATGAACAAAATACTAATCATTTAAACCAAAAAATGGATGTTTGTGTAAAAGGTATATCAAGCGCATCAATAAGTTTGCTCTTTAATTGAAAGACCAACATTACTCAAACGCTTGTATCAAAACTACATCACTAAGTTTAAAACTTAAAACTAAACTTACTTTACCTGAAAAATACTCTTTCGTTTGGAAGATGGTAAACATTTTCCACACCTGAAACCATTAAAAAATTTGACGGTGGCGGCCGATGGGAGACCAAAATTTGAGAAAGTATGAAAGCCATTTTCATATCAGACGTAGCTTATTTTGTCATAATTTAAAGGATTACGACCTAACTTCTCACACCACTTTTGTGTGTTAATTTCACCCCTAAGTGGCAGTACCTACAATTTAAAGTCGACTCGGAGCTATAGACTCTTGAGAAATTTTTCATGGCAATTTTATTTACTATCAGAGTTTTTGCCAGATATCTGCTGAGAGACAGTCGCCGAAGAAATAATTTCATTATATTTTGTGATGTTGGAGATGTCTGACCTGGGGTTTGAACCGAGGCCTCACATCTAATAAGTCAACACACTAAATACTAGACTACGGCGATGTATTAAATCCCAGTAGTATGGTCACATTAAGACATACTGCAAACATACCGCTGCATGCGTTGCATGTGATTATCAAAATGGGAAAACCGGTTCTAAATTGAAAACATAAAAACCACGTTCAGATTACTGCTTTGCCGGGAAACCGCCTGGAGATGATGTGTTTTAAAATTCTGTTCAATTTTTCACAGACCTATTTAACTAAAATATTGTGGTCTACGTAAGCTAACTTAACTTGTCTCTACAGGTAATAATTCATAGATCGTGCATCTGGAGATCTTTGATTAGAAATAATTTCAGAATTCCTTGATGTTTTCCTGAAACTTCTTTGCTAGTAAATTCATTATTTTGTAGGTGAAATGGCATGAATCATAATCACATTTCACAATATTTTTATCAAACCGAAACTTCCTAGATACTATAAAACAAGAGAAATATAAAAGCGTCTTAGCATTTTGGAATAGGAATGACTTAAACGTTTAATAAGAAAATGGTCATCAGCCGAGGTTATTTTTTCTCATTATTCTCAGGTTGTTTTGCTATGAAATTAATCCACTTTAGTTGTTGCTAATTATTGTCTGACACCAATTCCCGAGGCATATTCCAAGTCGAAAATCGGACAGTGAAGATGATATATATAAAAAATGAAAGGCAACTGTTATCCTATTTAAATTATAACAACTATAATTTTTGTACGATTTGATCACACGAAGTGTCAATCTCTTCACAAGATAATGCACTTTCAGAATGTTATCACTTGCTTCATATTTTTTAATTAAAGTTTGCTACTATGACAAACTTGAAAAAATATGAAAAAATTCGCATTTGTCAAGTTTTCCTCATCAAACCCCATAGCATATTAAGTCAAATAGTATACATATGTACATCGTTTTAAAGACCAATCTCTCTCCTTTCAAATAAGGTTTAAATTTTGGACATGGGTTCAGAAATGTTTGTGTAATCAATAAAATTGTGCGTAGAGTAAAAAAACAGTTTTTGTCAAATAAAACAAGTTTGGAGGAATCGAGAAAAATAAAAAAAGTATTTTTGAGTAGAACTAGGTAGTTACTCGGGTGTATTTAATTTGGAGAGACACCAACTGCTGCAATTTGGACTTCAGCCACGCAGCATGAGTTTTAATTACTTTAAAGACGACAGAGCTTAGTATAAGCTCAAAAAAAAAATACGAAAGGAAGAGTTCATTAATTTCAAGCAATTTATTGTACTTATAGCACTTATATGTTCATTTCCGCGAACAAAAATAGAGAGAATAGGGTAACCATCAGCTGGAATCAGTGCGAATTCATACTAATGATCCCATGATCTTATGAAGTATGGCTCCCTCCATTGGATTAAAATATGGGCTGAATTAAGATGTCATACCACCCGGGCTGAGAGTCTGACTGGCTGGGGGCCCATCTAAAAATATTCCAGGCTCGAACAGAGTATCCCAAATACTGGGTGCCCTATAGGATTAAGCAGCCGTATCTGTGCTTTGCAAGGATCATCGCCTTATCCAAAATATAAAAAGCAGGGTTTCAGAGAGCGATTAAGTGTTCAGCGTGTTCTTGGAAGGAATTAAAAAATCAAACAGAGGAGAAGACATCGCCAAAGGTCTATAGCTAACAACGTCAGTGGATTATGGCACAAAAAATACAGGCTGATTCATGCCAAATATGTAGGTTAGGTTAGGTTAGAGGACGTGTACTTGTCAATTAAGACAAGTACAGTACCCGGAGGTCGAATTGACCCATTGTACAACGTCCTAGTTTCTCACACCACTTATGTTGTATTTCTTAATCTTATACATGAGTGGTGGGACCTACAGTTTAAAGTCGACTCCGAACGACAGATTTTTGAGAACCATTTTAATGGCAATTTTATTTACTCTCAGAGATTTTGCCAGAAATCTGCTGAGAGGAAGTCGCCGAAGAAATACTTTTTGTATTTTGTCTTAATGTCTGGCCTGGGGCTAGAACCCTGGCTTTATGTTTAATAAGCCAACACACTACTACTACCTACTAGACTACGGCGACTTCTGCCAAATATATAGGTAGCCCACATCCTGTATATTAAAAATAAGTTAATAGCATATTTGCTTAATTTTTAAGTAACGAAGACCCAACTACAATAATGATAAGCAATACTAAACTCCGCTAGCGAAAGTTATCCAACCAGTTATCCAAGTTCCAGTGAAGAGATTAGTTACCGAAGCCCATGAATTCATGACTTTTGAAATTTCTCTAAAAATCCATAAGCAAAAGTTTGTATAGGTCGCACGACAAGGCTGCTTAAACTTTAAAGAAAAACGCTCCACATGGACGTTGGGGTCATTACGGAGCATTGTGCTATGGGGCATGTATGAGAGGTGCATTGGACCAGTAATAAATAATATTTGATCCTTGAATAATAAATTCTATTTTTTCTTCCATTTCATTCTATTTCCCTCACTTGCTTACAGAATTTTTATGAAATCTTAAATTAAATTTCATTCCTATTAAACCAAATGATGAAAACCTTTAATTGAGTCATTAAATATCAAACATTACGTTATACGTACTACCTGCACCCACATAATCTACTTATGCAGAATGCGCAATTTTATACTCACACTTATGCGTACGTAATAGTTTAGAATAGAAAAGCACGTTCATACTTAGCTATATATATGTAGGTGTGTGTATTTTGTCTATATTTCATGAGAATTGAGTTATGCAAAGTACACACAGATTTGATTTATGTTTGTGGTTACAATGAATGAACTCATACCCAGTAAACATTTACTTTTGACTTTAAAAGGAATTTAAAAATGATTTGCATATTGTCCTGTATTCATATTAATGTTTTTTTATTAATTTATAATTCGTATTAAAACATATATATTTTTACATTTGTGCTTTTTAAAACGTTTGAGATATGAAATCGTAGATTGCAAATAAAATTAAATATAAGTTATGTTCAGTTTTAATTAATTTCTGTATTGTTCGCACAATTCTGTGTGCCTCTGTACACAACTTGATGTAAGTAACAACAATTGCTTTGTTTGTTATTCCTCTTTGCACTCTTTTGTGTAAGCAATAACAACTACTTATCAATTTGTTCGATAGATCTTTATAACGGAGATCTATAAACCACGATCACTTTCTTCAAACAGCGCGTCTTCACACAAGACCGTTGCCTGCTTTATCTTGCCTTTTATATCGCAGGGTAAACAGTCCGAAGGATGCTCTTGAAGGAGAATGACTTCTCATTCTCGAAATCTCTATAAATGTAAGCATGTTGTTTACGTTATTGTTGTTTGTGTATTTTGTTTACGTTTGTCCTTGCAGTGTTGTTGTTGTCTTTATGTTTACTTGTTCATCCCCTTTTTATACTGGTGTTTTGTTGGAATATTTGTGTTTACTTGTTTGTCATGTAAACAGGTTCATTGTTTTTGTTTCTGTAGCTTTTGTTTATAAATTAAACGATATGAAAGCAAAACACCATTTCCATTTTCGTAACAATATTACCCGACAATATTAATCATATTTACCTATGTGATGCTATATTTTGTATTTTTTTAGATTTTTTGTGGTTCTACATTCGACTTGTGTGCATTTAAAGGTAGGCAACTGGTTAGGTTAGTCCAAACTGACTACTGCCTCAATGGGCACTGCCTACTGAGGTTCTAGAAGGCCTCATTCTACTATAAATATTACTTATTCCGTCATTTAAATATGCTGCTGGTTGGCATCACGTAATCATTCGGAACTGTAAATTTTTTTTCGCGTCCTCTTCTTAGGTTTCTAAGCGCCGGACAATGACATAGAAGATGTTCTGTGGTCTCCTCATCTTCCATGTCGTTGCAGGTTATGCAGATTATCCCAATCACCTGGAGGAACACTCAGAGGCCACTGTCCCTTATTACTGCTATGAGGTCCTTCTTGATAAGTTAAACGTAAATTCTGCTCTACATATATCAATATTGGGCCAGATCTGTCTAGTGTCCTTAAAAGTGGGTTCATTGTCTCATCTTATCTTTACCAATGAATAGAGAGACCATTTGTTTGACTCAATGGAGAGAAACGCCAATTTCATGTTGAAATTTATTATAATTTTCCGTGATGTCTGCTTTAGCAAGTGCGTACACTTTGTTCTTAACTTCTATATCCCCGTCTCCAGAACAAGTAGAGTAAATATTAGAATTTGCTGTCATAAATTATTTTTTAAAAAGCTTCGTCAAAATTTAGGAAAGCAATTTATATATGAATTTAATGCGAACTTAAATTTGAAACAATTACGTATTAATGGCCACAAATACCTTACATCTGCTGTTTTTTAGCTGCATAAAAACTATCGATATTGATAACTAAAGTTTGACAATTCGCAATATTAAACTGTATTGACATTTCTGTTTAGTAAGGTTTGACAAATCATCAAATCATTGCCAGATCAACTTTTTAAAAATTGAAACTTTACTAAAAAAATAAATATGTTCGTGAAGTTCATAAACCACTTCGGTAGTTATTAAGTGTTTTCGTAACAATTTTACTTCCCTCGATTGAAAATCATTAACAAAAATTCTAGAAGGCGCCTAAACGTCTATTCGTCGTTGTTTTTAACTTTCTTTAGTTTTCCGACTTTTACGTATTGATCTCGGCTTATGCACCCATAAAATACAGTTTTTATAATCGAAATCAAACGACATTCGTTTGCGTCCAATTTTTTTGCTGATTGGTTTCTCCTTTTTCAAGTTGATCTGACATATTTTGCTAGCATAATTTTTCTGTTTGGACTTTCCACCAAAATATATTGCGCGGATGGCAGATGACTGGGAGAAAGTTATTTAGTCAGTTGGAAACAAAATTAATTGCCTGCTGTCGGATGGCTAGAAATGGTGTTGGCAAAAGCCAGGAAAAACTGTGCAAACAAGATTTGTCAGTTCAGCTTTATATTTTGGTACTGTATCAGTAATGGTATAGCGTTACATGGCGGCTTAGGGAATTGGATAGGTCTACGGAGTATTTGTATATATCGATGACCCAAAGCATACCGATTATAGAAAAAATAGTTAAATAACAACCGCTAAAATGGCCTTGATCGGCGGCCCCGATCTTAACTCCATCGGACACCTCCAGGAAATTCTCAAAAGATATGTTGTCTGCAATCCTGGAAACCTTGAAGATATGCTGATCTTTGTGAGAATAACGTGGTATGCTATAGGCCCAAAAACTCTCAGTATGCCGCACCATACAGAATCAGTAGTTACTGCCAAAGAAGGCCATACAGAATACTGATAACAAAAAAGGCAATAACTTTATTTAAAAAAAATTAACTTAAAGAACCGTCCCAATTGTCAAGTTATGGTTGCTCATTTTCCAATAACGATGTATATTACAAAATAAACGTCTATGTAACTATGTTCTTTTAATATTAAGTTTAAATTTAAATGATAATTTTAATGTTTTATTAAATTTTTCTTTTTCACATTATTTTATTGCTGGGTACGAATCTGTGCATTAGATGCCAACGAAGAAAATATACAAACAAATTTATAGGATATATGTATGTTTGTATGTATGTGAATTCCTCAAGTGCATTCAACTGAAAAATACAAAATTATTAATGTTCATTCATATCTCAGGTGAGCAAGTTGACCAACACATTAATTTTAGAACTAATTTGAGTTAAGTTTCAGTTGCAATTAGCAAATGACTTGGCTAATACCTTCGAATTCAAATATAATTTGAAATATTCCAAAGTTTAAACAAGAATTTGGATTAATCAATTGACAATTTAAGTGAAAATAATTATAAATACATATACATTAGTAATTTTGTTCATGAAAATATTTAGTTCCAATTCTTTGAGTCTCATGGCGTAGCGTAGGTATATGAGTGAAGCTCAGTTTGCTCTTCTTGGTATAATACTATCAAGATTAAGGGACTTAAGTCGATAGTAGCTTTACACTGCCCAATCTAATTTGATATTCTCAGGGCGATATACATCATGTATTGAATATCATATGCATCTATGTTTGAGCCACCGAGGACCGGTGAAGATATATATTGACACCAGGTAATTGGGACTCGAGATGTCCATGCTGAGTGTCTTTAACATTATTAAAGATATCTGAAGATAAAATGCTATTGTGAGGCACGTTAAATCTTTTCAAGCCGATTTGTGTCGGAAGAACTTTCTACATTGCTACAGAAATTCTTTCATGATTTTCTTTTTGCTCTGAAATTTTTGCGCTCACTATATGTGCATTTGTATGTTGTTTATTATCCAATTTTCTTTGGTCTAATTTTTAATAACGTAGATGTAAAAAAAACTTTAATACTATGTTCAGATATGCACTTTCATTGAGTCAATATTCGGTTAATTGAGTACAATATTTTAAGTGTTCAGACATAATAATATATGCAGTTCAGCTGCTTATTCAATATTCATTTGACAGCTGGTAAATAAAACAGCTGCTTGTTTCAAAAAATTGTTTTTATTTTGTTTTTGTTTTTATTTTTTGTCGTTGTTGACATTTGAGTTGTCATACATCAACAGAAAGTGTTCGGTTAATTGTAATATGCTCACTGAACACACTTAAGACTTTGTTTTTATTTTGTTTTGTTGTTTTTTGTTTTGTTTTATATGACAGTGCTGCATTTTAAGTTTTACTCAATATTATAACAATTAGCGTATTTATTGCGCAATAATTAATTGAAATTGTATATGAAATATTGAGCTCAATAATAGCGTTTATTGCGATTTACGCAATAAAGGTGCATATCTAAAAACCATATTAGGCTAGGTTAAGACATATGCTATAAATGTACGTACATACATACATGCAATGTACATACATTGAACCTAAAGGCATAAAGTTCAACCTCAATGCTGCAGGTGCTAAAATTAAGATGTCGATTTAAATTTTCATTGATTACTTTTTTTTAATAAAGAGAACAATTTAAGAGAATTTAAGAAAATTTAAAAAAAAATTGGGCATGTAAAGGCCAGTCTACTAGTTTAATAAAAAAAATAACATGTCCTTTAACTAAAACTTTACTTTTGTTCGCATATAAAATGCTTAAATTGTTTTTTGTTTATTTTTCATTTTCTCTCTAAAACAACAATCACTAGATGCAATATCATTTTACGCTTCGTTTCTGTTCAACACAACCGTAAAATTCATTTTCTTATTGCTGGTCTGTTTGTACATTTACTTACACTGTGGAAATAACCCACATGAAAGCTAGACTAAGAATAGAAATTCTTAACAACCTGAACGAAATCTCAATCAATTCCGAACCATTCTTTTGTGGTCGATTTACTTATTTTGTTTTATTCTTTTTTAACTTTCTTTTGTTTTCCTCATTACAACAAAATAGCCTAAGAGCTTGAATTACAATCTTCACTATGTTTATTACAGAAAAAAAAGCATGATCCCTCATTCGGTTTGAATGGATTGGTTTTACATTGGAGCAAAGCATTCCAAACAATAATAGTTTAATATTTATCTTCTTTAATCATTATCCCCATTGAAAAGTTCACCTAAGAATTATTATTTCCTGTATAATTTTTTTATTTGTTTATACGTTTTAATTTAATTTTTGTTTGTATTTAGTTTCGTATTTTATTTTATTTTTTATTATTTTTTCTGTCGACATCTATCAAACATAGTTACATACATAATTGGTCATTACAACCCTTCAGTCAGGAATACGACCTAGCTTCTCACACCACTAATGTTGTGTGTGTTAATTTTATACATGAGTGGCGGGACATACAGTTTAAAGTCGACTCCGAACGACAGATTTTTGAGAAACTCTTATTTACTCTCAGAGTTTCTGCCAGAAATCTGCTGAGAGGCAGTCGTCGAAGAAATAATTTTTGGATTTTGTTTTGATGTCTGGCCTGGGGTTCGAACCCTGGCTTTACGTCTAATAAGCCAACACACTACCTACTAGACTACGGCGACTTCTTAGATTCCTACAAGGAAGTCGAAAATTAGGTGACTAATTGCTTTGCTTCAAAAGGCGACCAGATTTATTGGCATGGAATGAAAAGTTATTTACTTCCCCGTTAAAAACTATTACTTTATTAAAAAAACGCTCATTTCGTTCCGGTAAATCTGGTATACATCTTATTTTGGCATTATACCTAACAGTCAGCATAATCTTTTAGTTTTAGTCTTGAAGGACTGCTTTTTTCTCTTTGTACGTTTTAACATGCGTGATTTTTATTTATTTCATGCCACTATTCATCTCTAATAATTTCGTAGTTCTTGGAATTGAAGCATCATTATGCAGACAACATTGTGACTTATTTGTATTCATTTTTCTAAATGATCTCTAATTTTATATGGCAATAGTGCAGCATGCTCTGCACAAGATGCAGTTATAACATTCTCTCTAATTGGCCAAGTAAATGCTCTTTATATGATCTCACCATGTCCGTTCAGGTGTTCTCATATAGACAGCATCTCAGGAAAAGTCAAACATGAAATCATGATATTCAGAAAGCCTTCAGGGTAATCTTGGGGATGTAACCCAGGAATTTTGCATTGGATAGTTAGAACAATAGTGACCTATGGGGTCAAATGGAGTAGGCTAGCTGTTGTTAGAATAAGAGAGGCAATGAAAACCTGTCCTAGAGCAGCTCTAGAAGCTCTGTTAAATTTAAACCACCTGCACATGTTAGTGAAAATCAAAGCTTTGGAGGCTATTGTGAGTCTAACATGAAATTCATTAGGGAATTTCGTGACTTAATGAATCGAATGATTGACACGTCCGCCTTTAACTATGCCCTGGACAGTTCCAGTTGACTATGATTCTGGCAAATGCTCCGGAACGACGCTGAATACTAATACTCTTTTTAAATGGAGACCGATGGATCAGACACATATCTGTGGACAGAAGCGGGAGTTTTTTCCAGTATGAAATATTCCGAACACAAAGTGAAACTCGCTGGTAGTTTCCAAAAATAAGTCTTTGCCATCGAAAGAAGTGTTTAATTTAACTTGGACGGAGCATAGCAATACTATCTGACAGTTAGGCCGCCAGCACTAGGTTTCTATGAGGTTATATAAAAAATAGTATGCGACTGCTGGGTAGACAGGTAACCTTGTAAGGAAAAAAGCTTCCACGCCACTGATGGGACCAGAAACTTTCTATAAAATGCAGGAAGATATTTGGAGAGGGAAGGATAAAGACGGGTAAAGGCTGTCCTGAGACAATCAAAAGAGGCTATCCAACGTTTTGTTAAGAAATTACAGATACATTAACACGAAGTTAGTAACCTTTTTTTAGACAGATCTCTGTAAACTCAAAGTGCAATTGTACAGAAAGGGAAGAAGGAAACTCTTGGGAGCATATCATTTGCTGGAGGTGTAATTGTCCTGTTGAAATTCATTAATGATACATATTTAAAGGAAAAGACTCCAATATGTACATCAAAGTTCATATTTAATATCATTATGATGACCGCATACATCATGCTACATTTGTTTAACAAATTGCTTTTATTTAAAAAAAAAATGTAAAGAAGAAAACATTACAGGTATCAAATTCTCTTCCGTATTTTCCGTCATTGTCACACCATTTTATTACATATTGAGTTTACACGATACTATCTGACATCTTCTACATAAAAACATGACATATTATACGACTTGTGTGACCGTCTAAATTCCACTTGAATGACTGTTCCAGACCATAAAGCGGAGTAAAACACGTTTTTTTACTAGGCGCAACACTCAGGAAATGACCCCTATTCATACAGTGAGGTAATGTTCGACAAGTTGAATTATTATTGTTTTTTATTTAATTTGATCAGCGTTAAAACTTCTTCTTCTTCTATTTTCTCATACGAAGTTTGTTGGTGGTTGAAGTATTTAAATAACTTATAAAATCACAACAATTCACACGATCGTTTTCTTATTATAATTTATCATAGTATTTGGCAATCATTTATGTAGGCTTATCAAGATCCGACAACAATCATTTACACTTATGTAATCACGGGTGTGAATCCATACTTCCAACTTCTTTTTGTTTACAGCTTCAAGGTAATCTTTTATATTCACATTGTGATTGTGCTCGAGGAATTATACTATTTCATCAACTTAATTAGTAATTAGCTTTGGCTTGGAAGTGCGATGAGGAATGAATAAAGTAACAATTACATCTAATTGTCTATTATTGTATCAGAACCATCAAATAAACAAATTGCTCTTTCGATTTTGGCAATGCTCTTTTTTCTGTTCATTTTTAATGCCTATTTAAACAAGTTTGTGTCAAATATTACAATACATTAACAAATTATATTATAATTATTAGAAATGGAGTAACTAAGACCACATGCTCAGTACAACAGAACAGAATCTCTAACCCACGAGCATTAAGCTCGTAGACTACCAGGACACTCATGAGTCAAATAAAACGGTGCGGCAGTCAAAATACACCTAGCTAATGACATAGTGTAGGTTGGAGTTTTGTTGAGTAGAACTCAAAAATATTTTTTTTATATTTCTTGAATCTTTCAAACTTCTTTTATTTGACATGAAACATATTTTTAACATTTTCACACAAAATTATTGATTTCACAAAAATTTTTTCGTTTGATCAAATCGGACAAAAATTAAAGTAGCTATTATTTAAATGGTATAACAGTCGTTCTATAATTTTTATATACAGCTATGGAGATTAAATTAGCACAAAATCTTGTCATGAAAACAATTATATTTTTATAGTATTTTAAGTCTATTTACAAAAAAAAAAATTAAACATAAAAACATAAAATGAATATTCTTCTTTAATAAAAAACAAAAAATTTTAAGAAATTGCCAATCGTCTGCTTATTAAGACCTGCAACATATCAAATGCTAGATTTTAGTTGGACAGTGAAATAGCAAAAATTAAATTTTCTATAATAAAAATAATATATTTTAATAAATTGTAAAAATACTATTATTTTTCGTTTACTTGATCAATATTTGGTAGAGTAGCCGTTATTTTCAAGCACCGCGTAGCATCTTCGGGACATGCTTTCAATCAAATTCTGGCAACGTTCTTTGGGAATCGAGTACCAAGCGTTCCGTATTCCAAGCCACAAAACGTCCAAGTTTTTGTACTTCTGTTGAGCAATTACACATTTCACATTGTTCCAGAGGTTTTCAATCGGGTTTAAGTCAGGACTTTGCGCCGGCTAGTCTAAAACACGAATCTGCTCTTTATAAAACCAATCCTTTACCAACTTAGACGTGTGTTTGGGGCCATTATTTTGCATAAATATAAATGAAACTGGCATATTTTCAAAAACATATGATTCCATTTTGTTCTTCATAATGTCCAAATACTGATAACTGTCCATTTTTCCATTAATTTTGACAATTGGACCCACACCGTGCCATGAAAATGATCCCCAACGCATGTTCCACCATACCTTATGGTCTTTTGAGTGTATCGTGGATTAAATGCCTGACATTTTGGCCGATGAACAAAGACTCTACCATCTGGTCCCAAATGATTTATTTTTGTTTCATCACTCCAAAGTATTTTTTCCAAAATGAGAGATCTTTACCCTTTTAGGTGCGAGCAAAAGCTAAACGCTTGACTACATATTTTTTTTTTCGATAGAAGTGGCTTCTTTCGGCTAGACCGTCCAAACAGATTTGCGTCATTAAGACGTCTGCGTATGAGCCTACACGATAAATTTAACCCAAATTGGGAGTTAATTTCCTTTGCAATATCGTGTGACGACATGAAAGGGTCTTTCTTTGACTTTCTGACAATAACACGGTCCACGACTTCGGTTGTTTTCTTGACACGTGGCTTCTGTTTTTTGTTGTCTGTGATATTATTTTTATTTGTTTTGAAGGAAATTATTACGTTGTAAATCATTTTCCGCGAGCGATTTAAAATTTGGGCAATTTCAGCTATCTTTTTTCCATCCTTCCACAACATTACGATAATGCGCTTCTCCTCTTGTGAGCAATCTTTTCCACGTCCCATTTTTCACAAAAATTAATTTAAATGCCACAAAATTAAAAGGATTTACCGTAAGAAAAAAATGTAGAACATAACTTTTACCTAAAACACTTTTGCTTGTACCTAAAACACTGTGCTAATTTACTGTCCAGCTCGAATTTCGCGACTGATACAAAATCAGCAATCAAAACAAAAAATGTGAATGAAACGGTAAAATTTTTTGTTAAACAACAGCTAGATGTCGTATTGCAACAGTGCAAACCAAAAGAATTGATATAATAAGGATAAAAATAAGAAAAAAATATAATGAAACTATAAATGGATTTTGTGCTAATTTAATTTCATTTTATCAAATGAACTTTTAGTTCAAAAATTTTCAAAATTTTTGATGGATCTTGATTGTTTACCTAAGAATTTGCTCTTTAAACGTTTGAACGACTACCCAAAGTAGTCTAATATTTCCGTTTTTTGCAAATATTATTATTTCGCTTTGCGCAAACATTAGCCAATTTCCGGTGGTCCAACGGAAAAAGGACACATTAAGATCCATCAAAAATTTTTGACATAAAGTTCATTTCATAAGACAGCATATATAAAAAATATGACTCAGCTGTTACACTCTTTAAATCATAACTACTGCAATTTTTGTCCATTTTTATCAAGCGAAGTGACATTCTCTTCACAAGAAAATGCACTTTCTCAGTGTCAGCACTTACTTCATATTTTTTTTATTAAATTTTGCAATTAAGAATGGCCAAACTTGAAAAAATTAAAAATAAAATAAAATTTTCAAAGTTTACCCCATCAAAACTCATAACATATAAGTTTGAACAATTCATTTATGTATACCGTTTTAAAGGCTAATATCTCCCCTTTCTAAAAAAACTTTTTATTTTTAAAATATGTTTAAACATATTTGTGTGATCAATAATTTTGTATGAAAAAACAAAATAAACATTTTTGTCAAATAAAACAAGTTTGGAGGGTTCGAGAAAAATAAAAAAGTTTTTTTGAGTTATACTCTACCTAGTGAATAACTTAGACTAAACTCGGGTGTATTTTCACTGACGCACCGTGTTATTGTATCAGAGCCATAATAAAAATGAAAAATTTTCTTCTCGGATTTACTGGTTAGTGCACTAAGGAGTTTTTTATTCATATCTTAAGCAAAGACTACAATTTAATATTTTTTATCATTCATTTTAAATTGTTGAGCACCGGAGCCAATTACGGTTTTGTATTGGTAAATATGTTGGTTGATAACCTGCCAACGATTCATCGGCATATTTGTAGAAGTTCAACAAATTATCAGATTGTTTGTCTCTTGCTTGTCTCCTCAGCCTTTGGCAAAGTGTTTGTTTGTTTTTGTTCACTTATGCGGTTTTTTCAGTTTGGCTGGATATCTGTTGTAGGCAAATATATAACATTTCTTTGATTTTAACTTCACAGACTTTACAATAAAATAAAGTTTTAGCATCTTTATCCTCTGCCATAACTTACCTTCATCCCACAATTACGTGACTAAAAATTGTCAAAAGAAACTTTAAAAAGTTTGTCACGTTTGTGTCTGTTACTGCAAAAGGAATAAAGAAAAACGTGTTTGCAGTATACTGTACGCCAGTGCGTGGATAGTGTGAATAAGAGATATAAGAAGAGAGATTACAATAAGAAAATTAAAAAAACAAAATTTTTTGAAGTATTTAAAAGTCTCATATTTAAATTTTAACTATGAAAATATTTTGTAAAAATTACCGGTATGAAATTGTTTTTATCGCATCGATGAAAACAAATAATAGCCGAAACGAGCCAAGTCTGGTGATTAAACCGGATATGGAAGTGTTAATAATGTTTTAACCCATTTACGGTCACTGTGCCAATTTGGGAACACTTAATTATTAAGGCTGTATAAAATAACTGTTTACTCTAGTTTATTTATTTTTGTATTATTGAATAGTGGAAAGTGCTCTGGAAACAATTTAAATACATTTATTGTTATTGTTGTAATAATCTATTAAACTTCATTAACAATGCACATATAGAGGTCGGTCAATGGTAATCAAAGTTATATTTTCTACCTAAAGCTTATAGTCGAAATTTGTATTATTATAAAAAATTAAATAAACAGTGAAACATTGAAAAGCATTTTTAGTTCCATACAACAAATGTATAAGATCTTAGAAAACATATAATAATGCTGTTCCAATTTAGGTACAATGGCCACAAGTATACTGCTAACGACGCTGCAAAAACTAGTGACAAAAAGTTTAAAGTACGTCAACTTGCTGATATTCTTATCAGAAAATTTAACCAATGGGGTGTTTTCCACGAACATATTTCTATCGACGAATCCGTGGTAGAATATTACGGTCGCCATTCAGCAAAACAGTATATTCGAGGTAAACCTATTCGATTTGGTTATAAAAACTGATTTGCAGCAAGTTCCTCTGGATAGTGTTACTGATTTGATATTTATTGTGGTAAATTAACCATACCTGTTTCTGAGCCATTGGGTACTAGGGTTATGAAAATGCTGCTACAAAAATTTAACATGAATCCTGCCAACCACAAAATCTTTTTTGATACTTTTTTTACAAGTTTTGAGTTACTCAAGCTTCATAAGCATGTGCGTTATGTCATCTGCCACAATAGAAGCCGCTGGAGTTGCAAAAAATGCAAAAAACACTCTGCGTTGAAAAAAATTGTTTTGCAAAATATCACTCATAAGTGGCCATTGTACCAATTTGGGTACACCCCTCTAATGTCCTGAATTTTATTTTTTTTTTACTTTTTTTACATTTCTGTTTTTTTTTGCATTGTTAAAAATAAATAAACATTGAAATTTAAAAAATTTAACTTGTAGTTTTTGTTTGGCTGTAAATGGGTTAATTATATACTGAACCGCTTTTGCTTTGTGCTCAGGTGCACTGTGGCTATTTAGTTTGGTTTTTTTTTAAAAAACCATTTGTTGTCGGTAGGTCGGTATGTATTAACGGCTTCACAAGGTTTTAGGCGCTTTTAGTAAACCACCCTTTTTTGGTCTCACCAGATATACAGTATTGTCTTCACACCGCATCGATTTGCAGCCGAACTTAATGGCAGTACCGTATCAATCTAAAATTTTTTTCGTTTAGTTTTCTGAAAATAAATTCAGTTTTCTCTCGCCAGTAACAATTCGAAACAACACCGATTTTCTATCTCGCCTTTGAAGAAAAATTTCACAAGTCGTTTTTCTGTTTTCCATCTGTCTGCCATTTAATTCGTGTGGTACTAATTTTACAGAGTTTTGGATCTTTCCCATAGCTCTACATGCACAGAAATAGTTTGTTGTACAATATTAAATTTTTCGTGCAATCTTCATCCAATATTGTTTTCAATTCGGCGTCTTCTAACTTTGTTGGTGGTCTTCCTCGCGCTTCATTCGTTATCTCTGAACTGTTGGAATCATGTTGTTCATATTGCTTCTGACAGGCCATGATCATATGTCTCGACAAGTATTCGTAAATCTTTATTTTCTGTTACAAAATTCGCTTTCTTTAACAGGATAAGAAAATGTGATGTTGTATGTTCATTGATTTGTTGTACATATATTGAATTTGTTTGATGGCTGTCATCGCTAACACAAACAAAATTAATGCTCGTTCATAATAAATGTTCCCTGTGTAGACATTTGTATCTTGTCGCTCACTTCATACCGATACACCTGGTACAGAAGAATATGAAATAAATAGTGTATGCAACTTGCGGTGCCCCCAATAATCTTAAATCTCAGGTTCCGGACAATGACATAGACAAAATTTCCAGGCCATAGTCTCGTAGGTAGTATGCTGACTTATAAGACGTGCGAATACGGTTCGAACCCCAGGTTAGACTTCTACAATAAAACGAAATACAAAAAAATATTTTCCCGTCGACTTCCTCGCAGAAAATTACTGGCTAAAATTCTGGGAGTAAATAATATTGATATGAAGACATGAAGAGTTTTTCAAAAATCTGTTGTTCGGAGTCGACTTTAAATTGTATCACTCATGTATAAAATGTGAATCAGGTCGTAATACCAACTGAAGGGTTGTAATGACCAATTTTGTATATATGTGATGTGATCCTTTAAGGAGGTGTACATTAAATTTTTCATGGATTTAGTTTTTCCAAAAATATGGAGAATTATGGGATTACTGTTACTAGCAAAACCAGGATAGGTAGCCTTCAAAGTTCTTATTAGTCACTTTGCATGTCCAATCCTATGGAAAATATTTCAGTACGAGAGATCTATAACCATTCGAAACAACACCTTAAAAAGTATGTCAAAGGTATTGCTGAAGTTGCCATAGTCTAGTAGGTAATGTGTTGGCTTATTAGACGTCAAACCCCAGCGACTTGCTTTCAGCAGACTTCTGACAAAAACTCTGGGAGCTTTTTAAAAATCCGTCGTTCGGAGTCGAGTTTAAGCTGTAGGTCCCGCCACTTATGTATAAAAATAACACACACAACATAAGTGGTGTGAGAAACTAGGATGTTATACAATGGGTCAATTCGACCTCCGGGTACTGTACTTGTGTTAATTGACAAGTACACGTCCTCTAACCTAACCTAACCTAACCTATTGCTGTATAGCCGGCAATATGAATAACATATTCAAGTGGATGCATAATTCGAAAAAAGAGGTAGGTGGAGAAGCTTTGCTGAATTCTGTGACTCTATTTGGAGCAGCCGTGTGTATGTTGCAGAGTTATATTTCGCTTTATTGTTATCTTGCGATATCAGAACAAATGTATTAAATTTCATACAAATGTCTCAAGATTACAAAATATATTCAAACACAACTTCAATGCAGTCGCTTTTAAGTTATCCAATAAGAACCCTCTCCGTTTAATGGTATCTCCAAATCATTGGAAAGGCCTACTGAATAACCATATCCTCACCACGTATATTTACTTCATATTTGCTCTGCAAGTATTTATAGTTATACTCACATTTGCATTATGGGTGCAATAACCAGTTTGCTTTAATGCCTGATTTGAATTTTGGCATACTTCCAACTACTTGTGGTTGTAGAATGGAGTGAAGCAAATGGATTTATGTGGCAAATGGGTGTGGTGAATGTCATTAAGGCTGCAAGCAGATACTCATACACAATCTTAAACGTATTTACAGTTAGATTCGTTGGCTCAACTATGAATACGATCAACACTTAAAAGTAAATGTTTGCAGTTTTGTCGTAACAATACTTCACAAACCCATTTCAACATAAAAAGTACAAAAGTAGGATAACATTGATAAAGTGATAGTGAAAATGAAAACAACCCCTTTTCAACGCTGTAATAAAACAATCATTATATTTGAATTTATATGACAGACTATGTACATATATTTACATATATGGTGCATGTAGTATTAGCAGATATTTAAAGGATATAGTTTACGTGCGAGGCAATTGTATTTAAATTTGTTAAACATTTATTCTTTAGTCCCCAATTTTACTACAATAAAAATCGAGTGTTAGAATTACTAATAACAGTAGAACAAGCCTTACCATGCATTTGCTCATGTGTTGCAATTATGCTTGTTAACGAATCCACAGAGGCGAATATGTGCCTCGTCGCTGAAGATAATTTTCTTTAGAAAGTCACAATTCACTTCTGTTTGTTCACCCAACCATTCGGCATAGTGACGGCACTTGAAATAGTCAGTAGACTTCAGCTTTTTAGTCAATTAAACGTATATATTGAAATCTGACTTACTTACTTAATTGGCCATTAACAGCCCGATTAACGGATTTCGGCCTTCCTTAACACATCCTTCCAGCCACCTCTGCTTCTTGCGCGCCTACGCCAGTTGGTCACACCAATCTTTGAAAGGGCTGCCTCGATTTTCCTTCCAACCCAAACAAGGTCATCCTCTTCGCCAACTTCCGCAAATCTCCGCATCAAATACCCGCCTCGCCGGAGCATACTCATCCACTCGAACGACATGGCTGAGCCAGCGCAGCCGCTGGATGTTAATACACTGCACAACCTCTATGTCGTGGAGGAGCACATACAGCTCACTGTTGGATCAGATTTGGCCATCAGATTTGGTGGTAACGGCGGAGCCAAGATAAATAAATTCCTTGACTAAATCGAAAGTATAGTTATCGGCCGTAATCTGAAATCCAATACGCCGCATATCCCTACTTGTCGATAACATATATTTCGTTTTGCCCTCATTTACTGCCAGACCCATCTTAGTAGACTCGTGTTCAATAGCACTGAAGGCAGCAGTAACATCTCGCTTGGTAGGCCCTATGATGTCAATGTCGTTAGCGTACGCAAGCAACTGGACGCTTTTTTGAAAAATAGTGCCATTGCGATGCCTTCCGTAGAACAATCTCCATGACGAAGTTGACGAGGTCACATGATAAGGAATCGCCTTATCTGAAACCTCGCACGGTATCAAAACCTTGGGAGACGTCCATTCCTGAATTGATGGAGCTGCAGGAATTGCTCAACGTCAATTCTGCATAGCCTTATCGACTTCGCAGGTATACCGAGCTAAGATATTGCTGCAAAAACACGATTACTTATGGAGCTATCGAAGGCTGCTTTATAGTCGACAATAAGAAGGTGTGTGTTAACTAGTTTTTCGTGGGTCTTTTCCAGGATTTCACGTAGTGTGAAGATGTGGTCGATGGTCGACTTGCCAGGCCCAAAGCCTCACTCATAAGGTCCAATCAGTGTTTTGACGAGTGGCTTCAGGCGTTGACACAATACGCCCATAAGGATCTTATATGCGATAGGGAGAAGGCTTATACCCCTGTATTTGGCGCATATCGTAGGGTCACTCTTTTTCAGGACAGGACAGACGATACTGACGTTCCAATCGTTGGGCATACTATCCTCTAGTCATATTTTATACATAAGCTGGAGCATGCGCCCTACCAACTCAATACTTCCGGTCTTAATCTTTGGCCTCTTCATGGCTAGACGGCGGAATTTCCACGCCGTCATCATCGATCGAGTTCGGTACATAATCTCTAAAGGCGGTATTGGTATCGTCATCTCCTTGTAACAGAGTAGAGAAGTGTTTTCTCCACAACCTCAGTACTCCCTGCTAATCTGTTACCATGTTTCTATTCTTATCTTTGAATGAAGACGTTCCTGGCTTAAAACCTTCGGTTAGATGCTTAACCTTTTGATAGACATTTCGAGCGTCAATCCTACATTTTTACATCTCGACTTCCTCACGCTCTCGCTATTCTTACTCCCTCTTCTTGCGTCTGAAAAGACATCTCTTATCTCTTCTCCTCACTCTATGGTTATCGGCAATAGCTCGCGTAGCGGCTTCATCATACCATTGATTTCGTTGGGTGGGAGCTCGAGACCAAGGACTATTCCCGCAGTAGTGCCTAAGGAGTGGGAGATGTTGGCCCACAATTCAAAAGTGTCGCTGAGGTTAGATGGTGAACGACGAAGTTTATCCGAGAGTTGAGCGAAGAACGCCTCAGTTGTTATTTGTGATCGCAGCTTCTTGACATCCAGCTTTCGCAATGTACTAGAGCGCGCAGACCTCGAAGCGCTAATGACAATGATGTCTGTCCTACATTTCAAGTGGGCATCCACCAGCTCGGCGGTACCCTGTAAAGGGTACGGACGTTCCATGTGCCTACTCATAAATCATAGTCATTTAAACGTTTGCCGTGGTCATCAACTTTTGGGGGATCTTTATAGAGGCTGGTGTGTTGGTTTTCATTGGATAAAGTTTTTACGTGGTGGGTTCCAAGCCCTACACACAACCCAAATTTAAAGTCCAGGGGTTTGGACATCGCTGCACGCATTAGTTAACGTCAAGAGAGTGCTGGTATGCCATCCACTAGGGGCCACGAGAAAGCTGTGTGTAAACTTGAGTACAGCAAAACAAGGATAGTCCTGGTGGTCGCCACGTTGACCACAGTCAGACATCTGCGGTCTTGTTTGCATGCTTCCCATCCCATCTCTATTCAATATTCGTTTCAGTAATGTTCGTGAGATATTCAATTGTTGGGCACTATGGCGAGTCGAAAAAAATGAAGTGCACGAAATGCATTTTGATTTGAACTCCAATGTTCGTAAAAGTTTTCAACAATCTTAACGCACTACTCAATGCTGTATCTCTTCATGGTTAAATTTATCAAACACTGAATCAAACAAATGTAAAAAACTTGACGTTAAGGTGTGACCCTTTATAAATGTTAATCCTTAATGTTTTTTAAGGATGTTCATAAAAAATTAAGTAATTTGTAATTTTAAATTTATTGGGACACTATAAAAGGACACTAAGACCAAATCTTTCGATTTAAAAATCAACCGAGTCAGTTAGATGTTATAATTCAACTAATTTATTTCAATCTTTTCTTAACTCTAACTTATCCTATTTACTTAATCCTAACTGTACTATTCTATTCAGCAACTCCGTTGCCTACTTATTTACTTTACTTATAATTTAACGACCTTGTAATTCATATGGTCATGAACCTTAACATTACGCTATATTAGGGTGATACTTATTTATATTTTTAAATTCATTATGTATTTAATTTAATTATTTATTATTATTAAGTATAATATTAGGATTAATGTTAATTAATTTAGATTATTATATATACATTCCGGCCCCATTGAAGGACTGAGCTTCTTCAATCATTTGGAAGTGGAGCCAGTTTGTGGATTGGGCGCTTATAAACGCCGTTGCGCGTTGCGACCTCCACCACTCTGACCTTGCCGTCTTCTCCTTCTATGACCTTGACGACTCTCCCGGTCAGCCACTGTTGAGGCGGGCAATTGTCCTCGTGGATGATCACGACCTGACCTAGCTTCAGGTTGGGCGATTCGTTGGACCACTTGGGTTTGCCTTGTAGACCCAGAACGTAGTCGCGAGACCAAGCCTGCCAGAACGTCTGCTTGAGTCCGCAAAGTAATCGCCAACGCTTCCATAATTTGGGTTCTTTGAGTTTCTCGTCGCCTACGGATTCGAGCGGCAGCTCGTCGAACGCAGACCCTCTCCTATTAGCAGATGTGCTGGAGTTAGTGCCTCCCCGTCGTTGGGGTCTGGAGACAGCGGTGCAATGGGCCGACTGCTGAGCACCGCCTCTGTTTCTGCGAGCATCGTCTCCATTTATTCTTGCGTCAGCGATGCGTTGCCCACTGCGCGCAGAAACAGGAACTTCGCCTGCTTGACGGCTGCTTCCCACAGCCCTCCGAAGTGCGGCGCCAGAGGTGGTATGAAGGTGAACTTCACCCCGGACGACGCTGCGTAAGATTCGAGGGCGGGTCGACTCCTGTCGAATGCTTGCTGTAGCTGTTTGAGGACGTTGCTGGCTCACACGAAGTTCGTCGCGTTGTCGCATAGCACTTCCCTCGGAAGACCTCTTCTTGCAGCGAACCTTTTAAAAGATAAGAGAAAAGAATCAGTCGATAAATCAGACACTAACTCTAAATGCACAGCTTTTGATGTGAAACACACGAAGACCGCTATATACATTTTCAATGGTGGTCGACTTCGAATTCTCAATGAGACATTAACGAGACCACAAAAGTCAACGCCGACGATAAGAAATGGTCGGGTAGCTCTCACTCTATTGGTGGGTAAGTTTCCCATTATTTGGGACATAAGTCTTGGTTTATAGCGGAAACAGTGTACACACTTGCGAACAATTCTACTGCACTCCTCCTTGGCGTTAATTAGCCAGATTCTCTCTCTAGCGAGAGCAATGAGTGCCTTTGTGCCGGCATGGCAATTCTCGAAATGGAGATGTCGCAAATAGAGTGTGACAAAGTCGTTTTTCTTCGGTAATAAAAGTGGGAATTTTGCATCATATGGCAAATTTGCATTAAGCAATCTCCCACCTACCCTTAATAGTGAAAATGTTCTCCCATCCTCAGTGAATGTATGAATGAAAGGTGTAAGTCTCTGTATGTTCGACGGTAAGATCAGAGATTTCTGTAATTTAGAAATCTCCTCAGAAAAATTAGATTTCTGGGTAACCTCTACGAGGCGATAAAATGACCATTTCATTTCCGTTGCAGTAGGTATGATACTTTGATTTAATTTTCGTTTCTTTAGATTATCAATGAATCTGAGTACGAAACATGTTACCAGCAGTAACTTCTTATATGAAGAGTATTTCGATATCATTTCCAGTAGAAAGTTAGAAGTCCCCTCACTGCAAGAAATACATTCACCTTTCTCGTTTCCAATAGCTTCTGGTTCTCTGTTAATTCAAAATGTTCATAAACAGGCCATTTGGAACTGTCGTCTAGAAGAAACGACGGTCCTATAAACCATATTGAGTTTTTCAAATCTCTTACATCGGATCCTCTTGACACAATGTCAGCTGGATTCTGCTTAGTAGGCACGTGGCGCCACGAAACTTGTTCCGACCACTCCTGAATCTCAGCGACTCTATTTGACACAAAAGTCGTCAAAGAGGATGGATGCGTTTTTATCCAATGCAGTACTATTTCGGAGTCCGTCCAGAAATAAACATCATCTATTTCGAAATTCATCATACGCTTAATTCTATTCCATAACTTAGCCAGCAGGTGTGCAGCACATAGCTCAAGTCTAGGAAGTGATTTAGACTTGAGAGGGGCAACTTTGGACTTAGCCGTAAGTAGTCTCGAGACGACCGTGTCCGTCTCGGAGCTCCGAATGTATATGCAACACCCATATGCTCGAATTGAAGCGTCAGAAAATCCATGAATCTGAATTCTCGATGTTGATGTGGTATGGACGAATCTTGGGATACTAATTGAATCAACTTCCATTAAATTAGCTTTGAAGTTTTCCCATGAAGTATTCAACCCCAAGGGAATTGATTCATCCCAGTCAAGCTTTTGAATCCAAAGCTCTTGCAACAGGATCTTTGATTTCGTAACAAGTGGGCATAACAGTCCGAGAGGATCGAATAATCGAGAAGACACCGATAATATGTTTCTCTTTGTAGCCTTTAAGTCCTGAAACTTATCTTCCAAATGAAATTTAAATAAATCATTCTTCGGAACCCAATGTATGCCCAATGCTTTCGCAGAGTCGGAATCGCTATGAATTAGTTTCTCTTTCTGTAGAGAATTCAAAAATTCAGGATGGTTAGAAAACCATTTGGTGAGATTGAAACCAGCCGAAGCCAAAATTTCAGTCACCTGATTTCGAATTAAAATTAATTCATCATAGCTTTCAGCTCCGGTAAGTAGGTCATCTACGTAGAAATCACTGCGAACAACTTTCGAACCGATAGGCAAAGTCTCTTTGTATATATCGCTTAAGTGAATCAGACATCTAATGGCTAAAAATGGTGCTGAAGCTGTACCATAAGTAACAGTATTCAACCGAAAATGTCTCAATTCATCAGATGGATTCTGTCGCCAAAGGATTAATTGAAAATTCCTATCTTTGTCACCAATCATGACCTGACGATACATTTTTTCAATATCTGCAGTGATTACATATTTGTGGAATCGAAAACGGATTAATGTAGAATATAGTTCTTCTTGAACTGTAGGACCAACCATTAACAGTTCGTTAAGAGATACATGTGAAAAAGTTCTACATGAAGCGTCAAATACTACCCGAAGTTTGGTAGTTGTACTCTGAGGGCGTAAAACGCATTGATGTGGAATGAAGTAGTAGGGAGTATCAGGGAATTTGTCCAAAAGAGACATGTGACCCAAGTTGAAGTACATACTCCTTCATGAAATCATGATACATCTGCCGCATAGTATCATCTTTGGAAAGTCTTCGTTCCAAAGAGAGAAATCGTCGCTTGGCAATTTCAAACGAAGATCCTAATAATTTAGGATCAGACTTGAAAGGTAAAGAAACCTCAAACCGTCCCGACGCAAGACGTTGTACTGTCGTTTTTAACTCGTTCTCACATTTCTTACGCTCCTCAGAATAAATTTCAGTTGATTCGGTTGGAAGTTCTTCTAACTCCCAAAATTTCCGGACGATTGAATCAACATTGCTCTCGTCTTCAATTGAAGTATTTATATGAAATACTTTAGTGTTACAAGAGTCCTTTGAATGATTGTATCTTCCAGTAACAATCCAACCAAGAGAAGTCTTTTGAAGAACTGGAAGACTCGGGCCCAATTTGATTTGGCCAACACACATTAAGTCAAAGAAAGGACCTGCGCCAATTAACAAATCAATTTTTTGCGGCTTATAGAAGTAAGGGTCAGCTAATTCCACGTTTGACGGGATACTCAAACTAGCTATGTTAACCCTACGATCAGGTTGCAAGTTTGTAATTGATTTTAATACCCAAAACTTTGATGTAAATTGGGTAGAGTTGACACTCGAAGTAACAGTCAAATTGACGCGAGATTTTGATAATGAATTTGTGTCACCAATGCCATTTAAATTCAATCTGCCTCCTTCCATTTTCAAACGTAGCAGTTGCGCTAGTTCCTCGGTTATTAAATTAGGTTGAGAACCGGAATCCAACAGAGCTCTGGCTGGTATCAGTTGGCCAGAACTACTTCTTACTCTTACCACAGCCGTCGCTAGAATTATGTGTTCATCTGACGCTGAATAGTTAACAGAAGCGTGAGAGGTCGAAGTCTGTTCAGAGTAGTTTATCGAGGCATTATTAGAACTTGTATTATATCGGTGAAGTAATGAGTTATGTGCACCATTACATATCCGACACTTGGAAGATGGACACCTTGCAACTGTGTGTCCCTTTTTCAGACAGTTAATACATGCTGGCACGGATTTGATGAAGTCAAATCGTTTGACTATAGGCTCAGCAGTAAAGGAAGGGCAGTTGTTGATCATATGCTGCGTCGATTTGCAAAATAGGCATCTGTCAGCAGATTGTTTCGATTTGGTACAATTTAATGATGTTCGACTGGTTTTAAAATTAAAATGTTCATTTTTAGGTTTATTAACCCTCGGCCTTGAATTAGAAGACTCGTCAGCAGAGATATGCTGGTAACGTCTATTCAAGGCGGCTTCGAAATCTGACCACAATGGGAGCTTCTCGAAATCAAGCTGTTCTTCCCATTTTGATTTGGTGATTGGATCCACTTTCGACATCACTAAATGTATCAATATTGCATTAGTTATTTTCTTGTCATCACCAATTGACAACAACGAATCGTAAATGGCAGAAACAGTATCGATCATGCTTCGCAAAGCAACAGCCGAAGGCTTGGTGATTTCGGGCAAATCAAAAAGTTTTGCAATATTATCGAAAAATATCAAGCATTCGTTATCGTACACTTTTTTCAAGCTTGCTATTGCTTTGGGATAATTCTCTTCGGAGATCTGAAAGGCCTTCACTGTACCCAAGGCCGATTCGGATAAGCATGAGATCAAGTGATTGAATTTCTCAATATCCGTCAAAGTCGGATCGTTGTGGACCAGGTTCTCAAATAGGCTCATAAAATTCTTATAATCAGCGTATTTACCACTGAATTTAGGGAGCTTCATATTTGGGAGTCTTGAATGGTGAGCCTGTACGCTAAACGAAGTTTCAGGCACATTCGATTGCCTATTCTTGGCCAACAGACTCATGAATAAACTCTTCGTGGTCACACAAAGATCTTCAAGCTCGGCCCTGTCGTCCTTATCGGGATCCAAATTATCCACTTCCGACTGAAGCTTCATCGCTTGGTCAATATATGATTTCAAAATATCCAATCGACATTCGAGCTCCATCGGATTAAAAGAAATGGTCTTATCCACAATGGACTGTCGAATCCTGTCGATATTCTTAATGACCTTCGCTTTTTTCGCGAGTAATTTCTCCAAGCTTTCAGCTCTGGAGGGAGAATCTTGGCGTTTAGAGCCCCTACTAGTCATTATGATTGTTGTCTAAAAAAAAATTCCTCAAAACAAGAATTAAAAATTGACCAAAGTAAATTATTGGTCGGACTATATTTAATAATATTTACTTGTTTTGGACAATAGAATTTTATCGATATTATTCGGACACGCAATACCCGAAAGTTCCGATTCCAAAATTTCAGTGACTTTAATTGAGTCAAGATTAACTTACTTGATCTCAGAAAGTAAAAAATAGAAAATCTTTACACACAGCCGTCGGTAAAAAAAACTATTTTAATTTACCGAGTAAAATCGCTTAATAATCGATTTGTAAACAATAAACAAAAATCAAATTTCAATATGAACACACAGCGTTATTAATAATAACAATGAAATAATAATTCGATGATCGAAATTTGTGTGAACAATTTTTATTGAAATTATTTGTTTTGATTTTTGTTCTAGTGTGACCACTGTACACAGCTGTAATGTGTAACTTATATACAAGCAGTATAGGAACGCGTGAAACGGAACACTGATCGAAACGAATTTACGAAAAATAAATAAAAAGGCAGATGAACAAAACAACACAAACGCTATGCTGAATGTTCTCTCACGAATAACGATACGAATTGTTAGTGTAATTCGAAATAAATAAAAAATACTAACACTCGCGAATATGTTTCAAAATGTTTCACTAAATAAGGGTGGGTTTTGTTTATAATTTTACAATATCAACGTAATTTTAATAAATATATAAAATTATAAATAAACGAGATGTTTCAAGTATTTTAAAAAATGCGAAATATTATTTGTGTTCTGCTTTTTAAGCGATTAGAAATATTTTGGTTAACTTACAAAAAATCTCTTAAATTTGATTAAGTTACAAATTTAAGGACAAAGAAACACAAAAATATTTTGCACTTTTTTACCTCTTGAGAGTCTGAAGTACTCCCCTTAGTTTTCTCCGACCGGCACAGAATGCAGTGACAACGGGGCATCTGAGCAGAATTTCTGTCCTGGATTGTAGGATTCTTGAAGTCGTCCAACGATGTGCTACTTGTTGGATTATTTGTTGCTTGTGTAGTGTATTTTTAAGTTCTGTGTAATGTGTATCTTGGTGTTTATGTTACAGGGAAATTTATCACTTCACAATTTTTAATTAAATTTCTTGTAATTTAATCTTTTATCTATTTACAGATTTCACTTATTTAATTTGTTATTAATCTTTTATTTAGATTTTTCTTGACAACACTGCACTTATATCTTTAATTCTTGTTATACTGTATTTTTTTTTTGTATTTTTATTTTTGTTCTATTTTGCTGTACTTATGTTCGTATGTTCCCACAACAATAACCAATATATGAATATTGTTATTTTTGTTTTTTTTTTATATATTTTTCTGTATGCTTATTTGTTATTATTTTTCTATTTTATTTATTTCACTGTACTGTATTTTAGTATGTTTTGTTTATTTTATCGTTTAATATTTTATATATTGTTTTGTGTATTTTTTCTTTTAACAATTAAAATTTTACACAGTGAAATTTTGGTTTGAATTCATTTAGGATCAACCTGCGAAAATTTTTTGGTAAATCCTGATGTATATTGTTATTGTTTTTTTGTATAACACTTTGTTGTTTTATGTTTACTTTTTATTTGTTTTATTAACAAATTAAATTTTAAGCACTTTATAAAATTTTTAGTTCTCGCACAATTTATTTGAAACAACTTATCAAACGCGCGAAATTTGGTCTTTTTATATATATAGGCATAAATTGAAGCAAATTATCAAATTTATTATATTTGTCACTTATTTTTTTTTTTTTTTTTTTTTTCATGTCCCTGCTCGGGCGCCAAAATGTTAATCCTTAATGTTTTTTAAGGATGTTCATAAAAAATTAAGTAATTTGTAATTTTAAATTTATTGGGACACTATAAAAGGACACTAAGACCAAATCTTTCGATTTAAAAATCAACCGAGTCAGTTAGATGTTATAATTCAACTACTTTATTTCAATCTTTTCTTAACTCTAACTTATTCTATTTACTTAATCCTAACTGTACTATTCTATTCAGCAACTCCGTTGCCTACTTATTTACTTTACTTATAATTTAACGATTTAACATTACGCTATATTAGGGTTATACTTATTTATATTTTTAAATTCATTATGTATTTAATTTAATTATTTATTATTATTAAGTATAATATTAGGATTAATGTTAATTAATTTAGATTATTATATATATATTATTATTATTTATATATTTATTAGTTGTTATGGCGCAACAATAAAGTCAACCATTTCTCATGACCATTTTTTTATAAAACTCAAATTCAGTCTGTTTTATGCGCCAGAGTCATAGAAAATTAGACATTTCGGATACATTCCACGGACATTTGAACGATATTATATTCCACACATAATGAATATTTCTTTCAAAAGAATAAAAAATTCTATGATATAAAGATTTAAATCACCTTATAGAAGACCCTACATAACACACAAATTTTTAATCGTTATTTATATTACAAAGAATAATGATTAGATATTAAATAGCGATTTTTTATTTTAAAATATGCGATGTCATTCGAGGCTAATCAAGAGAATTTTATAATTTAGTTGGATAATGTGCTAAGTGTTCTTGATTCTTCACAGAATCAACGGATTTATATGGGGTCAACTCGACAACTATTTGGGATTGAATGATGAAATTCCAATTATTAAAATTCTAATTTGTTCCTGTTGTTATAGCTCTTTCACTGAACTAATTGTAATTTTTGAATTGTAGTTGTATATTCGGAAAGACTTTCAGATCTTCTTTTAATTGAGCGAAAATGCAAAAACTCTTAGAATTGTCGTGAAACAATAACTATCCATTGGAATGGCCTATTAAAAGCAAATCTGGTCCAGCTGAATGTTTTACAATTGCGCGCCTGTATTGGAGCTGATTCTTATGGTTCATTTGTGCGTTTATGTCGATTGCAGCACACAACCGGCATTCTAAACATTCATTTCTTGAAGACAATTTTTTTAGCAACTGCAAATATATAGTTACCAGCTAAAATTAGGTTGTCGTCGATAAACTTTTTACCGTGTCCCTATATATTTTATAGCTTCAACGAAGCATTTATTCCACTAGCTGGAATTGTTATTCATGCAACAGATAGTTTTAGCCCAAAACCTCCAGTAAACAATATGAAAGCTGCACCAAATTTTATTTAATTTTTCGATTTCAAGCTTTAATGGAATTCTTGTGGATTCGTACAGGTTATATTTTGAAACAACTCACTATCGCAAAAAGTGTTCGTATAACGCATATCCGCAGCTATTTTCGCTAATTTCCATAAAATATAGAGCCAGTAGCCGTGAACCCTGTTTGCAATTGCGGTGAGTGGTCATCAGGTTATAAAATGGCGAACGTAGGATGGCTTATTTTTAGATTTAGGGCCATTATTACAACTTGCCGTTAACTAAACGTATGGGCAGATAAATTGTTTTTCATTATTATAAGTGGACAATATGGTAGAAGTGAGCATTAAGCTAAATAGAAGATCATCCTAGCGTTAACTTTTAAAGTTAAGTTTATGTTTAAACTTGCCATTCTCAATATGGCAACTTCAAATATAAACAAAAAGAGCATATCGATGGCTTAATATAAAAAAGGCCTAACTCGATTTTTGGTTACTTTACAGGAGAAGGAAAAAACTTAATCAAAATCGTAAAATGTTAGATACAACAAAAAATGTAATACAATTTTTTATAAGAAACAGCATCACATTTAATCTCTCATTTAAAAAATTTTCATTTTTTTTGTGCATCTGACATTTGTCTACCAGAATAAACAAAAAACATTATTTCGAAAAAAATCGAGTTAGGCCTTTTTTATATTAAGCCATCGATATACAACAAAAAACGAAGCCCGTCGTTGCCTCTGCGTTTAAAAAAAAAACTTGTTTAATCGAGCAGTGCTATCTATCTACATTGCTCCGACACTGCCATATTTTTAAAAATGTCAACTTTATTTTATCATTAGGTTGTAATAATGAAAAGAAGTCAAAGGTGACTTTAAAGTTCACTTTACCTAAAGTTACCTTTAATCAAACCCAACTTTAACGGGAAGTTGTAATAATGGCCCTTAAAGTATTTTTATTATATATGTTTACTGCCTACTACGCACGGTTTACTTATTTTATTTCTTTTATTTTTTTTTTCCTTAATATATTTGCGTTCTCATCTCTTATAAATTCAAAAAGCCATATGATCAGCGTTTTCAACAACACAGAGGATTATTTTTAAAACCTCACGCTGTGACGTCCATTCAATAATTTAAATTGATGACATTAATTTTGAAAAGTAGTTTTTTATTATTATCTCATGTTTATTTATAATAAAAATAGCAAACGTTTATACCTGGTATTTTTAGGCAAAGCTTTTATGACTTTTGTTGGCATATGATATTTTTGCTTAATAATGTAATACTTTTTAGTCGACCTTTTCCATATTAATGTTCACATACTCAACATAAAACAGCGTAAATATTATTGAGTCATTAAAGGAATTTTGCTATTTTGTTTTTATTATTATCTTTTAGGTTTTTGGTCTGGCTTTTGAATTTTTTTTTCAGATGTTAATCTATGAATTTATAATATTTGACACGTATTAACCATCGGGTTTATGATAATTTGTGTGAAACATATTGTTGGAGAAAAATTACAAGGTCTTGTTATACCCTACACTATCAAAAAAACAAAAAAAAATCATCTAAACATCGGCGACATTTAGTTCCAGCAACTACGGCGTAACTTGTCTTACACCGATTTTTCTTAATAATCTATTTCTTGCAAAAGCAAGTTAAGCGTTCACCCGGGCCCTCTTCTTTGGATGACCTTAAATGGTGTTAAATCATTGAGGTATATGGACTAACTCTTAAAAGGCAATATTTAAGCCACCATTGAAGCCATACGATTAGATTTGTTCGAATAAGTGATCAAATATTGAACAACAGAAATTAATCCTCTAATTTAATGGATTTGCATTTAATGGATTTGATGTATTAATCTTATACTTTGAACAGTTGACAGTCGTATCAGGATTGTATTGCAGGAAATCACTTAGTCGGCATTGATTGACTTCATGAGCGATAAAAAGGTAACATTTTTTTTGTTTCTGATGTTTGTAAATGTGAACACATTTGTATGTAAATATTCATACGCTCAATTTGTATATTTAGTTGAAAATATCGATAATCTGAACACGAATCTACGTTAGAAACCATAACCGCCAGCAATATTACTTCAATCATTATAGGATAAACACCCAAACTTCGGTGTGCTCCGCTATATTGTTCTATTCGTAAATTTATATTAAAAAACTTAAAGCAAAATCTACAATATTTAAAATTTTTTTAGTGTTACACAGTCCGTGGTGGATACGGTATAAAGTAAGGCATTCAGGACGTGATTTTTTAAATTTCCATCCTCTTAACTGAAAATGAAATACTTTCCCTGTAAACAGCCCTATATTGATTGCCTCCTATCGAAATTAAATTTAAGTTCTTCGTCATTCAGTTTATATGTGATTGCCATTGGCGAGGCATCTGATCCTCGCGTTCGAAGAAGAATATGGTAAAAAGTGAATTTCGTATGCGTAATACATATAATCACTCAATGGCTTGAGAACTCGTAGTCTAGTAGGTAGTGTGTTCAAATTGAGGGTCAGACATCTCGAGCAGAACGAAATATGGAAAAAATATTTCTTCGGTGATTTCTTTTTAGTCTTCCTTTGCCTTTCTTCTGCCAAAAACTCTCGGAGTAAAATAAAATTGCTATGAAAAGTTTATTTAAATATCTGTCGTGTGGAGTCGACTATAAATTATCGCATTAAGGGTCATTATTACAACTTCCCGTTAAATGCGGGTTTAGTTAAAGGTAACATTAGCTAAAGTAAACTTTTAACTTCCAACCTTAACTTCTTTGTGTTATTATAGTGCATGCTCGCTAATGTGAACTAATTAAAACTGGCGTTGTTCACTTTTGCGAATTGTTCACATTTCCGATTTATTTAGAATACATTTTATAATTTAATGTTCACAAACTTTCTTCCCAGTATCTAAATACCAATTGAAGAATAAATATGCAAGCAGATGTACTAACACATACATATATATATATGTATATATGTAAACCTAAATCGGGGATTCCCGCAACTAATAAACACAGAATTTTAATGTTTCAAATTAAAAAAAAATTCTGTTCAAATTATTGGCTTTTTAAATTTTTTCACCTTTTAGAGTATTCAATGAAGCAAAAAAAAATGTTCACATTAAGCGGTGTTCAAATAATGCGGAGTTCACATTAGCGCGCGTGCACTGTACACCCTAATGATAAAATAAAGTTAACTTTTTCAAAAATATGGCAGTGCTAGAGCAATTTCGATAACACTGCTCAATTAAACAAGTTTTTTAAACGCAGTGGCAACGACGGGCATGGTTTTCTTGATGTATATGCTCATTTTGTTTATATTTGAAGTTGCCATACTGAAAATAATATATAATATGGCAAGTTAAAACATAAACTTAACTTTAAAAGTTACCGGTAGTATTATCCTCCATTTAGCTTAACGCTCACTTCTACCTTGTCCACTTATAATAATGAAAAATAATTTATCTGCCAGTTAAAATCCTTTCGTTAGTTAACGGCAAATTGTAATAATAGCCCTAAGTAAGTATTAAATTTCGTTGTAATCTACTAAGTATGAAAGATATTGAACGTTCTAAATGCCCAGTTAAGGCTTCTACATACGAAACAATGTTTAAATTCGTTATATGATCTGGGCCTATCAGGGGTTGATAGTCCGAGAGATTTTGAAAACTTAATGAATGAATAATTGCGCACAATCGGCTACAAACTCAGTTGTGAAACAGTTTCGCAAAAGTGTACGAGGTTGTATAACCGTAGTATGAACAAATTTTTGCACTGTTTTATAAACACGTGCAAAAACGTGGCTTCACATGAGTACAAAAGACAAATACTATGCCAACTCATTGAGACGATTAAATTAGAACATTAAGTGCTCGCTTTTGGAAAAGAATTAAGTTCTTCTCCAACAGCACAATTTAATGTGAAGTTTCCATGATAATAAATAAAAATTACGTTACAATTATTTCCCGAATGTAGTCTTGAGGGACTATTTCTTGTTTTCAAAACTGACAGAGATATGATAACCGCAATAAATCGTATGTTTAGGAAGTGATACAAAATCGAAGAAATAGAAATGTTATGTTATGAAAATAAAATGATTTTGTAATTAAAAAACGATGATTTATTCGAAAAATGTTGAATTTATTGTTCTGCCTTGAGTTTTTTAATTTAATCGGAATTTACGAAAAAGAACTAATGGGCCCCAAATCATTCGTTTGTCGTTTTAAACGATAAAATTCGTCATCGAAGATCTGGCTGTATCTCTCACAAAATTTAAAGTTTAAGTCTTTTCAACTTTTCTACATACATATGCGTTAATTAATGTTCATTTCAGTAATAAGAAATAATTCGTTTTAGATGAATAAAATAAATAAAAGAGAAAAATTCTGAAAATTTCAGGAATATTGGCGTATTTATATAAGCTTTATATGTATAAACTTTCAAATAAACAAACAAACAGACAAAAATAAGAAATTTTTTTGCGCTTTTAAATAATGTTATTTGTAGATGATGCCTACCACAAAAATTTTATTTGATTACATATACCATACGTACGTATGCACATGAACTCATACTTGAGCTTGTTTATACTAACATTTAAAAAATATGCAAACAATTTTAAAACCGAACCCAACATGTAATTTGCTTAGAAGTTCTCAAGTTTAAAGAAAGCATTGCAGTACCTTGGTAATGCTGCGTCTTTGTTAAGAAGTACTTTTGTTTTGTGAATTGCTGTGTAAATTGTCAATTTAATCACCCTTATTCTAGTTGTCGTCGTCGACGTTTTTGAGTCGACATGGTTTTCTATCGTCGCCGACATCACGTCGACACTGTTTTGGTATTCTGTAACATTACTGTGTCGACGTCGACTGTTTATCGAAAATTGTAATAACACAAAATACACATCTCTAATATTTAAGTCAGCCGATTCATTTTTTGGTTTATTTTGAAAAAAAGCTTTTTATCATCAGGCCTGTCAAAATCAGCGATGTATTGATCCATGTCCAGGAATATGTGGCCGTTTTGCGCTTTGAAATTATGTAAACCACAGTCCGTTCTGTACTTGTGTTCAAGACTATACAGGAAATCCATTTGTTCAGTGCGAAAGAATGAGTAAGTTTGATATGATTACAATTGCTGCGAAAACTTAGCTATTAATACGATTTTTAATATCTGTATTTGAACCTCAAAAGGATGTTGTTGTTGTTTGGACCGTGTGGTCCAAATAGCATCTGTAGTCTTGTATTAATCAGAAATGTAAGGATCCCTGCCCAGAACTTTGTGGCCAAAGTGTAGTTTGTCGTGTTAATAGCCACACTCCAATGTGTTATTGTGAGTCTGGCTATACTGGTAATCCATTTGTGATATGCTCTCCCATACAACAAAATCCACCTGAAGTTGTCGACCCTTGTAATCCATCGCCTTGTGGACCCTATGCTCAATGCCGCCAACAAAATGGCGTTGCATCTTGTCAATGTTTACCTGGTTAATTTGGCAATTATTATGAAGATTGTCGACCGGAATGTTTGATTCCGACTGCCCGTCGAACAGGGCATGCGTTAATGAGAAATGTAAAAACCCATGTCCTGGTACCTGTGGGCAGAATGCCGAATGTTTTGTTAGAAATCATTTGGCGACGTGTAACTGTATTTATGGAAATCAAGGCGATCCATATCGCTATTGTGCTAAGGAAGAAAAACGTAAGACAATAAAAATTCACCACAAGAGTTAATTTTTTAATGCTTGTCATTACCAAAAATGACGTCGACAAAATCAGAGGCGAAGCAACACAATATCGACTGAGTATTGACTTACAGAATACCAAATATGTGTCGACAGTCATCGATAACTGTCAATAACGCAAACAGAATACCAATTTTAAATTATCGACGCAAGTCGACGTCGTTTTGCGTCGACGACGATAACCAGAATAAGAATCTATCTGGATAAGACCTAAGGAATTTAATGTTAATGTATGCAGTTTTTCCATTTACCTTTGAAATAATTTTTTTATCGATTGAGTTCGTGAGCTATCGTTCGCATCGCAATTAGGATCTTTAGTAGGTTTGACTAATATTACTTCATACTATATACACATTTTATTTTCAAACTTCATGAGAGTAACTTCCCTACTTGGCACTACGAAAAACTAATATTATTTCAGTATATGGAAATAATATAACCCACAGTGGATCAAAGTGAAATTTGTCAACTTGCCAACTTGCTGGACTTAAATGTACAAAAAAAAACTAAAAAAGTTGTGTTAGATTTAAAAGTGTAGGGTTCAATTATAACCATACATATGTACGTAATTGGTCATTACAACCCTTCAGTTATGACCTAGCTTCTCACACCACTAATGTTGTGTACTTTATTTTTATGAGTGGCGGGCAGAGCTGCTAGATTTTGTGTTTTAAGAATATCATATCGACCATTTATACCCTTATTTTAACGATTTTTAGAAATTAAAAATGTACATCATTTTTTTTTAAGTATTTTAAATCTGAATTGAGACATTTAAAATGGTTAAACTTTAAACAAATTTTTCTTGAAAATTATTTACAACTTTTATTTAATTTAAAAAAAATGTCAGAAATGAAAATGAGATGCTATCTTTTTATTTTCAACCTTGGCGAAATTTATTCGAAAAATATTAGTATTACCACATTCATCAGCTAATGTAGAGCCGAGTTAATCTAAATAAAACAAAAGTTAGAAATGTCTGCAAACATCATGTTTAGAAGCAATATTTGTACACATAAGTCTTAAGTTGTTAAAACTGCAACGGCTTCGACTTTAAAGTTGTACTTGGATTAAAAGAAAAAACTTTTTATTTATTTTTACTACAGATTTTTACGATTTCATTGAACCACTTTGACGATTTTTGACGATTTGATGCCTTAATCATCTGGCAGCTATAGTTGCGGGGCCTATAGTTTAAAGTCGGCTCCGAACAACAGTTTTTTTCGAAAAATTTTTCATGGCAATTTTTTATTTGCTCTCAGAGTTTTGGCTAGAAATCTTCTGAGATGAAGTCGCCAAAGAAATATTTTTGAATATTTCGTTTTATTGGAAATGTCTGACCTGGGATTTGAAGTGTGGCCTCACGTCTAATGAGCCAATACATTACTTACTAGACTTCGGCGTCTTCGGGTTCGATCATAATCATCTCTTTAAACGATGGAAATGGAAAAAAATATGGAAAAAATTTTAATTTTTCTCTATGGATTATTTAACGTATAAACGTTTAAGTGGACCGTTTTTATTGTGACATAAATTTCTTTCAATTCTTTAACAAAACGCCAAAAAAAATTTTATAACATTACATGTTATTGTTTATTTAAGATTTAAAAAAAAATGATCTAACCGATTTAAGCCTTATCTTTGGAATTTAATATCAACGTCTGAGTTTGTTTTTGCATTTAGGGCCTTACTTGCAGGAGAAACAATTTGTGAGATGGCTGTCGTTTAATAAAAACGTCACTAAGGAAACTGCATTTAATATTTTTATTACCAACTTTTTATTTTGCTTTTATAATCTGAATTTTTCATTTTTATAGTAAGACGGTGTTCAGATATGCACCTTTATTGCGTAAATCGCAATAAACGCCATTATTGAGCTCAATATTTGATATACAATTTCAATTATTATTGAGTAAAACTTCAAGTGCAGCACTGTCATATGTGTGTTGAGTAAGAATATTACAATTAACCGAACACTTTTTGTTGATATTTGACAACTCAAATGTCAACAACGACAAACACAAAAGAACAACAAAGTAACAAAACAAAATAAAAACAATGTTGAGAAACGGCTGGTTGTTTTGTTTACCAGTTTTAAAATGAATATTGAATAAGCAGCTGAACTGAGTATATTATTATGCACGAACACTTCAAATATTGTACTCAATAAACCGAATATTGACTCAATAAAACCGTTATCAACTATTTGGAGAAAGCTGAATTAAAATAAAGGAGCGAATTTCCATACGTGATTACTGATAAAACGGCCTGTGAATTCCGTAATTACTGACAATGAAAAGTGGATTACGTTGAAAAATAAAGTTTTGTTGCATCCACCATGTATCCCAGTTTTTGCAGTTTTAGGCCATCAATTGTTTCGATGTCTGTTAAATTCCGAAGAGGGCTGCAAAGCGCAACAGGAATATGAGGCTAATTCTATCATAAAGATTTTATCATTTTCAATGACTGCTCCTTAAATTGAAAAGCAGGTCCAATATGAACGGGAATTTCTATGTCTTGTGTATGACCTGTGGAGGAAATCAGTTTTTTGATCAACTTTCTTTGGATGGCACATAGTGAACCAACAAAACGGATGACAAATAAATATCATTTTCAAATAACAGCAAATATTTTATTGAATTTCTTCATATGACATGTTATTTATTTATTTTCACAACTTTTATGTCTATTGGGTTCACTTAAATAAATATGTATATGCGTGTACATAAACAATATGTTTGACAGCGGCTTGTTTTTAGAAAACTGAAAACGTGTTGAATATAGATAATGTGTAAACATTTCTTTCGCATTCATACGAATACACGTGTTAATTCACAGAATAATATGAAGCAATGTGATAAAGAAAATATGTTGAAGGCTGCTTAAAAGCACTCAAATGAATTTGGTTTAGCATTAGGGAATTGCGATATTTTTTTATTGTCTTGTGTATTCATATTTATGTCTTATAACAATTGTATTTTTTTTCTCTTCTTGATGTCAGCGTTCATAATGCCAATCATGTTTTTAATCATATTATGGGCTTTGTTGTGGAATATTTTTTTGGCACTTGTAAATATTTTCATTTTTATCTATGAAAGACGTGTATCTATCTACAATAGCCTTGTATTTGCTTCTTGAGTTTTTATTTGTTTGGAGGGCAAATGTTGGTTGGCTTGATGGATATAAAGTTAACTTAAAGAAATTTTTTTTAAAGCTTTAATAACGAATTGATTTGATAAATAATTCCACATAAAGTTCTTTCGAAATATGACAAAGGGAAGACATATTTCATTCCAATGATTAATGATATATATAACCGGCTCATCAACTTGATATTGGCTACTGGACGAGACTCCTCAGCATTAACATCTTGAAAAAATAACAATTTAAAAACAAATTATTTCTTTCGCTGATCTTCCAGAATAAACTTATGTCATGAAATAGTTTCTTATATTTGTCTCTCGAAATCGAAGTTAAGCTCCAAGTTCTGCCACTTGCGGATAAAATTAACGAAAACAATATAGGTGGCGTGAAAACCTTGGAGTGCGTTAGCCTTGAGTCAATTAACAAAATGTCAAGTTACCATGTTTGGGCAGTGGTTAAAGACTTATACCGTGTTCAGATATGTATCTTTATTGCGTAAATCGCAATAAACGCCATTATTGAGCTCAATATTTCATATAAAGTTACAATTAATAATTGAGCAATAAATACGCAAATTGTTATAATATTGAGTAAAACTTCAAATGCAGCACTGTCATAAGTGTATTTAGTGAGCATATTACAAATAACAGCTGTCAAATTAATATTGAAATCAAATTAATATTGGGAAACTACGGTTTCACAATAAGCACTACGTGGGCTAATCCATCTTTACTTATCTACCATAATTTTAAATAAAGTCTATGTTATTAAAATAATCTTAAAAATCAGAACACACGCTCTTTGTGTTAGTTTTTTAAATAAATAAATAATAATAATAATAGTTATATAGTCGCCGTAGTCTAGTCGGTAGTGTGTTGACTTATTAGACGTAAGGCCAAGGATCAAAGGTCAGACATCTCTAACAAAACGAAATATGAAGAAATATTTCTTCGGCGACTTCCTCTCAGTAGATTTCTGGCAAAAACTCCGAGAAAAATAAAATTGTCAAAAATCTGTCGTTCGGAGTCGACTTTAAATTGTAGGTCCCACCACTCCTGTATAAAATTAACACACACAACATAAGTGATGTGAGAAACTAGGTCGTAATCCTTACTGAAGGGTTGTAGTGACTAATTAAGTAAAAAATTAAGTAAGTAACAACTTCTTTGTTATCTTGGTCGTGTGCTTTGGATGGTTGTCCTGTTGAAATTTCCAGATGACTGGGAAATTCTCCTCAGCCCACGGCAACATCACATTATTAAGTATATCAACATACTTTTCCTTATCTAAAATTCCATAAATTTTGTGGATTGGATGAACACCATTCCATGAAAAACATGACCACACCATAATCGATCCTCCTCCATGCTTCACTACACGTGAAACATAGCGAGGATTAAAATCTTGTTTGATGGGCCTTCTACCAAATCTTCGACCGTCTGGATTAAGGCGATTTATCTTAATTTCGTCGCTCCAAAGCACATATTTCCATTGATTGGCTGTCCAATTCAAATGGGACTTAGCAAATTCAACCCCGACGTTTTCTCTGAATTTTGCTCAGAAATGGTCTCTTGTGTGTTGCTCTGCCATTTAGCCCGACTTCAACCAAACTACGTGAAATGGTGCTCTTGGATATGGAAAAATTAAATTTCACGCTGGATATCCGCAGACGATTTTTTTGGATTAGATTTGGAGATTGACCCAAAATGCGGTCTGTATAGTCTGATGCTTTCCGGAGCCTTTTCTGTCGTGGAACGTTCGATGTAGTGTCATATTTTTGAATATTCTGCACAGCGTTAAAAACCTCATATTTTTCTATGTCTTTCTAGTTTTACGCAATTCGAAAATATAGCTCCTTATTTCAGGAGTGCAGCTCTTACATTTTCCCATTAAAAAACTTAAACATATTAGGCTAATATATTTAAATATATTGAAGTAAAAAAAATATTTACCTACTTTTTTCTAAATATTGCCTTTCACAGCAAATTTTTAACAATAAATAATCGTTTGTCGTTTGAGTCGCACTTTTTTTAAACTATACTAAAAACGTGTTTACAAGTTTCCAAAAAAATAACGGTAGTTGAAATGTTTAATAAAGAAAGTAAAAGCATTTAAAGATAAAACAGAATAATAAACACAATACAAGTATTTGGAAGGCAACTTAACGGTAATTTTCCCAAAAATTATTTATATTACTGACTTTGCGCCAAAGTAAAAAAGCGTTTCCAATTAGTTGCCAATAGCTGTATATTGCTCGTCCTGAGAGGGATTCCCAACGTCGAGAATTTATCGAAAAGTTCGATGGTTGTACCACAATATACTCATACATTAGCCTTATAGACTGGGCTACTCCGATCGCTTCCGAAAAAATCCAGTTCCCCTAAGATTATCTTTAGTGCCGACATAGGTGTAGTCATCATTCAGATCTTTGCAACCGTCTTATCAGGTTAAAGGGATTCTATATTACAAAACCGAACAGACCTCTACTAACATAATATTATTTTTGATAACGTTACTGCTGGTAGATTTAAATAAAATATCAGTATATAACTAATTAGATAATGCTCCCGCTTTGTTATATCAATGTCGACAGTTAACACATGCAATACCGATATTGGAATGGTGTCTAAATCATCGGCATACACGAGCAATACATGATTGCATGGAGTAAATAGTGCATGTAATATTATTTGTAGTACCACTCACGATTTCCAGCAAAAAAAATGTTGAACAGATCGCGCGATGAACTGCATTCTCGTTATAGATTCTTAATAAAGAATTGGGGTCGTCCCGTTAAAGTCTGAAAGCCATTATTACAACTTGCCGTTAACCAAAGGGAGAATTTTAACGGGCAGATAAATTTTTTTCCTTATTATAAGTGGACAATAAGATAGAAGGGAGCGTTAAACTAAAGGGATCATCCTACCTTTAACTTCTAAAGTTCACTTTATGTTTGAACCTGCCATATTATATAATATTTTCATTATGGCAACTTCAAATTTTAACAAAATGAGCGTATACAACAAAAAAACAAAGCACGCGGTTGACACTGCGTTAAGAAAACTTGTTTAATTGATCAGTGTTATCGACATTGCCCCGGCATTGCCATACTTTTGAAAAAGTTAACTTTATTTTATCATTAGGTTATAATAACGAAAAAAGTTAAAGGTGACTTTAAAGTTCACTTTAGATTAAGTTACCTTTAACTAAACCTAACGTTAACGGCAAATTGTAATAATGGCCCTTAAACTTTTTAGCGCCAATTAAACCGTAAAGTTCTGGGTTTCGAGGAACCCAGATTCTAGTGCCCCATTATCACTGCTATGAGGTCTTTCAGGTGACATCGTAAGCAGTTCAATACCAATTGTGTGAAATCTGTCTGATATCTACAAATAAATTTATTACCCATCGCATCTTTACCAATGAATGGAGTGGATCTTTACAAATGAATGGAGTTTGCCTATCTTGTAAGAATTTATTTAAATTTTTTGTGATGACAAGCAAGTGCGTCGGGTTCTTTGTAACTTTCCCCGGGAGAAATTGGAATTCTGAAATTTTATCTTATTTTTCTTGAAGCTTCTATTTAAGACCAGATGATACTGAAAAACGTTGCCTTTTAATTATTTCGACGATAAATATTAGTTTTCTAACAAGTTTAGCTCGCTTAAAGTTTGTCATAACTTCTATGGTTTTGGTTCCATGTTTTTCAGCTTTCAACCATGTTGCCGGCCCCATATCCAAAAGTATCGTACATATAGCAACCTTAATAAGTGATACATATTCGATATTCTAACATTCGTTCGAGCAATATATTACAGTGAAGCCCAGTATAATGGGTATTTACTTAAAGTGTAAATGTTGTGTGAAATATAATACCGTTGAAATTTTCACTTCAGTTTCTCCGGGTGAAGTGCATCAGAAATGACTAATTTTCTGCACCTGCGATTTAACAGACCCCTAAAATAAATATTCTAATAAGGTAAAATTGTACGATCTCAGTTCGCATTTCCTCCGCATAAGATGAATATGCCCTCAAATTACTCGTTTAGTATATTAATTTTGAGCTGTGTGGCACGCCGTCCTGTTTAAAAAACATATCTTTGGTGTCCAGATTATTCAATTGAAGCCAAAAGAAGTTTAAGTCTCGCAGTGAACGATTCCTTTTTAAAGATAAAATTGGTTTTTTTAATTAGAATTATTAACCTCCATCCCACAGTTTCATATGTATTCGATCACGAAATAATATTCACATACTATAAACATGTTGCGTAAACGTCAGCTGTGAAGTAAATAATACAATGTTAGATACACATGATAATAAACATCTCGTTAAACATATATTGCAACATTGTTCTCCTACAGACATGGATATCTCTATTGTCGAAGAAATTAATTTAATTAAATTTGTATAATATTTTACTTATTGCCTTAAAAAAATCCAATTAAATGTATTTAAAATATTTATGATTAATTTATTTCAATTCAATGAATTACATATATTTTTGTTTTTTTTAATATTCGGCTGGTCAAGTAGTAATGTTGTCACTGAGTATAGTATATAGTATAGTAGAGGCTTGATTTGGTTGATCTATACCATGCAGACCACATAGAGGAAAAATAATAAATAAAAAAGGGAGTCTTTATAATACTACTTAGTAATGCTCCCGCAGACATACTTTAGTTCGATCCTTTATCAACAGATCTCAGATCTCATTAAACTACAGTGACATCTTTTATGTGTACATTACAGTCTTCGATTGACAGTGCTCGACATGTTTCGTCTCAAATTCAATAATTTTATTATTGTTCGAGATGATTTAAAAATAAGGTACGGTTATTAGCTGCTCCACCTCACATTCAGTTGAATTAGTGAGAACAAATGCCACAGCGAAATCAAATACAGCGGTACTCTCAGAACACGGTTTCATATAACACGGAGCTGAAATTGCGGTAGCCCTCCTATAACGCGGTACTCTCAGAACGCGGTTTCCATATAACGCGGTTAACACATAAGGCGGTGCTGAAATTGCTGCAGCCCTCCTATAACGCGGTCCTCTTACAGCACGGTTTCGGTCAACAACATCCCATAAGTTCCTTCCGCACAGCCTATGAATAACTCTAGTAACTAGATATTGTAAAAGGGTTTAATATCAGCTTTATTTTCGACGCAAAAGCACAGCCGAGATATACAAACAACATGTTTATATAAACATGCCAGCTTATCTCATAGCCGTCTACGACATCAGTTTCAGTCTTCTCAGAGCTCTTTCACAGTGCATACGTTTTGTTGGTGACCAAGTCTTTCCAAAAAATTGTCTGCAACTCATATCTGACAGTGAGGATGAATGTTCAAAAATAATGTAATTTTACAAAAGTCTTTCTTATTTTTGTTGGAAAACAGTCTTTTAGTTTAATTTTGTTTAACTTTTTTACCAATCTTTATATGAACTCTAATTCAATAAAAATAATTTATAATTTAGCTTGTCTTGGTCTCCATATAACGCGGTACGAATGATGGGATTTGTACTAATTCTGAGTTTCTTATAGCGCGGTTTCCACACAACGCGGTAGACGGATTCAATAAAACGCGCTACGATTAGGCTGGTTTGTATGGCTAAATCCGGGTTTCTTGTAGCGCGGTTTCCATACAACGCGGTACGCATTCACCGCGTTATAGGAGGGTTGACCGTACATATATGTTTAATCAAGAATTGCTGCGGTAACTGAATTACAATGAGGAATTTCTGTGGAAATCAAAATTTATTTGGTTAGTTTTAGATTGTTAACTCAAAATCAACAGCAGATGATGAAATAAATGAATGTTGAGTTTCGATAAAACATTAAAATTTAATTTGAATTTCAACATTTAGTCTCAAATAGCTGGCAGATTGACGAACTGAATAAATGTTAAATTTCGAATGTCCCTGTCAGTACTTCTACACAACAATAATAATTTTGTTCAACTTCATTGAGATGGTGAGTGTTTAAGCTTATATGGTCTGCATAGCCGACATCGTTTACACGTTTATGTAGATTCTAATGAATGTTGTTTGGCACCTTCACATAGAAGTATTCTTAATAAACTGGAACACAATGCGCATTTATATGTTTACATTTTTTTTTATAAATGTAATTATAATATGAAGTCACCGTAGTCTAATAGGTAGCGTGTTGGCTTACATGGCTTCGGTGCAAACTCCATCTCCAAAATAACAAAATATGAAAATATATTCTTCTGAGCAGATTTCTGGCAAAAGACGCTGAGAGTAAATAGATCTGCCTTAAACAAATTTCTCAAAAATCTGTTGTTAGAAATCGACTTTAAACTGTAGGTCCCGCCTCACATGTATACAATTATCATTATGTATGTTATTATAATACACTAGAGCCCCGACTTGCGTCTGTAATGGAAACCGCAGAATTGTGACGCAAATCGAATAAACTTATAACTTATATGCAAATGCATTGAAGTTTAATTTATTAGGACCAAGAATTCAAAATAAACCAAAAACTTAATATTACGGATAAAAATATTTTCCATTATTTTATTTAGTTCAGTAAAAGTTTTATTATAAAGAAATAACAAAACAATAAATTATCAAAAAAAAAAAAACTTAAGAAGAATCAATAAAATTCATTTTTAAAAAAAATTAATTTATAGAAGAAATCGTGCATTTTTTAGTTTATCCAAATCAATAACACTTATACCTATCCATTTGATTAGGTGGACCTACAGTTTTGTTAACAAAACTGTCTAAGGTTTGTTGAATTTTTAGAGAGATTTTTTTGCTGATATATTTCCTTGTAACTAATGGCTTGGTCAACGAATGCTGCTACGCCCGCGCTACGATTTTCGTCAGGATCGTTTTCAGAAAATATATCCAATTCATGGGAAATTCATTGCATAGCTTTGGAAATAGTGGCGATTGTTAACTTTTTTTCCTCTAATATATCACATATCATAACATCATCTTCTAAAGCATGCTGAATATTAATGGATAATAAATTTCATTATCAAGCTCCTCATCGTGAGAGAATAAAAGTTCATTAATGTCATGCTCCTTCATTCCTTCAAATTCGGCTTCTGTAGCTAAATTTAATCGAGACAAGTTGAAACTGCAACAACGCAAGCTGAGTTTTGTCAATTTTTAAAAAGCGACGCAATTCGAAACGATGCAAATCGGATCGACGCAAGTCGGGGCTCTAGTGTATTTTATTGATTTTTCCTGTCATATTCCTAATAATAACATAAAAGGCATTTTATTTGCTTTCAATTCGAAGTTCTTACGTACGAATTAAGCATTTAGTTAACTAAAGTTTTTCCCAATATCAATCTCTATTTCTTCAGATTTAAAAACTTCTTATTAAATTATTCTCTTTTTATAAATTTGAGGTTTAAAATTTTAAATTTTAAAATAAAATAAATTTAATTAAAATAACAGTGAACCAACCTACTTTAATTGTGTACATAGAAACGTGTTATAATTCACCGGAGAACAGTTTCTATGAAAATGATTAATGACATGCAACATAGTTAACATAAAAATATCCTTACGTGTTGAAAATATTAAAACAAAAAATATTATATAATATTGTACACATACATACGTATCTGGGACATAAAAAGAAAAGAAATTTGAACGTTATCAGATTATTATCGTTCCAACATTAAAATTTTTGCAACAGTAAAATCTTAAAATAGTTCCCACTTCGTAAATTAAAAATGATGCGCAATAACAGTATGGTCACTTTAATAAAAAATAAAAAAAAAAAATAATGGCCAGCAATGTATACAACATTTTTATTGATAGTTTTTTACTCATAACAAAAATAAACACACTTTACGGTAGACAATCTGTTGAAAGCTTAAAGCCAAAGGATATTTTGAATGCTTTTTTATGAGTTCACTTCATATGACTTGTCGTGTAGAAGATAATATTGATTTTTGATTTGATAAATATATCTTCATACTTATAAATTTGTATGTATTTTATATGGATTTTATTTCTTTATTTGTTTGTGGTTTACACTGGCCAACATCTCCACAAATGCATTGTCTACCAACACATAGGATAACATTTGAATTTTAACAGTTTTACTCCTAAAAAAATACAACTAAACTCCAAATTTTTTCTGTAATAAGATTAAATAAACAAATATTTATTTCATTACTAGAATAACCCTGTCTTCGTCGCTGTAAAAAACAAAAGCATAAATTTTAATTTTCTACATTGCATATCATTAATTTTAGAAGTTATTGGTTGCAAAAGCTAAACTACCAGAAACTGTTACTATTTAACAGTAGATCGAGCTTTGTATTAAAAATGATACATTTTAGTTTTGGAGATTACATAAATACATAACAGAATTTGTCATCACAACCTTTCAGTCAGGATTACGACCTAGTTTCTCACACCACTTATTTTGTGTGTGTTAATTTTATACATGAGTGGTGGGACCTACAGCTTAAAGTCGACTCCGAACGACAGATTTTTGAAAAACTTTTAATGGCAATTTTATTTAATCTCAGAGTTTTTACCAGAAATCTGCTGACATGAAGTCGCCGAAGAAATACTTTTTGTATTTTGTTTTGATGTCTGGCCTGGGGCTCAAACCCTGGCTTTACATCTAATAAGCCAACACACTACTTACTAGACTACGGCGACTTCAAATTTTGAGACTATATAACTTTAATTCAGAAAATGTTAGATGACTGAAATTTTTTAATTCGTTAGTATTGTTATCGTCATTATTTTAAAGCAAATAATCGGGCTTATGTACCATTTTTGATACATACGACTTTCCTAGGGATTCTTTGGTGTTGTGTATGTAATTTGTTAATTTTTCCGAGTTGTTGTGAAGTTTTGTCGTAAATAATACATTATTTATGGTATTCAGGAAGGAATTGAAAGGTAAATTTCGGATGAAAGTGAAAAGTTAACTTTTCTGTTCTTGATATTGATTGTAGCAGTCAGAGTCTAGTATGTAGCGTTTTAGCGTATTAGTCGTCAGACTAAGGTTCAAACCTCAGGTCAGACATTTCCAACTTATAACGAAAGGTTATAATGACCGATTATATATGTATGTATGAAAAATTCCTGCTGCTGAAGACTCTGAGGAAGAAGGACACAGAAGTTCGTCTTATGAACTGACGAAAGTCTTGGCAGCAATAAACATGACATTAGGATGTTTATCGCCAAAGATGGGACAGAGAACCGAATGCCTTTAGTAGTTTAGGAAGAGAAAATACTACCAATTTTCACGGAGATTGCTGGCAGCTGTTTCCTGAAATGTTGTAGAGTCTTTCCTACTGCTCTTCTCATATTTATTCTACGTGACAGACAAACATTGGAAAAAATAGTGTTTCGTCCTATATTTTATTTCATAGATATTGCAGATGATAATATTTCGGTCAACTACGTACATATGAGATAACAGACTCATTCGCTTTGATAATGTACTACTCGGAAATAATGAAAAATTTACACTAGTACGCAAATTCGAAAAATGAGCTGAAAGTCTTTCAGCCTTTAATAATTCCAGTAATTTTGTCGCGGTAGATTAGTAACTAATTGAATTTTATGGTCGTTATAAATTTCGTGGTCCACCGAAATCGAATTGCCAGTTTTAGATTCAAGTACATGCTACGTGCGTAGCAACTCCTTACGGCCTTACCAGAGAGGAATAAAAGAGAGAACATTGTTATTGACATAAACGATGTTCTATTGCAACGGGAAACTTTTTCACTTCACATGACATTCACAACAAATTTTTCTAACGAAATATAACAATCGTTTGTACAATCAGGCTTCAGCCATTGCTCAATTAAAAGCGTTACTGATGCGAGTGACAATAAGCTGCTCCATCTAAACAATTTGAAACTTATAAATCGCCGCAAAGCAAGGGTTCTAGGTGTCATATTATTACCATTTAGAAAAAAAAACCAAGCTGACATGAAGTGCTTGATTTATGGAAAAAAACCATGCTGCAATGTACACCCTGTCAAAAATGTTGGTGTAATTTTCATAAAACTGATAATAAAATGTAATAATATAAAATAGTTTTATTAAAATGAATTAAAATTAATAAAAATATTAGAATTTTTTAAAAAATCTATCAATATTTGCGAAAATTCTATGTTACTACAAGTATGTATCAAAAATGATACATAAGCTAGAATTATGAAGTTTTTTTAAAGCTCAATCTGCGATTAAGTTGAAATGGCATATTAGTGGGCATCATCTGGTTGCATGCTTATAAAATACCTTTGCTTTTGAATTTCCACTTTGTTCCAAAATTGTTGCCCTAATTACATAATTCATTAATTTTTTGACAGCAAATCTTGTCCATTAGAATTATTTTGATAGATTTATATTACGAAGAAGACGGTGTACGGCTGTAGCAAATATCTCGACGAGATAGCGGAACGATATGACAACCGGGGCACAGTGGTATTCCGGGTAACTGTAGAGCTGATGAACTTGGCAGGCGGGGCACGACCATCGAGCTCTCCGATGACTTCTCAAATCTGGGCATACTTATGAGGACCTACAAGCTCATAATTGATAATGCGATCGTGGATTCCATCAACGACAGGTGGGCGGCCTCGGACACGGGTAGAACGGCGCGTAAAATCTGACCAAGGCTGGATGAGGTGCGCACAATGAGTCTACTTAAACTCCAAAGAGGCGCGCTCAGTGTAGTTGTCAGTATCATTACGGAGCATTGCATTATGGGTACGCATACGAAGCGAATTGGTCTTGGACGCCTTGCTAACTACTTCTGCAGAAGCTGCAGAGATGAGGAAGAAGAGGAGGAGGTCCCTCATCTGCTGGGTACATGCCCGGCTCTTTGCCAAAGGAGATGGAAGTACTTGGGTACTTACTTCATGGATGATCTGGAGGAACTGTCAGGCAGCCTGAATCGCTTCATCAGGAGCTCCGAATGGTTTCGAGACTAGGGGATAGCGGATGACTGTTGTAGCATTTTTCTTGGATGGGTAGCCACCTCTACTTACCTACCTACCATATAACGAAGAATATAAGGAAGAAAAGATCAGATTTTGAATTCTAAATTATATCCTGACCACCTAGCTTATGTTGTGTGTGTTAATTTTGCACATGAGAGGTGAGGCTTACAATTCAAAGTATACTTCGAAAGACACATTTTTGAGAAAATTTTCATAGCAGTTATATATTTACTCTCAGAGTTTTTGCCAGAAATCTGCTGAAGAAATATTTTTTTTTTCGTTTTGTAGGGGATGCCTGACTTGGAGTTTGAATCGTGTCCTCACGTCTAATAAGTGGACTTTACCATTATAGTTCACTTAAATTAAACTGAACTAAAGTTCCTGATTTTAAATTTTTTAAATAATTACATTGATTTATTGAGTTACATATAAACTGCAATAAAACACGAAGCACCTAGGGTTTTGGGTCGTCTGGGTAGATAGTATTTAACACTTCATTCGAATAGAGTACAGAATAATTTTTTTTTTAAATTTTCAATTTGTTACTTCTGAAACACATTTCCTAACTGCAGCTACGAAATAAAGGAAACGTATTAAATGCATCTTTTTTCCTCATATTATGGACATTCGTTTTCACCAAAAGGTATTAAAATGCGTTCTGCTTGTGGGTGATTTCTAATGCAATTGCATTCTATTAGTCATTCTTATTTCATTCTCAACTGTTTCCTACACTTTAAAGCACTTAACAATGAAGAGTAGAAAATGTTCCAAGTCTGAGGGAAATGATTAATGAAAACTGCTTTGTACAGTGTACAGTTTGACAAAATTGGTTAGTGAGGTAATTGACAAATTATAGTGGTAATTTCTTTCATTCTTTCTTTCATGGTTGGTGCTCGAAATTCTGTGCTTGCAACTGTACTGTACCAAATCACATGAGGGTTTTCAAATTTATGCGGTTAAAAATTATATGTCGAATATATCTTAGAGTTAAAAGCAGGCTAAAGCATAGCTGCCAAATTTGACGATTTATCGTCATTTTGACGATTTTGAGCTCCAAAAATATCATATTGACGATTTGACGATTTATGACCCTTATTTTGACGATTTTTGGAAATTAAAAATTTACGTCATATTCTTTACTTTAGTACATTAAAAGCCACTTTAAGCTTTGCATTTACTTTGCAATTGTTACTAATCAAATTTTCCATCAACACATTCATCAGGTATTTGAATCCTTCTTTGTTGACTCTGTAATATTCCTGGAATCTGTAAAGGATACATGATTTAACGTCAAACATAAATATTTTAGTACGTATAATTCTTTATCTCAGGGAGTGATAGTGGATTCGATTCATGTCGAATAGATCTTCGCTGCAACCTTTCCATGGGTAGTTCTTCCTCTTCTAGCATCAAAAAACGAAGATATACGCTACTCGTTTTTTAATATTTTTATTTTTCTTCGAAAAATTGTTGAGAGGTAATTCACAAAAAAATTTTTGTTTATACAGCATTTATAACTAATTCACAATAAACTCATTTACTCCCAATATATTCGTAATACCGATTTTTTTGTTATGGGAAAAAAGTTTACTCCCCAACAACTTTTTCCCATAATATTCACGATAGGAACGATTTAATATAATAATTTCACTGCTTTAAAGTGTGACTTAACAGTGATAATTGTTGATTAACTATAACACGTATTTAAATTTGTTCAGTTCCTAGTGACTGTAATACTGTCACATATAAAGTTGTTCTGGCATTTTCTATGCTAGTGGTACCACATGTATGAAAACAAACATCAAATCGTTCTATTTAAAAAATAGCAGCAAAATATATTGTAATAAAAAGCAAACACTTCGCAAAAATATTCTTATCAAATTATTGCCATATGTGTGAAATTCTGGAATATTCAAAAATAGTTCACGTATTCATTGAAAAATGCATTTATGACCGTAAATATATCCAATAAGTTTCGAAAAACTTACAGTTTGGTTTGTATTTTGGGCTGGCGGCAACAACGGTCCATATTTCTATGAGAACGCGGTGAGCAGTATAAGCCAATGATTACAAAATTCTTTTGGTCTGAATTAGATGATCTGGCCACCAGCGGCAAATGGTTTCAACAGAACGACGCTACGTGTCACACAGCTCATGCCACGTTGTATATCATGCACAAGCGATTTGAAGCCATGTTAATCTCACGTGGCGGTGACCTTAGCTAACTTGAGGAGTCTTCTTGAGTTGCAGATGTATGCGAATAAACTACAAAACAAACTACAGCTGTTCTCAAACCTAACGTAACCCATGCCATCAAAAAAACTTGGCCTGATATCATGGAAAAGACGTTTTGAATGCGATCCACCCAGAAAAAATCTTTCATGGACTTCTAAACGATGTTATATTCCACATAATTGTTATTTCAAATGAATAAAAAATATCAGTGATATCCAACACACATTTTCCTTTATTTAAACTAAATAGGAAGCGTTTAGAAATGAGACTTTATAGCTTTGTGAATGAATATTCATCAGATTGGAAGATGGATAGTCACCGGCAGCATATTCACTTCTGACATGAGATCATTAGACCCGCTGGTCCATTTAAAAGTTTATATTTAAAAATGCAATAAAACGAAAACGGTTTGAAATTTTGCCAAATTAATTTTTTTGTTGTGAAGATGTTCAAGATACAGACTATGAAGATGCAGGTCATGATGTATTACCTACTAGAATCTAGCCTAGAATTACATACATAGAATCGAAAAATCATGTAACTTAATTCCAAATTTATGGGGTATACTTTCTTTTTAATTGTACATACATATTTGAACTATATTACTCATTCGCATCATATTACATGTACTTTAATAGTTACCCTGAAGAGTATGCAATAAAAAACTTCGATTTTGTCATGTATGAAACTAATTGAATCAAATATAACTCATATGCTACATATCGAGCCATAACCGCAAAAATATCTCAAGCGACATATTTTTCAAATATCGCTTTTTGTAATAAATAAATTCATTAGCATCATTTGCATCATCTATAAAAATTTCAGGGTCACACTCTGTACCGTTATGATTTTATAACAGAAAGAAGTTTAATTTTATAACTTAATTTGCACAAGAAATAAATAACAAAAACCTTCCCATGTAAAATTTCGTTTTTGTCGCTTGAGATATTTTTGCGGTTAAGGTTCGATAAGTTTCCTGCATTATGAATTTCACATATTAGATATGAGCATAATGTGAGTAAATACATATAATGGGTTATCTATCTAAAAGTTTAAATTTAAACATGTAATAAAACAAAAATACATAGTTTGAAATATTGAGAAATTTATTGTTTTGCTGTGAACTACAACTGCTCCGGTTGGAAATGGATTTTTATATGGCTGCCGCGGTTTTATGCCCTTATTTTGACGATTTTTAAAATTAAAAATTTACAGCATATTCTTTACTTTAGTACATTAAGCTTTGTATTTACTTTGCAATTGTTACTATTGGAAGCTTATGTTAGTAAAAACAAGGAGTAAATTATTATATTTTTAAGTTGCTTTCGAATACCTGTGATGATTTTTCTGTATTTTATTTCTTTTTAACACCTCAAAAGATGAAAAATTACAACTCCTAAATAACCTCGTAGTTGAGAATAAAAAATTTTAAAAATTCTAGTATAGCTTCTAATATTGCCATCGGAAGAACAAAGGCAAGCGCCGTTATTTTTTTTTTCGTACGACCAACACTCAGGGGATGGATGGCATTGAGTTTGGAACTATGTTATAAGAACAAAGAAAGGGAGAACAGTGTTTATGGACACTTGGCTTGCATATTTTTATACCATAAGTAACAGGATAGACCTCTGCAGGAATTGAGTTCCACATACCGATACAGTCCGACTAAAAACCGTATTTTTACTGTAATGCAGCGTGCGAGACACTGGTCAATCGACCACATATGGATGTGCTGGCCGAAAAAGACGAGCGTTATGTAGGAATATATGTTTTTCGGGAAAAAGTCCCCTTATTTCGTTCAAGCAAAACCATTTTATAGTAGCGACAGAACAGTGAATCACAAACCACATTGCAACGATGCTCCAATGATTCAATGGAGTTGGATACACTACCGTCATTAACGAGATACTATGGCCTCTCTTGTACACGGTCGAGAAACCGCAAAATACATGAGAGTTGTATTCCATTCTCTGTCGGTTATAAACGGTGTAAATAGTAAGAGCAGGTGATAAGAACTTAAGAAGGAACTGAAAAATGTGTCAGCATTACACTGAGTCATCAAATGCTTCTGACTCGCTAATATCTGCACCGCCCATAGATATAGATGATGTAATATTATTGCTGCGCTTATGTGTTAATAAACAACGTTTGGATAGCTTGTTTAAACCTTAAACAATTTTTTCTGTGAAAATGATCCCAATTTCTCCATTTTTGGAAAAAAAATATTAAATGAAGATGAGGTGACTAGCTTTTAATTTCCAATAAATTCTTTGTTAAATGTTTTATTTTTGAACTCAGATATGTATGTAGATACATTGACTTCATATCTTTTACTACAATGGAAATAATTTTGATGTTTAAATAATTTTAATTTATTTATTTAAATTTTATGACGACCTTTTTACGATTTTAATAAACGTCTTTGACGATTTTGACAATTTTTCTCAAATATTTGACGATTTGGTGCCTCATTTATCTGGCAGCCATGGTTGTAAGCAAAGAATAATAGCGAACAAGCAATTATTGTTGTATTCGTCAAGTTTAAATTGTGTCACACAAAAGTAGTGAGATCAAGAAGTATTTAATTTAAACTAAACACAAATTTATTTTTATTTTGTTCGCAATCAACGAACTCATATTTTAAACGTTTTTAAAAAGGTAAAAACGTAACAATACTAAAAATGAATTATTTTTGTGGTATTTAAGTACTTATACATACATATGTATGTAGGATTGGGACAGTTAAGGACAAGACGGACAACAACGATTAATAGACAGAAACGGAGAGACGGACGAACACTCATTTATCTGTGGGAGAGAATGAGCTGGAGTATATTGTGAACAACAGACAGACAGGGAAAAGCATTGAATTTTAGTTTTGTAGAATAGAGTGATAGTGACGTTCGAAGAGTGAAGTCGACAATATTTTTAGTTTTTGACACACATTAGTTTCATGTACATATATTTTTAGTTTTTTTTACCGCCTTTAAATAAAATGAATTTAATTTAACTTAATTTAATATACAGTGTTTTATTTAATAATAATAATAATAAAAGGAATCGACAAATTTCTACATGTATGTATATATCTTATATCTTAATTTCATTTGTATACTATTATATGCAATAGTTGGAGACTAGTCTTTTATACTCCTTCGATATAGTCTTTTGACATTTGACGCAAAATATTTTTGACATTTACTAAATTCCCTAAGGACACAACCGCTAATATATTTACTTGCAAGCCTATATTGCATCCAAGGCGATGTTAAGGATCAGCAATTTTTTTATGTTCGCCCTCCTCCCGAGGGCTAAAGTTAAAGTTGTGTTCTGAGAATAAATTATTTTTCAACAAAATATTGCCCTGGGCCATCTGCACAATTTTCTTGAACATAAAATAAAAAATAAAATATAAAATAAAATCATATTTGGGATTATAGGTACCTTGGTAGTCTAGTGGATAGTGTGCCAGAATATTAGCGTGAGGGTTGTGGGTTCGATTCCCACCAGAGCTGACCATATGCTCGTAATTATATATAATTTGTAATTTTATTGTAATAAATAAATAAATAGTTGACATTCTAGCGTATAGGGAAAATGCAGATATACCATTAAAAATTTGAGAGAATAGTTGTTGTAAAACCTGGTAGTTTATTAACACTTTAGTTCACTTACGTACACATTGTCATACTTATTGCGAATTTTAAAATAAAATTTCATAAAATAATTAAAATTTTTAAAACAAATAAAAATAGCCATACATCCCTTAAGACGTACAGTTTGAACATGTTTCAGAAATACAACCAAAATGTAAACAACGATGTTTACATTCATAGAAATTTCGAGAATGCGAAGTCGTGAACATTCGCCTTCAAGAACATTCATCAGACTACGAGTTCATATTTTAAACGTTTTTAATAGATCAAAACGTAACAATATCATTTGAGAATACTGACAATAAGACTTTTTCAGGGATCGTAACTATTGTAACTTTTATCGTAAAAGTAAGAAAATAATAAAAAAAAATCAACAAATAACTTTTATTTCTACTCGAAAAAATAAAAATCAAAAAATAACTGTTATTTTTTTCTAAAAAATAAAAATCATGTCTTTAAAAAGCATCACATTTTATAAAAAAAAATTGGTCCAAGACAAACAAAATGGTATACTTGGTTTTCCTCTCCTTGCGGTTGCTTTTTTTAATCAAATATTCAAAAATGACATTTATTTTCTGTCCCTGGAATTTCTTTCATAAAGACTGACAAAGCCACAGAATAGATTATAAAAGATATGCGTTTGACGACGTACCTTATCTATGTAGAATTCAGATACCATTCTAACAGCGATATTATCTATTACGTCAGACACAACACTTCGTTGGCAGCTCTAAACTATCCCGAGAGTTATATGAAATCTGTGAATTTCATTTAAATCGTTCTTGGCTAGACATTTATAGTATCTGGCAATATGTTTAGATTATTAAATTATGTCTGATTTCAATTTGACAAAGTCTGGAATTTTATTTGTAATTACCAAAGTGAACTTTTGTGATATTTTCTTGAGAAATAATTTTGACGATTTGCACGGAGAATATTGTCGAAGTTATTAGAAAATAATCTAGTTTTTTATTGTAACATTCGGAAGATTTATTAGAGTATATTGAGTTATTTTTTGATGATGGACCTCTGTTTAGTTTCATAATTTCAATTTCAAAATAACTTCGGCATAACTTCGCATTAGAATTCCAAAGTTGTTTAATTGTTGAAAAGAATGAAAATTCTTTTTCGATTTGCCAATTTCAATAGTTTTTATCTTAGTCATACATAATAGTAGGATGAAAGAAGAAAGAATTTAATTTGTGAAACTGAAAAAGAAACAAAATGTCAAATTTCATATAAAAGAAGTCATTAAAGTTTTAGAAAAAAGAAAAAAAAAAACTACAGAACAGAGAAATAAAATTAAATAAAACACATAAAACCATACTAAAATTAAAGTGGTTTCTTCTTCCCTTTTTATTACTCTCTATTCTCCTACATTTTAGAAAAAAATTTGCAGAAAAGAAAAGAAAACTTGAATAAAAGTGAATAACCGATGAAAAATATTTGTCTGTTGCTCCTTGTCATACTGATATGGTAACACTTAAAAAATACACTTTAACTTAATGAAAACTGCCTAAAGGACAAAATAATACACAGGCAGCTAAATTTATATGTTGGAAAATTCTTCGACTGAAAGAAATTTAACGAAAATTTATTTTCTTAAAATATTACCAATTTTCACGGAGATTGCTGGCAGCTGTTTCCTGAAATGTTGTAGAGTCTTTCTTACTGCTCTTCTCATATTTATTCTGCGTGACAGACAAACATTGGAAAAAATAGTGTTTCGTCCTATATTTTATTTCATAGATATTGCAGATGATAATATTTCGGTCAACTACGTACATATGAGATAACAGACTCATTCGCTTTGATAATGTGCTACTCGGAAATAATGAAAAATTTACACTAGTACGCAAATTCGAAAAATGAGCTGAAAGTCTTTCAGCCTTTAATAATTCCAGTAATTTTGTCGCGGTAGATTAGTAACTAATTGAATTTTATGGTCGTTATAAATTTCGTGGTCCACCGAAATCGAATTGCCAGTTTTAGATTCAAGTACATGCTACGTGCGTAGCAACTCCTTACAGCCTTACCAGAGAGGAATAAAAGAGAGAACATTGTTATTGACATAAACGATGTTCTATTGCAACGGGAAACTTTTTCACTTCACATGACATTCACAACAAATTTTTCTAACGAAATATAACAATCGTTTGTACAATCAGGCTTCAGCCATTGCTCAATTAAAAGCGTTACTGATGCGAGTGACAATAAGCTGCTCCATCTAAACAATTTGAAACTTATAAATCGCCGCAAAGCAAGGGTTCTAGGTGTCATATTATTACCATTTAGAAAAAAAAACCAAGCTGACATGAAGTGCTTGATTTATGGAAAAAAACCATGCTGCAATGTACACCCTATCAAAAATGTTGGTGTAATTTTTATAAAACTGATAATAAAATGTAATAATATAAAATAGTTTTATTAAAATGAATTAAAATTAATAAAAATATTAGAATTTTTTAAAAAATCTATCAATATTTGCGAAAATTCTATGTTACTACAAGTATGTATCAAAAATGATACATAAGCTAGAATTATGAAGTTTTTTTAAAGCTCAATCTGCGATTAAGTTGAAATGGCATATTAGTGGGCATCATCTGGTTGCATGCTTATAAAATACCTTTGCTTTTGAATTTCCACTTTGTTCCAAAATTGTTGCCCCAATTACATAATTCATTAATTTTTTGACAGCAAATCTTGTCCATTAGAATTATTTTGATAGATTTATATTACGAAGAAGTACGGCTGTAGCAAATATCTCGACGAGATAGCAGAACGATATGACAACCGGGGCACAGTGGTATTCCGGGTAACTGTAGAGCTGATGAACTTGGCAGGCGGGGCACGACCATCGAACTCTCCGATGACTTCTCGAATCTGGGCATACTTATGAGGACCTACAAGCTCATAATTGATAATGCGATCGTCGATTCCGTCAAAGACAGGTGGGCGGCTTCGGAGACGGGTAGAACGGCTCGTAAAATCTGATCAAGGCTGGATGAGGTGCGCACAATGAGTCTACTTAAACTCCAAAGAGGCGCGCTCAGTGTAGTTGTCAGTATCATTTCGGGGCATTGCATTATGGGTACGCATACGAGGCGAATTGGTCTTGGACACCTTGCTAACTACTTCTGCAGAAGCTGCAGAGATGAGGAAGAAGAGGAGACTGTCCCTCATCTGCTGGGTATATGCCCGGCTCTTTGCCCAAGGAGATGGAAGTACTTGGGTACTTACTACATGGATGATCTGGAGGAACTGTCAGGCAGCCTGAATCGCTTCATCAGGAGCTCCGAATGGTTTCGAGACTAGGGGATAGCGGATGACTGTTGTAGCATTTTTCTTGGATGGGTAGCCACCTCTACTTACCTACCTACCATATAACGAAGAATATAAGGAAGAAAAGATCAGATTTTGAATTCTAAATTATATCCTGACCACCTAGCTTATGTTGTGTGTGTTAATTTTGCACATGAGAGGTGAGGCTTACAATTCAAAGTATACTTCGAAAGACACATTTTTGAGAAAATTTTCATAGCAGTTATATATTTACTCTCAGAGTTTTTGCCAGAAATCTGCTGAAGAAATATTTTTTTTTCGTTTTGTAGGGGATGCCTGACTTGGAGTTTGAATCGTGTCCTCACGTCTAATAAGTGGACTTTACCATTATAGTTCACTTAAATTAAACTGAACTAAAGTTCCTGATTTTAAATTTTTTAAATAATTACATTGATTTATTGAGTTACATATAAACTGCAATAAAACACGAAGCACCTAGGGTTTTGGGTCGTCTGGGTAGATAGTATTTAACACTTCATTCGAATAGAGTACAGAATAATTTTTTTTTTAAATTTTCAATTTGTTACTTCAGAAACACATTTCCTAACTGCAGCTACGAAATAAAGGAAACGTATTAAATGCATCTTTTTTCCTCATATTAAGGACATTCGTTTTCACCAAAAGGTATTAAAATGCGTTCTGCTTGTGGGTGATTTCTAATGCAATTGCATTCTATTAGTCATTCTTATTTCATTCTCAACTGTTTCCTACACTTTAAAGCACTTAACAATGAAGAGGAGAAAATGTTCCAAGTCTGAGGGAAATGGTTAATAAAAACTGCTTTGTACAGTGTACAGTTTGACAAAATTGGTTAGTGAGGTAATTGGCAAATTATAGTGGTAATTTCTTTCATTCTTTCTTTCATGGTTGGTGCTCGAAATTCTGTGCTTGCAACTGTACTGTACCAAATCACATGAGGGTTTTCAAATTTATGCGGTTAAAAATTATATGTCGAATATATCTTAGAGTTAAAAGCAGGCTAAAGCATAGCTGCCAAATTTGACGATTTATCGTCATTTTGACGATTTTGAGCTCCAAAAATATCATATTGACGATTTGGCGATTTATGACCCTTATTTTGACGATTTTTGGAAATTAAAAATTTACGTCCTATTCTTTACTTTAGTACATTAAAAGCCACTTTAAGCTTTGCATTTACTTTGCAATTGTTACTAATCAAATTTTCCATCAACACATTCATCAGGTATTTGAATCCTTCTTTGTTGACTCTGTAATATTCCTGGAATCTGTAAAGGATACATGATTTAACGTCAAACATAAATATTTTAGTACGTATAATTCTTTATCTCAGGGAGTGATAGTGGATTCGATTCATGTCGAATAGATCTTCGCTGCAACCTTTCCATGGGTAGTTCTTCCTCTTCTAGCATCAAAAAACGAAGATATACGCTACTCGTTTTTTAATATTTTTATTTTTCTTCGAAAAATTGTTGAGAGGTAATTCACAAAAAAATTTTTGTTTATACAGCATTTATAACTAATTCACAATAAACTCATTTACTCCCAATATATTCGTAATACCGATTTTTTTGTTATGGGAAAAAAGTTTACTCCCCAACAACTTTTTCCCATAATATTCACGATAGGAACGATTTAATATAATAATTTCACTGCTTTAAAGTGTGACTTAACAGTGATAATTGTTGATTAACTATAACACGTATTTAAATTTGTTCAGTTCCTAGTGACTGTAATACTGTCACATATAAAGTTGTTCTGGCAGCAAATTTGTATGCTAGTGGTACCACATGTATGAAAACAACCATCAAATCGTTCTATTTAAAAAATAGCAGCAAAATATATTGTAATAAAAAGCAAACACTTCGCAAAAATATTCTTATCAAATTATTGCCATATGTGTGAAATTCTGGAATATTCAAAAATAGTTCACGTATTCATTGAAAAATGCATTTATGACCGTAAATAATATAATAATTTCACTGCTTTAAAGTGTGACTTAACAGTGATACTTGTTGATTAACTATAACACGTATTTAAATTTGTTCAGTTCCTAGTGACTGTAATACTGTCACATATAAAGTTGTTCTGGCAGCAAATTTCTATGCTAGTGGTACCACATGTATGAAAACAAACATCAAATCGTTCTATTTAAAAAATAGCAGCAAAATATATTGTAATAAAAAGCAAACACTTCGCAAAAATATTCTTATCAAATTATTGCCATATGTGTGAAATTCTGGAATATTCAAAAATAGTTCACGTATTCATTGAAAAATGCATTTATGACCGTAAATAATATAATAATTTCACTGCTTTAAAGTGTGACTTAACAGTGATAATTGTTGATTAACTATAACACGTATTTAAATTTGTTCAGTTCCTAGTGACTGTAATACTGTCACATATAAAGTTGTTCTGGCAGCAAATTTCTATGCTAGTGGTACCACATGTATGAAAACAAACATCAAATCGTTCTATTTAAAAAATAGCAGCAAAATATATTGTAATAAAAAGCAAACACTTCGCAAAAATATTCTTATCAAATTATTGCCATATGTGTGAAATTCTGGAATATTCAAAAATAGTTCACGTATTCATTGAAAAATGCATTTATGACCGTAAATATATCCAATAAGTTTCGAAAAACTTACAGTTTGGTTTGTATTTTGGGCTGGCGGCAACAACGGTCCATATTTCTATGAGAACGCGGTGAGCACTATAAGCCAATGATTACAAAATTCTTTTGGTCTGAATTAGATGATCTGGCCACCAGCGGCAAATGGTTTCAACAGAACGACGCTACGTGTCACACAGCTCATGCCACGTTGGATATCATGCACAAGCGATTTGAAGCCATGTTAATCTCACGTGGCGGTGACCTTAGCTAACTTGAGGAGTCTTCTTGAGTTGCAGATGTATGCGAATAAACTACAAAACAAACTACAGCTGTTCTCAAACCTAACGTCACCCATGCCATCAAAAAAACTTGGCCTGATATCATGGAAAAGACGTTTTGAATGCGATCCACCCAGAAAAAATCTTTCATGGACTTCTAAACGATGTTATATTCCACATAATTGTTATTTTAAATGAATAAAAAATATCAGTGATATCAAACACACATTTTCCTTTATTTAAACTAAATAGGAAGCGTTTAGAAATGAGACTTTATAGCTTTGTGAATGAATATTCATCAGATTGGAAGATGGATAGTCACCGGCAGCATATTCACTTCTGACATGAGATCATTAGACCCGCTGGTCCATTTAAAAGTTTATATTTAAAAATGCAATAAAACGAAAACGGTTTGAAATTTTGCCAAATTAATTTTTTTGTTGTGAAGATGTTCAAGATACAGACTATGAAGATGCAGGTCATGATGTATTACCTACTAGAATCTAGCCTAGAATTACATACAAAGAATCGAAAAATCATGTAACTTAATTTCAAATTTATGGGGTATACTTTCTTTTTAATTGTACATACATATTTGAACTATATTACTCATTCGCATTATATTACATGTACTTTAATAGTTACCCTGAAGAGTATGCAATAAAAAACTTCGATTTTGTCATGTATGAAACTAATTGAATTAAATATAACTCATACGCTACATATCGAGCCATAACCGCAAAAATATCTCAAGCGACATATTTTTCAAATATCGCTTTTTGTAATAAATAAATTCATTAGAATCATATGCATTATCTATAAAAATTTCAGGGTCACAATCTGTACCGTTATGATTTTATAACAGAGAGAAGTTTAATTTTCTAACTTAATTTGCACAAGAAATAAATAACAAAAACCTTCCCATGTAAAATTTCGTTTTTGTCGCTTGAGATATTTTTGCGGTTAAGGTTCGATATGTTTCCTGCATTATGAATTTCACATATTAGATATGAGCATAATGTGAGTAAATACATATAATGGGTTATCTATCTAAAAGTTTAAATTTAAACATGTAATAAAACAAAAATACATAGTTTGAAATATTGAGAAATTTATTGTTTTGCTGTGAACTACAACTGCTCCGGTTGGAAATGGATTTTTATATGGCTACCGCGGTTTTATGCCCTTATTTTGACGATTTTTAAAATTAAAAATTTACAGCATATTCTTTACTTTAGTACATTAAGCTTTGTATTTACTTTGCAATTGTTACTATTGGAAGCTTATGTTAGTAAAAACAAGGAGTAAATTATTATATTTTTAAGTTGCTTTCGAATACCTGTGATGATTTTTCTGTATTTTATTTCTTTTTAACACCTCAAAAGCTGAAAAATTACAACTCCTAAATAACCTCGTAGTTGAGAATAAAAAATTTTAAAAATTCTAGTATAGCTTCTAATATTGCCATCGGAAGAACAAAGGCAAGCGCCGTTATTTTTTTTTTCGTACGACCAACACTCAGGGGATGGATGGCATTGAGTTTGGAACTATGTTATAAGAACAAAGAAAGGGAGAACAGTGTTTATGGACACTTGTCTTGCATATTTTTATACCATAAGTAACAGGATAGACCTCTGCAGGAATTGAGTTCCACATACCGATACAGTCCGACTAAAAACCGTATTTTTACTGTAATGCAGCGTGCGAGACACTGGCCAATCGACCACATATGGATGTGCTGGCCGAAAAAGACGAGCGTTATGTAGGAATATATGTTGGATACACTACCGTCATTAACGAGATACTATGGCCTCTCTTGTACACGGTCGAGAAACCGCAAAATACATGAGAGTTGTATTCCATTCTCTGTCGGTTATAAACGGTGTAAATAGTAAGAGCAGGTGATAAGAACTTAAGAAGGAACTGAAAAATGTGTCAGCATTACACTGAGTCATCAAATGCTTCTGACTCGCTAATATCTGCACCGCCCATAGATATAGATGATGTAATATTATTGCTGCGCTTATGTGTTAATAAACAACGTTTGGATAGCTTGTTTAAACCTTAAACAATTTTTTCTGTGAAAATGATCCCAATTTCTCCATTTTTGGAAAAAAAATATTAAATGAAGATGAGGTGACTAGCTTTTAATTTCCAATAAATTCTTTGTTAAATGTTTTATTTTTGAACTCAGAGATGTATGTAGATACATTGACTTCATATCTTTTACTACAATGGAAATAATTTTGATGTTTAAATAATTTTAATTTATTTATTTAAATTTTATGACGACCTTTTTACGATTTTAATAAACGTCTTTGACGATTTTGACTATTTTTTCTCAAATATTTGACGATTTGGTGCCTCATTTATCTGGCAGCCATGGTTGTAAGCAAAGAATAATAGCGAACAAGCAATTATTGTTGTATTCGTCAAGTTGTAAATTGTGTCACACAAAAGTAGTGAGATCAAGAAGTATTTAATTTAAACTAATTACAAATTTATTTTTATTTTGTTCGCAATCAACGAACTCATATTTTAAACGCTTTTAAAAAGGTAAAAACGTAACAATACTAAAAATGAATTATTTTTGTGGTATTTAAGTACTTATACATACATATGTATGTATATATCTTATATCTTAATTTCATTTGTATACTATTATATGCAATAGTTGGAGACTAGTCTTTTATACTCCTTAGATATAGTCTTTTGACATTTGACGCAAAATATTTTTGACATTTACTAAATTCCCTAAGGACACAACCGCTAATATATTTACTTGCAAGCCTATATTGCATCCAAGGCGATGTTAAGGATCAGCAATTTTTTTATGTTCGCCCTCCTCCCGAGGGCTAAAGTTAAAGTTGTGTTCTGAGAATAAATTATTTTTCAACAAAATATTGCCCTGGGCCATCTGCACAATTTTCTTGAACATAAAATAAAAAATAAAATATAAAATAAAATCATATTTGGGATTATAGGTACCTTGGTAGTCTAGTGGATAGTGTGCCAGAATATTAGCGTGAGGGTTGTGGGTTCGATTCCCACCAGAGGCTACATCGAGCTGACCATATGCTCGTAATTATATATAATTTGTAATTGTATTGTAATAAATAAATAAATAGTTGACATTCTAGCGTATAGGGAAAATGCAGATATACCATTATAAATTTGAGAGAATAGTTGCTGTAAAACCTGGTACTTTATTAACACTTTAGTTCACTTACGTACACATTGTCATACTTATTGCGAATTTTAAAATAAAATTTCATAAAATAATTAAAATTTTTAAAACAAATAAAAATAGCCATACATCCCTTAAGACGTACAGTTTGAACATGTTTCAGAAATACAACCAAAATGTAAACAACGATGTTTACATTCATAGAAATTTCGAGAATGCGAAGTCGTGAACATTCGCCTTCAAGAACATTCATCAGACTACGAGTTCATATTTTAAACGTTTTTAATAGATCAAAACGTAACAATATCATTTGAGAATACTGACAATAAGACTTTTTCAGGGATCGTAACTGTTGTAACTTTTATCGTAAAAGTAAGAAAATAATAAAAAAAAATCAACAAATAACTTTTATTTCTACTCGAAAAAATAAAAATCAAAAAATAACTGTTATTTTTTTCTAAAAAATAAAAATCATGTCTTTAAAAAGCATCACATTTTATAAAAAAAAATTGGTCCAAGACAAACAAAATGGTATACTTGGTTTTCCTCTCCTTGCGGTTGCTTTTTTTAATCAAATATTCAAAAATGACATTTATTTTCTGTCCCTGGAATTTCTTTCATAAAGACTGACAAAGCCACAGAATAGATTATAAAAGATATGCGTTTGACGACGTACCTTATCTATGTAGAATTCAGATACCATTCTAACAGCGATATTATCTATTACGTCAGACACAACACTTCGTTGGCAGCTCTAAACTATCCCGAGAGTTATATGAAATCTGTGAATTTCATTTAAATCGTTCTTGGCTAGACATTTATAGTATCTGGCAATATGTTTAGATTATTAAATTATGTCTGATTTCAATTTGACAAAGTCTGGAATTTTATTTGTAATTACCAAAGTGAACTTTTGTGATATTTTCTTGAGAAATAATTTTGACGATTTGCACGGAGAATATTGTCGAAGTTATTAGAAAATAATCTAGTTTTTTATTGTAACATTCGGAAGATTTATTAGAGTATATTGAGTTATTTTTTGATGATGGACCTCTGTTTAGTTTCATAATTTCAATTTCAAAATAACTTCGGAATAACTTCGCATTAGAATTCCAAAGTTGTTTAATTGTTGAAAAGAATGAAAATTCTTTTTCGATTTGCCAATTTCAATAGTTTTTATCTTAGTCATACATAATAGTAGGATGAAAGAAGAAAGAATTTAATTTGTGAAACTGAAAAAGAAACAAAATGTCAAATTTCATATAAAAGAAGTCATTAAAGTTTTAGAAAAAAGAAAAAAAAAAAACTACAGAACAGAGAAATAAAATTAAATAAAACACATAAAACCATACTAAAATTAAAGTGGTTTCTTCTTCCCTTTTTATTACTCTCTATTCTCCTACATTTTAGAAAAAAATTTGCAGAAAAGAAAAGAAAACTTGAATAAAAGTGAATAACCGATGAAAAATATTTGTCTGTTGCTCCTTGTCATACTGATATGGTAACACTTAAAAAATACACTTTAACTTAATGAAAACTGCCTAAAGGACAAAATAATACACAGGCAGCTAAATTTATATGTTGGAAAATTCTTCGACTGAAAGAAATTTAACGAAAATTTATTTTCTTAAAATATTACCAATTTTCACGGAGATTGCTGGCAGCTGTTTCCTGAAATGTTGTAGAGTCTTTCTTACTGCTCTTCTCATATTTATTCTGCGTGACAGACAAACATTGGAAAAAATAGTGTTTCGTCCTATATTTTATTTCATAGATATTGCAGATGATAATATTTCGGTCAACTACGTACATATGAGATAACAGACTCATTCGCTTTGATAATGTGCTACTCGGAAATAATGAAAAATTTACACTAGTACGCAAATTCGAAAAATGAGCTGAAAGTCTTTCAGCCTTTAATAATTCCAGTAATTTTGTCGCGGTAGATTAGTAACTAATTGAATTTTATGGTCGTTATAAATTTCGTGGTCCACCGAAATCGAATTGCCAGTTTTAGATTCAAGTACATGCTACGTGCGTAGCAACTCCTTACAGCCTTACCAGAGAGGAATAAAAGAGAGAACATTGTTATTGACATAAACGATGTTCTATTGCAACGGGAAACTTTTTCACTTCACATGACATTCACAACAAATTTTTCTAACGAAATATAACAATCGTTTGTACAATCAGGCTTCAGCCATTGCTCAATTAAAAGCGTTACTGATGCGAGTGACAATAAGCTGCTCCATCTAAACAATTTGAAACTTATAAATCGCCGCAAAGCAAGGGTTCTAGGTGTCATATTATTACCATTTAGAAAAAAAACCAAGCTGACATGAAGTGCTTGATTTATGGAAAAAAACCATGCTGCAATGTACACCCTGTCAAAAATGTTGGTGTAATTTTCATAAAACTGATAATAAAATGTAATAATATAAAATAGTTTTATTAAAATGAATTAAAATTAATAAAAATATTAGAATTTTTTAAAAAATCTATCAATATTTGCGAAAATTCTATGTTACTACAAGTATGTATCAAAAATGATACATAAGCTAGAATTATGAAGTTTTTTTAAAGCTCAATCTGCGATTAAGTTGAAATGGCATATTAGTGGGCATCATCTGGTTGCATGTTTATAAAATACCTTTGCTTTTGAATTTCCACTTTGTTCCAAAATTGTTGCCCCAATTACATAATTCATTAATTTTTTGACAGCAAATCTTGTCCATTAGAATTATTTTGATAGATTTATATTACGAAGAAGTACGGCTGTAGCAAATATCTCGACGAGATAGCAGAACGATATGACAACCGGGGAACAGTGGTATTCCGGGTAACTGTAGAGCTGATGAACTTGGCAGGCGGGGCACGACCATCGAACTCTCCGATGACTTCTCTAATCTGGGCATACTTATGAGGACCTACAAGCTCATAATTGATAATGCGATCGTGGATTCCGTCAACGACAGGTGGGCGGCCTCGGACACGGGTAGAACGGCGCGTAAAATCTGACCAAGGCTGGATGAGGTGCGCACAATGAGTCTACTTAAACTCCAAAGAGGCGCGCTCAGTGTAGTTGTCAGTATCATTACGGAGCATTGCATTATGGGTACGCATACGAAGCGAATTGGTCTTGGACGCCTTGCTAACTACTTCTGCAGAAGCTGCAGAGATGAGGAAGAAGAGGAGGAGGTCCCTCATCTGCTGGGTACATGCCCGGCTCTTTGCCAAAGGAGATGGAAGTACTTGGGTACTTACTTCATGGATGATCTGGAGGAACTGTCAGGCAGCCTGAATCGCTTCATCAGGAGCTCCGAATGGTTTCGAGACCAGGGGATAGCGGATGACTGTTGTAGCATTTTTCTTGGATGGGTAGCCACCTCTACTTACCTACCTACCATATAACGAAGAATATAAGGAAGAAAAGATCAGATTTTGAATTCTAAATTATATCCTGACCACCTAGCTTATGTTGTGTGTGTTAATTTTGCACATGAGAGGTGAGGCTTACAATTCAAAGTATACTTCGAAAGACACATTTTTGAGAAAATTTTCATAGCAGTTATATATTTACTCTCAGAGTTTTTGCCAGAAATCTGCTGAAGAAATATTTTTTTTTCGTTTTGTAGGGGATGCCTGACTTGGAGTTTGAATCGTGTCCTCACGTCTAATAAGTGGACTTTACCATTATAGTTCACTTAAATTAAACTGAACTAAAGTTCCTGATTTTAAATTTTTTAAATAATTACATTGATTTATTGAGTTACATATAAACTGCAATAAAACACGAAGCACCTAGGGTTTTGGGTCGTCTGGGTAGATAGTATTTAACACTTCATTCGAATAGAGTACAGAATAATTTTTTTTTTTAATTTTCAATTTGTTACTTCAGAAACACATTTCCTAACTGCAGCTACGAAATAAAGGAAACGTATTAAATGCATCTTTTTTCCTCATATTAAGGACATTCGTTTTCACCAAAAGGTATTAAAATGCGTTCTGCTTGTGGGTGATTTCTAATGCAATTGCATTCTATTAGTCATTCTTATTTCATTCTCAACTGTTTCCTACACTTTAAAGCACTTAACAATGAAGAGTAGAAAATGTTCCAAGTCTGAGGGAAATGATTAATGAAAACTGCTTTGTACAGTGTACAGTTTGACAAAATTGGTTAGTGAGGTAATTGACAAATTATAGTGGTAATTTCTTTCATTCTTTCTTTCATGGTTGGTGCTCGAAATTCTGTGCTTGCAACTGTACTGTACCAAATCACATGAGGGTTTTCAAATTTATGCGGTTAAAAATTATATGTCGAATATATCTTAGAGTTAAAAGCAGGCTAAAGCATAGCTGCCAAATTTGACGATTTATCGTCATTTTGACGATTTTGAGCTCCAAAAATATCATATTGACGATTTGACGATTTATGACCCTTATTTTGACGATTTTTGGAAATTAAAAATTTACGTCATATTCTTTACTTTAGTACATTAAAAGCCACTTTAAGCTTTGCATTTACTTTGCAATTGTTACTAATCAAATTTTCCATCAACACATTCATCAGGTATTTGAATCCTTCTTTGTTGACTCTGTAATATTCCTGGAATCTGTAAAGGATACATGATTTAACGTCAAACATAAATATTTTAGTACGTATAATTCTTTATCTCAGGGAGTGATAGTGGATTCGATTCATGTCGAATAGATCTTCGCTGCAACCTTTCCATGGGCATCAAAAAACTAGCATCAAAAAACGAAGATATACGCTACTCGTTTTTTAATATTTTTATTTTTCTTCGAAAAATTGTTGAGAAAAAAAAATTTTTGTTTATACAGCATTTATAACTAATTCACAATAAACTCATTTACTCCCAATATATTCGTAATACCGATTTTTTTGTTATGGGAAAAAAGTTTACTCCCCAACAACTTTTTCCCATAATATTCACGATAGGAACGATTTAATATAATAATTTCACTGCTTTAAAGTGTGACTTAACAGTGATAATTGTTGATTAACTATAACACGTATTTAAATTTTTTCAGTTCCTAGTGACTGTAATACTGTCACATATAAAGTTGTTCTGGCAGCAAATTTGTATGCTAGTGGTACCACATGTATGAAAACAACCATCAAATCGTTCTATTTAAAAAATAGCAGCAAAATATATTGTAATAAAAAGCAAACACTTCGCAAAAATATTCTTATCAAATTATTGCCATATGTGTGAAATTCTGGAATATTCAAAAATAGTTCACGTATTCATTGAAAAATGCATTTATGACCGTAAATAATATAATAATTTCACTGCTTTAAAGTGTGACTTAACAGTGATAATTGTTGATTAACTATAACACGTATTTAAATTTGTTCAGTTCCTAGTGACTGTAATACTGTCACATATAAAGTTGTTCTGGCAGCAAATTTCTATGCTAGTGGTACCACATGTATGAAAACAAACACCAAATCGTTCTATTTAAAAAATAGCAGCAAAATATATTGTAATAAAAAGCAAACACTTCGCAAAAATATTCTTATCAAATTATTGCCATATGTGTGAAATTCTGGAATATTCAAAAATAGTTCACGTATTCATTGAAAAATGCATTTATGACCGTAAATATATCCAATAAGTTTCGAAAAACTTACAGTTTGGTTTGTATTTTGGGCTGGCGGCAACAACGGTCCATATTTCTATGAGAACGCGGTGAGCACTATAAGCCAATGATTACAAAATTCTTTTGGTCTGAATTAGATGATCTGGCCACCAGCGGCAAATGGTTTCAACAGAACGACGCTACGTGTCACACAGCTCATGCCACGTTGGATATCATGCACAAGCGATTTGAAGCCATGTTAATCTCACGTGGCGGTGACCTTAGCTAACTTGAGGAGTCTTCTTGAGTTGCAGATGTATGCGAATAAACTACAAAACAAACTACAGCTGTTCTCAAACCTAACGTAACCCATGCCATCAAAAAAACTTGGCCTGATATCATGGAAAAGACGTTTTGAATGCGATCCACGCAGAAAAAATATCAGTGATATCCAACACACATTTTCTTTTATTTAAACTAAATAGGAAGCGTTTAGAAATGAGACTTTATAGCTTTGTCAATGAATATTCATCAGATTGGAAGATGGATAGTCACCGGCAGCATATTCACTTCTGACATGAGATCATTAGACCCGCTGGTCCATTTAAAAGTTTATATTTAAAAATGCAATAAAACGAAAACGGTTTGAAATTTTGCCAAATTAATTTTTTTGTTGTGAAGATGTTCAAGATACAGACTATGAAGATGCAGGTCATGATGTATTACCTACTAGAATCTAGCCTAGAATTACATACATAGAATCGAAAAATCATGTAACTTAATTCCAAATTTATGGGGTATACTTTCTTTTTAATTGTACATACATATTTGAACTATATTACTCATTCGCATCATATTACATGTACTTTAATAGTTACCCTGAAGAGTATGCAATAAAAAACTTCGATTTTGTCATGTATGAAACTAATTGAATTAAATATAACTCATACGCTACATATCGAGCCATAACCGCAAAAATATCTCAAGCGACATATTTTTCAAATATCGCTTTTTGTAATAAATAAATTCATTAGCATCATTTGCATTATCTATAAAAATTTCAGGGTCACAATCTGTACCGTTATGATTTTATAACAGAGAGAAGTTTAATTTTCTAACTTAATTTGCACAAGAAATAAATAACAAAAACCTTCCCATGTAAAATTTCGTTTTTGTCGCTTGAGATATTTTTGCGGTTAAGGTTCGATATGTTTCCTGCATTATGAATTTCACATATTAGATATGAGCATAATGTGAGTAAATACATATAATGGGTTATCTATCTAAAAGTTTAAATTTAAACATGTAATAAAACAAAAATACATAGTTTGAAATATTGAGAAATTTATTGTTTTGCTGTGAACTACAACTGCTCCGGTTGGAAATGGATTTTTATATGGCTGCCGCGGTTTTATGCCCTTATTTTGACGATTTTTAAAATTAAAAATTTACAGCATATTCTTTACTTTAGTACATTAAGCTTTGTATTTACTTTGCAATTGTTACTATTGGAAGCTTATGTTAGTAAAAACAAGGAGTAAATTATTATATTTTTAAGTTGCTTTCGAATACCTGTGATGATTTTTCTGTATTTTATTTCTTTTTAACACCTCAAAAGCTGAAAAATTACAACTCCTAAATAACCTCGTAGTTGAGAATAAAAAATTTTAAAAATTCTAGTATAGCTTCTAATATTGCCATCGGAAGAACAAAGGCAAGCGCCGTTATTTTTTTTTTCGTACGACCAACACTCAGGGGATGGATGGCATTGAGTTTGGAACTATGTTATAAGAACAAAGAAAGGGAGAACAGTGTTTATGGACACTTGTCTTGCATATTTTTATACCATAAGTAACAGGATAGACCTCTGCAGGAATTGAGTTCCACATACCGATACAGTCCGACTAAAAACCGTATTTTTACTGTAATGCAGCGTGCGAGACACTGGCCAATCGACCACATATGGATGTGCTGGCCGAAAAAGACGAGCGTTATGTAGGAATATATGTTTTTCGGGAAAAAGTCCCCTTATTTCGTTCAAGCAAAACCATTTTATAGTAGCGACAGAACAGTGAATCACAAACCACATTGCAACGATGCTCCAATGATTCAATGGAGTTGGATACACTACCGTCATTAACGAGATACTATGGCCTCTCTTGTACACGGTCGAGAAACCGCAAAATACATGAGAGTTGTATTCCATTCTCTGTCGGTTATAAACGGTGTAAATAGTAAGAGCAGGTGATAAGAACTTAAGAAGGAACTGAAAAATGTGTCAGCATTACACTGAGTCATCAAATGCTTCTGACTCGCTAATATCTGCACCGCCCATAGATATAGATGATGTAATATTATTGCTGCGCTTATGTGTTAATAAACAACGTTTGGATAGCTTGTTTAAACCTTAAACAATTTTTTCTGTGAAAATGATCCCAATTTCTCCATTTTTGGAAAAAAAAATATTAAATGAAGATGAGGTGACTAGCTTTTAATTTCCAATAAATTCTTTGTTAAATGTTTTATTTTTGAACTCAGATATGTATGTAGATACATTGACTTCATATCTTTTACTACAATGGAAATAATTTTGATGTTTAAATAATTTTAATTTATTTATTTAAATTTTATGACGACCTTTTTACGATTTTAATAAACGTCTTTGACGATTTTGACTATTTTTTCTCAAATATTTAACGATTTGGTGCCTCATTTATCTGGCAGCCATGGTTGTAAGCAAAGAATAATAGCGAACAAGCAATTATTGTTGTATTCGTCAAGTTGTAAATTGTGTCACACAAAAGTAGTGAGATCAAGAAGTATTTAATTTAAACTAAACACAAATTTATTTTTATTTTGTTCGCAATCAACGAACTCATATTTTAAACGTTTTTAAAAAGGTAAAAACGTAACAATACTAAACATGAATTATTTTTGTGGTATTTAAGTACTTATACATACATATGTATGTATATATCTTATATCTTAATTTCATTTGTATACTATTATATGCAATAGTTGGAGACTAGTCTTTTATACTCCTTAGGTATAGTCTTTTGACATTTGACGCAAAATATTTTTGACATTTACTAAATTCCCTAAGGACACAACCGCTAATATATTTACTTGCAAGCCTATATTGCATCCAAGGCGATGTTAAGGATCAGCAATTTTTTTATGTTCGCCCTCCTCCCGAGGGCTAAAGTTAAAGTTGTGTTCTGAGAATAAATTATTTTTCAACAAAATATTGCCCTGGGCCATCTGCACAATTTTCTTGAACATAAAATAAAAAATAAAATATAAAATAAAATCATATTTGGGATTATAGGTACCTTGGTAGTCTAGTGGATAGTGTGCCAGAATATTAGCGTGAGGGTTGTGGGTTCGATTCCCACCAGAGCTGACCATATGCTCGTAATTATATATAATTTGTAATTGTATTGTAATAAATAAATAAATAGTTGACATTCTAGCGTATAGGGAAAATGCAGATATACCATTAAAAATTTGAGAGAATAGTTGTTGTAAAACCTGGTAGTTTATTAACACTTTAGTTCACTTACGTACACATTGTCATACTTATTGCGAATTTTAAAATAAAATTTCATAAAATAATTAAAATTTTTAAAACAAATAAATATAGCCATACATCCCTTAAGACGTACAGTTTGAACATGTTTCAGAAATACAACCAAAATGTAAACAACGATGTTTACATTCATAGAAATTTCGAGAATGCGAAGTCGTGAACATTCGCCTTCAAGAACATTCATCAGACTACGAGTTCATATTTTAAACGTTTTTAATAGATCAAAACGTAACAATATCATTTGAGAATACTGACAATAAGAATTATTCAGGGATCGTAACTGTTGTAACTTTTATCGTAAAAGTAAGAAAATAATAAAAAAAAATCAACAAATAACTTTTATTTCTACTCGAAAAAATAAAAATCAAAAAATAACTGTTATTTTTTTCTAAAAAATAAAAATCATGTCTTTAAAAAGCATCACATTTTATAAAAAAAATTGGTCCAAGACAAACAAAATGGTATACTTGGTTTTCCTCTCCTTGCGGTTGCTTTTTTTAATCAAATATTCAAAAATGACATTTATTTTCTGTCCCTGGAATTTCTTTCATAAAGACTGACAAAGCCACAGAATAGATTATAAAAGATATGCGTTTGACGACGTACCTTATCTATGTAGAATTCAGATACCATTCTAACAGCGATATTATCTATTACGTCAGACACAACACTTCGTTGGCAGCTCTAAACTATCCCGAGAGTTATATGAAATCTGTGAATTTCATTTAAATCGTTCTTGGCTAGACATTTATAGTATCTGGCAATATGTTTAGATTATTAAATTATGTCTGATTTCAATTTGACAAAGTCTGGAATTTTATTTGTAATTACCAAAGTGAACTTTTGTGATATTTTCTTGAGAAATAATTTTGACGATTTGCACGGAGAATATTGTCGAAGTTATTAGAAAATAATCTAGTTTTTTATTGTAACATTCGGAAGATTTATTAGAGTATATTGAGTTATTTTTTGATGATGGACCTCTGTTTAGTTTCATAATTTCAATTTCAAAATAACTTCGGAATAACTTCGCATTAGAATTCCAAAGTTGTTTAATTGTTGAAAAGAATGAAAATTCTTTTTCGATTTGCCAATTTCAATAGTTTTTATCTTAGTCATACATAATAGTAGAATGAAAGAAGAAAGAATTTAATTTGTGAAACTGAAAAAGAAACAAAATGTCAAATTTCATATAAAAGAAGTCATTAAAGTTTTAGAAAAAAGAAAAAAAAAACTACAGAACAGAGAAATAAAATTAAATAAAACACATAAAACCATACTAAAATTAAAGTGGTTTCTTCTTCCCTTTTTATTACTCTCTATTCTCCTACATTTTATAAAAAATTTTGCAGAAAAGAAAAGAAAACTTGAATAAAAGTGAATAACCAATGAAAAATATTTGTCTGTTGCTCCTTGTCATACTGATATGGTGACACTTAAAAAATACACTTTAACTTAATGAAAACTGCCTAAAGGACAAAATAATACACAGGCAGCTAAATTTATATGTTGGAAAATTCTTCGACTGAAAGAAATTTAACGAAAATTTATTTTCTTCCCCATACTTGAAGTTGAAACAAAAACTGAAAACTTTTCCTTTCATAAGCGCTTAAAGTTCTCAATATCGTTCATTTTAATTCTACTGTACGATATACGCAATGGTGTGATTGTATAATACGTGGGCAATTTAGAAATTTTGTAGAACTCTATCAGAGCACATTATTGTAGTTTCAAGTCAGTGGAAAAAAATGTTTGTTAATCATTTATGCAAAATTCAATCATAACTCATAAAAGACGGCTTTCGTACTCATAAATTCAGAATCATCATAGAACAATCTTTGTAGGCAACGTTTCTGGACTTCAGGGAGGCTTTTAAAGCTCAGAGTCATTTGGCCATACGGAAACTGTGTACTTTAACGGGTATATACATATAATCATTAAATCTCCAGCGAAAAGTAAACGTGATCGTTCCCTATTACGGAAGATTACCTTGTATGCCCTAATGAAGGCAATAAAACAAATGTATTCTTTCTACGATTGCCTCCATAGCAGCCTCCTCTTGTATAGCCTCGTCCAGTGATGTTACACCAGAAAATCCTTTTACCCAATATTGTAATTAAATTCTTAGACTCTGTGATGCATTGACCATTACAAAATAGTCACACTACTACTGTTTTGTTTATTAATTATATTCATGAGTTGCGAAAATACAGGTGAGAGTAAGACACCGAAAAAAATACGTTTTCAGGTTTGGGCTTTAAGGTCTTAAGTTGTCTTTTAGCAATCCATCAACACACTACCAATTAAACTACGCCGATCTCTTACGATCTCTTATTTCTTTAGTACACCATACCGTAGCATTATCGGCCTCACCATTTGATTTCGGATACCAAGTGACCCCAGGAAACTCCATTATTATTGATATGAGCTCAGAGTCTCAAGTAGGATTCCTATTCGGTATGATCCACCAATATTTGACTTCTCAGGAAGAAACTCAATACCTTCTGTTCTCCAAATGGGTATCTGCGATACTCTACACCAAGTCAATGGTACAATAATTGTTTTCGTACTATTCATTAACACGGCTGCGCCATTTCCGTATTCTGTATATTGCGTTCAGCAACATTTCACCAACCGATGTCAGACTAAAACTGTATATCACAGATATTTTGTTTGCCTTGTTTTAAATGTTTTACAGCTAAGGATTAGAAACTTTCTGAACATTAATTTTCCCTTTAATTTTGTCCCCTTAGCATTCACCATTATTATGTGTGCTTAAGAGCACTAAGAGCACTAAGAGCACTCGAAGTCATCTGACGAACACAATTATTTCTCCAGAGAAATGTGTGCTGCTGTATGTTTTTCTCTGCACTTAGTACAGTTTGTGATTAGTTCAGGCAAAGTTTGACCAGCTCAATTTAAAGACCTTTTCACACAACCTCAACAATTCTCAAAGCTAACCAGCATAAGTGACGAATTCGTATATTATATTTAACTGACGGCTACAGCTTATTCCCTCACATGATTTTATGCCCCATTTTTCTTTTTTGTTTTGCATTGTAGCTTTCATTGTGTAAGTAAAAGTTTATGGCTGTCTTTTATCATTTCCGCTGGAAATGCGAGCGTCTATTCCATTATTTACTCTAGTTTGCTCTAGAGTGGCTGTGTGTGTTAATGTACTATATGTACAAATATAAATACATGTATCACCCATACATACATATAGAAAGTTCAGAAAACCTAAGTTTAACTTTCGTTTTTCCAACTACTTTCTCTGCATATTTTTCACAAGCGATTGGATATGTGACTGTATGGTGAATCCAGTATGTCAACCGGAACTTTGTTGCTTGCAAAACTTTTTCGAATTATTTTCTAAGAGCCTATTCGGTGTAAGAAGCGCAATGACTTTTGAGTTTGTATTAAATTTTTATGGCTTTTGATATTAACTTAGTAATAAAATATTTTTTTCCATGTTTTTTATTTTTTCAGACAGATTTTAATGACTGTTTTTTGTTTTCTTTCCTTCTTTTCATTTTATTCTTTTCATTTTTTAACGTTGAATGTAAAATTTATTGACAGCAATTTAAAGAAATTTCAAATTCCCACGTCAATCTTATGTCTTTACCAATGCAACATTAAATAGCACACACTATCCATATATAAGGTTCATACGATAGATGATAGAAATAAATATTTTATTGTCATTTAAGCAGACGTTTTTATCTCTTGTTATGTCACACTTGATCTGACATAATTCTCATGAATTTAACAAGATATTTCACAACTTATGCACGTAATAATTTCAGATATGAATTTTTTTTCATAAAAGTTATGGTGCATAAAAATAATGTAATAAAAATTTAAAATAATTTTTTCTACTTCTTTCTGATGGAGTTATTGCAAGGAATATTCAATAAATCTCTTCTAGACACTATGATTTAATTATTAACCGCAGATCGAGCTTTGTATCAAAAATGATACATTTAAATTTTGCTGACCATATAACTTTAATTCAGAAAAAGGTAGATGCCTGAAATATTTTAATTCGCTAGTATTGTTATCGCCATTATTTTAAACCAAATAAAGAAGAAAATTTTAAACAGGACTTAAGTTTAAATTAAAAAACTTCATAATTCTGGCTTATGTATCGCTTTTGATACATATGACTTTACTAGGGATTCTTAGGCGTTGTGTATGTAATTTTTTTAAGTTTTCAAAGATTTTGTGAAGTTTTATCGTTAATAATACTTTATTTATGGTATTTGAGAAGGAATTGAAAGTTAAGTGTTGGATGAAAATGAAAAGGTTGAATTTTCTATTCCGATATGTCCATGATTTTGGTTGAAGTAGTCGTAGTTTAGTATGAAGCATGTTAGCTTAGTAGACGTCAGACCAAGTTTCAAATCTCAGGTCAGATATTTCCAAATTACAACGAAAGGTTGTAATGACCGATTATGTATGTAGGTACGTAATATTCCTGCTGCTGAAGACTCTGAAGAAGAAGAGAACAGAAGTTCGCCTTGCCAAAGTATTGGCAGCAACAAACAGGACAATGGGATGCTAATCGCCGAAGGCGATAATACTTGGAACGGAGAACCATATTTCTTTGGTAATAACCAAATTTCTGTTTCTTGAAATATTGTAAAGTCTTTCTTACTGCTCTTCTCATATTTATCTCACGTGACAAGCAAACATTAGAAAAAAAGTGTTTCGTCCTATATTTTATTCCATAGATATAACAGATGATAATAGTACGTATGAGATAACAGAATCATTCGCTTTGATAATGTGCTATTCGATAATGATGATAAATTTACACCTATTACGCCTTTTCGAAAAATAAGCTGAAACTATTTCAGCTTTTAATGATCCCAATAATTTTGTTGCTGTAGATTAGTAACTTGTACATTAATAACTTGAATTTTATGGTCGTTATAAATTTCCACCGAAATCGAATTGGCAGTTTTAGATTGAAATACATGCTATATCCGTAGCAATTACTTACAGTCGTATTTGGGGACTGTATCCGTTAAACGAAAGAGGAATCAAAGAGAGGGCATTGTTCCTGACATAATCGATGTTCTACTGTTACGGGAAACTTTTTTATCTCACATTACGTTGACAATTTTTTTAACGAAGAATAACAATGGTTTGTAACATCAGGTTTCAGCATGCCCTGATGCGAGTGGCAATAAGCTGCCCCATCTAAATAATTGGAAACTTATAAATCGCCACAAAGCAAGGGTGCTAGATGTCAAATAATTACCATTTAGAAAAAAAAAAACAACCATGCTGACATGAAGAGTTTAATTTTTACTTAAAAAACCATGCTGAAATGTACATTATGTCAAAAATTTTGGAGTAGGTTTCATGAAAGTGATAATAATAAAATGATAGAATATAAAGTAGTTTTATTAAAATGAATTAAAATAAAGATATTTAAATTTTTTAACGAAATCTATCAATTCTAATCCAAAGTGATGCATAAGCAAGACCTATGAAGTTTTTTAAGACTCGATCTACGGTTAAAAAAGTTCAATTATTTAAAACAAAAAAACACGAAATATTACCTGTAAAATTATAAATTCGGTAATCGGCATCGTTAGATAAACGCTTAAATTGGATTCAGACAAATCTGCGCACTCAACACAATTTTGACATTGATTATAAAGGGAGTGTCAGTATGAATGCACTTTTTTGTTTAAAAATAAAAGTACGTATGCTTTGAGATTTTTTTCTTTTTTTTCTTAATTGGATTGTAAAGAAGACATTTTCCAATTAAGTATGTAATAAAATATCCGTCAAATAGCCGCCAAAATACTGCTCATTTCACTTTTCACTACAGCAGCAATGTTTTTAACAGACCGACCGGTAGATTAACGCACAGGAGTGTCAATAACGGACACAGTTTTTTTAAATTTTATGACTGCTGTTCGAATCGACTTCCTCTACTGAAAATTCTTTAAATTTTGCAAGCGATTTCCGTATAAGTTTCCAAACTTTTGTTAGAGTTTGCGTTGTTCCTTCATAAAGCCGTCCTTTTTAATAATGGAAATAAACACATGGGACAGTTGCAAATATCAGAGTTGCCACTTGCACAAAAAATAATTACAATAAATTTAAAAAGTAAATCCTTATACTATGTTCAGGTAAGCACTTTTATTGAGTCAATTTTCGGTTTATTGAGTACAATATTTTAAGTGTTCAGGCATAATAATACAGGCAGTTAAGCTGATTCAATATTCATTTGACAGCTGGTAAACAGAACAGCTGGTTGTTTCAACAACAATTTTTTTGTCGTTGTTGACATTTGAGTTGTCAAATATCAACAGAGAGTGTTCGGTTAATTGTAATATGCTCACTGAACACACTTATGACAGTGCTGCACTTTAAGTTTTACTCAATATTATAACAATTTGCGTATATATTGCGCAATGTTTAATTGAAACTTTATATGAACGCTCAATAATGGATTTTATTGCGATTTATGCTTTAAAGCTGCATATCTGAACACCTAACAGTCACTGTTGATGAAGTGTTAGTCACGCAAAATTTTTTTCCTAATAAAAAAATAATTAAAATAAAACTGAAAAATTGCAACGAAAAAATTATTTATTTGAAGCGATAAATGAATGACAATCGGTGTTCCCCTTTGAGATTAAATTCTGCAATACTTTTTTGTTACTTCTGTAATTGCCCACAAAACTTCTCTCAATAAACTCATGGAATCGTCAATAACGTTTTTAACAAATATTTCAGTCAGATGGCTTTATTCAATTTTATCAATATTGATGACATTAAAAAAATATTGAAATATCTATACCAAGGCGAACATATTCTATCAGGTGACCGTAAATCTACAATAAATACAACAATGCAAAAACAACAAGCATTTTGTTTTTGTTAAAGAGTAATCATCTTGTCAAAAAATTAACCCTCAAACCTCCATAGTAAATTAATTACAGCAATGAAAAAAAATCTAAATAAATTTTATATATTAAAAATTCTTATGATTTTTATGTCATACTAAATTGCACAATAGTGCAGCACCTATAAATTAAAAAAAAATATTTCATGCAGTTGTAGTGTGTTGGTCACAATTATAAGTTTGTGCTACCTAAAAATGCATTTTGATACATTAGTCAATAATATAAACAAAACTTTCAATGACCAACGTCACGAGGTATGAAATTGCATTATCCAAATTTTCAGTACGTAATAATTGTAAAGTAGCAAAATGCTGACCATGCACACTCTAAGTTAAGTAAAAACTAAATTAGGTCATAAGTACTAATATGTAGGGAAATTAGATTTAAGAAATTTATATAAATAGCTGTAAGTTGATTGATAGAATTAGAATAAAAATAATGATCATAACGGCTCTTTAGCTGATAAAGAATCTTTTTTATTCTCATTTAAACTGCGGCTTATTAGCCATAACTAAGCGGCGTGCTCGCCTTAATAATAAGCAAACCAGGACAGACAAAAAAACTTACCGACAGTCAAATACACAAACATTAAATTCATTACGTGGCGATCCTGCCATATCATTTTAACCTTCATTACACAGTCAATAATATTTCCACTTAACGTAAAGAACATGTTTTTATATGGCCACCGAGAAAAATGGCAGCTGCAAACGTTATTTCTCATTTGTCATAGTTTAGGCACCTAGTTGCAGAGGCCGAATTCTTTTTTTTTTTTGGTAATGCATCACTCTCGTCTAAATAAATATAAATATAGTAAATCTAGGTTGTAGCTTAATATCTAGATGTATTTAGTGTTAAAGGCTTAAATATTGTTAACCATCTTGCAATAATCCTGATGAATTTCTAGAGTGCGTATCGTTAAGGATACATGCGGTACATAGGGTTTATGGTTTATGACTAATATAAATACGAAATTGATTATCGAAACAAATTATACAAAAAATAAAAATTTTTTTGACAACGACGATACGCAACAGATGATAAGTTAAGGCCACCTTATATATGAATTCGCCTTGATCTATACTATTGAAATAAACATATTCATGGCATAATAAATATGTATATGCAAATGAAAGACAGCAAATTTGTAAAAAAAATAAAATTATTTTGTATATGTATTCACGTTCATAAATATGAATGCAATCATGATATTTATTTGCTGAATATAACAGAATTTATTAATTAACCGTACCAATAATAAGGGGAGAAAATCGGTGCAGAGAATAAAAAATACGATTTATAGAATTGTATGAATTTATAGAATTGTATGAATAAAATTTAATTATATCCGAAAATATTAGTCAATGGCAACTGATTATATTGCTCTGAATATTTTCAACATTAAAAAGTGTCACTTATAATCCTTACTTATTTTGATTGCTTAAAAGTGAACAAGATTTGTAGTAAAATTTGGAATTTTGGTTATAAAAAGTTGTTCCAAAGCAACGCAATAATAATCGTAATTTTTTTACAAGACGTACTAGGTTAATTACAAAAATTCGTACATCTTATTAATTTCATTTTTATTAGTTTGCCGAAAATTGTCTACAAATATTATTTTTAAAAGGAACCACTATTGGATCAAAACTTAAAGTTCAAAGCATTCAAATAAAAAGAAAAAATTGTATGTTGTTTATTCACTGATTTGATTTATACTGGATATGTTCGCCAGATTTCATCGTCATCGGAAACATCGTTAACGCTCACTTCGTACCGGTACACCTGGTAAATTTCCAAGTGTGTAAGTGTTAAGGTTACCTACGAATGAATTATTCTGAACATATTTTTGTTCATTGCTATTCAACGACTCTTCTATTTAGAAAATGTTTTCCTATTTAAAGTATTTAAGCCTTAAGTTTTATTTTTCATAGACAAGAAATCAAGTTAACTTGATATGTAAAAATTTCATTGAACTCTTTTCTAGTACAGATTAGTATTTTTTTCTCTAAAGTAATCATCAATTCTTATATACAGTTTTCTTTGTCTGAAAGTTTTACTAGCAATTTATCATTATTACTGTAACACTAACCCCCATTTATCACTCATTTAGCAAGAAAATGGCAAAACCTGCAGTTATAATGATTCGTATTTTTTCATATTCACCTGCAGAGCACCCTTTTATCATATGTTTTCTTAGTAATTTTCTTCGTTCTTTAAAAATGAAATGTTATAATTTACAACTGGGGTGATAAGGCATATATATGTACCTGCATAAATTTGAATCGTTTACATTTTGTAAATCTATTTAAGTGTAGACTTTCTTCGTCTGCAAATGTGTGATTACAGATGAACCGAAAAGCATATATGTAACTTTAACCCATTAAACTCAACGAACACATTTACTGGCACGGTTTTGGTGAAAGTGTTAAGTATGTGCCAAAGGGTCCGTGGAAGTTACTTAAAATGTATAAAATCAATTCAGCTCTTCAAATACCGAGCATAGGACATGAGTATTTGAATAACCAACAGGCTCTGGTTGGATGATTTCTGATATAAAATAAAAATTCTAGATTTCTATATACGCAGTGTAATAAGTCCACTTGAAACTAAAACTTTAAATGTACAAAGAAACTCAGAAATGAATATTAAATTCAAGAGATTAGGCTTTAATAGCTCAGATCGTTACAGACCACAAATAAATAAAAATATGTAACGCGGTTTAACAACAAAATATTTGTTGATATTTTGCAGAAAGATGACCACAATAAAAATGGTCCACTGTGAGCTACCGTGAAAAATAAAAGATCCTTTTTCACATCCTAATCATACTTTTAAGCAGTCATTTAATAAGTTATTTAGTTTAAAATTTCATGGTTATCGAACAGATCAATATTAATACAAAAAGAAAGAATACAAGATTCGAATTCGTTGCCACTTTGGAACAAATGTTTCTTATTGGATGGTTGTCTGGTTCACAGCCAAATACGGTGTTCAGATATTAAACATTATTGAGCTCAATATTTTATATAAAGTGCCAATTAATAATTGAACAATAAATACACAAATTGTTATAATATGCGTAAAACTTCAAATGCAGCACTGTCATAAGTGTGTTTAGTGAGCATATTACAATTTACCGAATAATAATAACTTTTTGTTGACATTTGAGTTGTCAAATAAATTGTAAATTGTAATATGCTCGCTAAACACACTTATGACAGTGCTGCATTCGAAGTTTTACGCATATTATAACAATTTGTGTTGTTCAAAGTAGGTTTGAACACAACAAAATTATATCGATAACAATAATAATAAGTGACAACAAAACACGTTCCATCCATCTAAAGGAATGTCTCCGCAATTCCATTACACAAAAGGAATGCCTCCACTATTTACAGTAAGACAAATTGTCTATGAAGTTTAGTGGGAAATAAAATTAGAAAAAGGAAATGACTTATCATCTTGCGCTTATCGTAACAACAACCTAGTTTACCATCAAGTTTTTTTTCTAACACATTCAAGTAAAAAAAAGTGTGATAAAATCAATAAAATTACCAAAAAAAATTATAAACTATAAATTGTGCTAAAGATATATAAAAAAAAATCTAATAAATTTTTAATTGTGTTTTATAAAAATCTTTTAAATTTTAAAATTGTGCTCAAATTATATATATTGAAATATATACTTACCGTTGAATTGAAATATACTTACCTTTGAATTATATATACTTACCTTTGAATTAAATATACTTACCTAAATTTATAATATTGTACTTACCACCAATGAAATCAACCAATTGTGCTTAAATATAATATATATTAAAAAATATACCTAACTGAATTATACTCACCTGAACTACTTACACTAAAATTTGTACCAGTGATTAAATTTATACTTACCAAATACCCCTAATAAATTCACAACTGGATAAAATACAAAGAGTTTAATTGGAAGCTGGAAAAAAAGGTAAGAATCTCTTTCTCTCTCAATTCTCCAAAAAGAAATTGAAATAATTATATTTCTTTCTTTCTCTCTCCCACAACACGCATCCCAACGATTGTAATTACTTACGAGTAATTACAATCAACATCTCCTAAAGATCTCTTTTTTTTAAAGAGATTCAAGGGAGATTTATAAACAAATTAACAACCCCAATTTGTTTCATGGTCCTTCTCACGGCAAACACTCAGCAACCTGTGGATTTGTTTCATTCATTTCATGTTTCGTTTTTTTAAGGAAAAAAAGAAGACAAGCTCTTTAAAAACAAATTAAACTAAAAACAACAACTTCATACAACAACACCATACAACAACTTCATACGATAACACCATACAACAACTCCATACAACAGCTCTATACAACAAACTCCATACAACAAGCCCATACAACAACTCCATACAATGAGGTAAAGAGAACATAAAGATCATCACTACAACATAAACCATCAAAACCGTAAGTGACGTAAATTTTTTATACATTACACATAAGATATTGGAAAATAAGTAAAAAAGAAAAGTAAGTTACAAAACTTTTACATACATATATATATAGAAATTATTCCGCATAAACTCAAAAAAAAAAATATGTAAAAAGAGAGAGAAAAAACAAAAAGTGAACAAAAAGGAAAAAATGATAATAGGTTAAATATAACATTTAACCCGTTAAAGAAAGAGTGCTAAAAAGTGATTACGATAAAAATTATTCTCGCAAAACAGAAAAGAGGTTAAAAGAAGCGTATGGACATTTAGATGGACATATGCTTACGGTAAAATTGCATTCTAAAAAAGCACATACATCCCGTTTTTTCTCTCCTTTTACCCGTGTACCGGTTTTACGTTTATCACGTTTCATACTTATATACATATAAGAAATCATTTCAAAATCTCAAAATATTTATAAAAATTATCACACTCAAAAATTAAACGAACCCGTTTAATTACGTATACAGTATTGTTCGAAACCTAAGCAACTTTTTCCCACTAAGTATTAATAGACTCATATCTTTTCTTTAAATACATTTATAGAAAATATTTATTTTATTTACTATTACACAATGTGCCTATAACTTAAAAATAACAACACAAATTAAATTCCATTTCTTTGGAAGTTATAATAAAATAAAAACAAAATTAACTTAAAAATTCGCTGTTCAAAACATAAGCAACTTTTAATATTGGGTATGATATCCTTTGTTTCTTACGACCTCAGCGCATCTTTTGGGCATAGATTCAATAAGATTTGATAGATTTGATGTTGGTATAGCTTCCCACTCTGATTTTAGACAGTCCATCAACTTCTGTTTATTCTTACAGCGTCAAGTTCCAAGTCTCCGTTTTGAAATGCCGAAGTTGTTCTCTATGGGATTCAAGGTGGCCAATCCAAGACTTGAACCCCATTAGCAGGTAAGCAATCGTTGACCAACTTCGGTGAGTGTTTTGGGTCATTGTCATGTTGAAACACCCATCGAAGTGGCATTTCCCTCTCAGCATAGTTAACCATGTGAGTGGCTAAAATGACTCTGTAAACAAAACGGTCCATTTTTGTTTGAATTTCTACAAAGGTACCAATACCACTGGCCGAAAAACAAGTCCAAACCATCACATTGCCATAGAAATAAATTAAAAATTAATAATAAATAAATTTTGCAAATTATTAATAAAATATATTTGAAACTCGAAAAAAAAATATTTGAAAATATTTTAAAATTTAATAATGAAAAATAATTCTTTTTTTAATTTGAATTTTTTTTTAAATTAATGAACTAAAGAAAATTTAATGCCACCAATATCTCAAATATACTTTGTTGATTAATACACAAATTACACGGTGAAATAAATTAATTTTCATATCTCATTTGAAAATTCATATCACAACTATATAAGAGAATTTACATGGCAATTTATTAGAATCCAAAATTTCTTTATTCAATTCTATATTCTATTTTTTCTATATTTAAACTAGATAACAGGTATCTAGTGCTATTCCCATATAGCCCATAACTCCCTATTCATAGAATATAGAAAAGAATTTTTTACACCGCGAATTAGCACTTAGAGTTTTTTCTTAACTCTTTTTACGCTAGATAACAGATATCTAGTACTACTTCCCAGTAGCCCAAATCTCCTAAGTTCTAAATTCTCCTGGATTACAATATCCAGTATTACTCACATATATATACACTCTCTTTGTAATTGACTGGACAGCAGTTCCAGCCCTACTTCCCAATAACCCAAAGATCTCATATTTGAATTCATCGTATCTCAATACACGAATCTAGAATCTCATCACTCTTCTTTATAACATTGCATTTTCAAATTTCACATTGAGAAAATGTCAACATCATCTCGTAGCGAGGCAAACAGCTCTCCAAAGGAGAGCTTCTTATTCAACTGTGATCAGTTGAAACAATTTTGTCAACAATTTCAACGACCTCCCACGGACGAACAATCGGAATTGGTTCTGGGGGTCAAGTTGAAACATTTGGACTCCAAATGGGCAAAACTCGAGAGTTCCTATGAGAGGATAATGTTGTCTCAGGACAAAACGGTAACCGTGGAAGCTAAGGAAGAGGCGAAAAAGAATTATAAAGCGTGCATGGATGTCTACTACCTTTGTACTTCACAGCTCCTCGAACTAATAAAGGTGGCTCAAATTAATTCCACTGGAGAATCGGAAACATCTCGAGACTCACACACCTCGACTCAAAATACGTCCGAATCCTCGGACTACTGCATAAAACTTCTCCCTTGCGATACAGAGGCATTTCAGGGAAGTTATGAACAATGGCCCTCTTTCCTTGATATGTTTACAGCGGTTTACATAAATCACTCCAAACTAACCCCTGTAACAAAACTGTACCATCTCCGAAACAAGACGAAAGGCGAAGCGGGTGCCATAGTCATGAAAATTTTGAATTGGCATGGAACGCTTTGAAAACCCGGTACGAAAATAAGCGTGTATTGGTTGACAACCAAATAAAAATATTGTTTGATATCCCACCAGCCACGAGCGATGATAGTGAATCAATTAGAAGAATACAGTCTTCTGTAAATGACTCTTTGGCTACTCTGAAAACTCTCGGAGTGAACGTGGAGAGCTGGGACCCCATCCTCATAAGATTAATCTCGACTAAATTACCCGATTTCACCCTCTCACTATGGGAACAGTCTCTTACATCATCTCGTGAACTTCCAAAATGGTCACAAATGTCTGAATTTTTAGTAGACAGGTATGAGGCTGTGGAACGTCTCACGAGCATCAGAACTGCTAAGGATGACTTTCGTTTAAGCAAGAAACCTCAGCCAAATATACACATATATTCCTCTCAGGAACACTTGCATGTAACTTGCAAGGTGTGCGGTGAGGAACATAATCTCCGAGTGTGTCCGAAATTTCGAGCTTTCACTGTACAACAAAGAGTCGACTTTGTGTATAAGAACAAATTTTGCAATAATTGCTTAGGCTCTTCTCACACAAAAGCAAATTGCAAAAGCAAGCACACTTGCATTTATTGCAAAAAAACCCATCATTCCATCATTGCATATGACAAAAGTGTCAAAAAATTCACCGCAGGAATCTCAAAACTCACACTACAAAGGTAGCAGTACTTCCCCACAATCGGCAAATGCTACCCAGAACAATCATGATGACTCTCGAACAGAATACCCTACCTCAAGTCGAGTACATGCTAATTACTCTACGAGTAATGAAAATATTCTATTGCGAACTCCTCTAATGCAAATAGAATATAGAGGTGAACTCTTCACCATTCGGGCTCTTATAGACCCAGGTTCTCAGCGAACATTCTTAACGGAAAGAATTAGAAGCCGACTTCAACTCCCATATCAAACATCTCAGTTTGAAATTGTCGGTATCGGCGGACAAAAGCAGTCCGCAGATAAAGAATGCGAGTTCGTTTTGTACGCAAGAAGGTATAATTTGAGAATACCCATTAAGGCAACAGTTTTGCCGAAAGTCACTAAACAACTCCTTTCTTGTACCTTTGCAATCCCTCACTCTAGCGAACTCGAAGCATTAGATCTAGCTGATCCCACCTTCAACAAATCATCACAAATAGATCTAATCCTGGGCAATGATTATGAATATCTCGTTAATATTGAAGGTATGAAGAAGAATATTTGCGATCGCACCTCGGCATATAACACTGTATTCGGATGGGTGCTAAGTGGCCCTATGAAAGCCCAGGCGATTCAAACGTTCCCAACTTCAGTTGTTTCTTGGGATATATCAGACCTCAATAGTATCTTGAAAAAGTTTTGGGAAGTCGAAGAAATTCCCTCAGCTCGCCCGTGCTCATCTGAAGATGAAATTTGTGAGAAGTTCTATACACAGACTACGACACGTCATGAGAGTGGTAGATACATCGTACGATTGCCATTCAAGAAAGAATATCCCGAGAAAATCTTTCTAGGCTCGTCTAGATTTATTGCTTTGGCCCAATATTCCAGAATGGAGAAAGCATTGTCCAAGGATCCCGGACTTTATGACGAATATAATAATGTTTTGAGCGAATATTTGACCCTTGGTCATATGGAGGAAACTTCCACTCATGAAATTCTATCTCAGGGCAAATATAACTCGTTCTACTTACCACACCATGCTGTAGTACGCCCAGACCATAAGACTACAAAGGTACGAATTGTGTTTAACGCATCGAGGAAAACAAAATCAAATTTTTCTCTTAACGATGTCTTGCACACAGGCCCTACTCTACAGAGGGACTTAATTACTGTTATTCTAAATTGGAGAAAATACAAATTTGTATTCAGCGGCGATATAAAGAAAATGTATCGTCAAATTCTCGTACATCCCAAAGATAGATCTTATCAGAAGATCGTATTTCAACCCCAACAGAATGGCCCTATAAAAGATTACCAGTTAAAAACGGTAACCTTTGGTTTAAATTGCGCTCCTTATCTCGCAATACGCACCCTTCTACAACTGGCAAATGACTCTGAGGCCCAATCTCCGAAAGCTTCATCCATTTTGCGTAAGGAGACTTATGTGGATGATATTATTTCTGGAGGTTTTTCTATACAAGTCTTGAAATCCGCAGGACTACCTCTGAAAAAGATTACTGCGAATGACTCTAAATTACTCTCCCATTTACCAAAGGAGGATCTTTATGATTTAGATTTCCTCCGCTTCCATGAGTCAAGCACAACCAAGACTCTTGGTATAAAATGGAATGCGCTCACGGACACATTCTCCTACACTTTCGCGCCAATAGCACAGTCATCAAAAATAACTAAAAGGCAAATTCTCTCGGCTGTGGTTGGCTCGCGGCAAAAATACTCATGCAACAGTTGTGGTTAGAGGGATTAGAATGGGACGAAGACATTTCACCGGATTCCCTTCAAATATGGAACAATCTCGTTCAGGATCTCTCTCATATAGAGGAAATCTCAATTCCTCGTTGGATCAAATATATGCCTGAGGATATAATTCAGATTCATGGATTTGCTGATGCCTCCAAATCAGCTTATTGTGCTACAGTGTATGTTAGGTGCCAACAAACACACATAACGCATGTTCAAATTTGTTTCTGGCGAAATCCAAGGTAGCCCCAATTCAGACAGTTAGTCTCCCACGATTGGAACTTAATGGAGCCGTTTTATTGGCAAATCTTGTCCACTATGTTCTAGCATCCTTGAATTTCTCTAACTCGGAAATACATTTGTGGACTGACTCATCCATAGTTCTAGGTTGGCTCTCAAAACGCCCTTCATCTTGGGAAACCTATGTGGCTAATAGAATCGCTCGAATTCATCGCTCAATTCCAGAGGCAAGATGGCAACATGTGCCAACACACGATAATCCAGCAGATCTTGGAACTCGTGGCTGTAAACCACAAGATCTTGCTCACAACTCCCTGTGGTGGTATGGACCACCATGGTTAACCAAATCCTCATCTGAGTGGCCAAAACGAAACCCGTTGAAAACACCCCAAATCTCTAACGAGGTTCAGACACTGCATACAGAAGTTCGAAATGATGACATTTTAGCTAGATTCTCATTATACAACAGAGCTTTGCGTGTGGTATGCTATATATTTCGATTCTTCAATAATTGTAATAAGAACCTCAGCCCAAACGAATCACACATTACTCAAAATGACTTGACTCACGAGGAAATGAAATTCGTTAAAGTAAGGCTGATTACACTATGTCAGAAAACCTATTATTCAGAGGAATATGAAGCCTTGTCTGAAAATCGGGACATATCTACCAAAAGTGCTCTAAGAACCTTAAACCCATTCCTTGATAAGAATTCACTTCTTAGGATAAATGGCAGATTGGCTCTCTCTTCCCTACCATATAATGAACGCTATCCCATTATATTACCTGGCAACTCCCGATTTTGTCAGCTTTATTTGCACCATTTACATCACTTCCTATTTCACGCCGAATGCGGCCAAATGTGTCGTATGGTACAAACTGAATTCTATATCTTCCGTCTCAAACCACGAGTGAAGAAGATAATACGACAGTGCAAAACTTGTATTATTTACCGACAACAGCCTTGTACTCAGATAATGGCGCCACTTCCCAGAGAGAGATGTACTCTTTCACCCCCATTTCAGGTCACAGGCATTGACTTTGCTGGCCCATTTGAAATCAAAACCTCAACCTTACGGAATTCGAAAACTGCAAAGGCCTATGTTAGCGTTTTTGTGTGCTTCAGCACGAAAGCAATCCATTTAGAACTGTGCTCAGACCTGTCTTCGTCAGCATTCCAAGCCGCATTCTCTCGTTTTGTTGGGAGCCGTGGACTACCCCAAAGGGTAGTAACTGACAATGGTCGAAATTTTCTTGGAACTAGTAGAGCACTCGAACGTGAATTCAATGTGTTTGTAAAAACAGCAGCCCAAGAAATAGCTCAGAAATACATAACATATGGCTTTGAATGGAAGTTTATACCCCCTCATGCTCCACACATGGGTGGTTTATGGGAAGCCGCCGTAAAAAGCTTCAAATTTTATTTGAAGCGAATTGCTGGTGCTCAAAAGTTTACCTTTGAGGAATTTTCAACTATTTTAGGTCGCATAGAGAGAAATTTGAATTCTCGTCCATTATCTGCACTATCCGAAGACCCATCAGATTTGACAGCATTAACTCCCAGTCACTTCTTAAGAGGAGCACCTCTGATAGCTTTCCCAGAACAGAATTGGCAGGAAATGTCTTTGATTAACAGATGGGAAAAGCTCAAAGCACTTCACCACCAATTCGCAATTCGGTGGAAGCAGGATTATTTGAAGACACTGCAGAGGCGCTACAAATGGAGATTCTCAGTACCTAATATGCATGTCGGAGATCTCGTCGTAGTAATGGACGATTTACAACCGCCCTACGAATGGCGACTGGGAAGGGTTGAAAATACATACCCCGGACCGGATAAGAATGTGCGTACAGCAGACATTCGCACATCTTCGGGAACTATCACTCGACCTTTAGTTAAGCTATGTCGCCTTCCATTTCTAAACGATGAGAATTCTAGTTAAAATTATATTCTAAACCACCTTCAAATTCTCAACATAACTCGTCTCTTTTCTCCCGCAACTAACATTTCCTAATTCGACCCAATTTTCAGTACTTTCAGCTTAACCTCTCTACCTTCTCTAATCTGTAAAATTTCTCCCTTAAACACAACCGTAGATTTACCATAATACGCCGGAACTACAAACCCAATTCCAATAGACGTCACGCGGGCAAGGTTCGTCACCCAAGATCTTGACCAGATCCTGAAATTTATGAATGCAAAAATTTGCCGGAAATTCCACGCGTTGAGGTTTTGCCACCAATTCCTGAGAATGTCTATCATTGAAAGGCAGGAACTCGTCGATAGGCATCGGTATTGTGAAAACTGCCTAGCTAGGGGCCATGACCTACAGTCCTGCACGTCACTGGACATGTGTAAGAAATGTGACAAATTCCACCACACATTGCTTCACCCAACCCCTGAAAGGTAAAAAAAAAATGCAGCAGTTCAACAAAAGACGTTTCAAAAGATGAAAAGAAGGAAGGTCGTTCAACGAAAGACATCAACGGAAGAAGCATCATCATCGACTTTATCCACAACTCCAGATGCCAAAATAATTGCACAAGCCATAAGGTCCTTGGCACAAGTCCTTTGTACTACACCTCCGGGCGAGAGGCCATCTTAAGTTTAACCTCAGGGCCGGCGATATGTTCAAACTAGGTTTGAACACAACAAAATTATATCGATAACAATAATAATAAGTGACAACAAAACACTTTCCATCCATCTAAAGGAATGTCTCCGCAATTCCATTACACAAATTTACAGTAAGGCAAATTGTCTATGAAGTTTGGTGGGAAATAAAATTAGAAAAAGGAAATCACTTATCATCTTGCGCTTATCGTAACAACAACCTAGTTTACCATCAAGTTTTTTTTCTAACACATTCAAGTAAAAAAAAGTGTGATAAAATCAATAAAATTACCAAAAAAATTATAAACTATAAATTGTGCTAAAGATATATATAAAAAAAAAATCTAATAAATTTTTAATTGTGTTTTATAAAGATCATTTAAATTTTAAAATTGTGCTCAAGTTATATATTAAAATATATACTTACCGTTGAATTGAAATATACTTACCTTTGAATTATATATACTTACCTTTGAATTAAATATACTTACCTAAATTTATAATATTGTACTTACCACCAATGAAATCAACCAATTGTGCTTAAATATAATATATATTAAAAAATATACCTAACTGAATTATACTCACCTGAACTACTTACACTAAAATTTGTACCAGTGATTAAATTTATACTTACCAAATACCCCTAATAAATTCACAACTGAATAAAATACAAAGAGTTTAATTGGAAGCTGGAAAAAAAGGTAAGAATCTCTTTCTCTCTCAATTCTCCAAAAAGAAATTGAAATAATTATATTTCTTTCTTTCTCTCTCCCACAACACGCATCCCAACGATTGTAATTACTTACGAGTAATTACAATCAACATCTCCTAAAGATCTCTTTTTTTAAATAGATTCAAGGGAGATTTATAAACAAATTAACAACCCCAATTTGTTTCAGTGTATTTATTGTTCAATTATTAATTGGCACTTTATATAAAATATTGAGCTCAATAATCTCTAATATCTGAACACCGTATAACGTAACGTAACGACAAACAAAAAATAAATAAAAACAAAACAAAAAACAAGATAAAAAGAATTTTGCAGAAACAACTAGCTGTTATGTTTACCAGCTATCGAAGGATTATTGAATAAGCAGCTGAACTGCGTATATTATTATGCCTGAACGCTTAAAATATTGTTCTCAATTAACCGAATATTGACTCAATAAAAGAGCATATCTGAACATAGTATAAAGCAAATATAATACTTCTGGTTGAGAATATTCACAGAAAATTCAATGAATATGAGGTAGTCGCAGAAGTCTACTAGGTAGTCGCCGTAGTCAAGTAGGTAGTGTGTTAACTACCTACGGTTCAAACCCCAGGTCAGACAAGAAAAAGAAAATATGAAAAAATATTTATTTGGCGACTTTTTCTGCAGATTTCTGGCAAAAACTCTGAAATTAAATAAAATTGCCATAAAAAGTTTCTCAAAAATCTGTCGTTCGGAATCGACTTTAAACCCACCACTCATCTATAAAATTAACACACACAACATACGTGGCGTGAGTAGCTAGGGCGTAATACTGACTGAAGGGTTGGTTGCCAAGGGCAATTATGTAAGTTTGTATGATATTGAGCATACAGCTGGAGTTCTTAAGAAATTGTTGTTGACTCTTAAAGTTATCAAAATTTAACCAAAATCACAAGATTTGATCGCCATCGACTGAAAATCTAATTTAGAAAGTAAACCATTTCAAACCAAGCTGTACTGAAAAAGGCCCTTTTTAATGAGCGGACTTCTAATATGCAAAAAATTTTGCTGAACCTGTACTAAAGCATACCAATGTCATTCACCAAGAGAGCTATGCAACTAAATATTGATGACATTTTCACTTTCTCCTATGATTTGTTTAACATATAAAAGATTAAATTACAATTTTTATTGTTAAGTGAATTTATTACGTTTTTTATATGTATTTTTTAAATGCTTGATTGAATTTTTTGTTTATTTATTGTTTAAATAAATTAAATTAACTAACTGAGCCTTTAACTTTTAAATTTAATACAAAATTCATAATTTTTTTGTACATTTAATCCTATAATGGCATGTGGGACAATTTCACTGTTATCCGTTGTGACTCTACTTGATCTTTGGCCAACATTTTGATTAACAATGATTTCTTTAATTTAGGGTATTTTGCTTCGAGAAAATGATTGCCTATTCTAAACGATATTTAAGAAAAATGTTCAGGAAACGTAGTCCGAATCGTTTGCAGATTGTCTTTGCTCCAAATACGGCAGTTGCATTTGGTAGTCATTTAACTGGAAACTGGCTTCATCACTAAACACAATTTTTTGATGAAAAATTTTCATTTTCATTTACATAGTTTTAAATCGCATTTCACGGACAAGTGGGTCAAAATCCTTACGTTAAATTTTTCCCATAATCAAAGGAACAAGGTGACGTTTTTGAAAACGACAACGAATCGGCATTTCGGCGTCTTCAGCAATATTCTGTTCGGTACGAACATTTCTTTGTATTGCTAATGGTTATGAATCGAAAAGAGTAAAATTAGTGCGCAAAAGTCTAATAACTGCGACAACTAGTTTGAAATATATTGAAAGCTTTGTTCTGTTGTTAAACAACGATTCACAATGACTTGCATAAAGTTTCTGTATCGAAATGCTAATATAGTTGAACAGATCAGCTATTAATATCGATATTGATAGTTTTATACACTCAAAAAACAGCAGATATGAAAAAGACAACAAATTTAGTAATTTAAAACTTAAGTTTAAAAGTATATAAGTTGCTAAGTATATGAGTACGTCAATTCAAAGTTCCGGTGAAATGCAAAAATTGGACTTTGTTATGATCGCATCGCATAAGAAACCTCCTTCCACGCAACCAGGATATATTAATGCAGGTAGTAGCAGCATTATAAGAACAAGATGTACTTGTTGTTTCTTGAAGTCTATATTCTGCCAAACCTGATTTGCCTTGCCTATTTCGACTGCTAAAAATTACAAATTAATTCAAAGAAATAACAAACACACATAAAAAGTAAGCATAAAGAGACTTTCGCCTTGTGGATGCTTAAAATGAAGGATGCAGCAAAAATCGCTTATATGGCCTTCGCCTAAACAATTACTTTACTACTCTGCGTATTTAGATACCCATTATGTAGAGAAGGGTTAAGGCAGATACAGTAAACAATGCCGAATTTGTTTGCATTTCTTGTATATATGTACGTCGTAATGTATTCTATTATAATATTAAACATTATTTTACAAGAAAAGGTTCAAACAAGTTTCTATAAGAAATAAGGATACCATATGTCGACACTTTGCGTAGAATGAAATTATGCGGAGACTGTTTCTCCTATAATTTGCTACAAAAGAAATTTAATCAAAATATGTACATGTACATAGTTTCCTGTTGTATAACAGGGACAGAAAATATAAAATTAAAATTAGTACCTTATTGGGAAATTTATGCACAGTAGTGAACTGCCGGCAACGTCCCCTTTTTTGGGTATCAGTCCTCGTCAAAAAACAGTGTCCGGGAAAGTCCTACTTTTTTGGCAACATGGAATATTGAAAATTTTGTATATTTGGGAACACATAAATCTTAAGAGACATCTCTACACACACGGCAACAAAACTGTAACACGGCAATGTCTATTTAAGTGTTGCTTTGTGTAGTTGGCTTTATAAGTTATTTGATTTGTTGGCAAAATATTTGAAATGCCCAGTTTAAAGTCAAGCTTGTTATTAATTATTTTGACTTTAAAAATATGGCTTAAAGTTGTGGAGTGTAGTATGAAAAGCGCTCATTGACAAAACTATCAAAAATAAAAACGTCAAACGTAATTGAAAAGGAAAATATAAAAAATATTCATTCTAGAAAAATTCTTAAATTCTTAAATAGCTTAAACTAAAAATAAATTAAATATACTAAATAAATTAACCACCACGTCTTTTATTATCGCACGGTCAAGAGCTTCGCTCCCCACAAAGTGATTGCTTTTGGTGGTGATAATTGCAATACAAATTTCGGTGTAAAAGATAGACAACTGAACAGAGAAATACTTGATATTGGATGTCGAGCTCATGTTGTAAATAATAATGTTCATAAGAATTGCGATATATTTTCCAACGATGTAGAATTAATTAATTAGTTTAAAAATATGTAATTACTTCTCTATTCCTACAGTCGGATTTTTTTTGCAAGATTTTTGTCTATAAGCTGCAGTTGAATGCGTTAAAACTTTATCACAGTAAAAGCAATTGATTAAATTTATGTCCAGCCATGGAGCGATTACTGAAACTATTTGAACCTCTTAAAAGTTACTTTCTAAGCTTAAATAATATACCAATTATAATGAGAACTTTTTAAGCTTCACTTATTTGTTCATCCAATGCATCCAATTTTTAAAAATAATACAACTGTAAACGAAAGTTTAAAATCTTTTTTTTTCGAAGAAATCAAAAGTTTTTTTTTATCAAATAATGACAGTTTACAGGGTGAGTAATTCAGTTGTAGCTGAATAGAACTCAAAAATACGTTTTTATATATTTCTCGAACACTCCTAACCAGTTTTATTTGACAAGAACGGTATTTTTCGTACTTTTCACACAACATAATTTGGTATTCAAATCTTTTTCAACCGATATTGAAAAATCAATATGTTTTGGAAAGGGAGAGTACAATTTGCAATTTTGCAATTTTAATTTTCACAATTATGAATGGGTCTTGACTGTTTATCGGAAAATGTGTTAATTTCACGTTTGAGCGACTACCACTTGACGGCTAGTGTTTATTTTTAAAAACTAAAATAGTAGCCGACTTCTAGTAGTCGCTCCGATTTTAGCAAACGTTATTGACTTTGCCTACTGCTATAAGTTCGTCACTTTCTTTCGGAACGTCTAACGACTTTCCTATGTACCGATTTGAGGAATGCGGGTTCGCCAATTTTTTTTTTAAATTAACAAGTTATATTCTATTAGAAATTCAAAAACTCTTTCGTTAATATTTGAGCTGCCTTGTATTCAATAAGGAGTATTGGCATCAACATCAATTCTCTTATTAGTATATTCTCTCCCATTATGGGGTTGAAGAATAAATGCAGCGAAAGCAGCTTTTAAGTGGCACATTTTAGCTGCACCTGCTGTCATATCTGGCTCTTCATCAGAAAAAATGGTCGAAAACTACTGGTGTAAGTCTGATTATCATTTACTTGCGGAGTTATCTCAAATCTCACTCATAGGTACCCATATGGTACCCCACGAGCAGCGTTGCCAGTAATTTTTTAAACTTTTTATTTCTGGAAAAACCTTGTTTTTACAAAAAAAAAAAAATTGTTAACAACTATAAGAAAATACCAAAGTTTTATAAGAAAATACCGGAGTCCGGTGTCTCTGTTACTTCCCCTGTAGTTGTTTCTTTGCTAACTTGCCTGAGAGTAAATATTTCATGGTATTATGATTGAATTTATTGAAAATTTAAAAACTGTTTTCTTCGAAAACAAATTTAAAGAAAACTTTTTTCATCTCAAAAAACTTGGAAAAAAGGGAAAACTTGGCAAATGGAAAAAAGAAGCCCGCAGTTTCCACTGCGTTTAAAAAAATTGCCATATTTTTGAAAAAGTTAACTTAATTTTATCATAAGCTTGTAATAACGAAAATAATTTAAAGGTGTAATTAAAGTTCAAAGTTATATTTAACAAAACCCAACTTTAACGGCAAGTTGTAATAATGGCCCATAGCAAGTTTGTTTATATAATTATCTATCGATGGTAATAGAAGTCGACGTAGTCTAGTAGGTAGTGTGCTGGCTTATTAGACATGAGGCCTCGGTTCAAACTCCAGGTCAGACATCTCCAACAAAACGAATGTGAATAAATATTCCTTCGGCGACTTCCTCTCAACAGATTTCTGCCAAAAACTCTGAAAGTAAATAAAAATCCCATAAAAAGTTTCTCAGAAATTTGTCGTTCGTAATTGACTTTAAACTGTAGGTTCCGCCACTCATGTATACAATTCACACACACAACATAAGTGCTGTGAGAAACTAGGTCGTAATCCTGACTGAAGGATTGTAATGACCAATTATGTATCTATCGATGGCATTCCTGACGGAGCTCAAAATTATGCAAATGACTTCGGAACAATAGAAAACTTTCTATGTCATTGCCCAGCTAAACTAGATATTATTCATCTCAGAGGAGTGAATAAACTAAGAAATTACATACACGAGATAGATTTCCTTTGAAATTGCAAGGTTGGTATATCTTGAATGGATGTGGATAAGGCATAAGATAATTTGTTTAGATGATATTCTCTTTTATTTATCCCACCTACTTACTTAACATCTTCATGTTTAAATAATTCCACATGAATTCCTGTAATTCATGTTACTCAACATGATTTATTACAATATGTATTAGGAAATAAATTACACGCCCGTTTCTCAAATTTGAAAAATTTTGAATTTTTTCTAAAACTTCATTTAATTTCTCTTCAAGGTACTTGCAATTGACAGGTGAATTTTAGAATGTTTACAAGAATTATATAAGAGTTATAACATTAAAAAGTAGAAGTCGAAAGAAAATGAAAAATTAAGAGAGTCATCAAGCGTAATTACTATACATTTTTTTGAAGTTTTTTTTTCCAAAACGTACGCGCGTGTGTCCTTACAACACAAAAAGTGTGAATACAAAAAAAAGCAAAATAAGTACTGACACGTGACTTTAAGAATTGTCGACATTAACTGAAAATTTTTACAGTAATTTTTGTCTTTCAAATCGTTTTTAATTTTAAAAACACTAATTTTTCATAAAATTTTATCGAACCTTTTAAAATTCATTTATCCGCAAATTCGTTTAGAGCAACCGGTATCGTCAATCAACATAAGAATCTTCATCACATGAAAGCCAGACTTCTTTAGAAATGGTCTCAAAACTAGTTCGAAAGTTTTATGAATTTTGTGATCAATTCGACAACAATTAATGATGGATGTTTACCCAACTCATACGATAGATGGACACTGACAAATAAAGTGGACAATACACTCTTCCTCCTCAAACAATCTACAGACTCTTAAAATATCGTTAGCAGATAAGCGAAGGTATCCACTTATTTAATATATGGTTGACCTAATAAGTTTCGGTTTGTCAGCAACTAACAGAAAAATCTTGTCTAAAGGCCCAAGGTAACGGAGGTAAGAGGTATACTTGATTAAGTAAGGTAACTCAATTATATGGTATGTTCTTGCATGCTGAATATTAATTAGTTTGACACAAACCAACCGAGAAAAAGAGAGAGTCACATCCGAAGTAGATCCGATTGTTGTTTGGCTAAAAATGTTAGTAGTAGGCGAAGTCTTGCTTAACATCAATGTGGCGGCGTGTACAAAGAACATTACTTCGGTCAATAACTTAACATCCAGCTCTTTGAAGAAAATTTCGCATTCTTTATCCCTATATATGGCTGTGTTAGAGAAGCAATATTTCCGTCATCGAATTCCAGACTAAAATTAGGTTCAAACGAGGTATACCATATACAATTTCACACAAAGCCTAATAATCCTCAGACATGATGGAGGTGTGCTCAGAAGTAATAATGCGCAAACCTGACAGGGATTAGATGGCTTTTCGACAAGTACAGAAACCTCACATTGTTTTATTCGCACGATTTTAGTGGTGGCCTCTAATCACTGATGCAAAATATCAAATGCAGGATAAGCTGTGGGGCACACCACATGTCGTTGGTGGAAGACATAGCATAATCAAACATTCTATCATATTGTTGCGAAAATGCAAACTGTGTAACACTTAACTGTGTTTAACATTAAAACTATAACAAAAGTTACACAAAAAAATACAACGAAGTTGCTTGCATATACCAACAACATCACTATGATGCAAAATACACAAACAACAATGAAGTAGCGATAGAATTCTCGAGAAGGCGAAGACACGAACATTCGACTTCAAGAACCTTCATCAGACTATTTACGTGAGCATATAAAAAGGCAAGACAAAGCTGGTAACGAGTAGTAAGAATTCAGTCACTCTTGGTGAAGACGCGTTGCATGTGAAGAGAACAGTCGCGGTTTGAAGATCTCTGTTGAAAAGATCTCGGTTGTAAGCAAAGAATAATAGCAAACAAGCAATTATTGTTGTATTCGTCAAGTTGTAAATAGGTGCACCCAATTCTAGTGAGAACAATAAGGAATTTATTTTAAAATAAATACAAATTTATTTTTATTTTGTTTGCAATCAACGAACTCATATTTTAAAGGTTTTTAAAAAGCTAAAAACGTAACAATATTAAAGAATGAACCATTTTTAGTTTCACGAAACTAATCAAGTCACTGTAATTCACCAAAAAAAAAGGAAAAAAAAATTTTAGAAAAGCCACCAAACAAACTTTATTTATTGAACTCATAATGTTGAAAGTTGAAATTTTTTCGAAAGTTTTAGAATTTTGTTTCGAACTTTCAACTGATGTCACATATTTAAAATGTTTGTCAATGACAAATAAATTGTACAACACATCAGAATATTAGGTAAACATTCATGAGATATAAGTGCACATATGAATACATATGCATTTAGTGTTTAAAATTAAGCAAAACTAATACCGACGCAAATTATACTCATGGAGTTCTACAAAAATTTATACAATACCCAAAGTGAAGCGAGAAACTCATTCATAATGTGGCATATACTATAGAAATTTAAATAAATTCTTGAATGAAAACATTGATAAAATTTTAGAAAAATGAAAACAGGTTAAGTGAAAACTATTGTGCCTTTCTCCGAGACAATAATTAAAAACGTTGAACATAATGCCTCTAGGAAATAATTCATTTCTAAAACCTGCTGGTATCATCAGATTATTGAATTATTGTGCTGTGGAAATATAGCGTATCTACCTTCAAATTTAACAAAAACACAGTATATGTGAGGTCTCGATGATCTATTTATGACATTATGTGCGGAATATAAGCCTCCTTCTCTGGGTGGAGGGCATTCGAAATGTTAATGGGTTAGGTTGGCTGTGGTTTGTGGATTATTCGCATGCATTCGCGACTTAAAAAAATTATTAAGAAAACACCAGTTCATATCACTTCTACGTGAGATGACACACGCCTTAAATCTCTTGTCTAGCGTATCCGATGTGGTGTAAGCTGTAATGCTGTCCTGTCGAAACCACATGTCGTTAGTGTCGAGATCATGCAATTTACGTGGTCCAGAGTTCTTTCAGCGAACATATATCGATCTCGTGGCCGCCTACGGTATTATGCCAAAACAGACTGAATAAATGACAAATAATTTGTAGCTTCAACAAAATGGCCTTTATCAACAGAGTTCGGAAGTCCGTATTGAAATACCCTATCGAATTCCAACGTTACGAATATTTTTAGACTGAATAGAAACTGTTTAGTATTTAGGGCTTCTTAGAAGTGCTGATTAGAATAGTGATAGTCATTCCGTTGGGTTCATTGTTTGCAGAATTACGATTTTGGAGTTCTAGCTAAACCTCCGCAGTGGCAAATGACAATAGGCATAGGTATAATATATCGACGCCATATTTTTCATATTCCAGACAATTGCACGATGTGAAAATTTTCAATTATGGGCTGCTGAGCTTAATATCTTTAAATGTATTTGGGATGTGATTTTGAGAATATTTCCATGGCAATTTTATTTACTCTTTGAGTTTTTGTTAGAAGACTGCTGAGAGGAATATTTTTTTAATTTTTTTCGAGATGTCTGACCCATAACAAAATACCCTTTCTATAATTTCTGAGGGAACAGAATCACTAAAACGGCTTTGACAGACACTGTTGTTATCAACAGTATGTAGTAGATTTTGTCCCACAAAAAATTAAGGAACTATATAGCAGCCTCCGATAGCCAAATAAGGGATCGTGTTTTTGCCGCAATGTCTGAGCTCGGTATACCTACGAAGCTTATAAGGCTGTGCATAATGTCGTTTAGCAATTCCTGCAGCTCCGTCAAGGTAGGAATGGACCTCTCCGAACCTTTTGATACCGTGCAAGATTTCAGACAAGGCGATCCATTATCAAGCGAAAAGGCGTGAATACATTGCAATAGCACTATTTTTGAAAAAGTGTCCAGTCGCTTGCGTACGCTGACGACATTAACATCATAGGCCGTACCAAGTGAGATGTTACTGCTGCCTTTAGTGCTATTGAACGGGAGTCTACTAAGATAGGTCTGGCAGTAACAAAGTATATGTTATCGACAAGTAGAGACGTGCAGCGTATTGATTCTCAGATTAAGGCCGATAACTAAACTTATGATACATTCAATGAATTTATTTATCTTGGCTCCGCCGTTACCACCAAAAATGATGTCAGTATGGAAATCAAGCGCATAATCACTCTTGACAACAGGTGCTACTATGGTCTCAATAGGCAATTGAGTAGCACAGACCACTCTCGTGCGACAAAACTAATACTCTACAATATGCTTATCCTACTCGTGCTTATTTATGGCGCAGAGGCACGGACCCTATTAAGCACTAATGCAGCAGCCTTGAGAGTATTCGAGAGAAAAGTCCTACGTAAGATTTTCGATCCAGTGCGTGTTAGCGATGATTTCCGCATCCGATCCAACAGTGAGCTGTATGAGCTCCTCAACGCCATAGACGTTGTGCAGCGGCGGTGCTGGCTCGGCCATGTGTCGTTAGAATGGAGAAGGCTGCTCCGGGTATTTGATGCGGGGATTTGCGGAAGTCGGAGAAGAGGACGACCTTTTGTGCTTTGGAAGGACCAAATCGAGGAAGCCCTGTCATCGATTGGTGTGACCAACCGGCGTAGGCGCGCAAGGAGCAGCGGCGCCTGGCAGAATATCTTGCGCCAGGCCAAATCGGTTAATCGGGTTGTTAATGGACAATTAAGTAAGTAAGTAAGTAAAAATTAAGGTAATAATAATGCTGATGGTCAGCATTAGCTTTCGATTTTTTTTTTAATTCGGAAACATGTATTAAATTTTATTTTTGAACAAACCTTTCAATTCAGGAAAATTTTAAATTGTTAAGCTAAAATAATTGAATGAGTTCAAGTCCAATATCAAATAAGTCTAAGATCCACCCATTGCTCAATAAAGTTTAGTTTCATTCAATTATTATTATTTTCTTATCCGAATATTTCAATTCACTATTTCGAATGACATGATACACTCAATAGCATATCTTAGGATATCTTTATCATTTTTTTAATATTAAATTAGGAATCAGAACTAGTTGCCGACAAGTCTGTTTTGTGTAGTCAATTATGGAAAATTTTAAATTGTTAAGCTAAAATAATTGAATGAGTTCAAGTCCAATATCAAATAAGTCTAAGATCCACCCATTGCTCAATAAAGTTTAGTTTCATTCAATTATTATTATTTTCTTATCCAAATATTTCAATTCACTATTTCGAATGACATGATACACTCAATAGCATATCTTAGGATATCTTTATCATTTTTTTAATATTAAATTAGGAATCAGAACTAGTTGCCGACAAGTCTGTTTTGTGTAGTCAATTATGTACTGGAATATGATTATAAATTATATTATAAGCTTGTGCTCAGACCACAGCCTCTGAAATTAATCGATCGCGTAATCACAGACAGCTGTTAGAAACTCAGAAATACTGTTGGAGACGCATCTCCCTAGCTGTCAAGAATTTACATTGTCGATACCCGGAAACCCAAACAGACAGTCGAATGATATTTTTTAATATTTTTCTTATCTCTATAGCTATAGAGAGAAAACTCTGCTTCCACCTTGTCAATCTCTTCTTGACAAGAATAACAGTTGATCCCCCAATTTGCAACCTCTACGGCGTCATCAATGGATGGGTCAGGGAGAAAGAGCAGAGGTGTTTGGGGGAATGGATCGGGTTGTTATGTTTCTAGGTGTCTATGGCCTGCTATAGACAGTGTAAGAACAGGATAAGGCCAGTTTAAGGTTAGTTATTGTGTTTATTACGGGACACTGCGAAATAAGGTCGCTGACAAGGATCTGGAACAGTGGATGAGGAGGAGTTCGAGACTATCAAACACCTCCTCTGTGATTGTCCTTCCCTTAGCAGGTTGAGGTTGAAGACCCTTGGCTGTGGCTTCTTTGAGGGTTTGAATTCTGTGTCGAGAGCCGACATCAAGGCTCTCCATAGATTCATTATTAGCTTGAGCTGATTGAGAAGTGCTAGGGCTTTATTATTGTAGTCGCACTCGTCCTTGTGTTTTTTTGGTCTGTGTAACTCCTCCGCTTTCTTATTCTCCCTTTCCGACTTCCTCCCCTTTTTCCTATCCCTTCTATTATCCTCTCACTTACCTTGACCTCCAGGTACTGTAGTTGTCTCATTTGATGAGTACACATCCTCTAACCTAAACCTAAACCAACATAAGTTAAACGTTTTAATATACTTTTTAATTCCATAATTTTGGAGAAAATTTTGTCGTTTTCATTGCTCCAAGTAAGAATTTACCTAACATTAAAAAAAATTTGTTATTCAGTACAAATCAATCCTTATCACTTCATTCCCAATCACTTGTTGCTTGACTTTTATTGATTTTCCATCAAAATGTTACAACGTTTAATAAAATCCCTCTTATTTACAAATTATTTATAGGGAAATCCAAAAAATAAAGAAGAAATAAATGTTTATAATTTTTTTTGTGTGGCATTAAAAGGGCTTTTAGCATGGCTTTACCTGACGACGGAGATACTAAGACAATCTGAAAGACTTATAGCCACATCAATAGAAAAGAAAACAACATTTGCCCCAAAAGTGTTACAGAATTACTCTAAGAAATGATGAGTGATACAATTACGCTCTTTTCTACACTCAACATTATTTTCAGTATCTTAAGCCAAGAAGCACATAACAAATCTTCAAGACGAAAGCGGAATAAAAATACATACAAAAAATTTATTTCAATTCGTATAAAATATAGGTTTTGCTCCTTAACATAACAATACGAATATGGATGGTATAATAAGGTGGTGTTACAATTACAACAACTTATTTTTTGACATTTATACTCCTCTATACAAGTTGACATTTATTCAACATTCTACAGAAAATAGCAGTCAACTGGATCGGCAACACCATCGTACTAAATACGCCTTGAAATACAGAAAATGCCATGAAAATAAATTGTCCATCATTTGGTTTTTATGCTCGCATATTAAAACCACAGTTTGCTTGGACCGCATTTGATGAATATTGAGGAGATAATGTTTCAAAAGTGTGTCAAACAAACCGCATACAAATAAACACTTCTTTTTTGTTTTTAAACCACACATACACAATACACACATACACATAATTCGAATTCATTTTGTTTTGTTTGGCGCATATTTTTTAAGGTTAGACTAATTTATAGCGATTGATTAAAAGGTGTTTTATTTGTTGTTGAATTGCATGAAATGAAGAGGCCAGCTCCGTTGCCACCTCCCAAACTAGCTGAATAAATATTGGCCAGCATAAACCACAAAGCAGCAAAAAAAAATTGTGATAGTCAAGTTGAAAGATGAATAATCATTCATTTGGATGGGTGTATTGTTTACTGTCATTCGCATAAAAGCCTTTTAAAACTTATACATATAAATGTTGTCGGGTGTGTATTTCCTTCAATGTCAACCACATTTTTGTCTTTAAGTTTTTATAAATAGAATTTATTTCAACCCAAAATTTACATATACTTTTACAGTGAAAAGAAATTAAGTTTTCTTTCCTTAAAGTTTAAGGCTTAAACCACTATAGAAATGAGCATAATTGGGTAGGTAGTTCGACCTGGCTGCATATGTAAGGATGTTGGATGGACTTACTTAGATCCATTGTGACATCGAAGATTACCATTATTCCCTAGACACGGGACACTCGGATTTTATGATGAAGCGACCTAGAACGCCAAAGTCAATGCCTGACAGTTCCTTCAGCTTATCTATATATATAGTAGGCATCAAGGTGCCTTTTTCTCTTTCGAAATATTGCCGGGCATGTACTCATCACTGCAGCTTTTGCAGAAATTATTGTCCAATTGTTGTTATTGATATCCAAGACAAATTCGAATATTTTTTTGCATATTTGAAATATTTGAATATTTGAATATTTGAAAATAACCAAAAAGAATTTTTGAAAACAAGTTGATTACTTTTGAATATTTGAAAATAATCAAAAACAATTATTTAAAACAATTTGATAATTTTTTAGACTTCTTTTGATTCTTTTTGATTATTAGACTAATTGTCGATTATTTTTTGATTCTTTGGTAGTCGTAATCCATTAGTAATTCGAAAAACAAATTTCATAGAATTATATAATCATTACGATTTTTTTAAAAAGTAATGTAATTGATTACTAATCGTAATCGAAATTTAACAGGTATGATTTCAACAAACTCATATTTTAAAAGCTTTAAAAAGGTAAAAACGTAACAATAAATTGCCCACCTACTCTATTACTGGAAATCTAATCTAATCTACTATGTCCTCGTTTTATAGCAGCTGGAGATTATAACCCAAAGCGCTTCTATTAGGGTTATCGACTTATTACTCCTAATTTTAGATTTCGGATTCTCTATGACACAATATCTAAATTGCAATTGGCAAAAGTAATGAAAAGAAAATTCGTGACTTAACCGACTTTGCAGTGGTAAGGTACATTTCTATCATACGCCTACAATTGTAGCATTGTGCAAGCATCTAGAATCCCTAGTTGGTTATTTAAATGAAAGGACTACAAGAGTGAATTGGTTAAAATGCTAGAAGTACACCAGTACACCTTGTTCAGGAAATTTCTCTCTAACGACCACTAATACCTTAAGTCCCGCTATTCATAATTTCGAAGAAACCCTCTCGCTAGCTACACATTGTGGTACTACGACCACATTAGGTCATGAAAACATAAATCTTAAGAGACCAGTTTAAGTAAACTACCGTTACGGTATTCTAATGGGATTTGTGCGAAAAATTGTTGACCGTTTTTATTTTCACACTAACATTCATAAAATCAGTAGAAATTTCTTTTACTCTTCCCTAAAGATCTGGAACTGACATTCCAACAATAGTGTAAATATCAATAACATTCATTTTTTGTATTGCAAACTTTTTGTTGTTGTACAATCCATTAGTATTGTCAATGACAGTTACTCTTGATGTTTCTGCAGTTAAAGTTGTCACTGTTGCTATTGAGTTGACAGGATTATTGATGGGGTTTTGTAAGGGTAAACGACATGCCATGGCCATAGGCCTTAGTTAATGTGAAGGATATTTTTTTTGCAAAATACAATGCACACAACTTCTGCATGATTATTGAATGTAAGAAAATATTTTTTATGGTTCTGCAGAAAATTAAAAAAATAGTTTCGCAAGTGTTTTAAAAATTTTCATTTACAAAATGTGAATGCCATTCATTTGATTTTCAGTATTAAATTTCATACGGATGGCCACAACATATAAATCTATTGATATTGTAAATTTTTTTTTTTGTAAGATTCATAAATAAGACAGGTGTTCGCGTGTTTCGCGATATTCTGCTATCGAAAAAATGCATCAAAGAAGTTGCATCAAATTTTGTGTAAAAAATTAATTTAAAAAAATTTGAAAGTGGCAACAGTTTAGCAGCGGTACAAGTTTTTCACTGAATGTCGAGAATATGCGATTCACGACGCATCAATAACCAAAATAAAAATTTTAAAAAAGTGAAGTAAATTATTGTGGAGAACTGTCAAGTTACAATTAGAGGAGTTGCTTATAACTCGGAAGTCGCCGTGGTGTAGTAGGTAGTGTGTTGGCTTACTATTCGTAAAGCCCGGGTTCGTATCCCACGTCAGACATCAAAAATGAAATATGAAAAAAAAAAATATTTCTTCGGCGACTTCCTCTCAGCAGATTTCTGGCAAAAACTCTGAGAGTAAAATAAACTGCCATGAAAAAGTTTCTCAAAAATTCTGTCGTTCGGAGTCGACGTTAAACTGTAGGTCCCGCCACTCACGTATAAAATTAACGCCCACAACATGAGTGGTGTGAGAAGCTAGGCCGTAATCCTGACTGAAGTGTTGTAATGGCCAATTATGTATGTATGTATGCTTATAACTCGGTGAGGCAGTCAAAATACAGCAAAATACGCAGTGCAGAACTCAAAAATACTTCTTTTATATTTCTGGAACCCTCCAAACTTGTTTTATTTGACAAAAACGGTATTTTTGATCTTTTCATACAAAAGTTATTGATTACCCAAATAAAGGGTGTTTGTATAGAGGTATAGAACTTTAAGTTGCAATAAAACAACGATGGATTATTCGATTGACATGAATTTTATTTATCCGAAAGATAATCTTGTGGCATTACATTTTAAATATGATGTCTGGCATATGACCGCCACAGTTGGCGCGGATGTAGTCCAATCTGGACGTCCAATTTTCGATGACTTTTTCCAACATTACGGCGAATGTTGTCTTCCAAATGGTCAAGCGTTTGTGGCTTTACCGCATAGAACAATAACTTTACATAGCCCCACAGAAAGTAGTCTAGCGGTGTTAAATCACAAGATCTTGGAGGCCAATTCACAGGTCCAAAACGTGAATTAGGAAAAAGTACGGACCAATGATTCCACCAGCCCATAAAGAGCACCAAACAGTCAGTTTTTCTGGATGTAACGGTGTTTCCACATACAGTTGAGGATTACCTTCACTCCAAGTGCGGCAGTTTTGTTTGTTGACGTAGCCATTCAACCAGAAGTGCGCTTCATCGCTAAACAAAATTCGCTTATGAAAATTGGGAACAACGGTAATCTCGTTTTGGGCCCATTTGACGAATCTACTACTAGACTCTTTAAATAATAACTACGATAATTTTTGTCCAATTTGATCAAACGAAGTGTCAATCTCTTCACAAGAAAATACACTTTCTGAACCACTTACTTCATATTTTTTAATTAAAGTTTGCTACTATGAACGGACAAACTAAAAAAAAATATAAAAAAATTCGCATTTGTTTAGTTTACCTAATCAAACCCAATAGCATATTAAGTCAAAAAATAAATATGTATATGTATATCGTCTTAAAGGACCATCTCTCTCCTTTCTAATAAGGTTTGAATTTTGGACATCGGTTCAGAAATGTTTGTGTAATCAATAAATTTATATCCATAAAAACAGTTTTTGTCAAATAAAGTTTGGAGGGTTCAAGAAGTATACAAAAAATATTTTTGAGTTCTACTCAACACAGCTTACACTATGTCATTAGCTGGGTGTATTTCATTTTATTTTGTCGCATAGTGTAATGTTGGTATAACATTTAACTTGTTGCTAGAGTGCTGAATTTTATCAAATATAAAAAAACTCAACATGTCAAGTATTCAAGTCTAAGATAAGTTCTAGACGCGTGTACCAAGTTGAAACAACTCATAATTAAAATATACTTTGTCCGCGAAATTTTGAAATCAACTTATTTGAACACACCTCGTATGTATTGTTCCTTTCACCACAATAGATGCCCTGATTTTTTTTAACGTGCCGGTATTTACCGAAATTTATCAGTACTTTAGTAATTAAATAAGGTAGTATGTTTTTTTATTGCCAATCTAATAAAATAAAAATTCTATAAAATCTATAAATTCAGAAGAAGAGAAGGGAAGGAAGAGTACATACTCTCTTATCAAATGACACTACCGAAGACATTTTATGAAACTTTTTTCATGTACGTTCGGTTTAGATAAACTTCTAGTAAGGTTCTCTCCTACCGGTTCAAGTGATATCAGAATCAAGAAACAACACTTTTGGTCTGGGAATAAATCTGTTTTGCATTTAGAGTAGTAACCCACATCAAAATCTGTGTACCTTTTGCCTTAATTTGCCTCAAGATTCAGCAATTAGTTGGATGCGCTGTTTTGCTTAATATAAGACCACTGAACTAATGGATTTTTTTTTTTTGAGATCCTTTCTCGACTTTTTCTCAATCATAACGTGTGGTTTTTCGTAAAGCGCTGAAGTTTTAATAATCGAAAGAAAATGAGTTGCCATTTATATATTTTTTTTCTTAAAACTGGCTACAAAGTTTTATCCAGTAAAGGATACATTTATTTTGATTCAAATAGATAACAAGGTTGAGCTTCAAAGCGTTATCCAACATGATTAAAGAATGCCTAGATTCTCCAACTGATTTAGTGAAACATTTTACTTTGACTCTTCCCTGCCTGAGTAGCTTCTAATTTAGTAATCGATTATGCGTTTTAAAAAAGTGAACACCATGGTATGATCTCTGAAGGGTTAATTGGCTTATAGATTTGTTTTAAGAATTTTTGAACTAAAATATGAAAATTCGTTTGTTTTAAAATATTTTTGGAAATTTTCTTTCCATTATACAAACTTATAAAATTCAGTAAAAGTTGTTATTAAATAATGTAAGATAATAAAGTAAAATAAGATATTAATATATATCAAATATTAAGCAAATTTAAATCTCCTTGACTTAAACTACTCGTTTTCTTCGTTGAATTGTTTCAAGACATTCAAACCATTTTTATGCTCCTGCAGAAAATTACTTTTCTTCGATAATTTTTAGTCCAAAGTTTTCCAATCCGCTTACAAAGGCTTTTTAAAAGTTTTATTAATTTGCTCAGGTCGAATTATATTTTTTCAGCCTTAAATTTTTCTTCCATAATTTGAAATATTTTTTTTCTTTCGAATGATAATTACCAGCTGTGGAACTCCAAACATCAAGCACATACATTCTAGAAAATTGGCACTGACAGAATAAACCTTCTATTTCAATTTCCATATTGATATTTTCCAAACGTATAACACTATCGCGAAATCAATTAATTAAAATGCAATATAAAGTTTAAAACAACAATTCCTTAAACAAATGTCTTGTCTCTATTCATAACTGTATCAAATGCCACAAAATTGCAATATAAAGTTTAAAATAACAACATTTAAAAAAATTATTTCTCTTTACTCGTGTTCTTAAAAAGATACAATGCATGCTCGCTAATGTGAACTAATTGAAACTGGCGTTGTTCACTTTTGCGAATTGTTCACATTTCCGAATACCGAAAATTTTAAAACAGAATTATATTTTTTAAAAAGTAATGAACTTCTAATCTAAAATTTCTTTACATTAGCGTCTGTAACGACACATTTACTTACATAAAAAAGATTCCCAAAATCTATGAATTTGTGACTGCAGTTTGCTTAAAACCAATATACCACCACAGAAAATTATACGTATGACGTATATTTCGCATAAAATTTCTCTCAGCCCGGTATATAAAAGGTATTGTGGATAAAAATCCTAGGACTACAGCCGTAGAAATAAATACCTCGGAAAGTGATCACAATGTTATTGTGCATTCCGAAACAGTTCGAAGTGTTTTGAAAAAGAACGGTTTCCGCAGCCGAGTGCCGAGAAAAAAGTCACGATTGGAATTTGCCCAATAATATATGGACAAGTCAACTGATTTTTGGGCGAATGTAATATTTAGTGATGAGAACAAATATAATTTGTACGGCTGTGACGGATAACAAAAAATTTGGGCAAAAATCAGTTGACTTGTCCATATATGTATTATCATTAAAAAAAAATTATTTTAAGGGGGTACGTATAATTATCTGTGTGACTGTATATATGTACAATGGGGATTCCCGCAACTAATAAATACAGAATTTTAACGTTCAAATTAAAAAAAATCTGTTCAAATTATAGGGCTTTTTACATTTGTTCATCTTTTAGAGTAGTCAATGAAGCAAAAAAACATTCACATTTAGCGGATTTCATATAATGCGGTGATCACATTAGCGCGCGTGCACTGTATAGTACAAAATGCGTTTTTTTATTATTTTTCGTAGGATGACTGCAAATCAGATTCATATGCTAAAATATGCAAAAACCCGCGGCCACAATATTATTTAATTTAAAGAGGGATAAAAAATCTACAATTTGATGTATAATAAGTTGTGGGCAGATGAGGGCCAAATAACTAAAAGCATACGTGAAAAATTAGTTTTTAAGAAACGTGTGTTTTGAAAAGGTCAAAAAAGTTTCTTCAGGGATTTTTTATTTGGCTTAAATTTTTGCAACTTTTATCATTTAATTTGGTAGAAAACAAGTTAAAATTTAATTTTTGTTGGGTTTTTGGAGACTCCTGCACAATAACACAATATATGCAATATAAACATACCTCCACTTTCAAATGATGCAAATATTAAATCTCGCAAAAAATAACATCAAAATTTGTTAGATTCATAAAATTTAGAGTGTGTTAGTGTGTTTAATGCAATAAAGCTTAGAAAAAAAAATATTTTTTTTTTGATTTTTGGCCTATGGGGGAAACCAGTGTGGAGTGGTGGGACTAGAGCTGCAAAACCATCGATATTATTGACAGTTTTATTCTAGCGAGTTTAGCGATAGTATCGAAATTTAAGCGGTAATTTTCAGTTTTGCGACGGCTTCAACGCATTGGGTAACTAATAAATGCATGTTTAAAGTTAAGGTTAAAAATAAAATAGAGATAAATTTAAAAAAAAAAAATTTTTAAAGGCTTCAACTATTAGAAAATAATTTTAACTTACTGAATAGCTGTAAAATGAACCGTTATATACTATCAAAATAGAAAATGTCGTTATGGAAAAAGTAGGATATGTACACATTTTTCTTGTGTGTTACTATTATTTTTCCACATATACATATACGTACGTCTGTATAATTTTTAATAAAAATTTGGAAATTTAGCACACTTCTAAAAATTCGATGCTATCGATAATTTTATACCGGACTATAGAAACTATCGAATGGGCCGACTATCGATAGTTTTGCAGCTTTAGGTGTTACATACAGTTAAAAGTCGGCTCGGAAGGCATGATTTTGAAAAACTTTTCATGGCAGTTAGATACTCTTAGAGCTTTTATTTCTAAAGATATCAGAGCTGAGATCTCGCCTAGTATGTGAGTATCCGCTGGTAGTAATTAAATATTAAACATCGTGTATTCAAAACAGAGTCGGCAAACAATCTAATCTAAACAATCCAAATTGTGAAGGCAAAAATTTCTATTTTATCAAACAGGCGGACAATCGCAAAAATCACCGTAAAATAATCTCTAACGATATTGTGGTAAATACATTAATTTTCAATGAAATACATGTTATCCGAAATTCAGTATTAGGGAAGTAAATAGGTAGTTTGAAGGAGAGAACCAACCAAGAGTTTTACACCTATCGACATACAAATAACCAATCATGTATGTTTGTTGTGTGCTCCCTATTAGGAATACCATATCTTAAGAGGAGTTTTGTCTAATGTAGTGTCACCGTTTCGATGTTTTCATCAGATGACCTGCATTCATCATTTTTCACCATGCCAATACGCTTCAGATGAATATGTAAAGCGGTGTTCTCTGGTCTTCCTTATTTAGTTTTATAATAACTCATTAGGCTTATCCAAGCTCTGGCTCTATTAGCCAGAATATTCGTTTCTTATTTCCAATTACTCCATGATGACTGGCTACCCACTAATGCGTACCGTCAGTGTCAATACTATCAAGACGATCTTTGATCTCGTATTCCTGGATGTTATTGCCATAATTGTCATTTGACTATCTGTATATGTATTTAAATCCCTGCATGCCCAGTTTAGCAAGTGATTACTAGCCCAGATCATATGTACATTCCCTGATTACCAGTACCTCCGCCGAATTATGGCCCTGTAGCCGGAGGTAAAGTTTGATTTCTGGTACTTCTAAAGAGTCCCAGTCCAGTCCTATCTCAATGTTTAGGGCCATCCGAGAAACTACTACCAATGGGTATCTGTGGCATGAATCCGTTTGACAAAGAAAGTCTATCTGCCATTAGTGTGATAAATTGGTTGTTATTGATAAGTTGAACAACCTGTGGGATAACTGCCACTCATGATTCCATTTAGAACCTATGGCTCTCCTACACCAGCAACTGTGGGCCAGAATAACACTTAAGTATATCACCTGGTTAGATATAATTCAGTACTAAGACTGGATAATTTTGCTACGCTAGGTCGATATCTCAACAAAAAATGTCGTCTGAATAATAAGATTGATTACAAAATTTTCTGTTCCTTTTAATACTCATGTTGTGTGTGATAATTTCACCCATGAGAGGCGAGACCTGGAGTTTATTGTCAGCTCCAAACGACAGACTTGAGATACCTTTCATCCCAATCTTATTTTACTCTCAAAGAATTTGAAAAATATGAAAAACTAAAAAGTCTGAGAGCAAATAAAATTGGCATGAAAACTTTCGGAAAATTGGCATTAAGAATCGATTTTAGACAGAAAGTACTGCCATTCATATATAAAATTAACACACATGACATGGGTGATGTGAGAAACTGGGGCGTAATTCTGACTAAAGGGCTGTACTGAGCAATTAAATAAGTGAGTAAAGTAAGTTGCCTCATATGCCTGGAAATATTTTAAATATAAAACCCAAATTTTTTAAGGTATTGTAGGGAGGAAATGATTTCTTTAGTCTCTAAAATTTTCCATTGCTCTCCTTCAAAAACATAATTTGATCTGGTTTCTGGTTTTAACAATATTTAGTGGGATATCCCTTAAAGCATATTTGGTATTAAATGTATCAGTTTTGTTTAGTTCTGTCGCTATTTGCCGCTATGATCAAGTTTTTTAGTTAACTTCTGAATCAGTTTAGTGACTACATAACCATTCTTCCGAATGATATCTTAAATATTCTCTTAGTGTCAGATTAGGTAGCTCTGATATCAAAAAAGCTCACTGTTGTGACGCCACAGGTGGACGCAGTCTCTGTATTGACCAAGTTCTACCAGAACCAGGGAACAGGAAGAAGTTGGTCAGCGCAAGGGCTGCACATCAAAAGCACGACTACCCAACGATGGAAAACCAGCCCGAAAGTTTGATAAACGAAGCTATATACTTGACATCAATAGATAATAGCTCTGTCAAGCTGACAATAAATGGAGAGCCAATAACCTAGATCTGCACCTCGTATGATATGGGCACTGCCAAAAAAGTGGATAAGAGTCTCCTTTTCCTTAGCGTATTTGCACCCGCGGCAGAAGTCGTTAACGTAACTACCCATAACACAATGACCTATAAGCATGGCTACTGTGATTGAGATGATGCCACGACCAAGTCCAAGTAACTGGTTGGTACGCCTTCTATCAATCAAGAGCCAGGTAAGCCTAGCGGTGGAGCTGGACTCCTCATTGACCCAGGATAGATTGGCGTCTCGAAAGAATTTCCTCGCAATGGCCGACTTGACCGAGGCTACTGGCATACCCAAGTCGATTGAAGAGGATTCCGGAAGGAGTGCACCAGCTCTGGCGAGCTTGTCGGTCCGGCAGTTTCCTGGAATGATACTGTGCTCGAGGGCCCAGACCAGTGAGACACTGAAGCGCCCAGAAAGAAGGTCGAGACAGCGACGACATTCCCTAATGATCCTGGAGTTATTCACAATTTTTTCCCTTGGTGTCATATCGAGACTTTGCTCAAGTTAAATAAGCCTGTGGGGACTTTGGTAGGCAAATCACATTTTCACATTAACAGCAATATGGTTGGTTTTAATGACTTGTTGAAAGTAAAAAGTGTTCGAATTCCTAATTCGTATGAATTTTACGTGAAAAATTAATCATTATTTTCTCAATAAACCCCAAACTGCCCAAACTGGTACAATCAATGCCAAATGGATTAAATGGAGTGCATGACATGAGAGATATCTTACTAACTATTGGGTATAACATTGTAATATATTGGTCCTTTGAATTTGGGGGTACCTATAGTTCTTTCATGAATTCATGAAATTTCTTAAATATATCGGAGTACCTAGGCTTTTACTGTTCACTATATATCTATTTTTAACGTAATTCTACAATGCTGCTCTTACAAAATGAAATTAAATTGAAAAATGGAAGCAGTAAACTTGTCCAGATTATTTGGTTGTACATTGTTTGTGTATTTGAATACATAAAATAAGTACAACAAAAGTGTTTCGGTATTACATGCAAATAAACGCAAACATAAAAACAAGAAAATAAATAAGAACAAAAACACTTCAATTCTTATGCATACAGTGTATGTACGTACAATATGAACAAAGAAGCAAATAAGCTAAGAAACGCTGGTGCATATTATCAGACAATTTTTTTAAAGCTTCCGGAAAATATTGCATATTTTCGAAAATTAGGTTATTTTCTTATGTTAGTTGGAAAAAAAAAGATTTTTGAGTTAAACTTTTCTCTGTCCAATTTCGCAATTGAATTTTTTTTTAAACACAAGTTGGGATTTGCATTATATTTTAATATACAAATTAAAGAATGTGGTAAAAGTAGAAGAAAGTAAAAAAAAAACTAAGTAAAAGTGTAAAGAAATTTAAAACCATAATGCACACACATTTTATGTTCTTAAATTTCCCTTGAAAATACATTCATTGTATATTATCAAAAATTCTTATGTTTATTTATATATGATCATCAAACGCCACAAGAAGCGTAAATCTTTCAGTAAATACAATTAAAACTTATATTATATATATATTATTACATATACTTTCATAATCAAATTGAAAGAAAATAAGAATGAGAAATAAAAATTAAATTATTTATTTATTACAATACAATTATAAATTATATATAATTATTACGAACTGAGTAACGTAAACTCGTTGTAGTGTAACAGACCAGAGGTTTTGTTGGGAATCGAACCCACGACCATCACTATAGCTGCCAGATTTGACGATTTAAAGTCATTTTGGCGATTTTATGCTTCAAAAATATCATATTGACGATATGACGATATGACGATTTATAATCTTGTTTTGACGATTTTAAGAAATTACAAATTTACATAATTTTCCTTAATTTAGTATATTAAAAGCCTCTTTAGGTTATTAATAACAAGGAGTAAAGTATCATATTTTTAAATTATTTACGAACATCTGTGATGATACTACATAATATGCTAAATAACATAAATAAAAGCGCCAATTAGTAAAGAAAATTAAAATAAAATGGTCAGATATATAAAGAAAAATGGTAAGCTCTTCAAATGTCTGCAATACCCTAACATTTCTCAGCAAATAGTATCAATACCAAAAATTTGAAATAAGATTGGCACTTTTCGTGGTTGAGCATAACTTACCATTTGTAGTTGAAGATCATTTTTAAAGATCCGAATATAGCTTCTAATATTACACTAGGAAGACCAAACGGAGGTGCACTCTGAGAAAGACGAATGTTACGTATCAATACAATAGCGATAGATGCTCTCAGGAATCAATGGAGTTGGATACCCTATCGTCATTAATGAAAACCTTCGCCCTCGCTTGTACGCGGTCGAGAAGTTTCAAACTAGATGTTGAGGCACCGGTCCATTCATGAGAGTTGTATTCGATTCTCGGCACGAGTACTAGGAAGAAAATGAAGTGAAATATTTCTTGCACGGTCTTAAGAATCCAAGGCACTGAATAACGTGTCGGTTCTAGCGACCATCACACTACATTTTCATGCTCAGAACGGCAAGAGCTTCTGATGCCGTAATATTTACACCACCCGTAGATATAGAGGATGCAATATTATTGCTGGGATTATGTGTCAATAAACAACGCTGGTATAGATTATATAAACCTTAAGCAATTTTTTTCTGAAAATGAATTTTGGAAAAAATTTTGGAAATAAATTCCTTAAAACTGAATTTCTTAAAACTTAACCTAAAATTCTGAGGAGCAATATTGTATGAAATATTATTTAAAACTCAGCAATTGTAAATTCTTTGACTTTAGTATTGTACCTAATTTGATTAAATTGTTTAACCTCTATATATTCCTAACATTTCTCACAAATATAGAGAGTTCATCTTACACAATTTTTGTCGTGACACATGGGTGGATTTTTCAGTTCCTTGTATTTAGAATAATGACCAGTCTAATTCCAGTCTAATTCCAAGATTAACTTTAGTCCAGCTTTTAGATTTTTTAGGTAGTGATGGTAAAACTTATTATATTAAATATAACTTATAAATAATATAATATAATTATATAAATTATAATCCAATAAACAGATTACAAATGAAATATTTCACATTTTTTTTGTATCTAGCTATGCATTGGAAATAATATGGAATATATATGTAATGTTATATATGAACTATGTTTAGCGCCTACACTACATACAATTCAAATCAATTTTTCGAGTGCAATTTTCTCTATCATAAAGCCTTTAGAAAGTTAATAGGTTTTTTCAGTGATTGGTCGAAAATGGTGGGTTTTTGTTTGGCTAAATTCAAAGAATAGACTCTTCTCCATCATTTGGTTTCAGTAAGAAGACAGAGGTAGACGGTGTTAATTTCTTGTTTTTCCATTGAAAACTGCAAACGCAAAATTCGATAAGACTACTTTAAATTGCTTATATTCTGAATATTTCTTTCTATCCGTGTTATATGTAGGAATTATTTATCAATCATAATGGAAATGTTGAAGACTTGACTAGTTACAATCTTATTCTCGGTGGTAAAAATGGTTGAGTAATCATAGAGAGTACAGTTCGACATTAGTCTGGCCGATAATTGCCCTAAGGACTGGACCATACCTGTTAAGTAATGATTAGTAATCGTAATGATTAGTAATTTGATTACTTTTTTTTCAATGGTGAAATAATGATTACAATTACGATTATTTTTGGTTAAAATAGTTAATAATTGATTACGATTACAAAATAATCAAAAAGTAATCAGGATTACTGGCGATTAGTCTAATAATCAAAAGGAATCAAAAGTAATCCAAAAGTAATCAATTTATTTTCAATAATTACTTTGAACTCTTTTTGAATATTTGAAAATAATGAAAAAGAATTATTGAAAAAAATTTGATTACTTTTGGATTACTTTTGTATATTTGAAAATAATCAAAAAGAATTATTTAAAACAATTTGATTCTTTTTTAAACTTCTTTTGATTCTTTTTGATTATTAGACTAATCGTCAGTAAACCTGATTATTTTTTGATTCTTTGGTAATCGTAATCAATTTGTAATTGGAAAAAATTGTTCATAGAATTATATAATCATTACGATTCTTTTTAAAAAGTAATGTAATTGATTACTAATCGTAATCGAAATTTAGCAGGTATGGACTGGACTATGTCAAGTTGTTATTGTATGTTAATTCCAAATGTGTGGAATATAGTAAAGACAACAATCAGAGGAAAGAGTCCCACATAATGTATCGGCATGCCAAAATCTTGTTGACGGTATGCTTTGACGATCTGTACCAGCTTTAAAACACATCGCAGTCTCTATAAATTATTCACCACTCTAGGTTATAGCTTAAATGAATGAAAAATGAAGGTATGTTTTTTCACAAGTTGAATTTATATGTTGATATTGTTACGAAAATGGAAACGGTGTAATATCGTTTAACGCTAAAATGAGCAAAAGCTACACAAACAAATACAACGATCTTGTTACAAGTAAACCAACAAAATCGGTATGAAAGAAAAGGAGATAGACAAGAAAGCGAAAACGCAACAACAACCAACGTGAACAAAATATACAACCACGACGAAGTCGCGATAGAAAAGGCTAACACACGAACATTCGATTTCAAGAACATTCATGAGACTGATTACAGGGCATATAAAAATGCAAGACAAGGCAGGCAACGAGTAGTAGGAATTCAGTCAGCCTTGTGTGAAGACGCGTTGCATGTGAAGAAAACAGTCGTGGTTCGAAGATCTCCATTGAAAAGATCTGCATTGTAAGCAAAGAATAATAGCGAACAAGCAATCATTGTTGTATTCGTTAAGTTGTAAATAGTGGCACACAAAAGTAGTGAGAACAATAAAGAATTTAATTGAAACTAAACAGCAATTTATTTTTATTTTGTTTGCAATCAACGAACAACGAACGTAACAATACAATTTAATAAAAATAGTAAAATAAAAACAAAATTTTATTCAAATCGCATTAAAACTAGTTTTTGTGGTATATTACCTGATAGTAAATGCAGTTATTTATCATGAATTTACTCATTTCATATAATTGTCCATCAAATATATGAGTGTCACATTGGTGCGCTTATTATTTTTCTTATCATTGTATATTAATATAAAAATTCTGTGTCTTCCGTTTAAACATTTTAACAAAGACTTTGAAGTCTTCAGACGGACTACCTTATAGATATTATAAAAATTATACGAACCTTAGTCTATTTTCAATTAACTCTGGAGTAAAACAAGTTGAAGTGATAGACCTCAACTTCATATTATCATATCAGATGATGCCATAAAATAAGACGGCTCAGATTGAAGAGATTTTCGCAAACGTTCAGTAACGCAGATAGAAAATTAGAAGATACTAAAACTATAGCACATAATATTTGGATTGAAAATCAAGAAAATATTGTAATAAAAGTACTGTGCTTGTTTAGAACTCTCCAGGATCGAGGAGCCGGAGGTAATTAAAAAACACCAGAAGAAGCATGACTCACCAACAGACAAAACAGTGGAAATGCTTAATAACAACAGCAGAAACTAATGTAACATGTATGTTGGCAAATCCATATACAGTGGCTCACAGCTTATTTCAATTAGCAAATTTTAAATAAAATTAAATTCATATAATTTCGAAACGAAGCAAAATATTAAAAAGTATTAGAAAAATTCAAAAATTAATATATATGTGGGGAATTTCGTGTCAAGTGACCCAATTTTTGAAATCGATGTCTTCCGATTTGGATGAAATTTGCACCAAGGTTAGTACTATTGGATAGTAGGCCAGACACAAATTCAGCTCTATCAGTCAAGAACTGCCGGAGTTAGAGGGGGTCAAATTTGGACATTTTGGTCATATAGGGTTTTTTGAAAATGTGTGTAACTTTTCACCTATTGGTCCTAGCAAATATTTTCCAAAGGATATTAGATAGCTATTTCTTCAATCTTTCCAAAAATAATTTTTTTATTTTTTTAAAAAAAATTTTTATATTTTTTTTTAAAGTAATTTTTTTTTAAGAGTAAGATGTTGAATTCTTTCAGATCTACTCTGTGACGTTCTGTATTTAATGGGATGCGAGTGGGATATCTATCAAAAAAATTATAGCTATATAATATCCTTTGGAAAATTTTTGCTACGACCAATAGGTTAAAAGTTACACGCATTTTAAAAAAATCTGTATCACAAAATGTCCAACTTTGACCACCTTTAACTCCGGCATTTCTTGACTGATAGAGCTGAAAGTTTGTGTCTGGCCTACTATCCAATACTGCTAACCTTGGTGTAAATTTCATCCAAATCGGAAGACATCGATTTTAAAAATTGGGTCACTTGACACGAAATTCCCCATGTATATACGCCTGAATCATGAAAAATTAACCATTTTGGATGCGGTACACTCAGTGTAGCCGTCGCGGATTTTGTGATGTAGATTTTTTCATTTGCCATTGGTGAATAATAAATCTCATAGTATGTATAAAATTAGTGATTTGTTTGCATGTGAAATCCAATCTTAAAAACCTTGTCCCAAGTTGCGTATGAGTGATATTTAATTATATAATGTCATTTAATGTGGCATACACAGTGGTGGGCATATAATTAAGACGTTCGTAATAATAGTAAATTATTCGTTTTATATTAAAAAAAAAAAAAATGATAACAAAATTTGTTTATCAGTTTTAAAATAGACAATTTATAAATCTTAAAAGAAAACATATTAAAAAATTATTTATTATATTGGTTATCGATTTAAAAAATTTATAAGTTTAATTTTTATTGCAATATTATTTTTTGATTTTATAGTAAATATTTCGTATGGTATTCTTTACTTACTTAATTGGCCATTAACAACCCGATTAACAGATTTCGGCCTGCCGCAACACATCCTTCCAGGCGCCTCTGCCACTTGGTAGATTTGGTCCTTCCAACGAAAACAAGGTCGTCCCCTTCGCCGACTTCCGCAGATCCCCGCATCAAATACCCGTCTCACCGGAGCATCCTCCTCCATTCGAACGACATGGCGAGCAAGCGCAGGCATTGGATATTAATAAGCTGTACAACGTCTATGGCGTTGAGGAGCTCATACAGTTCACTGTTGGATTGGATGCGGAAATCCTCGCCAAATCGCATTGGACTGAAGATCTTACGTAAGAATTTTTTCTTGAAAACTCTCAAGGCTGCTGCATCAGTGCTTAATAGTGTCCATGTCTCTGCGCCAAGAAAAAGCACGGGTGGGATAAGCGTCTTGTAGAGTATTAGTTTTGTCGTACGAGAGGTCTCTGCTACTCAATTGCCTATTGAGACCATAGGACCTGTTGGCAAGAGTGATCTCCAGACTGACATCATTTTTAGTGGTAACGGAGGAGCCAAGATAAATAAATTCCTTGGCTGTATCAAAATATAGTTATCGGCCGTAATCTGGCAATCAATACACAGCTTGTCTCTACTTGTCGAAACATATACTTTGTGTTGCCCTCATTTACTGCTAGACACATCTTAGTAGACTCCCGTTAAACAGCACTAAAGGCAGCAGTAACATCTCGCTTGGTACGCCCTATGATGTCAAAGTCGTCAGCGAACGCAAGCAACTGGACACTTTTTTGAAAAATAGTGCCACAGCGATGCACTCTCGACTTTCGCAGTACACTCTCCATGATGAAGTTGAAGAAGACGAATGATAAAGGATTGCCTTGTCTGAAGCCTCGCACGGTATCAAAAAGTTCGGAGAGTTCCATTCCTACCCTGACGGAGTTGCCGGAATTGCTGAACATCATTCTGCATAAATTCGGTTTCGTTGCTCAATAAAATATTTTTCATAAAACTGATTGATTTCTTAATGTTTTGATTAGCAAAATCCAATTTGGAGTTAATTTAAATTTTTTTTTTTTTTTTATTTGAAAAGATTTCGCTTTTCCATGCACACATAAAAAGCGACTGGTAGTTCTAGATGATAATTTAATACCAAAATGTAGATCTTAATTAATCTTTTAGCTGCTTTGGACCTTTAAATTTGTTTTAAATTGATCAGCTTTAGAGGCTCTGCGGCTATTACATCCCCCCAGTCTTATGTTTTTTTTGGCGTTTTGAAGGCTTTGAGTACTTTTTTGAGGTTCCAAATGTAACATTTTTCCCACTAGAAAATTCAAGCAGTTGACAAATTATATATACTGTCTTCCCGGCTCCTCTACTTTCTTCTACGGAATATATAAACATTTTCCCACACCTTATGGTTAATTTTTGTACATATTTTGCTTACAAATAAATTTACAAAAAGCAAACAAAATCAGATATTAAAGATATTGTAACGTTTATACCTTTTTAAAAACGTTTAAATATGAGTTCGTTAATTGCAAACAAAGTAAAAACAAATATGTGTTTATTTTCTCTTAAACTCTCTTTATTCTTTACACTACTTTTGTGTGCCACCGTATACAACTTAACGATACAACAACAATAATCTGTTTATTCACTTTACTAGTTCACACAAGTATTCACTGGAACTTCACAACCACGACTTATTTTGTTCGCACGCAACTTCACACGAGGCTGAAAGAATTATTACTGACTGCTGCCTGCTTTCTCCAGCCCTTTTATAGTCCGACACAACCAGTCTAACGAACATTCTTGAAGTGGATGGTTCGTGATCTCGCCTTCTCGAGAGCTCTATTGCTAATAAATTGTTGTTTGTGTACTTTGCTTATGTTGTCTATCCTCTTTTGTCACATACATGTTGTTGTTGGTACCAGGCGAAACCAGATTCGTCGTACATATGTGTGTGTGTGCAGCTTTAGATAATCAACACGTTAATTGTATTCTTAGTGTTAGTGTGTATTTGTATCATGTGGCTTTTGTTTATTGTTTTTGTTGTTAATATTAGGTCGTTTCGATTTGCGTAACAATATATTATTGAATGTTGTGATTTAAGGGAAGCTGCCATTCATATCCTAAATCTAATTATTTTTACTAAACTGTCAACGTGTATTAGTTAATGAAGTATTTGTTTGTATGATTATCAACTGTTTATTGAATAGCATACAAAGTTTACAGACAAACCTTTTTTATTTCAGAATTATAGTCTAGCTTGTGCCGTCAAAAGTCTGTATGCACAGTGGACGGCAAAAATCTTAGTTCCGCAATTTCATGAATTTTAGCTAAAAGTTTGTATAATATTTATATATATTTATGGTTTATATATTTATTTTATAAATTTATTTCTGTTTTATTACAAAACAAACAAATTTTTAATGTTTTTCATAAAATAAGAGAAAAATAAGGAAAAGTTTCCGATGACTCCATAGTTGCACCCAAAGGTCTAATATATAAATATGTTATCCCTTGTATTTAGTAGAACATCCCTTAAGGCCAAGCACTCCATTTAACCCATTTGAAATTGAATGTACAAGTTTTGTTTACTGTGTTGGATGTTGGCACCATGAGCAAGTTTTTCGGTTGACTTTTGTTTGAGGTTTAGCGATTATACACTGAGCGCCATAAGTGAATCAACACTTTTGTTCTTAAGTATACAACAGTTTTGTTCTTAAATATAAAAAAGTTCCATTATCATGAATTGTTGTTTTTGTTTTAACATTTTATAAGTAATAAAAAACGTTTTTATTTTTAGAAATTTATTCGACTATTCTCATTTACTTTTGCCGCTATCATAAGAAAATGAATTATTTCAGTTTTACTCACTTTTGGCGCTCAGTGTATATCCGTTCTTTCAAATGATCTCCTAAATACTCTCTTGAAGTCATATCGGGACTTTCTGTAAGAGAATTAAGCCTGATAGGACTTTTTTTTTTTGTCAAAATATATTGGAGCACTAAGACTTTTGCTGTCCAATGGACGTGGCCAAGGGCGTGAAGGGGTTAAACCTAAAATATTATTCTTATTTAACGTAAAGCCTTACAAACTAACATTTCTCTTGCCCTGGTAGTCTAGTGGGTAGTGTGCTAGACTGTTAGCGTGAGGGTCGTGGGTTCGATTCCCACTAGAGACTCTGGTCTGTGACACTACACCGAGTAAATAGTCAAGTTACTTCGCTCGTATATAATTAGGATATAATTTGTAATTGTATTGTAATTAATAAATAAATAAATAAATAAATATTGTCGTACTAAGACTTTTGATGTCCATTGTATATGTGCAGAGTTTCATATCAGGTTGCCATTAATACTGCTCCAGATTTTCAAGAAATATATTCTAATTTTTTACGACTGTAAGTTTTCAAAGCTTGAGTTATAGCAGAGCTAACTACGAAACCTACTCATGAGTACATATGCAAATGTATCTACAATCACGTTTAGGAATGCCTTTAAAATAAATATAGTAATTAGTTGTTACTCTGCCCTTAATATTCCAATGTGCCTCGGTTAAGCATACAGTGGACAGCAGAAGTCTTAGTACCCCAATATATTTTAAAAATTTTATGAGTTTTAAGCCATAATATATAAAAATAATTGTTGTTTTTTATATTTATTTTATTTAATAATTTCTATTCCATTATAAAACAAAAAAAATTTTAATGTATTTACAAACCGCAATAAAAATAAGGGAACCTTTCTGGTAACTCCAGATTTTTACACCGCAAAAGTGTAAATACCCCCAAAAATATTGTACTACCGAAGCCGTACTTAACTATTTCAAGCAAGTTCTTTGGATAAATAAATGAAACAAATATAAAAAATATATCAATTATTTTTACATATTCGTAGATCGAGCTTTGTATCAAAAATGATACATTTCAATTTTTGATTTTTTACACCAAATAAAAAAAAGAAAATTTTAAACAGGACTTAAAAAATTCAAAAACTTCACAAATCTGGCTTATGTATCATTTTTGATACATATGACTTTCCTAGGAATTCTTTGGTGTTGTGTATGTAATTTTTTAAGTTTTCAAAGATCTTGTGAAGTTTTATCGTAAATAATATATTATTTATGGTAGTTGAGAAGAAACTGTAAGTTAAGTGTTGGATAAAAGTGAAGAGGTTGGATTTTCTGTTCTTGATATTGATTGAAGCAGTCATAGTCTAGTATGTAGCGTGTTAGCTTATTAGTCGTCAGACTAAGGTTCAAACCTCAGGTCAGACATTTCCAATTTATAACGAAAGGTTGTAATGACCGATTATGTATGTATGTACGTAATATTCCTGCTGCTGAAGACTCTGAAGAAGAATTGGCGGCGACATACATGACAATAGGACGTTTATCGCCAAAGATGGTACTACTTGGAACAGAGCTTCTAGTAGTTTGGGAAGAGAAAATATTACCAATTTTCACGCAAATTGCTAGCAGCTGTTTCTTGAAATGTTGTAAAATCTTTCTTACTGCTCTTTTTATTTCATAGATATTACAGACGGCAATATTTCGGTCAACTACGTACTTATGAAATAACATAATCATTGGCTTCGATAATGTGCTACTTGGAAGTAATGAAAAATTTACACCTGTTACGCCTTTTCGAAAAATGAGCTGAAAGTCTTTCAGCTTTTAATTATCCAAATAAGTTTGTCGCTTTAGATTAGTAACTAATTGCATTTTATGGTCGTTGTAAATATCTTGGTCCACCGAAATCGAATTGGCAGTTTTAGATTCAAATACATGCTACGTGCGTAGCAACTACTTACAGCTGGGGAAACCTGTGTCCGGGAAATCAGAGAGAGATCAAAGAGAGAATATTGTTATTGACGTAATCGATGTTCTATTGCAACGGGAAACTTTTTTACTTCACATATCATTGACAACAAATATTTCTAACGAAATATAACAATAGTTTGTGCCATCAGGCTTCAGCGATGCGAGTGACATTAAGCTGCCCCATCTAAACAATTGAAAACTTATACGTAAATCGCCACAAAGGAAGGGCTTCTGGATGTCAAATTACTACCATTTAGAAAAAATAAATAAAACCATGCTGACATGAAGTCTTTGATTTTTACGTAAATTTCAAAAAAGTTATTGAAATAAAAAAATTGAATTAAAATTTATTAACAAACTCTATCACAAATCATGACAATTCTATGTACTACAATTATGTATCAAAAGTGATACGTAAGCTACAATTACGAGGTTTTTAAACCTCGATCTATGAATATTATTACTTAAAATTCATGAAATTGCTGAAATATATTGGGATACTTAGACTTTTAGGTTAGGTTAGGTTAGAGGACGTGTACTTGTCAATTAAGACCCATTGAAGGTCGAATTGACCCATTGTACAACGTCCTAGTCTCTCACACCACTTATGTTGTGTGTGTTAATTTTATGCATGAGTCGTGGGACCTACAGTTTAAAGTGGACTCCGAACGGCAGATTTAAGAGAACTTTTTCATGACAATTTTATTTACTCTCAGAGTTTTGCCAGAAATTTGCTGAGAAGAAGTCGGCGAAGAAATACCATTTTTATTTTGTCTTGATGTCTGGACTGGGGTTCGAACCCTGGATTTACGTCTAATAAGCCAACACACTACCTACTAGACTACGGCGACTTCACTACTTAGACTTTTGCTGTCCACTGTCTGAAACGGACATCAACCCCTAAACGAAAGTATTGCAGCAACCAAAAAAAAATTTAAATACTCTGAGTAGTTACTCTCGTAGGTAACATTACACCGATCATAAGGTTGGATTGAGCCAACACCTACTAAGACATATAGTAAAGAAATGCACACAAATGTTTACAAATTTTTTTCTATTTCGCATATTAAACTTAATTGTCTTAACGCTTTTCACTTGAATGAATTTTTATATCATGATAAAGATACATACATAATCCAATGAACACATACAGTACGTCGATTATCTAGTATACTGAGTTGTTTACATTATAGAACACAAGATTTATTTTTATATGGCACAGTCTGATAGACAAACAAACGTACTCTTATGGAGACTCAATAACATTTTAAGTCTATTGTCCTACATTTCTAAAGTTTCTAGTGTATACATAGTAGATGAAGATTGCGATTGGCATAATGGAGTTGACTGGAGTTGTCGATGACTTATTCCGTTTTTTCTATCCATTTTCGTTATTGTTTTGTTATAATTTTTCCTTTTTAGATTCATCATAATGCTGTTTAAGGTACATTGAACTTTTACTTCCGTATTGTCAAAAGGAACTTTGCAATTTTAATTGTTAAACAATAGCTAAAATTTGTATGTACCAGGTGTACTGCTATGAAGTGAGCGTCAAGACTCAAATGTGTCCAAAGGAATCAGATATTGTGAATATTTTTTTAAGGCAGCAGTAACATCTCGCTTGGTACACTCTATCAATGTCGTCAGCGTACGAAAGCACCTGGGCACTTTTCTGAAAAATAGACACCTTGTGATGCACTCCTTTCGCAGAACACTGTCCATGAAGAGGTCGCATGTTAAGGGATCTAAATCCTCACACTGTATCAAAAGCTACGGAAAGGTCCGTTCCTATCTTGGCGGAAATATAAACAAAATGATATTTATTGCTATTCGTTTCAACTCCGGCAGTATTTCATTACCAGTTTGAATGACGTTTACATATATATTTGCTACATTTTAATTTATTGTGAGCGAGCCTAATTTTTAAAAACAAACGCCGCTTTGTTGCCAGCAGCAGCATCTGTTACAATATCAGATCATAATAAGCAAAGACACAATATTGAGAAGGTAATTAAAGCCGAAATCGAAATAAAAGCTGCCCGCGAACTTCAATCACGTAAACGTACACACTCGACTATGATTTGTGAAAGCAAAAAGTTGAAAAATAATTCCTCCGATAAGGATGGAAAGGAGTCAGCTAAGAAAAAACAGACAAAGACAAATGCAAAGAAAGCCTCATCGAAACGGAGTTCGGACAAAGCCTCATCAAGGAAGCCAGGAGCTAAACCAACACAACAGGCGGAACACAAGAAATCTGACAACGAAATAAATAAACTTGAGTTTGAGCTTTTTGGTAGTATCAGTAGCGATGAAGAAGAATGCAGTTCAGAACAACCTTCTAATAGAAATTCAGAAACTAGAACGAACAACAAAGAAATGAACACTCTTGAGCTTGATCTTTCAATCAGCAGTGACGAAGAAGACGTCTAGAATATCCGCTGCAAAGGAGATAAAACAAGAATAATGATAGGGGACGACGCTCACGAGGAGTTCAATTTTAGGAAAAAATATTTATTACTTGTAGTCATAATTTGTATAAGTTTTGTATTAAATATCTCATGACAATGTTTTTAATTTTTTTATTAAAAATTGATGTAAAAAACTGAATAATTTTGTAAGTTTAAGTTTAAATTATAATCAATTTAATATTAAAATATTTTCTTTTCCAATTTAATTCTTCAATTCTTTATTTGTAATCAATTTTAAAATGCAATATTAAGCAAATCATCATAGAAATCATAATTAAAATTAAAATGAAAATTAAAAATGCTTTAACATTCAATTAAAGAGGTAAGGAAAATTGAAGGTTTATTTGAAATATTCTTCCACTCAGAATTAAAAACTTGTTTCTGGCTTTCACATAAGAAATCATTGTTTAATTATCCTTAAATATTAGACTGTTTTATGGTGTAGATATTGTATACATACCTCAGTAAAAAAATTATACGTGCAAAATTTCTTTTTGTCCCCCGAACTGAACACTAATTGTCATTTAATTTTGATTATTTGACTAAATTTTTTTGTTTATTTGTGAACACCCTTTGTTATGTACTTACATGATCTTTGGACTTTATATGTGATACCATTATCTGAGATTATCACTTTAAGTAAAAGTAGGTGCGTGGTCAATCATTCTCGTTCTTTAGCTAGAAGAGTAAATATAATTCAATTCTTAATTTATTTTTGATATATAAAATTTTATAGCGACGATGAGTAAGTATTATTTTTTTTTATTAAAATCTAAAGTAATCTGTTATCCACAATTTTTTTTACGTTCAATATGCCACGTGGCCGTGAATTTTCCGATGAGGAGCGTGGAAAAATTGAAGGTATGAGACATGCAGGTATACGAATATGTGACATTGCAGCTGCAACAAATCGTCATCGCAATACGGTTTCAAATTTTTTAAAAGACCCAAGAAACTATGGCTGCATAAAGCGCAGTTGGCGCATCCCTATCGTAAGCCAAAGAACAAAGAGACGTATTCGACATTTAGCTGGCGAAGATAATATGAGCTGCCGTCAAATAAAAGTTGAATTAGATTTAAATGTCACGAGACAGCGTATCCAGCAAATAATAATGGCAGATTTAAGTCTTCGGTGTGAATATCAAATTCCAAAATCAAGACTTACCCAATGTCATAAAACTGCCCGAATTGCCTTTGTTAAAAAATATAAATTTTGGGAGAAGGAATTTGAAAATGTTATATTTAGCGACGAGAACAAGTTTAATTTAGACGGACCTGATGGTCTACATAAGTATTGGAGTGATCTGCATCAACACCGAAAAATGTGCTACAACCGAAACCACGATGGTGGGTGTCTAATGATTTGGGCTGCATTTGGAGATCTTGGAAAGTCCCAAATATGCTTTGTACCAACAAGAATGAATCCGGAAAAATACGTTGAATTGTTGGAAAACAATTTGATTGATTTTGCAGCTGAACTATACGGTGATAATTGGACTTTCCAACAGGACAACGCTCCACTACAAGTCCCTCGACACACAAAAAGTTTTTTTGAAAGCCAAAATATACCTTTATTGGATTGGCCAGCTCTAAGTACAGACTTAAACCAAATAGAGCATTTATGGAGGATACTTTCCGCTAATATATATTCGAATTCAGAGCAGTACACGACACGGCCTACTGTAAGTTTTATTTAAAGTGTTGTTTGTCATGAAGACCCTGCTTAGTCGTGGTAAAAACAGTCGACGGTTGATATTGGAATAAAGCATAAGCATTTAAATTGTTTAACAAATAAATATTTTAATATGAATATAATTAACATATTTATTAGAAACAATTCTCTTAATTTGTTTTTTGTTTTTTTATTTCGATTTTATTTAAAGTAGAATCTAATATAACGACGGAGCTCAAGAGTTTGTACTTTGCGTTGTAGGCTGTTATAGATATACGGTATGGTAAGCTGTAATCACTCTTATCATGATCCCTTAATGGGGGTTTGAACCACCTCAAGCTTCAGATGAAACCGGCCACTTCTCTTAGTAGCACGTTCGCCACCATGCCCAGGCCTTCAAACATTCTATCACTCAAAAACTGACGACGTTTGTTTTGGAGTTCACGGCACTCGCATAAAAGGTGCTGTAGTGATTTCGTTTTCTGCAGAGTAAGGCTAGTAGGATCATCCGAGCTTGTCAGCGAAATTCCCAATAGTGCAGTGACCATTTAGAATTCCTGTTAGAATGCGAACCGTAGTCCCTTGGCGAATTCAAGTAGTTCTCTGCATCTCCCGCTGTCCACCAGCACCACCTATGGTTTCTTCAAATTCAATGGTACTTTTTCCAGTTTAGAAAAGAATTCTTGTAGAACCATATCAGAAGCTGATATGTATACATCTAGTATTTGATACCAGGCTGCTATCCCCATCTACTTCCAAACATCCGTTTACAGGCGTACAAGGTATTCATTGTTTGTTGAGCAAAACTCAAGGTTACGCAAAGGTAGCAAAAAAAATATGGAAACTGAATATGTTTTTCTCTTTGCCCCTGAGTGAACCTACTACAATCTATTATTTTGATATAATAAAGCCTTGCTTTTAAGCAGACAAAATACTTCACAACCTTCAAAATCAATAGCGCCATCTGTGTATTATACTGCAAACTCTTGAGCCCAGACATCATATTAGCTTCTACTTTAAATGCAATTCAAATAAAATAAGTAAGAATATTTACAAAACAAAATTAAAAGAATTCTTTTAAACAAATTTAATAAGTATTCGTATTAAAATATTTATTTGTTAAATAATTTAAAACATTTTGCTTGAACTAAAACTTTTTAACATTAAATTCTATTCCTATTTCAGTGCGAATTGATTAACAATGAAATGTAATGAAGTCGATTTACAATTTTAGCTAAGACTCATTCCGCGGATTGTTTTTATTCGAACAAAATTGTAATTACTTGTTTTTAATATTTTTAAAACTGTTTAAAATAAATAAAGAATTGACTTATTTAATGACAAAGTAATGTAACATTTAAGGCATGAAAACATTGACTTCTGTCGATACCAGATTCAGTGTCGTCCATTGAAACAAACAAACAATTTTTAGTTAATTTAAGTTCAAGAATATCTCAAATAAATCATTGCTTCCCCTTCTAACGGTAATTGAAATGAAAGCATTGAGTACATTTTTTATTTACATTTTAGTTTATTTATGATTTCTATGATGATTTGCTTAATGTTTTCATTTCAAATACATTACAAATAAAGAATTAAATTGAAAAAGAAAATATTTTTATATTAAATTTATTATAATTTAAACAAAAGCTTACAAAATTATTGAATTATACATCAATTTTTAATAAAAATTAAAAACATTGTCATGCGATATTTAATACAAAACTTATACAAATTATGACTACAAGTAATAAATATTTTTTTCTAAAATTAAACTCTTCGTGGGCGTCGCCCATTTTACAAACTTAGTCCTCTTTGCCTAGTATATTTTATACATCTTCTTCATCGCTGCTGATACAGCCGTAAAGCTCCAACTTAAGTTTATTAATTACGCTGGTGGCCTGCTTGTGGTCCTCATTTCCTTTTTATTCAGCTTCTGGCTTCTTCGAAGTGTGTTCATCTACACGGCATTCTTCTTCATCGCTACTACAATTACCAAAAGGCTCCATCTCATTACTCTCATTACTTTGCTGTACTTCATTACATTACATTGTTTTTACTTGACGAGTTTTTGTCCGAACTGCTTTTGGATGAAGATTTCTTTGCCTTTATCTGTTTCTCCGTAGCTGGCTTCTGTTCATCCTTATTGGTGGAATTATTTTTGGACTTTTTATTTTCATTAATCATTGTTGAGTGTTTGCGTTTAGGGGCAGCTTTCATTTCGGATATTAATTTGACGGTCTCATCAGAATTTGTATCTCTTTCATCTGATATTGTGACAGATGGCGGCGGCAACACAGTGGTGGCAGCTTGTCCTTCAGCACTGGCGATAATATTTTTCAGTTTTTCCGGTATTTTAATTTCGTAGAAATCGTCTGGCCGTCTTCTGCACTTTAAAAACTCTTCTAGTTCCGCACATTGTTCCAACAAAAATTCACGAAATGGTGTACGAGGACACTGATTTTGTAAGTTATCGTTTAGGCCGGCCGTCTTCATTCGGGAATCGTCATCATGTTCGCAGTTGCTAGCATCTCTAGCACTTAATGTCTTTGGTGGGTTTTCTGATGAGAAAGTCGTCGGGGATTGGTTTTCAGTTTTTGTTTCATCGGGATACACAAATTTGTTTGACAATAGAATTGTTTCCCTATCGGGCGCTTCACTCCATTGACACAAAAATTCGTCCATTTCTGCAGAGTGTTGTGTTAAAAATTCACGAAATGGTGTTGAAGGCCGTTGATCATGTGGAATAACATTTGTATCCTTCTGTTGAGGGGAATACATACAAATGTTTGTGAAACCGTCTACGCCGCATGTCACCACTCCTGTACCATTATCGTTAACCTGTTCACAAATTTGAATTTCTAGATTTCCAGAATTCTTATTGTTTTCCTTATCTGGCTTCTGCTTCTGTTCTACTTTCGTGCTACTTCCCTCATCCTTTTCAATATAGACGTGTCCTTGGGATTTGTTGGTGGAAGCGGAAGTGGTAGATGGTACTAGTGGTTCCTTTCCGCCATTCATAACTTTACCTTGTTTTCTGGATTGAGATCGTTTGCAGTCTTTGGTTTGAATTACTTTCTTTAGAATTTCATCTTTCTTCGGTTCCACCGTCTCATTTGCTATGGCTGTAGCACTCTCTTCAGCAGCTAATAAAATCGGCCATAATTCGCACATGAATTGCCTTACCAGAGGACCATTTAGAAATTCTGTGATGTGAATATGCATCTTCATCGGACTGATGAATTGCTCCAATTTCAACTCATTGTAAATAAATTTTTTTATTTGAAAAATTTTGTTGATTTTCTTATTAATTTTTGGTTTTATATCGTCCAGTTTCACTTTGGACATGTCAATCCGTTTATTGAACAAATCGCCATTTTTCACTTGTTTATTTGCTTCCATTTTTTAATTTTCCGCTGATGTTGTCTGTTGTCTACCGAAACTATCGTGTAAATGAACTTATCGGGCAAGGTCCACACCTTTTATAGGCGGAAACCATTTTGGAAATTTGTGTTTTCGCTTGATCAGGTACCTTATTTAGCGTATGGTTTCTCAGAGATATTCCACAGAGGGTCAACCAGCTACCTGCTATTTCAACATAGCAATTGAACCCTTTAATGCAAATTTGTATTTATGCTACATAGGTAACAAATAGATGAGCTTGGTTCTCTTGGGTATTCCTCACTGGCTCAACCAGCTACCTGAACTATCTGCAGCCATCAGTTTCAACCAATGGCTGTTGTTTTCCCTTCTTAGTATTAAAAAAAAACAAAAGAGCATTTTATTTTATTAACTTGAATTTCTATAACAATCCCCAATAGACTGTCGTAAAAAATATTTTTAAATCCTTCATTATCGTTATCAGAACAAATACTTCTTTGGTGTCCTTGATTTTTGGAAATTTGATGCCTTAACGTTAACTTTTTCGGTTGAAGAGTCTCGTTACTAATAAGCCGAGCAATTTAAAACCAGACAGCGCCAATATTTAAGATAAGACGGAACATTTAATGGGGAAAGTTATTGTTATTGAACAATAAGTGTACATTTGATTAGGTTCTTCTAATTATACACACTTACTCTAGTCATATAAAAACCTATAACTTAACAATTGTGCTGAAAAGTTTGTAGGTTAACATTCGAGAAGGATATGATCCAATAACGTTATGAAAAAGTTGCTGTTGATGGTTTTTTTCATTGCAATACAGTTGATCAATTCGTATCCCATATAACAATATCATGGCTTTGCCAGCTAACCGTTGCACATTTATATACTTTGATGTCCACTTAGATATCGATCGAATTGAGTCTGATATGACATGATAAAGTCATGTTCCGTTCATCGTCTCATATTAGCATAAAAATACGGGGGTTTTTATAGAGTGAATTAGCTTCAAACACTACGTATAATCATCAATGCGTCATTGTGTTGGTCGATTGTGAGCACCAGCCGGCACCTACTTTAAACAGAGGCACCTATCCTCTTCCTCTAGTAGCCTATTTTTCCAATTACAACACAAAAGACTGTATGGGTTCGCCTTAAAACACAAAAATAATTGTTTCTTAGAAAATTATTGTGTGAAGTTCTTTGATGTTATCATTGGAAACAACTTCTGTGGGGCGTTTAAATTTAGCTAGTTACTGCTCAACTGCCTATTTTCCTGGTGCAATGTGAGAATAATGTTTATCAAGCTGAGGCTCGGCTTCAACAGGAATTTTTCTGGACATAATACCGCATCGCACATTATCGGAGGTGGCGTTTTTGAAAAATTAGCAGCTGAATCTCGCCATCTCTTTTCATAGTCTGCTGGATTGAAGTTCTGAATAAGTTAAATTATATAGACATGGATGATGAAGGCCTTTTGTCGAAATTCTGTTCATATTGTTTCAAGAAATTTGGAATTGTTGAGATCGAGTCTGACACTCTCGCTTACAGATTGAAATACATACATAATTGGCCATGACAACCCTTCAGTCAGGATTGCGGCCCAGCTTCTCACACCACTTATGTTTTGTGTGTTAATTTTATACATGAGTGATGGGACCTACAGTTTAAAGTCGACTCCAAACGACCATAAATCTGCTGAGAGGAAGTTGCCGAATAAAAATTTTTTCATATTTCGTTTTGATGTCTGACCGGGGGTTTGAACCGTCGCCTTGCGTCTAATAAGCCAACCTACCACCTACTAGACTACGGTGACTTCGACAGATTGAAAGAGTCTTATTAAGTTTAAAATTGATATATGGAATGTGGCAAGAACACGGTAAGACTATCCAATAAAATACATACGTACTCTTATCGTTATAAAAATAAAAAATCAATAAAAACTGAAAATTGTTGTAAACTTCACAGCATTAAAGTAAAGCGATGGCTTCCTCTCAACAGATTTCTGGCAAAAACTCTGCCAACTGTCAAGTAACTTTGTAGGCACTTTCTTTTAAAATCCATAGAGTCTTAGGTGAAGGCTGTAAACGCATTACGCTGATTTTAATTGTGGAACGAATCCGGAAAAATACGTTGAATTGTTGGAAAACAATTTGATTGATTTTGCAGCTGAACTATACGGTGATAATTGGACTTTCCAACAGGACAACGCTCCACTACAAGTCCCTCGACACACAAAAAGTTTTTTTGAAAGCCAAAATATACCTTTATTGGATTGGCCAGCTCTAAGTACAGACTTAAACCAAATAGAGCATTTATGGAGGATACTTTCCGCTAATATATATTCGAATTCAGAGCAGTACACGACACGGCCTACTGTAAGTTTTATTTAAAGTGTTGTTTGTCATGAAGACCCTGCTTAGTCGTGGTAAAAACAGTCGACGGTTGATATTGGAATAAAGCATAAGCATTTAAATTGTTTAACAAATAAATGTTTTAATATGAATATAATTAACATATTTATTAGAAACAATTCTCTTAATTTGTTTTTTGTTTTTTTATTTCGATTTTATTTAAAGTAGAATCTAATATAACGACGGAGCTCAAGAGTTTGTACTTTGCGTTGTAGGCTGTTATAGATATACGGTATGGTAAGCTGTAATCACTCTTATCATGATCCCTTAATGGGGGTTTGAACCACCTCAAGCTTCAGATGAAACCGGCCACTTCTCTTAGTAGCACGTTCGCCACCATGCCCAGGCCTTCAAACATTCTATCACTCAAAAACTGACGACGTTTGTTTTGGAGTTCACGGCACTCGCATAAAAGGTGCTGTAGTGATTTCGTTTTCTGCAGAGTAAGGCTAGTAGGATCATCCGAGCTTGTCAGCGAAATTCCCAATAGTGCAGTGACCATTTAGAATTCCTGTTAGAATGCGAACCGTAGTCCCTTGGCGAATTCAAGTAGTTCTCTGCATCTCCCGCTGTCCACCAGCACCACCTATGGTTTCTTCAAATTCAATGGTACTTTTTCCAGTTTAGAAAAGAATTCTTGTAGATCTAGTATTTGATACCAGGCTGCTATCCCCATCTACTTCCAAACATCCGTTTACAGGCGTACAAGGTATTCATTGTTTGTTGAGCAAAACTCAAGGTTACGCAAAGGTAGCAAAAAAAATATGGAAACTGAATATGTTTTTCTCTTTGCCCCTGAGTGAACCTACTACAATCTATTATTTTGATATAATAAAGCCTTGCTTTTAAGCAGACAAAATACTTCACAACCTTCAAAATCAATAGCGCCATCTGTGTATTATACTGCAAACTCTTGAGCCCAGACATCATATTAGCTTCTACTTTAAATGCAATTCAAATAAAATAAGTAAGAATATTTACAAAACAAAATTAAAAGAATTCTTTTAAACAAATTTAATAAGTATTCGTATTAAAATATTTATTTGTTAAATAATTTAAAACATTTTGCTTGAACTAAAACTTTTTAACATTAAATTCTATTCCTATTTCAGTGCGAATTGATTAACAATGAAATGTAATGAAGTCGATTTACAATTTTAGCTAAGACTCATTCCGCGGATTGTTTTTATTCGAACAAAATTGTAATTACTTGTTTTTAATATTTTTAAAACTGTTTAAAATAAATAAAGAATTGACTTATTTAATGACAAAGTAATGTAACATTTAAGGCATGAAAACATTGACTTCTGTCGATACCAGATTCAGTGTCGTCCATTGAAACAAACAAACAATTTTTAGTTAATTTAAGTTCAAGAATATCTCAAATAAATCATTGCTTCCCCTTCTAACGGTAATTGAAATGAAAGCATTGAGTACATTTTTTATTTACATTTTAGTTTAATTATGATTTCTATGATGATTTGCTTAATGTTTTCATTTCAAATACATTACAAATAAAGAATTAAATTGAAAAAGAAAATATTTTTATATTAAATTTATTATAATTTAAACAAAAGCTTACAAAATTATTGAATTATACATCAATTTTTAATAAAAATTAAAAACATTGTCATGCGATATTTAATACAAAACTTATACAAATTATGACTACAAGTAATAAATATTTTTTTCTAAAATTAAACTCTTCGTGGGCGTCGCCCATTTTACAAACTTAGTCCTCTTTGCCTAGTATATTTTATACATCTTCTTCATCGCTGCTGATACAGCCGTAAAGCTCCAACTTAAGTTTATTAATTACGCTGGTGGCCTGCTTGTGGTCCTCATTTCCTTTTTATTCAGCTTCTGGCTTCTTCGAAGTGTGTTCATCTACACGGCATTCTTCTTCATCGCTACTACAATTACCAAAAGGCTCCATCTCATTACTCTCATTACTTTGCTGTACTTCATTACATTACATTGTTTTTACTTGACGAGTTTTTGTCCGAACTGCTTTTGGATGAAGATTTCTTTGCCTTTATCTGTTTCTCCGTAGCTGGCTTCTGTTCATCCTTATTGGTGGAATTATTTTTGGACTTTTTATTTTCATTAATCATTGTTGAGTGTTTGCGTTTAGGGGCAGCTTTCATTTCGGATATTAATTTGACGGTCTCATCAGAATTTGTATCTCTTTCATCTGATATTGTGACAGATGGCGGCGGCAACACAGTGGTGGCAGCTTGTCCTTCAGCACTGGCGATAATATTTTTCAGTTTTTCCGGTATTTTAATTTCGTAGAAATCGTCTGGCCGTCTTCTGCACTTTAAAAACTCTTCTAGTTCCGCACATTGTTCCAACAAAAATTCACGAAATGGTGTACGAGGACACTGATTTTGTAAGTTATCGTTTAGGCCGGCCGTCTTCATTCGGGAATCGTCATCATGTTCGCAGTTGCTAGCATCTCTAGCACTTAATGTCTTTGGTGGGTTTTCTGATGAGAAAGTCGTCGGGGATTGGTTTTCAGTTTTTGTTTCATCGGGATACACAAATTTGTTTGACAATAGAATTGTTTCCCTATCGGGCGCTTCACTCCATTGACACAAAAATTCGTCCATTTCTGCAGAGTGTTGTGTTAAAAATTCACGAAATGGTGTTGAAGGCCGTTGATCATGTGGAATAACATTTGTATCCTTCTGTTGAGGGGAATACATACAAATGTTTGTGAAACCGTCTACGCCGCATGTCACCACTCCTGTACCATTATCGTTAACCTGTTCACAAATTTGAATTTCTAGATTTCCAGAATTCTTATTGTTTTCCTTATCTGGCTTCTGCTTCTGTTCTACTTTCGTGCTACTTCCCTCATCCTTTTCAATATAGACGTGTCCTTGGGATTTGTTGGTGGAAGCGGAAGTGGTAGATGGTACTAGTGGTTCCTTTCCGCCATTCATAACTTTACCTTGTTTTCTGGATTGAGATCGTTTGCAGTCTTTGGTTTGAATTACTTTCTTTAGAATTTCATCTTTCTTCGGTTCCACCGTCTCATTTGCTATGGCTGTAGCACTCTCTTCAGCAGCTAATAAAATCGGCCATAATTCGCACATGAATTGCCTTACCAGAGGACCATTTAGAAATTCTGTGATGTGAATATGCATCTTCATCGGACTGATGAATTGCTCCAATTTCAACTCATTGTAAATAAATTTTTTTATTTGAAAAATTTTGTTGATTTTCTTATTAATTTTTGGTTTTATATCGTCCAGTTTCACTTTGGACATGTCAATCCGTTTATTGAACAAATCGCCATTTTTCACTTGTTTATTTGCTTCCATTTTTTAATTTTCCGCTGATGTTGTCTGTTGTCTACCGAAACTATCGTGTAAATGAACTTATCGGGCAAGGTCCACACCTTTTATAGGCGGAAACCATTTTGGAAATTTGTGTTTTCGCTTGATCAGGTACCTTATTTAGCGTATGGTTTCTCAGAGATATTCCACAGAGGGTCAACCAGCTACCTGCTATTTCAACATAGCAATTGAACCCTTTAATGCAAATTTGTATTTATGCTACATAGGTAACAAATAGATGAGCTTGGTTCTCTTGGGTATTCCTCACTGGCTCAACCAGCTACCTGAACTATCTGCAGCCATCAGTTTCAACCAATGGCTGTTGTTTTCCCTTCTTAGTATTAAAAAAAAACAAAAGAACATTTTATTTTATTAACTTGAATTTCTATAACAATCCCCAATAGACTGTCGTAAAAAATATTTTTAAATCCTTCATTATCGTTATCAGAACAAATACTTCTTTGGTGTCCTTGATTTTTGGAAATTTGATGCCTTAACGTTAACTTTTTCGGTTGAAGAGTCTCGTTGCTAATAAGCCGAGCAATTTAAAACCAGACAGCGCCAATATTTAAGATAAGACGGAACATTTAATGGGGAAAGTTATTGTTATTGAACAATAAGTGTACATTTGATTAGGTTCTTCTAATTATACACACTTACTCTAGTCATATAAAAACCTATAACTTAACAATTGTGCTGAAAAGTTTGTAGGTTAACATTCGAGAAGGATATGATCCAATAACGTTATGAAAAAGTTGCTGTTGATGGTTTTTTTCATTGCAATACAGTTGATCAATTCGTATCCCATATAACAATATCATGGCTTTGCCAGCTAACCGTTGCACATTTATATACTTTGATGTCCACTTAGATATCGATCGAATTGAGTCTGATATGACATGATAAAGTCATGTTCCGTTCATCGTCTCATATTAGCATAAAAATACGGGGGTTTTTATAGAGTGAATTAGCTTCAAACACTACGTATAATCATCAATGCGTCATTGTGTTGGTCGATTGTGAGCACCAGCCGGCACCTACTTTAAACAGAGGCACCTATCCTCTTCCTCTAGTAGCCTATTTTTCCAATTACAACACAAAAGACTGTATGGGTTCGCCTTAAAACACAAAAATAATTGTTTCTTAGAAAATTATTGTGTGAAGTTCTTTGATGTTATCATTGGAAACAACTTCTGTGGGGCGTTTAAATTTAGCTAGTTACTGCTCAACTGCCTATTTTCCTGGTGCAATGTGAGAATAATGTTTATCAAGCTGAGGCTCGGCTTCAACAGGAATTTTTCTGGACATAATACCGCATCGCACATTATCGGAGGTGGCGTTTTTGAAAAATTAGCAGCTGAATCTCGCCATCTCTTTTCATAGTCTGCTGGATTGAAGTTCTGAATAAGTTAAATTATATAGACATGGATGATGAAGGCCTTTTGTCGAAATTCTGTTCATATTGTTTCAAGAAATTTGGAATTGTTGAGATCGAGTCTGACACTCTCGCTTACAGATTGAAATACATACATAATTGGCCATGACAACCCTTCAGTCAGGATTGCGGCCCAGCTTCTCACACCACTTATGTTTTGTGTGTTAATTTTATACATGAGTGATGGGACCTACAGTTTAAAGTCGACTCCAAACGACCATAAATCTGCTGAGAGGAAGTTGCCGAATAAAAATTTTTTCATATTTCGTTTTGATGTCTGACCGGGGGTTTGAACCGTCGCCTTGCGTCTAATAAGCCAACCTACCACCTACTAGACTACGGTGACTTCGACAGATTGAAAGAGTCTTATTAAGTTTAAAATTGATATATGGAATGTGGCAAGAACACGGTAAGACTATCCAATAAAATACATACGTACTCTTATCGTTATAAAAATAAAAAATCAATAAAAACTGAAAATTGTTGTAAACTTCACAGCATTAAAGTAAAGCGATGGCTTCCTCTCAACAGATTTCTGGCAAAAACTCTGCCAACTGTCAAGTAACTTTGTAGGCACTTTCTTTTAAAATCCATAGAGTCTTAGGTGAAGGCTGTAAACGCATTACGCTGATTTTAATTGTGGAACGAATCCGGAAAAAAACGTTGAATTGTTGGAAAACAATTTGATTGATTTTGCAGCTGAACTATACGGTGATAATTGGACTTTCCAACAGGACAACGCTCCACTACAAGTCCCTCGACACACAAAAAGTTTTTTTGAAAGCCAAAATATACCTTTATTGGATTGGCCAGCTCTAAGTACAGACTTAAACCAAATAGAGCATTTATGGAGGATACTTTCCGCTAATATATATTCGAATTCAGAGCAGTACACGACACGGCCTACTGTAAGTTTTATTTAAAGTGTTGTTTGTCATGAAGACCCTGCTTAGTCGTGGTAAAAACAGTCGACGGTTGATATTGGAATAAAGCATAAGCATTTAAATTGTTTAACAAATAAATGTTTTAATATGAATATAATTAACATATTTATTAGAAACAATTCTCTTAATTTGTTTTTTGTTTTTTTATTTCGATTTTATTTAAAGTAGAATCTAATATAACGACGGAGCTCAAGAGTTTGTACTTTGCGTTGTAGGCTGTTATAGATATACGGTATGGTAAGCTGTAATCACTCTTATCATGATCCCTTAATGGGGGTTTGAACCACCTCAAGCTTCAGATGAAACCGGCCACTTCTCTTAGTAGCACGTTCGCCACCATGCCCAGGCCTTCAAACATTCTATCACTCAAAAACTGACGACGTTTGTTTTGGAGTTCACGGCACTCGCATAAAAGGTGCTGTAGTGATTTCGTTTTCTGCAGAGTAAGGCTAGTAGGATCATCCGAGCTTGTCAGCGAAATTCCCAATAGTGCAGTGACCATTTAGAATTCCTGTTAGAATGCGAACCGTAGTCCCTTGGCGAATTCAAGTAGTTCTCTGCATCTCCCGCTGTCCACCAGCACCACCTATGGTTTCTTCAAATTCAATGGTACTTTTTCCAGTTTAGAAAAGAATTCTTGTAGAACCATATCAGAAGCTGATATGTATACATCTAGTATTTGATACCAGGCTGCTATCCCCATCTACTTCCAAACATCCGTTTACAGGCGTACAAGGTATTCATTGTTTGTTGAGCAAAACTCAAGGTTACGCAAAGGTAGCAAAAAAAATATGGAAACTGAATATGTTTTTCTCTTTGCCCCTGAGTGAACCTACTACAATAAATATAATGATATAATAAAGCCTTGCTTTTAAGCAGACAAAATACCTCACAACCTTCAAAATCAATAGCGCCATCTGTGTATTATATTGCAAACTCTTGAGCCCAGACATCATATTAGCTTCTACTTTAAATGCAATTCAAATAAAATAAGTAAGAATGTTTACAAAACAAAATTAAAAGAATTCTTTTAAACAAATTTAATAAGTATTCGTATTAAAATATTTATTTGTTAAATAATTTAAAACATTTTGCTTGAATTAAAACTTTTTAACATTAAATTCTATTCCTATTTCAGTGCGAATTAATTAACAATGAAATGTAATGAAGTCGATTTACAATTTTAGCTAAGACTCATTCCGCGGATTGTTTTTATTCGAACAAAATTGTAATTACTTGTTTTTAATATTTTTAAAACTGTTTAAAATAAATAAAGAATTGAATTATTTAATGACAAAGTAATGTAATATTTAAGGCATGAAAACCTTGACTTCTGTCGATACCAGATTCAGTGTCGTCCATTGAAACAAACAAACAATTTTTAGTTCATTTAAGTTCAAGAATATCTCAAATAAATCATTCCTTCCCCTTCTAACGGTAATTGAAATGAAAGCATTGAGTACATTTTTTATTTACATTTTATTTTAATTATGATTTCTATGATGATTTGATTAATGTTTTCATTTCAAATACATTACAAATAAAGAATTAAATTGAAAAAGAAAATATTTGTATATTAAATTTATTATAATTTAAACAAAAGCTTACAAAATTATTGAATTATACATCAATTTTTAATAAAAATTAAAAACATTGTCATGCGATATTTAATACAAAACTTATACAAATTATGACTACAAGTAATAAATATTTTTTTCTAAAATTAAACTCTTCGTGGGCGTCGCCCATTTTACAAACTTAGTCCTCTTTGCCTAGTATATTTTATACATCTTCTTCATCGCTGCTGATACTGCCGTAAAGCTCCAACTTAAGTTTATTAATTACGCTGGTGGCCTGCTTGTGGTCCTCATTTCCTTTTTATTCAGCTTCTGGCTTCTTCGAAGTGTGTTCATCTACACGGCATTCTTCTTCATCGCTACTACAATTACCAAAAGGCTCCATCTCATTACTCTCATTACTTTGCTGTACTTCATTACATTACATTGTTTTTACTTGACGAGTTTTTGTCCGAACTGCTTTTGGATGAGGATTTCTTTGCCTTTATCTGTTTCTCCGTAGCTGGCTTCTGTTCATCCTTATTGGTGGAATTATTTTTGGACTTTTTATTTTCATTAATCATTGTTGAGTGTTTGCGTTTAGGGGCAGCTTTCATTTCGGATATTAATTTGACGGTCTCATCAGAATTTGTATCTCTTTCATCTGATATTGTGACAGATGGCGGCGGCAACACAGTGGTGGCAGCTTGTCCTTCAGCACTGGCGATAATATTTTTCAGTTTTTCCGGTGTTTTAATTTCGTAGAAATCGTCTGGCCGTCTTCTGCACTTTAAAAACTCTTCTAGTTCCGCACATTGTTCCAACAAAAATTCACGAAATGGTGTACGAGGACACTGATTTTGTAAGTTATCGTTTAGGCCGGTCGTCTTCATTCGGGAATCGTCATCATGTTCGCTGTTGCTAGCATCTCTAGCACTTAATGTCTTTGGTGGGTTTTCTGATGAGAAAGTCGTCGGGGATTGGTTTTCAGTTTTTGTTTCATCGTATGGGTTCGCCTTAAAACACAAAAATAATTGTTTCTTAGAAAATTATTGTGTGAAGTTCTTTGATGTTATCATTGGAAACAACTTCTGTGGGGCGTTTAAATTTAGCTAGTTACTGCTCAACTGCCTATTTTCCTGGTGCAATGTGAGAATAATGTTTATCAAGCTGAGGCTCGGCTTCAACAGGAATTTTTCTGGACATAATACCGCATCGCACATTATCGGAGGTGGCGTTTTTGAAAAATTAGCAGCTGAATCTCGCCATCTCTTTTCATAGTCTGCTGGATTGAAGTTCTGAATAAGTTAAATTATATAGACATGGATGATGAAGGCCTTTTGTCGAAATTCTGTTCATATTGTTTCAAGAAATTTGGAATTGTTGAGATCGAGTCTGACACTCTCGCTTACAGATTGAAATACATACATAATTGGCCATGACAACCCTTCAGTCAGGATTGCGGCCCAGCTTCTCACACCACTTATGTTTTGTGTGTTAATTTTATACATGAGTGATGGGACCTACAGTTTAAAGTCGACTCCAAACGACCATAAATCTGTTGAGAGGAAGTTGCCGAATAAATATTTTTTCATATTTCGTTTTGATGTCTGACCGGGGGTTTGAACCGTCGCCTTGCGTCTAATAAGCCAACCTACCACCTACTAGACTACGGTGACTTCGACAGATTGAAAGAGTCTTATTAAGTTTAAAATTGATATATAGAATGTGGCAAGAACACGGTAAGACTATCCAATAAAATACATACGTACTCTTATCGTTATAAAAATAAAAAATCAATAAAAACTGAAAATTGTTGTAAACTTCACAGCATTAAAGTAAAGCGATGGCTTCCTCTCAACAGATTTCTGGCAAAAACTCTGCCAACTGTCAAGTAACTTTGTAGGCACTTTCTTTTAAAATCCATAGAGTCTTAGGTGAAGGCTGTAAACGCATTACGCTGATTTTAATTGTGGAACGAATCCGGAAAAATACGTTGAATTGTTGGAAAACAATTTGATTGATTTTGCAGCTGAACTATACGGTGATAATTGGACTTTCCAACAGGACAACGCTCCACTACAAGTCCCTCGACACACAAAAAGTTTTTTTGAAAGCCACAATATACCTTTATTGGATTGGCCAGCTCTAAGTACAGACTTAAACCAAATAGAGCATCTATGGAGAATACTTTCCGCTAATATATATTCGAATTCAGAGCAGTACACGACACGGCCTATTGTAAGTTTTATTTAAAGTGTTGTTTGTCATGAAGACCCTGCTTAGTCGTGGTAAAAACAGTCGACGGTTGATATTGGAATAAAGCATAAGCATTTAAATTGTTTAACAAATAAATGTTTTAATATGAATATAATTAACATATTTATTAGAAACAATTCTCTTAATTTGTTTTTTGTTTTTTATTTCGATTTTATTTAAAGTAGAATCTAATATAACGACGGAGCTCAAGAGTTTGTACTTTGCGTTGTAGGCTGTTATAGATATACGGTATGGTAAGCTGTAATCACTCTTATCATGATCCCTTAATGGGGGTTTGAACCACCTCAAGCTTCAGATGAAACCGGCCACTTCTCTTAGTAGCACGTTCGCCACCATGCCCAGGCCTTCAAACATTCTATTACTCAAAAACTGACGACGTTTGTTTTGGAGTTCACGGCACTCGCATAAAAGGTGCTGTAGTGATTTCGTTTTCTGCAGAGTAAGGCTAGTAGGATCATCCGAGCTTGTCAGCGAAATTCCCAATAGTGCAGTGACCATTTAGAATTCCTGTTAGAATGCGAACCGTAGTCCCTTGGCGAATTCAAGTAGTTCTCTGCATCTCCCGCTGTCCACCAGCACCACCTATGGTTTCTTCAAATTCAATGGTACTTTTTCCAGTTTAGAAAAGAATTCTTGTAGAACCATATCAGAAGCTGATATGTATACATCTAGTATTTGATACCAGGCTGCTATCCCCATCTACTTCCAAACATCCGTTTACAGGCGTACAAGGTATTCATTGTTTGTTGAGCAAAACTCAAGGTTACGCAAAGGTAGCAAAAAAAATATGGAAACTGAATATGTTTTTCTCTTTGCCCCTGAGTGAACCTACTACAATCTATTATTTTGATATAATAAAGCCTTGCTTTTAAGCAGACAAAATACCTCACAACCTTCAAAATCAATAGCGCCATCTGTGTATTATATTGCAAACTCTTGAGCCCAGACATCATATTAGCTTCTACTTTAAATGCAATTCAAATAAAATAAGTAAGAATGTTTACAAAACAAAATTAAAAGAATTCTTTTAAACAAATTTAATAAGTATTCGTATTAAAATATTTATTTGTTAAATAATTTAAAACATTTTGCTTGAATTAAAACTTTTTAGCATTAAATTCTATTCCTATTTCAGTGCGAATTAATTAACAATGAAATGTAATGAAGTCGATTTACAATTTTAGCTAAGACTCATTCCGCGGATTGTTTTTATTCGAACAAAATTGTAATTACTTGTTTTTAATATTTTTAAAACTGTTTAAAATAAATAAAGAATTGAATTATTTAATGACAAAGTAATGTAATATTTAAGGCATGAAAACCTTGACTTCTGTCGATACCAGATTCAGTGTCGTCCATTGAAACAAACAAACAATTTTTAGTTCATTTAAGTTCAAGAATATCTCAAATAAATCATTCCTTCCCCTTCTAACGGTAATTGAAATGAAAGCATTGAGTACATTTTTTATTTACATTTTATTTTAATTATGATTTCTATGATGATTTGATTAATGTTTTCATTTCAAATACATTACAAATAAAGAATTAAATTGAAAAAGAAAATATTTGTATATTAAATTTATTATAATTTAAACAAAAGCTTACAAAATTATTGAATTATACATCAATTTTTAATAAAAATTAAAAACATTGTCATGCGATATTTAATACAAAACTTATACAAATTATGACTACAAGTAATAAATATTTTTTTCTAAAATTAAACTCTTCGTGGGCGTCGCCCATTTTACAAACTTAGTCCTCTTTGCCTAGTATATTTTATACATCTTCTTCATCGCTGCTGATACTGCCGTAAAGCTCCAACTTAAGTTTATTAATTACGCTGGTGGCCTGCTTGTGGTCCTCATTTCCTTTTTATTCAGCTTCTGGCTTCTTCGAAGTGTGTTCATCTACACGGCATTCTTCTTCATCGCTACTACAATTACCAAAAGGCTCCATCTCATTACTCTCATTACTTTGCTGTACTTCATTACATTACATTGTTTTTACTTGACGAGTTTTTGTCCGAACTGCTTTTGGATGAGGATTTCTTTGCCTTTATCTGTTTCTCCGTAGCTGGCTTCTGTTCATCCTTATTGGTGGAATTATTTTTGGACTTTTTATTTTCATTAATCATTGTTGAGTGTTTGCGTTTATGGGCAGCTTTCATTTCGGATATTAATTTGACGGTCTCATCAGAATTTGTATCTCTTTCATCTGATATTGTGACAGATGGCGGCGGCAACACAGTGGTGGCAGCTTGTCCTTCAGCACTGGCGATAATATTTTTCAGTTTTTCCGGTGTTTTAATTTCGTAGAAATCGTCTGGCCGTCTTCTGCACTTTAAAAACTCTTCTAGTTCCGCACATTGTTCCAACAAAAATTCACGAAATGGTGTACGAGGACACTGATTTTGTAAGTTATCGTTTAGGCCGGCCGTCTTCATTCGGGAATCGTCATCATGTTCGCTGTTGCTAGCATCTCTAGCACTTAATGTCTTTGGTGGGTTTTCTGATGAGAAAGTCGTCGGGGATTGGTTTTCAGTTTTTGTTTCATCGGGATACACAAATTTGTTTGACAATAGAATTGTTTCCCTATCGGGCGCTTCACTCCATTGACACAAAAATTCGTCCATTTCTGCAGAGTGTTGTGTTAAAAATTCACGAAATGGTGTTGAAGGCCGTTGATCATGTGGAATAACATTTGTATCCTTCTGTTGAAGGGAATACATACAAATGTTTGTGAAACCGTCTACGCCGCATGTCACCACTCCTGTACCATTATCGTTAACCTGTTCACAAATTTGAATTTCTAGATTTCCAGAATTCTTCTTGTTTTCCTTATCTGGCTTCTGCTTCTGTTCTACTTTCGTGCTACTTCCCTCATCCTTTTCAATATAGACGTGTCCTTGGGGTTTGTGGGTGGAAGCGGAAGTGGTAGATGGTACTAGTGGTTCCTTTCCGCCATTCATAACTTTACTTTGTTTTCTGGATTGAGATCGTTTGCAGTCTTTGGTTTGAATTACTTTCTTTAGAATTTCATCTTTCTTCGGTTCCACCGTCTCATTTGCTATGGCTGTAGCACTCTCTTCAGCAGCTAATAAAATCGGCCATAATTCGCACATGAATTGCCTTACCAGAGGACCATTTAGAAATTCTGTGATGTGAATATGCATCTTCATCGGACTGATGAATTGCTCCAATTTCAACTCATTGTAAATAAATTTTTTTATTTGAAAAATTTTGTTGATTTTCTTATTAATTTTTGGTTTTATATCGTCCAGTTTCACTTTGGACATGTCAATCCGTTTATTGAACAAATCGCCATTTTTCACTTGTTTATTTGCTTCCATTTTTAATTTTCCGCTGATGTTGTCTGTTGTCTACCGAAACTATCGGGTAAATGAACTTATCGGGCAAGGTCCACACCTTTTATAGGAGGAAACTATTTTGGAAATTTGTGTTTTCGCTAGATCAGGTACCTTATTTAGCGTATGGTTTCTCACAGATATTCCACAGAGGGTCAACCAGCTACCTGCTATTTCAACATAGCAATTGAACCCTTTAATGCAAATTTGTATTTATGATACTCAGGTAACATATAGATGAGCTTGGTTCTGCTGGTTATTCCTCATAGGCTCAACCAGCTACCTGAACTATCTGCAGCCATCAGTTTCAACCAATGGCTGTTGTTTTCCCTTCTTAGTATTAAAAAAAAAACAAAAGAACATTTTATTTTATTAACTTGAATTTCAATAACAATCCCTCATGGGCTGTCTTAAAAAATATTTTTAAATCCTTCATTATCGTTATCAGAACAAATACTTCTTGGTGTCCTTGATTTTTGGAAATTTGATGCCTTAACGTTAACTTTTTCGGTTGAAGAGTCTCGTTACTAATAAGCCGATCAATTTAAAACCAGACAGCGCCAATATTTAAGATAAGACGGAACATTTAATGGGGAAAGTTATTGTTATTGAACAATAAGTGTACATTTGATTAGGTTCTTCTAATTATACACACTTACTCTAGTCATATAAAAACCTATAACTTAACAATTGTGCTGAAAAGTTTGTAGGTTAACATTCGAGAAGGATATGATCCAATAACGTTATGAAAAAGTTGCTGTTGATGGTTTTTTTCATTGCAAGACAGTTGTTCAATTCCTATCCCATATAACAATATCATAGCTTTGCCAGCTAACCGTTGCACATTTATATACTTTGATGTCCACTTAGATATCGATCGAATTGAGTCTGATATGACATGATAAAGTCATGTTCCGTTCATCGTCTCATATTAGCATAAAAATCCGGGGGTTTTTATAGAGTGAATTAGCTTCAAACACTACGTATAATCATCAATGCACCTACTTTAAACAGAGGCAACTATCCTCTTCCTCTAGTAGCCTATTTTTCTAATTACAACACAAAAGACTGTATGGGTTCGCCTTAAAACACAAAAATAATTGTTTCTTAGAAAATTATTGTGTGAAGTTCTTTGATGTTATCATTGGAAACAACTGCTCAACTGCCTATTTTCCTGGTGCAATGTGAGAATAATGTTTATCAAGCTGAGGCTCGGCTTCAACAGGAATTTTTCTGGACATAATACCGCATCGCACATTATCGGAGGTGGCGTTTTTGAAAAATTAGCAGCTGAATCTCGCCATCTCTTTTCATAGTCTGCTGGATTGAAGTTCTGAATAAGTTAAATTATATAGACATGGATGATGAAGGCCTTTTGTCGAAATTCTGTTCATATTGTTTCAAGAAATTTGGAATTGTTGAGATCGAGTCTGACACTCTCGCTTACAGATTGAAATACATACATAATTGGCCATGACAACCCTTCAGTCAGGATTGCGGCCCAGCTTCTCACACCACTTATGTTTTGTGTGTTAATTTTATACATGAGTGATGGGACCTACAGTTTAAAGTCGACTCCAAACGACCATAAATCTGTTGAGAGGAAGTTGCCGAATAAATATTTTTTCATATTTCGTTTTGATGTCTGACCGGGGGTTTGAACCGTCGCCTTGCGTCTAATAAGCCAACCTACCACCTACTAGACTACGGTGATTTCGACAGATTGAAAGAGTCTTATTAAGTTTAAAATTGATATATGGAATGTGGCAAGAACACGGTAAGACTATCCAATAAAATACATACGTACTCTTATCGTTATAAAAATAAAAAATCAATAAAAACTGAAAATTGTTGTAAACTTCACAGCATTAAAGTAAAGCGATGGCTTCCTCTCAACAGATTTCTGGCAAAAACTCTGCCAACTGTCAAGTAACTTTGTAGGCACTTTCTTTTAAAATCCATAGAGTCTTAAGTGAAGGCTGTAAACGCATTACGCTGATTTTAATTGTGGAACTGATGAACAAAACCGGACATGTGCTCATTAAATTCTGTTTTAAATTTTATTTTAGGAATCTCTAAGTATGCATCATGAAGCCATGAAATATTTCCATTTAAATCCAGATCCTCGGTCCTATTTTAAAAAATCACGAAAAGCTTACTTTTCCTAAATAAAAAATCCTTAAATCCACAGAATTTTTTTTATTGTCATAAAGTTAGGTACGTCAATATTTATACACGATTATAATTTAATATAAACTAGGTTATTATATTTATAATTATTATATATTTATAATTATTTATAAACTAGATTATTTATTGTTATTTTTCTTTCTTTAAAGCTGGATTCACCCCATTTTTATATGTAGTTTGACATCCCTCTTATTGAGTGAATATTTTTTATGAACAACTCTCAGATCGATTTGATTAAATTTCAGATTTTATCCGGAAGAACTTGAACAGAGCAGCCAGTATGTTATATTTTACATAAAAAGGTGAATTGATTTTCCCACATACACATATAAATCATGCAAAATTTAAATTTCCATTAAAAGTGTCGCTTGGGAAACTTCATTTTTTGCAAAAAAATTTCAGAAATGCATGAATCATGCTGTCAGTCACAAAAAGTACCTGTAAAGTGCCGATAGCAAGCTTTCTTCATCCGTTTTTGCATTTGTGTATTGGAACATGGCGAGAGAAATATCTGAGAAATATCTTGTCATTAAGCTTACACGCGATATAACAGAATAATATAGACGACTCAACTCTCAATAAAAAAAATAATTTTTATTCGGATAACATGCTTCGTTTCCATGTCATTAATTAGGTTTCTCCAGCTCAATACGTCATGGGACAATAGAACTTTACCCATTGAATGTTACTCTTGGCGCTGTCTGACATTAAATTTCTCGGCTTGTGATGGTTTCCACATAAGACTGACTAAGGATTTATGACTTTAGCATACGTAACGAGTTGTTATTAACCAGAAAAGTTAACGCTAAGAAACCAAATTGCAAACAAACCCGGAAGCCAAAGGAACATTTGATCTGTAAAGCCTAATAAAGGGTAGAAAATATTTTTTTACGACAGTCCATTAGGGATTGTTATCGTAACACATGTGTACATATTTAAATGTTTCCTGAATACTAAGAACGGCAAACAACAGCCATTGGTTGAAATTCAGGGCTGCAGAAAGTGCTGCAGAATACAAGAATATTGAGTTCAATTGTTCTGTGGAAAGAGCAGGTAGCTGGTTGACCCTCTGTGAATTATCTGTAAGAACCAATCGAACCTATTTGCTACCTACTTACGATGAATAAATTAAACACTGTACCTGGTGTAATACAAACAAAAATATCCAAAATGGTTTCCACGTATAAAAGGCGTGAAGCTTGCCTAATAAGTTCAATCACAATTTAGTCACGATAGACAACAGATAACATCGACGGAAAATCAATACAAATATGGAAGCAAAAAAACAAGTAAAATCTAGCGAAGTGCTCGACAAGTGCATAGACATGTCGAAAGTAAAACTGGATGTGTTAAAAGCACAAATTAATATGAAAATCTCCAATGTTTTTCAAATTGAAAAGTTCGTATACAATGAATTGAAATTGGAAAAATTTATCAGTCCGATGACGATGCATAGAAATATGACTGAATTTCTGAATGATCGCCGCGTCATACAATTCATATCTGAATTATGGCCGATTTTATTAGCGGCTGAAGAGAGTGCTGCAAGCATACCAAATAAGCCTATGGAGCCGAAGAAAGATGAAAGTATTCAAACTAAACATCGAAATGGAAACGAACAATCTAAATCTAGATCACATTCTCGATCCAGAAAGCAAGGCAACATGGTGAACAGTGGAAAGGAACCATTTGTATCTCCTAAAACTTTCAATCAAGATGACATTGAAAACGATATTAAGCATCGCGAAAAACACAGTAAATTTACATCGCTTTCTGGATCCCCTGAAAGCCGAAATAGTGGTATGGGAAGTGGCACACAAGCAGAAGAAAAGCCACCACTGGTACCATCCAACACTTTTGGTTCCAGCCTGATACCACAACAACGCCTCAATGTGTTGAATGACAGAAAACAACTACTAGCACCTCCTAAAACTTTGCGTTCCAAACTTAAATCCCAGGGACGTATCGACATATCCAAAGTAAAATTGGACGTATTAAAGCCGTGGATAAGCAAGAAAATCTTTGATATTTTGGAAAGAGAAGATAATGTTGCCGTAGAGTTCGTTTGCAATAAATTAAAACAGGATCAAATGCTTTGTCCAAAGAAATTACAAATCAGAATTGCTGGATTCTTAAATGGTAGCAAATCACAGAAATTTGTATGTGAATTATGGCCACTTTTGTTATCAGCCCAAGAGAGTGAAAGCGGTATACCAGCTGAGTTGATGCAGCAGAAGAAAGATGAAATTGAAAAGGATATTAAGCATGACGAATCTGCATCACTTTCTCGGTCCACTAACAGTCAAATTAGTGGTGTGGGAATGAGCACAAAAGTAGATCAGAAGCAACATTTAGTATCCAGTACTTTAAGCACCAAGCCAGATAAGGAAAATAATAAAAATGCACTGAATTTTGAGAATCAGTTATCTAAACTGGATAAGTCTCGCTCAAAAGATGATCAAGTTGATAAAAACAAATCAAGGAAACGTTCCGCGGTTTGTTCTTCACAACACCGTGATACAGAACGTAGTCATAATTCAAGAAGTTCCACTTCACATAAGAAATCATCTTCTAAAGTAGTCAGTAGGAGCCGTGAACATGGTAGCGATGATGGTAAAGCATGTGGCTTAAACGGTTTTGAAAATAATTGTATGTTCTCACCTAAAACCCTACAACAAGAGACAAAAGCCATTTCACTGGATCAACGTCCTTCTAAACCAATTGGAGAATTTTTGTCGGAACATTGTCAACAAACCGATGATTTTTTGAAACTTTGGAATGAAGCACCCGATAAGGAAACAATTCTATTATCAACCAAGTTTATATATCCTGAGGAAAAAAATATTGCAAAACAAATAAACGCCACTTTATTGCCAGCAGCAGCATCTGTTACAAAATCAGATTATAAACAGCAAAAACCGAATATTGACTTTGATAAGGTAGTTAAAGCCGAAGCCTAAATAAAAGCTGCCCGCGAACTACACTCACGTAAACGTACGCACTCGACAATGATGAATGAGAGCAAAAAGTTGAAAAATAATTCATCCGTTAAGGATGAACAGCAAAGAGCTAAGAAGAGCCGAACAAAGGTAAAGAAATCCTCTACGAAGCACAATTCAGACAAAGGCTCCTCAAGGAAGCCAGAATCTGAATCCGGTAAACAGAAGAAATACAGCAAAGCAATGAGAGAACGGATGCTGGAGCTTTTTGGTAATTGTAGTAGCGACGAAGAAGAACGCCGTCCAGACAAAACCTCTTCTAAGCAGCCGGTAGCGGAATTAAAAAGACAGGAGGACCACAAGAAGTGTAACAACGACATGAGTAAACTTGAGTTTGAATTATTTGGCAGTATGAGTAGTGATGAAGAAACCGTTTAAAATATACTCGGCAATGAAGACTAATTTTCTACAACAGAAGCAATGGTAAGGGACGATGCTAATGTAGATTATAATTTTGGAAAAAAAATGTATTATTTGTAATCAATTCGTATAAGTTTTATATTAAATATCACATGACAATGTTTTTAATTTTTATTAAAAATTTATGTAATAAATGAATAGTTTTTAAACTTAATTTTTAATCTTAAGAAATATAAAATAAATAAATAAAAAACAAAAATAAATTTTTTTTCAATGTTCTAATTCAACTACAGTGCTAAAGAGGAAAAGAAAGGGTTATAAAAGTTTTTTTTGTATTCCCAACTAAAAATGAAAACAAATTGGTTTTGAATCTTATATTTACAGAAGAAATCATTGTTGTCATTGTCGCCGTAGTATAGTAGGGTTCGAGCCCCAGGCCAGATATGAAATTAACACACGCAGCATAAGTGGTGTGAGAAACTATTTAGTAATACTGACTGAAGGGTTGTAATGACCAATTGTAATAATTGTAGTGAGTGCATTATGTTGCAATTAAGGAACTAGTTTTTTTATCCGTTTATTTACAAAAAAAAAATTTTTAAACTGAGGAAACATACAATCACTAAGTATGCACTGTCCCCCATTGGGCGCTCAAGCATATACGTATTAGATTTAATTTTAATACATTTTAATAATACTTATTTTAGTTCTATTATCTAATAATAGTTCGATAGAAAAAAAATTACTTTGCAATGAAAAAATAGAAAAAAAACATTATCTATTTATTACAAGGATAAAAAACAAAGTCAAGAGATAAAAACAGTGTGCAATGTAGGTACCTTACATTTCAAGCCACCAATATTTTTTAAAATTTATGTTTGGAAACATATTTGTATTCTTAAGATACATGCTATCATCATAAATCTATTATTACCCGCTGTAATTTGTTTGCATGTAATTGCCTTATCAGTGGCCCGGCGGTAAATATGGTAAAATACTGGAAGGCCCCTTTCATTCTGGATATATCCATATTTATCCAGGTATAAAAAGGGCTTCTGGAGGAACATATCCATTTTGAATAGTTCTATATATGTATTCTTCCCCCACATAATATGAGGCCATAATCAGATTAGTTTCAGTACATTCCATGGTCTTCACAATACGATCTGATCTGATTAAATGAATGATAAGGTTATCAATTCTGTCAACTTTTGCCTTGGAATATAATCTTTCATTCGACACATACTTCGTAAAGCCACTATCTTGTGACCTCAACAAAGAAGTAAAAGCCCTAAGGCATATTCTCTCAAATACTCTCATTTTCTCCATATATGACGGTGAGACATTATATCAAATTGGACAACCATACGTGAGAATGGGTCTAATCAATGATTTATATAAGATAAGTTTAATCGTAGGATTATTATGTTTAGAAAAAACAGTCTTTTGTACACGAAAAAAGCCTATCTATTTAGCCTTATCTATTTGTATATCAATATGATTATTGAAATATAGAAATTTGTCATGGTTAACACCCAAGTATTTTTTACAGATTGTTTGCCTGGAATAGATATATTAGAGTAAGATTTTATTTCAAAATTTCTCCAATAAAATAAATAAAATTTCTCTAATATTAGAATTGCACTTGGCCACAGGAGGACGAAAAAGAATTGTTTCGCATTTTTCGAAATTTATTCTCATTTTCCAGCCAATAGCATATCCTTCGACCATATGGTAACACATTTTTCGTTTATCATTGATTTTCTGAATTTTATCGTCAGAATGAAACAAAATAATGTTAAGAAACTAGGTTATAGAAGAGACGAAGCAGGGAATACCTTTTCTATTTGTAAGTTAAACTTACCAACATGGTAATTGTACTGTTTGTATTCAATATTTTGCTCAAGTATTTGTTGAAAAACCCAAGCCATTACATACATAAATTACAACGACTTCGAACGACAGATTTTTTTTAACTTTTTATGGCAATTTTATTTGCTCTCAGAGTTTTTGTCTGAAACTTGCTGATATGAAGCCGCGGAAGAATTTTTTGCAGATATCTAACCACGGGTTTAATTGTGGCCAACACACTATCTACTACACTACGGCGACTACAACAGGAAACAGGGAATAGTGTTTTTGTATAGGGTTATTCATTTCGTGGTTTCAAAAGTAAACGTAAATAAAACACATATAAAATATTTTTTTCATGATATTTCTTTTTTATTGTAAAGTTTGAACGTTGACATTATGTGTGTTGGTTTTTAAGTGCTCAAGTGTTGCAGGTTTATCTGCATAAACACGGTCTTTCGCGTAGCCCAACAAAAAAAGTCTAATGGTGTCAAATCGCATTATCTTGGTGGTCAGTTAATATCGCCACGAATTACTCGACGCGGCCAGGAAATGCCTCTTGCAATAAAGCCATATTCGCTCGAGTTGTGTGGCATGTGGCACCGTCTTGGCCAAAACACATATTCTCCAAGTCGTATTCTTCAATAGCAGGCAAAATAGTCGGTTATGACAGTCGTTTCATCGTCGTTTTCGAAGAAGTAAGGTCCAATCACACCTTCGGACCAAAGAGCGCACCAAACAGTGATTTTTTAGATGTAATGGCTTCTCTTCAATTACTTGAGGATTCTCGGAACCCCAAATACGACAATTTTGTTTATTAACATACCCACCGAGTGTGAAATATGCTTCATAGCTGAAGAAAATTTTGTTCGAAAAATTGCCGTCCATTTTTGTAGTAGGTTTTGATAATTTTTATGCGTTGTGTGATAGTTAAGCGATCCATTTTCGTCAATGTCAGACTTTCAACTAAAAAAAAATTGGTTTCACAACTTAGTTGGACAGACGTCGAATTCCAGTCCCATACTTTTGAAACCACGAAGTGGATAGCCCTTTATTAAAATCTACAGAAAAGACTTATGCAGGAAGAAGGTTATACACATGGATGGGGCGGTTAATATTCCGTCTGTAACGTATTCTGCGATCTACTAGCCAATCAAACACAAACGTATGCTTTACTGACATACGAGTTTTAAGAGTAAAAAATATATGCGATTTAGAGTGAGACGGTCATTTCTTTACCTCACGAGTACAATCCTTTGAAGTAGCTATAGAACAGCGAAACTGAAGTGTAGTTGTTTGAGATTACCAGAGGCAATAAAAATATCAAAATGATGTTGTGGTCGTATATTGTGTATGAATAATGTTTGGGTATGAGAAGGCTCTGTTTTATAGAGTGCCAGTTGAGCTCACATGGATTCACAGATGAAGGCCATTAACGTATTACGCTGATATTAATTGTGGAGCTAACGAACAAACCTAGATACGTGCTCAGTAAATGCTGTTTTAAATTTTATTTTACGAATCTCTAAGTACACACCATAAAGCCACGAAATATTTTCATTTAAAACCAGATCCTCGATCCTATTTTAAAATAATAAGAAAAGCTGACTTTTCCTAAACGAAAACCAGTCTTATGTTCAAGGTTTTATTATATCTTTCTGTGAAAAGGAAGAAAAATCCTTAAATCCACAGAAATTTTTTTATTGTTATAAAGTTAGGTACACCAATATTTATACACGATGGGAGTTAATAATATTTTATTAGAGTAAGTTGGTCATAAACTAGATTTTTTATTGTTACTTTTCTTTCTTTTAAGCTGGATTCTCCCCATTTTATATGTAGTTTGACAACCCTCTTCTTGAGGGAATATTTTTTATGAACAACTCTCAGATCGATTTGGTAAATTTCAGATTTTGTCTGGAAGAACTTGAACAGAGCAGCCAGTAGGTTATAATTTACATAAAAAGGTGAATTGATTTGCCCACATATTAAGTTAAGTTAGGTTAGAGTGGTAGCTTTGATAAAAAAAGCTCATTTAAGCACGCACGGGCGAAAGCAGTTCCTTTACTGTCCAAGTTCTACCAAACCCGGGAAGAATAAATAGTTGGCCAGCGCAAAAGCTGCACGTCCACATACATAAAACATGCAAAATTTAAATTTACTTTAAAAATGTCGTTTTTTCAGAAGTGCATGAATCAAGCTAAAGAAAACACGCAGTTAGCTGTCATTCACAAGAAGTAGTTGTAAAGTGCTGATAGCAAGCTTTCTTCATTCTTTTTTGCATTTGTGTATTGGAACATGGCGTATATAGTTCTGAGAAATATCTTGTCATTAACCTTACACGCGATATAACAGAAAAATATAGAAGACTCAAATCTCAATAAAAAAATAGTTTTTATTCGGTTAACAGGCTTCGTTTCCATGACATTAATTAGGTTTCTCCAGCTCAATACGTCATGGGACAATAGAACTTTGCCCATTGAATGTTACTCTTGGCACCTTCTGACATTGGCTTGTGATGGATGGCACATAAAACTGACTAAGGATTTATGGCTTTAGCATACGTAACGAGTTGTTATTAACCAGAAAATTTAACGCTAAGAAACCAAATTGCAAACAAACCCGGAAGCCGAAGGAATTTTTGATCTGTAAAGCCTAGTGAAGGGTATAAAATATTTTTTACAAGAGTCCATTAGGGATTGTTATTGAAACACATGTGTACATATTTAAATGTTTTGTGAATACTAAGAAGGAAAACTACAGCCATTGGTTGAAATTAATGCCTGCAGAAAATTCAGGTAGCTGGTATATCTAGTGAGAAATACCTATTTGTACACTTTATAACGGTACGTGTTTCTAGAAAAAATACAAATGTACATGAAAGGGTTGAACTGGCCGTGAAAGAGCAGGTAGCTGGTTGACCCTCTGTGGAATATCTGTAAGAACCAATCGAACCTATTTGCTATCTACTTACGCTGAATAAGCTAAACAAGGTACCTGCTCTAAAAATTTCCAAAATGGTTTCCATCTATAAAAGGCGTGAAGCTTGCCTAATAAGTTCAATCACTATTTAGTCACGATAGACAACGTACATCAACAACATCAGCGGAAAATCGATAGAAAAATGGAAGCAACAAAACAAGTGAAATTTGACGACCTGCTCGACAATTGCATAGACATGTCGAAAGTGAAATTGGATGCTTTAAAGACAAAAATAAATACGAAAATCTACTCAATTTTTAAAATAGAAGATTTTATATACAAAGAATTAAAATTGGAACAATTTATCTGTCCGATGCGGATGCATATTCACATAACTGAATTTCTGAATGGTCCTCTGGTAAAACAATTCATATGTGAAATATGGCCGATTTTATTAGCGGCTGAAGAGATTGCTACTGCCATACAAAATGATACGATGGAACCGAAGAAAGGTGAAAATCTAAAGGAAGTGCATATTGAACAGACAAAAAATGAAATTCAGAAAAAAGTATTCTCGTCTAAACCTCGAAAAGACGCCGAACGATCTCAATCTCGATCCAGAAAACAAGGCAACATGGTTGATGGCGGAAAGGAACCACCAGTACCTCCTACCACTTTCGGTTCCACCCTTAAACCACAGGTACGCATCGACATTGAGAAGGATATTAAGCATCGCGAAAAACATGATGAACCTACATCCCTTTCTCGGTCCACCAATAGCCGAAACAATAGTACGGGAAGTGGCACAAAAGCAGACCAAAAGCAACCATTAGTGGCGTCCAAAACTTTCGGTTCCAGCCTTAAACCAAAACAACGCATCAACATGGTGAATGGAGGAAAACTACCACAAGTACCTCTTAAAACTTTGAGTTCCAAACTTAAACCACAGGGACGTATCAACATATCCAAAGTAAAATTGGACGTATTAAAGCCATGGATAAGCAAAACAATCGCCGATATTTTGGAAAGAGAAGATAATGTTGCAGTAGAGTTCGTATACAATAAATTAAAACAGGATCAAATGCTTTGTAAACAGAAACTACAATTCAGAATTGCTGGATTCCTAAATGGTGGCAAAGCACAGAAATTTGTAAGTGAATTATGGCCACTTTTGTTATCGGCCCAAGAGAGTGAAAGCGGTATACCAGCTGAGATGATGCAGCAGAAGAAAGAAGAAAGTGTAAGAATTGGAGAGGATGCAAAAGATACAAATGCAGAACAAAAACAACACTTAACTACCAGTACGTTAAGCACCAAGAATCAACACCCGGATAATGAAAATAATAAAAATTCAATGAATATTAAAAATCAAATACCTAAACAGGGAAAGTCTGGATCAAAAGATAATCAAATTGATAAACACAAATCCAGCAAGCGTTCCGCGAATTGTTCTTCACAATCCACCACAGATATGAAATCACGTTCTAAGCCTGTAGAACGTCACCCAAAAGCATTAAGTGCTAATGTTGGTATCAAAAGCAAACGTCCTGAAAGTCAGAACAATGATGGTACATGCGGCTTAGACGGTTTCGCAAACGTTTGTATGTATTCTCCCCAACAGAAAAATGCAAATTCAAGTTTACAGGATCAACATCGTTCTTCACATTGTGCAGAAATGGACGAATTTTTGAAACTTTGGAATCAAGCACCCGACAAGGAAACAATTCTATTATCAGACAAGTTTATATATCCTGAGGAAAAAAATATCGAAAAACAAACAAACGCCGCTTTGTTGCCAGCAGCAGCATATGTTACAAAATCAGATCAGAAACAGCAAAGACAAAATATTGACTTTGATAAAACAGAAGACGATATAAAAGCTGCCCGCGAACTACAATCACGTAAACGTACACACTCGACTATGATTAGTGAAAGCAAAAAGTCAAAAAATAATTCCTCCAATAAGGATGAACAGCAGCCAGCTAAGAGGAAACAGACAAATGCAAAGAAAGCCTCATCGAAACTGAGTTCGGACAAAGCCTCATCAAGGAAGCCAGAAGCTAAACCAACACAACTGGCGAACCACAAGAAATCTAACAATGAAATTAATAAACTTGAGTTTGAGCTTTTTGGTAGTATCAGTAGCGATGAAGAAGAATGCAGTCCCGGACAACCTTCTGCGAAAAAGAAACTAGAAACGAACAACAGAGAACTGAACACTCTTGAGCTTGATCTTTCAATCAGCAGTGATGAAGAAGACGTCTAGAATATCCGCGGCAAAGGAGATATATTTGGGAATAATAAGAATAAAAAAGGGAATAATGATAGGGGACGACGTTAACGAATAGTTTAATTTTAGAAAAAAAAATATTTATTACCTGTAGTCATAATTTGTATAAGTTTTGTATTAAATAACGCATGACAATGTTTTTTGATTTTTATTCAAAATTTATGTAAAAAATGAATAATTTTGTAAGTTTTTTAAGTACAAATTATAATAAATTTAATAGAAATTTTAGTTTTTCAATTTATTTTCTTCTTAGATTTAATTCTTCAATTCTTTATTTGTAATTAATTTTAAAATGTAATATTAAGCAAATCGTCATAGAAATCATAATTAAAATAAAATGAAAATTAAAAATTTATTCAATGCTTTAACATTCAATCAACGGGGTAAGGGAAATTGAAGATTTATTTGAAATATTCTTCCACTCAGAATTAAAAACTTGTTTCTGGCATTCACATAAGAAATCATTGTTTACTTATCCTTAAATATTAGACTGTTTTACGGTGTAGATACTTATATTGTTTACATACTTCAGTAAAAAAAAATATACGTGCAAAATTTCTTTTTGTCCCCCGAACTGAACACTAATTTTAATTTAATTTTCACTATTTGACTAATTTTTTTGTTTATTTGTAAACTCCCTTTTTTATGTACTTACATGATCGTTGGACTTTAATTGTGATACCGTTATTTGAGATTATCACTTTAAGTAAAAATTTTAATAGAAAATAATTATATGTGCGTGGTCAATCATTCTCGTTCTTTAGCTAGAAGAGTAAATATAATGCAATTCTTAATTTATTTTTAATTTAATATCGACGATGAGTAAGTATTATTTTTTTTATTAAAATTTAAAGTAATCTGTTGTGCACAATTTTTTTACGTTCAATATGCCACGTGGCTGTGAACTTTCCAATGAGAAGCGTGGAAAAATTGAAGGCATGAGACATGCAGGTATGCGAATATGTGACATTGCAGCTGCAACAAATCGTCATCGCATTACGGTTTCAAATTTTTTAAAAGACTCAAGAAACTATGGCTGCATAAAGCGCAGTTGGCGCATCCCTATCGTAAGCCAAAGAACAAAGAGACGTATTCGACATTTAGCTGGCGAAGAAAATATGAGCTGCCGTCAAATAAAAGTTGAATTAGATTTAAATGTCACGAGACAGCGTATCCAGCAAATAATAATGGCAGATTTAGGTCTTCGGTATGAATATCAAATTCCAAAATCAAGACTTACCCAATGTCATAAAACTGCCCGAATTGCCTTTGTAAAAATATATAAATTTTGGGAGAAGGAATTTGAAAATGTTATATTTAGCGACGAGAAAAAGTTTGATTTTGACGGACCTGATGGTCTACATAAGTATTGGAGAAATCTGCGTCATCAGCGAAAAATGTGCTACAACCGAAACCACGGTGGTGGGTGTTTAATGATTTCGGCTGCATTTGGAGCTCGTGGAAAGTCCCAAATATGCTTTGTACCAACAAGAATGAATTCGAAAAAATACGTTGAATTGTTGGAAAACAATTTGATTGATTTTGCAGCTGAACTATACGGTGATAATTGGACTTTCCCACAGGACAACGCTCCAATACAAGTCGCTCGACACACAAAAAGTTTTTTTGAAAGCCACAATATACCTTTATTGGATTGGCCAGCTCTAAGTCCAGACTTAAACCCAATAGAGGATCTACGGAGGATACTTTCCGCTAAAATATTTTCTAATTCAACGCAGTACACAACACGGCCTACTGTAAGTTTTATTTAAAGTGTTGTTTGCCATGATGACCCTACTTAGTCGGGGTAAAAACAGCCGACGGTTGATATTGGAATGGATTTTAAAGTTTAAAGCTTTTAATTTAAGCATAAACATTTAAATTGTTTAACAAATAAATGTTTTAATACGAATAATTAACAAATTGATTAGAAACAATTCTCTTAATTTGGCTTTCGTTTATTTTATTTCGATTTTATTTAAAATAGAATCTAATATAACGACGGAGCTCAAGAGTTTGTACTTTTTACTTGCGTTGTAGGCTGTTATAGATATACGGTATGTTAAGGCCAGTTTATGTGAAGTTTGGTTAGCTTAGGGGGTAGCTTGCTGTTATCCCTTAATGGGGGTTTGAACCACGCCGAGCTTCAGGTGAAACTGGCCAGTTCTTTTAGTGGCACGTTCGCCACCATGCCCAGGCCTTCAAACATTCTGTCACTCAAAAACTGACGACGTTTGTTTTGGAGTTCACGGCACTCGCATAAAAGGTGCTGTAGTGATTTCGTTTTCTCCAGAGTAAGACTAGTAGGACAGACCGAGCTTGTCAGCGAAATTGCCAATAGTGCAGTCACCATTTAGAATTCCTGTTAGAATGCGAACCGTAGTTCCCTTGGCGAATTCAAGTAGTTCTCTGCATCTCCCGCTGTCCACCACCACCACCTATGTTTTCTTCAAATTCAATGCTACTTTTTCCAGTTTAGAAAAGAATTCTTGTAGGACCATATCAGAAGCTGATACGTCTACATCTAGTATTCTATACCAGGCTGCTGTCTTCATCTACGCCCAAACGTCCGTTTACAGGCGTACAAGGTATTCATTGTTTGGTTAGCAAAACTCAAGGTTACGCAAAGGTAGCAAAAAAAATATGGAAACTGAATATGTTTTTCTCTTTGCCCCTGAGTGAACCTACTACAATCTATTATTTTGATATAATAAAGCCTTGCTTTTAAGCAGACAAAATACTTCACAACCTTCAAAATCAATAGCGCCATCTGTGTATTATACTGCAAACTCTTAAGCCCAGACATCATATTAGCTTCTACTTTAAATGCAATTCAAATAAAATAAGTAAGAATGTTTACAAAACAAAATTAAAAGAATTCTTTTAAACAAATTTAATAAGTATTCGTATTAAAATATTTATTTATTAAATAATTTAAAACGTTGTGCTTAAATTAAAACTATTCTATTCCAATTTCAGGTGAATTGATTAACAATGAAATGTAAGAAGTCGAATTACAATTTTGGCTAAGACACATACTGCGAATTGGTGTTATTCGAACTAAAATGTTGATCCTGTTACCGATTTCCGGTAAGTTGTAATTACTTGTTTTTAATTAAAAATAAATAAAGAAATGACTTATTTAATGACAAAGTAATGTAATATTTAAGGCATGAAAACATTGACTTCTTCCAGATTCAGTGTCGTCCATTGAAACAAACAAACAATTTTTAGTTCATTTGAGTTCAAGAATATCTCAAATAAAATGAATGAAATGAAAGCATTGAGTACATTTTTTATTTACATTTTATTTTAATTATGATTTCTATGATGATTTGCTTAATGTTTTCATTTAAAATACTTTACAAATAAAGAATTAAATTGAAAAAGAAAATATTTTTATATTAAATTTATTATAATTTAAACAAAAGCTTAAAAATTATTGAATTATACATCAATTTTTTAATAAAAATAAAAAACATTGTCATGCGATATTTAATACAAAACTTATACAAATTATGACTACAAGTAATAAATATTTTTTTCTAAAATTAAACTCTTCGTGGGCGTCGCCCCCTACCATTTTACAAACTTAGTCCTCTTTGCCTAGTATACTTTATACATCTTCTTCATCGCTACTGATACTAAAGCTCCAACTTAAGTTTATTAATTACGATGGTGGCCTGCTTGTGGTCCTCATTTTCTTTTTATTCAGCTTTTGGCTTCTTCGAAGTGTCTTCATCTACACGGCATTCTTCTCCGTCGCTACTACAATTACCATAAGGCTCCATCATACCTTCTCTTATTGCTTTGCTGCACTTCATTACATTACATTATTTTTACTTGACGAGTTTTTGTCCGAACTGCTTTTGGATGAGGATTTCTTTGCCTTTATCTGTTTCTCCGTAGCTGGCTTCTGTTCATCCTTATTGGTAGAATTATTTTTGGACTTTTTACTTTCATTAATCATTGTTGAGTGTTTGTGTTTAGGGGCAGCTTTCATTTCGGATATTATTTGACGGTCTCATCAGAATTTGTATCTCTTTCATCTGATATTGTGACAGATAGCGGCGGCAACACAGTGGTGGCAGCTTGTCCTTCAGCACTGGCGATAATATTTTCCAGTTTTTCCGGTGTTTTAATTTCGTAGAAATTGTCTTCTGCACTTTAAAAACTCTTCTAGTTCCGCACATTGTTCCAACAAAAATTCACGAAATGGTGTACGAGGACACTGATTTTGTAAGTTAGCGTTTAGGCCGGCCGTCTTCATTCGGGAATCGTAATCATGTTCGCTGTTGCTAGCATCTCTAGCACTTAATGTCTTTGGTGGGTTTTCTAATGAGAAAGTCGTCGGGGATTGGTTTTCACTTTTTGTTTCATCGGGATACACAAATTTGTTTGACGATAGAATTGTTTCCCTATCGGGCGCTTCACTCCATTGACACAAAAATTCGTCCATTTCTGCAGAGTGTTGTGTTAAAAATTCACGAAATGGTGTTGAAGGCCGTTGATCATGTGGAATAACATTTGCATCCTTCTGTTGAGGGGAATACATACAAATGTTTGCGAAACCGCCTAAGCCGCATGTCACCACTCCTGTACCATTATCGTTAACCTGTTCACAAATTTGAATTTCTAAATTTCCAGAATTCTTATTGTTTTCCTTATCTGGCTTCTGCTTCTGTTCTACTTTCGTGCTACTTCCCTCATCCTTTTCAATATAGACGTGTCCTTGGGGTTTGTGGGTGGAAGCGGAAGTGGTAGATGGTACTAGTGGTTCCTTTCCGCCATTCATAACTTTACCTTGTTTTCTGGATTGAGATCGTTTGCAGTCTTTGGTTTGAATTACTTTCTTTAGAATTTAATCTTTCTTCGGTTCCACCGTCTCATTTGCTATGGCTGTAGCACTCTCTTCAGCAGCTAATAAAATCGGCCATAATTCGCACATGAATTGCCTTACCAGAGGACCATTTAGAAATTCTGTGATGTGAATATGCTTCTTCATCGGACTGATGAATTGCTCCAATTTCAACTCATTGTAAATAAATTTTTTTATTTGAAAAATGTTGTTGCAGTTTCACTTTGGACATGTCAATCCGTTTATTGAACAAATCGCCATTTTTCACTTGTTTATTTGCTTCCATTTTTAATTTTCCGCTGATGTTGTCTGTTGTCTACCGAAACTATCGGGTAAATGAACTTATCGGGCAAGGTCCACAGCTTTTATAGGAGGAAACTATTTTGGAAATTTGTGTTTTCGCTAGATCAGGTACCTTATTTAGCGTATGGTTTCTCACAGATATTCCACAGAGGGTCAACCAGCTACCTGCTATTTCAACATAGCAATTGAACCCTTTAATGCAAATTTGTATTTATGATACTCAGGTAACATATAGATGAGCTTGGTTCTGCTGGTTATTCCTCATAGGCTCAACCAGCTACCTGAACTATCTGCAGCCATCAGTTTCAACCAATGGCTGTTGTTTTCCCTTCTTAGTATTAAAAAAAAAACAAAAGAACATTTTATTTTATTAACTTGAATTTCAATAACAATCCCTCATGGGCTGTCTTAAAAAATATTTTTAAATCCTTCATTATCGTTATCAGAACAAATACTTCTTTGGTGTCCTTGATTTTTGGAAATTTGATGCCTTAACGTTAACTTTTTCGGTTGAAGAGTCTCGTTACTAATAAGCCGAGCAATTTAAAATCAGACAGCGCCAATATTTAAGATAAGACGGGAACACTTAATGGGGAAAGTTATTGTTATTGAACAATAAGTGGACATTTGATTAGGTTCTTCTAATTATACACACTTACTCTGGCCATATAAAAACCTATAACTTAACAATTGTGCTGAAAAGTTTGTAGGTTAACATTCGAGAAGGATATGATCCAATAACGTTATGAAAAAGTTGCTGTTGATGGTTTTTTTCATTGCAAGTCAGTTGATCAATTCGTATCCCATATAACAATATCATGGCTTTGCCAGCTAACCGTTGCACATTTATATACTTTGATGTCCACTTAGATATCGATCGAATTGAGTCTGATATGACATGATAAAGTCATGTTCCGTTCATCGTCTCATATTAGCATAAAAATACGGGGGTTTTTATAGAGTGAATTAGCTTCAAACACTACGTATAATCATCAATGCGTCATTGTGTTGGTCGATTGTGAGCACCAGCCGGCACCTACTTTAAACAGAGGCACCTATCCTCTTCCTCTAGTAGCCTATTTCTCCAATTACAACACAATAGACTGTATGGGTTCACCTTAAAATACAAAAATAATTGTTTCTTAGACAATTATACTGTGAAGTTCTTCGATGTTGTCATTGGTAACAGCTTCTGCGGGGCGTTTAAACTTAGCAAGTTACTGCTCAACTGCCTATTTTCCTGGTGCAATGTGAGAATAATGTTTATCAAGCTGAGGCTCGGCTTCAACAGGAATTTTTGCGGACATAATACCGCATCGCAATTTATCGGAGGAGATGGCGTTTTTGAAAAATTGGCAGCTGAATCGCCATCTCTTTGCTGGATTGAAGTTCTGAGTAAGTTAAATTGCCTACACATGGATGATGAGGGTCTTTTGTCGAAATTCTGTTTATTTTGTTTCAACAAATTTGGAATTGAAGCTGACACTCTTGCTTACAGATTGAAATACATACATAATTGGCCATGACAACCCTTCAGTCAGGATTCCGGCACAGCTTCTCACACCACTTATGTTTTGTGTGTTAATTTTATACATGAGTTGTTAACTCCGTGGACTGTATGGGGGGTTGATATTACGATGGAGGTTGTGCCGACTCCTACAAACCAAACTGCTGCTTAGATTTTTGGCACTAACAAAAAAAAGCGAAATACAAGAGAAATTCTCTTTCGAACTTTATATAAAAGAAAAACCAACACTTTCCTGTTTTTTGTCGATTTCGTCCCTTATCTTGTCCGTTATCCAAAATAAATCTCTTCCTGCTGTTTTCGTATCCACTCACGTCAGATTCCAACCGTAACTAAATCACAACACCAGTGGTATTCATTCTTTTTAAATATGTATTTGGATTTTTATTTTAATTTCAAATATATTTTCTCTCGTAATATTTCTTTTCTTTCGTATAATTTCACTTCTTTTTTTATTTCACAATAGTTTATATAAATTTCATCCAATTATGTTGAACTTTCTTTTATATTATAATTGTTTTACATCTGTACTTAAGCAAGTTAACAAAACGAATGATTCTTTTTTAAAGGATTTCATAACTCAAAGGCCTAAGTTAGTTTAAGTTACAATGAAATGTTAGAAAGTCCCAAAAGCTCTAATTACATTACATTATATTGTATAAAGAAAAAAAAAAACAAAAATACAAGAAAGCTTAAATTAATGTGGCGCCCTCTATTGGACGTTAGGACTCTTCTGGTTGATCGCCAGGGAAGGGATTTTTCGATTTCCGGACATAAACATTCCGCCGCCCTTGCAGTACTGCAATCAAGAAAATGACTCCAAAGTGAATGCTATATTAAAAGGAAATCGAAAAGAACAAAGAAAACTATTATATTAATTCAAATTAAATTTATTTCTCCAAATTCCGATGAACAAAAGAAATGGAACTAAAACTACATCAGCTCACGATTCGGACTTCAATGGGTATCCGTCAGCTGCATTAAGGGGAATAAAGAAATTATAACTATAAATGAAAATTATATTTAATACGTATCATGGTTCAGAGCGATGTGTTGCATACCTATGTATTATACGGAACACAATCCCGAAATTATGTAGCCGAAAATAGAAAACTGGGCCAAAGGTTTGCCCATCGTTCCACCAAATACACCATTGCGAATGATTTTGCTGTACACATCACGGCCCAACTTAATTCCAACTGGGGCTGCTCTAAAAAAAACGTTGGGTCTGCCAGTTGTAGCCCCGGAAACTCGTCCACTATCCTCCCGTCCATCGACCATGACGGTGTGAGACCATCCACTTTGCTTCGCACCTCCGCATATGTCTCGACCGTGTCGCTGCTGCCGTAGTTACCTCTAACTACCAGAAGAACCCGCTCTGAACTTCCAACCCTGATTGTTTTCGCACCTAGCCGACGAACCACCTTTTCAGAAACGAGGGTACGCTCCGCAATAGGGTCGATGCAGCTCTTTCTGTGACGTATCGTCCATGCGCTACAATGTTTACAACAGCGGTAGGTTTCAGAAGAACGCTGTCCGTTAACGTATACGATGAAGATGGTAAAGTTTCACCAACTGTTGAACGAGAGATTTCTCTTGGCCGATGAGATTGGAGGTTCCTCGATCGACTTGGAACCAGAGCGTTAGACGGACTAGGTCTTTGGCTCTCACGATTATTGGACGGACGAGGTCCCCTGGCGGAGTTTCGGGACGAACGAGGTCCTTTATTACCGGTGCGAGCAGGCGTTTGGCGATTGCGCTTACCGTCTTTCGATTTCGCGACCTTCTTCGAACCAGACGAACGAGGTCTAGTGTCCGGCTTGTGGAGCAGCGTATGATGCATATCCCCACAGCGCTTGCACTTGCCCGTACTAACGCACGTCCGCCAGGTATGATCGTGACTCAAACAGCCAGCACAATACTTGTAGATAGTCACCAATTTCATTCGCTCATCGTAGTCTGCCTTCGAGAATCTTTCGCAAAATCGCAATGGGTGGTTCTTCAAACACACACGACATACCATTTTCTTTTGATTGTCGCCTCGCTTGTACTTTTTTGCCGAAACCATGATACTATTAGCTGAAATTATTAAATATGTAAAGTTGAAAATGTCGGAAGAATTACCAGTTTCACAACTGGTCGAGTAATTGTTCCACGTGACGTCTTCAAATCCACCACTCTAACATGATCATCTTTACCCGAATGCAAATTCACTACGCGACCTAGGCGCCATTCATTGGTAGGCACGTTGTCTTCGCGGATGACCACCATATCACCGACCTCTAAGTCCTTTCTCAAACACTTCCACTTGTTCCTCTTCTGTAGCTCCTTCAAATATTCTTCCTTCCAACGGAGACATAAACGTTGGCTTAGAGCCTTGACTCTTTGCCATCGGTTTGTTATTGAGGGTAAAGGGTCTGCAATCTGCAATTCCGGTGGGGACAGTAAAGGGCCACCAATTAAGAAATGACCTGGCGTAAGAGCATCCAGGCAATCGGCATTATCCGCCAAAGGACTTAATGGACGTGAATTCAAACACGCCTCGACGCGAGTTAGGAGAGTGGAGAACTCCTCAAAAGAATATTTCAAGCTCCCTGCAAGCCTCTTGAAATGGTGTTTAAAACTTTTGACACCTGCTTCCCAGAGACCTCCCATATGAGGTGCACCAGCAGGGTTGAAATGCCATGTTAACCCTCGAGGTCCGTAAGTAGCATTGACCTGGGAACCTGATTCCTTAAGAAAACTCCGAAATTCACTTCTTAAGATTTTTGACGCTCCTACAAAATTGGTCCCGTTGTCGGAATACATATCCGTAGGGTATCCACGACGAGAAATGAATCTAGCCAAAGCAGCCAAGAATGCAGACGTAGATAAATTACTAACCGCTTCCAAATGAATAGCCTTCGTAGCAAAGCAAATAAACAAACACACGTAGCCCTTAGTTATAAGACACGCTCTGCCTGTGTAATTTCGAATGTCAAAGGGCCCAGCAAAATCTACACCAGTGCTAGCGAAAGGACGAGTGAAAACGGTACGAGACGTAGGTAAAGCTGCCATTATTTGACTCTGAGTCATTCCCTTATAGATGGTACAAGTCCTGCAATGCCCTACGATGGTCTTTATCAAATTCTTAGACCTGCGCATGTAAAATTCAGTCCTCAAGACTCTCAACATTAATTGGTTTCCGCCATGCAAAGTCATCCTATGGATAAACTCGATCAACAGATAGGAGAACCGACTTGCTGTTGGTAAAAGAATCGGAAACCGTTCGTTGTACTTGAGATTAGTCGCATTAGCCAGCCTGCCACCGACTCTCATCAAACCATCTCCATCTAAAAAGGGATTCAAATTCAAAAGCTCCCCTTCTACAATCTTCTCTCCATTAGATAACCGCCGGTATTCTTGAGGGTACCAAGCTCGTTGAGCTATTTTTATCAGCTTTCCTCTCACCCTCTGGATTTCGTGTGGAGTAATCTCCAAAGAACCACCACGCGAACCTTCTCTACTAAAAACCCTAAATATTAAGGCCATCACACGCAACGCCCTCGAATAGGAAGAAAACCGATTCAAAAGGTCATCGAACTCCTTAAAATAAGTGAAGAAAACCATGTGACGCTTTTCTTCCTCCTTAGTGTCATATTCCTCGGGAATAGGATTACGCCACTCGTCGGTAGGATAACCTAACCATTGGGGACCATGCCACCACAGATTGTCCGTTGCCAAATCCTGCGGTCGAGCTCCTCGACTTATCAAATCAGCCGGATTCTGCTCCGACCGAACATGCCTCCAGCAGGCCTTATTCAGGTGCTCTGTCACCTTTGCAACCCGATTAGCAACAAAAGTTTTCCACGAACTGGGTGGTTTTTGAAGCCAAGCTAAAACTATGGTAGAATCTGTCCACCCATAGAATTTTGTTCTTGATGCGTCAAATTTCAAATTCGCCTTCACAGCTTCCATCAACTCAGTCAATAAGACAGCCCCCCAAAGTTCAAGCCTAGGTAACGAAATTGTCTTCAAAGGAGCGACCCTCGATTTAGCCAACAACAGATGGGTTTGAATAGCACCTAAATCATCCTCTATACGAATGTATATACACGTATGCTTTCTCCGAAGCATCAGAGAACCCATGAACCTCCACATTATAATCGGGTCGAAAACCTACCCAACGAGGTATTTTTATATTGTTAATGAAACTATATTCATTAAGAAATTGCTTCCATTTCGCAAGGCTCTCCGGGGTCAAAAATGCATCCCAATCAGTCTTCTCGCTCCATATTTTCTGCATGAGCATTTTTGCAGTGACAATTATCGGACCCAACCATCCAGCAGGATCGAAGAGCTTGGCTATAATCGACAATACCTCTCTTTTCGTAAAATTCTCCTTAATATCGATTGTCGTTGTCGTGAAGAAGAACTGATCAGACCTGGCATTCCATCGTACGCCCAGGGTTTTGATGGAGCTGACATCTTCAAATTCCAAAAAATCTTCCCTCAACAAGTGATCAGAAGGCAATCCCTGAAGAATTCTCTTGTCGTTTGAGGTCCACTTTCGCATTGAGGATCCCGCGGAAGTCAACGCCGCTCTTAATTGGCCTCGGGCCTCTATCGCTCCAGAAACATCATGAGCCCCAGCTAACGCATCATCCACGTACATCATCTCGCGTAAAATTTCCGATGCCAAAGGCCATTTCGAGTTACCGTCATCCGCGAGTTGAAGCAATGTTCTTATTGCCAAAAAAGGAGCACAATTTACCCCAAACGTGACGGTTTTCAATTCAAAATCTTCTACTTCCCCATCTGACTCCTTCCGAAAAACTATTCGTTGGTACTTCACCTGATCAGGGTCCAAGAGAATCTGTCGATACATCTTCCAATGTCTCCATTAAAGACATATCGATAAAAACGCCATCTAACGATTAGAAGTCTCAAATCGTGTTGCAAAACAGGCCCGGTAAATAAGGTGTCGTTCAAGCTCAGTCCACATGACGTTTTACTAGACGCATTGAAAGCAACCCTAACCTTCGTGGAAGAGCTTTCAGGCTTGAGTACAGCGTGATGAGGCAAATAATACGAATCTCCTTCGTTCGTACTCCTCAAATTCACTTTTGCCATATGACCCAAAAATTCGTACTCCAATAAAACCGTATCATAATCCAGTTTAAGAGACGGATTTCGAAGCAAGGAAGCTTCGTTTCGCAAAAATTGTCTGTAGGCCTTTGGGCGGGAAGAGCCAAGACAATCAAGGCAACCATACTGTGGCTTGATAGGTAATGACACTATGTATCGCCCAGCCGAATTCCTACGTACTGTTTTTCTAAAATATCCCTCACAGTACTCATCCTCAGGCGACATCTTCGAATGTCTTGGAGGTTCCTCCAATTTCCAGAACCTCTCCAGCTGCTTATCCAATTCCAATTCAGTGCAATACGACACGAGAGTCGTATAGCTCTTGGAACGCGGTTCGGGTAATGACCCTGTCAGAACCCAACCAAATATACTCTCCTGGGCCATCAAATTCCCCAGAAGATTTTTCCTAACACCCTCCAACATCACGCTAGGATAAATGTCGCCTCCAATTAGGACGTCCACTCGATCGCTCTCATTAAACTTAGGATCAGCCAATGTGATCCCCGAAAAACCTGCAGATCGCGATATGTTAATAGTCGAGCTGGGTAACATTCCGGTTAACTTCGGCAACACCAAACCGATTGCCTCCACACGAGGTTGATCGCCCGACAGAGAAGTTAAGACAAACGAACATTGTCTTTGGACTGCACCAGCACATGCTCCATTCAAACCAGAGACCTTAGCATGTATATTCACCCCCGGCAATCCCAATCTCCTCTGTAATCCTTCCGAAATGAAGGTAGCCTGAGACCCTGAATCTATTAGGGCCCTAGCTCTAAACGTTTCTCCTCGGTGGTAGATACCAACTACCGCAGTTCCCAAAAGTATCTGCCTTGACGTAGCAGCAAAACAATTTTGAACCTCACCATTCGACCTGACTGCACCGCTTGAACTTGGCGTATCCAAAACGCCCGAAGAGGATCCAGACACCTCTCGATGCAGTAGAGTGTGGTGCTTCAACTTGCACACCGTACAACCAACAGTACTCTTACACTCATTGAGTCTATGACCACCTGTGAGACAATTGATACAAAGACTGTACCTCTTCACGACCCAAAACCGTCTCTCAGGAGGTAAATCTAAAAATTTCGGACAAGTATCCACCAAATGGTCTCCCGAACAATATTTGCAAACTTTCATATGCAGCTTAGTGGAAAAGGATCGAACTCCCCTTTTTGGATTAGGAAGAGTTTCAGGGGCAGGCCTAGAACCGCTAACAACTGGTTCAAAATTTCGAATTTCAGACACAGTTTCTAGAGATTGAAACCGTGATGTCAAAAAATTATCCAAATCCTTCCATTTGGGAATCTCCACCTTGTTCTGGATTGTCTGTTCCCAGAGAGACAAAGTTAGCACCGGCAGCCTGGTGGAACACAAATAAACAAAAATTGGATCCCAGTTGGAGATATTAATATCGTGCATCCTAAGTGCCGATATCGAATTATTAATATCCCGTTGCAACCTCTTGATATCCTGGGCTGCTTCGGATTTGACCGGTGCTAGAGTAAACAAAACCTTTAGCTGAGAATTCACCAAAATCCTTTTATTCTCATATCTGTCCTTCAGGTTGTTCCACGCCTCCTGGAATCCATTAGCAGTGAGAGGAGATTTTTTTACAATTTCTAAGGCCTCACCACGCGTGAACTGCCTCAAATAAAAGAGCTGTTCCACTGGTGAAATGTTGGCCCCGTTCACATAAACAGCAGTGAACATGTCGCGAAATGATGGCCAAGATTTGTAATCCCCATGAAACACCTCCATGGTACAAGCGGGTAGCTGCTATGTCGAATGCGGTTCTCGTTGTCTTGACCATTGAGACACTGTGTCGATGACATCCCAGCTTGGTTGACCAAGGTTTGGGAAAGTTCACCCATTAATGAGGCAACAGTAATGTATCCTAACCTACAGTGTCCAAAAAATTCACGTGCAGCTTCCCGGTCACCTTCCAAATCCTCCTCGTCACCTGTGGCAAAGGCCTCATAGGAATCCCTCACCCTTGCCCACAGCGACTTGAACTCCTCCTTCTGGATCTCAATGGAGAAGGTCGTATTACCTTCCTGAGGAGTAGCATTGAATTCCCTCTCAAAATCCAGGAATATTTGGGCAAATCTCTCAAAAGTCAATAATCTCCTCGACTTCGGCATCTCGATTATTATTTATCAATAGCAGCTAGCAACAACAACAAAGTGGAAACCAAAGGGAACTAACAGAATAGTTGAGTTTCTATTCCACACTATTCGAAGACTAATTGCCCAAACGAAATTAAATCGAGTAAAAAATTTCCAAAATTCAATAAATAATAAATTGAACCTGAACGAAACTAGAAAATGATCGCGTCCTGATTGTAATTAATCTCCTACCACACAAAATAAAAAAAAAACGAAAAGATTTCAAAAGTTAAACCAAAGGTCACTGTGACCACCCTGATAACGTACTACCGCGACCAAATTAGCGCCTCACCGCAACTTAACAAAAAGGTAATAAATGTCCAATAAAATGGGCATAAATTCCAAAAAAAATTACGCACTCCGCGAAACTAAGCCAACAGGACGAATTCCCAATGGCCGATAACCCGATACTTATTATTGTTTCCAGAAGAAAACGAAATAATAAAAGAAAATACGAAGGTGAAAAAGCAGTTTCGTACAATTATCTGTTTTCACCGTGTATTCCAAATCATCGATAAAATAAAAGACATAAATAAATTTTGTCAATGCAGCAAATCAATATTAAAATTCAAAATGTGTAAAATTTAAAATTTAATCAAAAATTAATTACAAAATAATAAAGGTAAATAAAACTGTCATAAATTATTTGTTAACCAATTTACCAGAATAAACAAATATTTCAACCAATTTGTATAAAAAAAAATTTAATTCAAATTTTTCCTTAATTTAAAGTTGCAAATAAGAAATCAACTTTAAATAATTTAAATAATTACAAGAAATTAATAAAGGAATAAAAAAAATCAAAAATAAATTTTATTACGTTATTGCATTTCAGTTTGTCGAAAACTCAAACGTTTAATTCACTCAAAGATCTGTTAAAAAAACCAGATCTATCGAGAATAGAAACAAATAACACCTATTTATGGGTATATCTATCATGTACTCGGTGGATTTGAAGGATTGTTATAAATGGTAACGTGCCTTGCTATTTAGCCACCGCACCATCACCAATTATAACACAACTATTGACTTATAACTGATATCAAATTGGGTGGCTGAGCTGGATTCCCAACTGGAATATTCACACCACAATCTGATATCCTATTCACTTGTGAGTCTATTATAAGTCAAGACACGTTGGTATAACAGTGCATAAAAAGAACACTTTGGTTCTTATACTCGATAAATTTACAAAGTGTATCAGTGCTATCGAAATTTAACACACCACTTTGTAAATATATATGCACTGTTATAAATTTTATATAAAAGCAAAGTTTTGTTGTCTAGTCTAACAGAACTTTACTTGTATATAAAATTACCACCAAAATTCAAAAAATATAAAAGAAAATACAAAAACAACTTTACCTTAAAATTCCAAGGTTACTTTGAAGATTAATTAGATGAAGGTCACACGACGGCAAACTACAACAAAAAAAAACACCGTTCCAAAAATCCAAAAAAACAGGTTCCAAAATCCGGTTCGAAGGACCAAATGTTAACTCCGTGGACTGTATGGGGGGTTGATATTACGATGGAGGTTGTGCCGACTCCTACAAACCAAACTGCTGCTTAGATTTTTGGCACTAACAAAAAAAAAGCGAAATACAAGAGAAATTCTCTTTCGAACTTTATATAAAAGAAAAACCAACACTTTCCTGTTTTTTTGTCGATTTCGTCCCTTATCTTGTCCGTTATCCAAAATAAATCTCTTCCTGCTGTCTTTGTATCCACTCACGTCAGATTCCAACCGTAACTAAATCACAACACCAGTGGTATTCTTTCTTTTTAAATATGTATTTGGATTTTTATTTTAATTTCAAATATATTTTCTCTCGTAATATTTCTTTTCTTTCGTATAATTTCACTTCTTTTTTTATTTCACAATAGTTTATATAAATTTCATCCAATTATGTTGAACTTTCTTTTATATTATAATTGTTTTACATCTGTACTTAAGCAAGTTAACAAAACGAATGATTCTTTTTTAAAGGATTTCATAACTCAAAGGCCTAAGTTAGTTTAAGTTACAATGAAATGTTAGAAAGTCCCAAAAGCTCTAATTACATTACATTATATTGTATAAAGAAAAAAAAACAAAAATACAAGAAAGCTTAAATTAATGTGGCGCCCTCTATTGGACGTTAGGACTCTTCTGGTTGATCGCCAGGGAAGGGATTTTTCGATCTCCGGACATAAACATGAGTGATGGGACCTACAGTTTAAAGTCGACTCCGAACGACCCGAAATCTGCTGAGAGGAAGTTGCCGAATAAATATTTTTTCATATTCCGTTTTGATGTCTGACCGGGGGTTTGAACCGTGGCCTTACGTCTAATAAGCCTACTAGACTACGGTGACTTCGACAGATTGAAAGAGTCTTATAAAGTTTGAAATTGATATATGGAATGTGGCAAGAACACGAGAAGACTATCCAATAAAATACATACGTACTCTTATCGTTATAAAACTAAAAAAAAAATCAATAAAAATAATGATGAATGGAAACGGTCGAAAATCATCCCAATTCCATTCTTCCGTTCTTGTCCAAAGTTATGGAAAACCTCATAGCTAGACAAATGAACGATTATCTCACGAGTAATAATTTTTTATCTGATAAGCAGTCGGGATTTATGAAAGGTAGGAGCTGCACTACTGCTTTAGTCAAAGTAGTTGATGACCTTAGGTTGAAGCTGGATGAAAATTACATAGCGTTTTTGGTTCTTTTGGATCACACTAAGGCTTTTGATACAGTTGATCACAGAATATTATTGAGGAAGCTACAAACCCTCTTTCATTTTTCTAATTCAGCTTGTAGCCTTATACGTTCCTATCTCATTAACAGATCACAACGAGTTTACCTAAACGGCAACATCTCGAATTCGGTACACGTTGAAAGAGGTATTCCTCAGGGATCAATTTTAGGGCCCCTTTTGTTCTGTATATACATTAACGACCTACCTGATGTTTTGGATAATTGTAGCGTACATATGTACGCTGATGACGTTCAGCTCTATAGGAGCGCTTGTATTGATACTATCCGACTATGTGTAGATACGATTAACGATGAATTACGGAAAATTGACAACTGGGCTAGTGCTAATGGACTTTGTATAAATCCCTCTAAATCGAAATGTTTATTGCTCTCCAGGTCTGAGAGAGCGTTTGATGTGCCGAATATTATTATCAGGGGGAATAAAATTGATTTTGTTGAATCGGCATCTAATCTGGGTGTTATCTTTAATGGTCGGCTAACGTGGTCTAGCCACATTAATGTCATCGTTGGTAAAGTATACGGTATGCTTAGGAACTTATGGGCTGTTATAGATTCGACTCCTTTTGCTATACGCCTGCAGCTGGCAAAAACGTTTTCGATTCCTGTTCTTTTATACGGATCGGAAATTTTCGCAAACTGTGATGCGGATGATAGGCGGAAACTCAACTTCGCTTATAATAACATAGCCAGATACGTATTTATTAAGGGACGTCGGGACCATATATAACAATTTTCTTACCAGATATGTGGTATTCATTTTGATAATCTATTGAATATTAAGTGCCTAATTCTCCTCCATAAGATTATTACTTTGGAACAGCCAGTATACTTATTTAGCAGGATTAGATTTGCTAGATCCAACCGCGGTAGGAAAATTATCCAATTAAGGCATAGGACTCTTTTGTCGAAACAACAGTTCTTTATACACACCATCAGTCTTTAGAATACACTACCTAATTATATTCAGAACATAGGCAATGCAACTAAATTCAAAAAGGAGCTATACATTCTGTTTAAGTAGTTTGTAATATATTTGGATTGTTTTATACATTTTTACTCTTCATTTTTATTAGTGATTAATTATTTTCATTTTTCTAATTTATTATTCAAGTTTCATTGTATCTCATTATATGAATATATTTCTTTGTTTGTATTTTTCTTTATATTTGTATCTTTCCTAATTTAGTTTTTTACATATACTCATTTTCTTATCCTAATTTTTTTGTATCGATTGCTATTTCCTGAGGTTAAATCTTGTTCTTATTCTTATTCATTTTTTATTTATACTGTACTTCAAACAATTCATTACTCATATAATGAGCGATTTGTTATTACTTTTTCCTATTTGATGTACTCCCATAGCACTTTCATTTATAAGATTATTATCTTATTGTGCTATGATTAATAATAAATAAAAAAATAAAAATAAAATAAAAACTGAAAATTGTTCTAAACTTCACAGCATTAAAGCAAAGCGTTCCGTGACTAATCAATTCATCATTAGAGGAGTTGAGGATGATATCGGCAAATCGGCTGGCATCTCATGCTCCATAACTGTCAATAAGTTTGTAGCAGAAGAACTATTACAGAATAATTTCATTTCAAGAGAATAGATTTAGAAGAGGATTTACTTCACCAAAGCATTGTATCGTTTGATAATTAAGATAGCATAGATGATGTAAAGACCTAATTAATTAATTGGAAGCTGAGAGCAAGTCGCCGTAGTCTAGTAGGTAGTATGTTGGCCTATTAGACGTAAAGCCAGGGTTCGAGTCCCAGGCCAGACGTCAAAGACAAAATACAAAAAGTATTTCTTCGGCGACTTCCTTTCAGCAGATTTCTGGCAAAAACTCTGAGAGTAAATAAAATTTCCATGAAAAAGTTTCTCAAAAATCTGTCGCTCGGAGTCGACTTTAAACTGTAGGTCCCGCTCATGAATAAAATTTTCTCACACAACATGGGTGATGTGCGAAACTCGACAGATGCGAGCCCACGGTTTAAAATCTCGCTCAGACATATCGAACAAATCGAAATCTGAAAAAATATTTCTAAGGCAACTTCTCCTCAGCAATTTTCTGGCAAATATTCTACCACGACTTATGGTGGCACATAAGTGATGTGAGAAGTTAGGTCGTAATCCACACTAAAGGGTTTTAATGTATGTGAGTCTCCTATTATAAGAATGTCAAGTAAATTTGTAGGCACTTCGTAGAAAAAATCTTTTAAAGTCCGTAGATTCTCAGGAAATGGCTGTATACGCATTACGCTGATTGTGGAGCTAACGAACAAACCCAGACACGTCAAGTACGCTTCATGAAGCCATGAAGTGTTTGCATTTAAAATCTGCTCCTCGGATCTGCCTTAGTTTTAAAATAACGAAAACTGACTCGTTGAATTAAACTGGACATTTGGAAGAAAACAGACGTGACCATTTACAAAAAAAATAAAATGAAATGAAAAATAACTCGACATTTTTAAAAGAAATGAAAACCAATCCCATGTTCAAGGTTTGATTAAATTTTGCTGTTAAAAGAAAGAAAAGTCCTTGTATTCACAGAAATTTGTAGATTTTCATAAAGATTGGTACGTCAATATTCACGGCTTAAAATAAATATTTTGATACGATGAGAGTTAATAACATTTCATCAATCTATGGTGGTCATAAACTAGATTTTTTTGTTATTTTTCTATCTTTAAAGCTGGATTTACAGTGTTAGAGGATAACAGTTTTTTATATGTAGTTTGACAGCCCTATTTTTGACAGAAAGAAATAATTTTTTTATGAACAACTCTCAGTTCGTGATTGGCTTAATTTAATATTTTATCCCGAAAAACTTGAACAGAGCAGCCATAATTTACATACAAAGTTGATTTGGTATGCCCACATATTAGGTTAGGTTAGAGTGATAGCTTTGATATCAAAAGATCATTTGAGCACGTACAAGTGAGCGCAGTCCCTTAACTGACTAAGTTCTACCAAACCAGGGAAGAAAAAATAGTTGGTCGGCACAAGGGATGCACGCCCACATACATAAATCATGCATAATTTAAATTTCCTTTAAAAATTTCGTTTTTTCAGAAATGCGTGAATCATGCTGCAGAAAACACGCAGTTAGCTGTCATTCAGAAAAAGTAAAGTGTTGATAGCAAGCCTTCTTCATTTTTTTTTTGCATTTGTGTATTGGAACATGGCGAGAAGAATATCTTGTCATTAAGCTTATACGCGATATAACAGAAAAATATAGACGACTCAAATCTCGATAAAAAAAATAAATTTTATTCCAATAACATGCTTCGTTTCCATGTCATTAATTAGGTTTCTCCAGCTCAGCAGCAGCTCTGTAGGTCATAGGACAATAGAACTTTGCCCATTGAATGATACTCTTGGCGCTGTCTGACATTAAATTTTTCGGCTTGTGATGGTTTGCACATAGAACTGACTAAGGATTTATGACTTTATCATAGGTAACGAGTTGTTATTAAACCAGAAAAGTCTAAAAGGCTAAGAAACCAAATTGCAAACAAACCCGGAAGCCAAAGGAATTTTTGATCTGTAAAGCCTAATGAAGGGTATAAAATATTTTTTACGAGAGTCCATTAGGGACTGTTATTGTAATTCATGTTAAATATTTAAATGTTTTTTGAATACTATGGTAGATCTAGTGAGAAATACCTATTTGTGTACACTTTATAACGGTACGTGTTTCTAGAAAAAATACAAATGTACATGAAAGGGTTGAACTGGCCGTGAAAGAGCAGGTACCAATCGAAACTATTTGTTACCTAGTTACGCTGAATAAGCTAAACACGGTACCTGCTCTAAAAATTTCCAAAATGGTTTCCACCTATAAAAGGCGTGAAGCTTGCCTAATAAGTTCAATCACAATTTAGTCACGATAGACAACATACAACATCAGCGGAAAATCAATACAAAAATGGAAGCAACAAAACAAGTGAAATTTGACGAACTTATCGACAATTGCATAGACATGTCGAAAGTGAATTTGGATGCTTTAAAGGCAAAAATTAATACGAAAATATACGATATTTTTAAAATAGAAGATTTTGTGTACAAGGAATTACAATTGGAACAATTTATCTGTCCGATGCGGATGCACATCCACTTCACTGAATTTCTAAATGGTCCTTTGGTAAAACAATTCATATGTGAATTATGGCCGATTTTGTTAGCGGCTGAAGAGATTGCTGCAGCCATAACAAATGATACGGTAGAACCGAAAAAAGATGAAAATCTAAGGGAAGTACATATTGACCCGACAAAAAATGAAATTCAGAAAAAAGTGTTCTCGTCTAAACTTCTAAAAGACGCCGAACGAACTCAATCTCGATCCAGAAAACAAGGCAACATGGTTGATGACGGAAAGGAACCACCAGTACCTCCTACCACTTTCGGTGCCACCCTTAAACCACAGGTGCGCATCGACATTGAAAAGGATATTAAGCATCGCGAAAAACATGATGAATCTGCATTGCTTTCTCGTTCCACCAATAGCCGAAACAATGATACGGGAAGTGGCACAAAAGCAGACCAAAAGCAACCATTAGTGCCGTCCAAAACTTTCGGTTCCAGCCTTAAACCAAAACAACGCATCAACATGGCGAATGGAGGAAAACTAATACAAGTACCTCCTAAAACTTTGAGTTCCAAACTTAAACCACAGGGACGTATCGACATATCCAAAGTAAAATTGGACGTATTAAAGCCGTGGATAAGCAAGAAAATCTTTGATATTTTGGAAAGAGAAGATAATGTTGCAGTAGAGTTCGTATACAATAAATTAAAACAGGATCAAATGCTTTGTAAACAGAAATTCCAAATTAGAATTGCAGGATTTCTAAATGGTGGCAAAGCACAGAAATTTGTATGTGATTTATGGCCACTTTTGTTATCAGCCCAAGAGAGTGAAGGCGGTATACCAGCTGAGATGATGCAGCAGAAGAAAGATGAAAGTGTAAGAATTGGAGAGGATGCAAAAGATACAAATGCAGAACAAAAACAACACTTAACTACCAGTACTTTAAGCACCAAGAATCAACACCCGGATAATGAAAATAATAGAAATTCAATGAATATTAAAAATCAAATACCTAAACAGGGCAAGTCTGGATCAAAAGATAATCAAATTGATAAAAACAAATCCAGCAAGCGTTCCGCGGATTGTTCTTCACAATCCACCACAGATATGAAATCACGTTCTAAGCCTGTAGAACGTCGACCAAAAGCATTAAGTGCTACTGGTGGTATCAAAAGCAAACGTCCAGAAAGTCAGAACAATGATGGTACATGCGGCTTAGTCGGTTTCGCAAACGTTTGTATGTATTCTCCCCAACAGAAAAATGCAAATGCAAGTTTACAGGATCAACATCGTTCTTCACATTGTGCAGAAATGGACGAATTTTTGAAACTTTGGAATCAAGCACCCGACAAGGAAACAATTATATTATCAGACAAGTTTATATATCCTGAGGAAAAAAATATCGAACAACAAACAAACGCCGCTTTGTTGCCAGCAGCAGCATATGTTACAAAATCAGATCAGAAACAGCAAAGACAAAATATTGACTTTGATAAAACAGAAGACGAGATAAAAGCTGCCCGCGAACTACAATCACGTAAACGTACACACTCGACCATGATTAGTGAAAGCAAAAAGTTGAAAAATAATTCCTTCAATAAGGATGAACAGCAGCCAGCTAAGAGGAAACAGACAAATGCAAAGAAAGACTCATCGAAACGAAGTTCAGACAAAGACTCATTAAGGAAGCCAGAAGCTAAACCAACAGAAAAGGCGGAACACAAGAAATGTAACAACGAAATGAATAAACTTGAGTTTGAGCTTTTCGGCAGTATCAGTAGTGATGAAGAAGAATGCAGTACAGAACAACCTTCTAAGAGAAATTCAGAAACTAGAACGAACAACAGAGAAATGAACACTCTTGAGCTTGATCTTTCAATCAGCAGTGATGAAGAAGACGTCTAGAATATCTGCGGCAAAGGAGATATATTTGGGAATAATAAGAATAAAAAAGGGAATAATGATAGGGGACGACGTTAACGAATAGTTTAATTTTAGAAAAAAAAATATTTATTACCTGTAGTCATAATTTGTATAAGTTTTGTATTAAATAACGCATGACAATGTTTTTTGATTTTTATTCAAAATTTATGTAAAAAATGAATAATTTTGTAAGTTTTTTAAGTACAAATTATAATAAATTTAATAGAAATTTTAGTTTTTCAATTTATTTTCTTCTTAGATTTAATTCTTCAATTCTTTATTTGTAATTAATTTTAAAATGTAATATTAAGCAAATCGTCATAGAAATCATAATTAAAATAAAATGAAAATTAAAAATTTATTCAATGCTTTAACATTCAATCAACGGGGTAAGGGAAATTGAAGATTTATTTGAAATATTCATCCACTCAGAATTAAAAACTTGTTTCTGGCATTCGCATAAGAAATCATTGTTTACTTATCCTTAAATATTAGACTGTTTTACGGTGTAGATACTTATATTGTTTACATACTTCAGTAAAAAAAATTATACGTGCAAAATTTCTTTTTGTCCCCCGAACTGAACACTAATTTTAATTTAATTTTCACTATTTGACTAATTTTTTTGTTTATTTGTAAACTCCCTTTTTTATGTACTTACATGATCGTTGGACTTTAATTGTGATACCGTTATTTGAGATTATCACTTTAAGTAAAAATTTTAATAGAAAATAATTATATGTGCGTGGTCAATCATTCTCGTTCTTTAGCTAGAAGAGTAAATATAATGCAATTCTTAATTTATTTTTAATTTAATATCGACGATGAGTAAGTATTATTTTTTTTATTAAAATTTAAAGTAATCTGTTGTGCACAATTTTTTTACGTTCAATATGCCACGTGGCTGTGAACTTTCCAATGAGAAGCGTGGAAAAATTGAAGGCATGAGACATGCAGGTATGCGAATATGTGACATTGCAGCTGCAACAAATCGTCATCGCATTACGGTTTCAAATTTTTTAAAAGACTCAAGAAACTATGGCTGCATAAAGCGCAGTTGGCGCATCCCTATCGTAAGCCAAAGAACAAAGAGACGTATTCGACATTTAGCTGGCGAAGAAAATATGAGCTGCCGTCAAATAAAAGTTGAATTAGATTTAAATGTCACGAGACAGCGTATCCAGCAAATAATAATGGCAGATTTAGGTCTTCGGTATGAATATCAAATTCCAAAATCAAGACTTACCCAATGTCATAAAACTGCCCGAATTGCCTTTGTAAAAATATATAAATTTTGGGAGAAGGAATTTGAAAATGTTATATTTAGCGACGAGAAAAAGTTTGATTTTGACGGACCTGATGGTCTACATAAGTATTGGAGAGATCTGCATCAGTCCCGAAAAATGTGCTACAACCGAAACCACGGTGGTGGGTGTTTAATGATTTGGGCTGCATTTGGAGCTCGTGGAAAGTCCCAAATATGCTTTGTACCAACAAGAATGAATTCGAAAAAATACGTTGAATTGTTGGAAAACAATTTGATTGATTTTGCAGCTGAACTATACGGTGATAATTGGACTTTCCAACAAGACAACGCTCCACTACAAGTCCCTCGACACACAAAAAGTTTTTTTGAAAGCCACAATATACCTTTATTGGATTGATTGGCTCTAAGTCCAGACTTAAACCCAATAGACGATCTATGGAGGATACTTTCCGCTAAAATATTTTCTAATTCAACGCAGTACACGACACGGCCTACTGTAAGTTTTATTTAAAGTGTTGTTTGCCATGATGACCCTACTTAGTCGGGGTAAAAACAGCCGACGGTTGATATTGGAATGGATTTTAAAGTTTAAAGCTTTTAATTTAAGCATAAACATTTAAATTGTTTAACAAATAAATGTTTTAATACGAATAATTAACAAATTGATTAGAAACAATTCTCTTAATTTGGCTTTTGTTTATTTTATTTCGATTTTATTTAAAATAGAATCTAATATAACGACGGAGCTCAAGAGTTTGTACTTTTTACTTGCGTTGTAGGCTGTTATAGATATACGGTATGTTAAGGCCAGTTTATGTGAAGTTTGGTTAGCTTAGCTGGTAGCTTGCTGTTATCCCTTAATGGGGGATTGAACCACGCCGAGCTTCAGATGAAACCTGCCACTTCTCTTAGTAGCACGTTCGCCACCATGCCCAGATATTCAAACATTCTGTCACTCAAAAACTGACGACGTTTGTTTTGGAGTTCACAGCACTCGCATAAAAGGTGCTGTAGTGATTTCGTTTTCTCCAGAGTAATACTGATAGCACAAACCGAACTTGTTAGTGAAATTGCCAATAGCGCAGTCACCATTTAGAATTCCTGTTAGAATGCGAACCGTAGTTCTCTGCATCTCCCCCTGTCAACCACTACCATATATGGTTTCTTCAAATTCAATGCCGCTTTTTCTAGTTTAGAAAAGAATTCTTGTAGAACCATATCAGAAGCTGATATGTATACATCTAATATTTGATACCAGGCTGCTATCCCCATCTACTCCCAAACGATTATTTACAGGCGTGCAAGGTATTCATTGTTGGTTTAGCAAAACTCAAGGTTATGCAAAGGTAGCAAAAAAATATGGAAACTGTATGTTTCTCTCTTTGCCCCTGAATGAACCTACTACAATCTATTATTTTGATATAATAAAGCATTGCCTTTAGGCAGACAAAATACTTCACAACCTTCAATATCAATATACTGCAAACTCTTAAGCCCAGACGTTATATTAGCTTCTGCTTTAAATGAAATTCAAGAAAAAAATAAGTAAAAATGTTTATAAAACAAAATTAAAAGAATTCTTTTAAATAAAATTTAATAATTATTCGTATTAAAATATTTATTTATTAAATAATTTAAGCTAAATTAAAAGTTTTTAACATTAAATTCTAATCCAATTTCAGGCGAATTGAGACACAATGAAATGTAATGAAGTCGAATTACAATTTTGGCTAAGACACACTGCGGAATGTTTTTATTCGAACTAAAATTATGATCATGTTACAGATTTCCGGTAAGTTGTAATTACTTGTTTTTAATTAAAAATAAATAAAGAAATGACATATTTAATGACAAAGTAATGTAATATTTAAGGCATGAAAACATTGACTTCTCCTGTCGAAACGAGATTCAGTGTCGTCCATTGAAACAAACAAATAATTTTTAGTTCATTTGAGTTCAAGAATATCACAAATAAACCTTTCCTTCCCTTCTCTCTATAATTGAAATGAAAGCATTGAGTATGATTATGATTTCTATAATGATTTGCTTAATGTTTTCAATTAAAATACATTACAAATAAAGAATTAAATTGAAAAAGAATAAATTTTTATATTAAATTTATTATAATTTAAACAAAAGCTTACAAAATTATTGAATTATACATACATTTTTAATAAAAATTAAAAACATTGTCATGCGATATTTAATACAAAACTTATACAAATTATGACTACAAGTAATAAATATTTTTTTCTAAAATTAAACTCTTCGTGGGCGTCTTCCCCTATCATTTTACAAACTTAGTCCTCTTTGCCTAGTATACTTTATACCTCTTCTTCATCGCTACTGATACTAAATCTCCAACTTAAGTTTATTAATTACACTGGTGGCCTGCTTGTGGTCCTCATTTTCTTTTTATTCAGTCTTCATCTACACGGCATTCTTCTTCGTCGCTACTACAATTACCAAAAAGCTCCAGCATACGTTCTCTCGTCGCTTTGCTGAACTTCCTGTGGGTTTTCTTTTTTCTTGACGAGTTTTTGTCCGAACTGCTTTTGGATGAGGATTTCTTTGCCTTTATCTGTTTCTCCGTAGCTGGCTTCTGTTCATCCTTATTGGTGGAATTATTTTTGGACTTTTTATTTTCATTAATCATTGTTGAGTATTTGCGTTTAGGGGCAGCTTTCATTTCGGATATTAATTTGACGGTCTCATCAGAATTTGTGTCTCTTTGATCTGATATTGTGACAGATGGCGGCTGCAACACAGTGGTGGCAGCTTGTCCTTCAGCACTGGCGATAATATTTTTCAGTTTTTCCGGTGTTTTAATTGCGTAGAAATCGTCTGGCCGTCTTCTGCACTTTAAAAACTCGTCTAGTTCCGCACATTGTTCCAACAAAAATTCACGAAATGGTGTACGAGGACACTGATTTTGTAAGTTATCGTTTATGCCGGCCGTCTTCATTCGGGAATCGTCATCATTTTCGCTGTTGCTTGCATCACTATCACTTAATGTCTTTGGTGGGGTTTCTGATGAGAAAGTCGTCGGGGATTGGTTTTCACTTTTTGTTTCATCGGGATACACAAATTTGTTTGACAATATAATTGTTTCCTTATCGGGCGCTTCACTCCATTGACACAAAAATTCGTCCATTTCTGCAGAGTGTTGTGTTAAAAATTCACGAAATGGTGTTGAAGGCCGTTGATCATGTGGAATAACATTTGCATCCTTCTGTTGAGGGAAATACATACAAAAGTTTGCGAAGTTGCCTAAACCGCATGTCGCCGCTCCTGTACCATCATCATTAGCCTGTTCACAAATTTGAATTTCTTGATTTCCAGAATTTTTATTGTTTTCCTTATCTGGCTTCTGCTTCTGTTCTACTTTCGTGCTACTTCCCTCATCGTTTTCAATATAGACGTGTCTATGGGGTTTGTGGGTGGAAGCGGAAGTGGTAGATGGTACTAGTGGTTCCTTTCCGCCATTCATAACTTTACCTTGTTTTTTGGATCGAGGAAGTGATTTGGATCGTTTGCAGTATTTGGTTTGAATTACTTTGTTTAGAATTTCATCTTTCTTCGGTTCCACCGTATCATTTGCTATGGATGTAGCACTCTCTTCAGCAGCTAATAAAATCGGCCATAATTCGCACATGAATTGCCTTACCAAAGGACCATTTAGGAATTCTGTTATGTGGATATGCATCTTCATCGGACTGATGAATTGCTCCAATTTCAACTCGTTATAAATAAATTTTTTTATTTGAAAAATGTTGTTGATTTTCTTGTTAATTTTTGTTTTTACATCGTCCAGGTTTACTTTGGACATGTCAATTCGTTTATTAAACAAATCGCCATTTTTTACTTGTTTATTTGCCTCCATTTTTTTAATTTTCCGCTGATGTTGTCTGTTGTCTACCGAAACTATCGTGTAAATGAACTTATCGGCCAAAGTCCACGCCTTTTATAGGCGGAAACCATTTTGGAAATTTGTGTTTTCGCTCGAGCAGGTACCTTATTTAACGTATGGGTTCTCATAGATATTCCACAGAGGGTCAACCAGCTACCTGCTATTTCAACATAGCAATTGAACATTTTGGGCCAACCCTTTAATGCAAATATGTGTTTATGCTACTTAGGTCACAAATAGATGAGCTTGGTTCTTTTGGGTATTCCTCACTGGCTACCTCAACCAGCTACCTGTACTGTCTGCAGCCATTAATTTCAACCAATGGCTGTTGTTTTCCCTTCTTAGTATTAATAAAACATTTTAATTTATTAACTTGAATTTCAATAACAATCCCTCATGGACTGTCGTAAAAAAATATTTTTAAATCCTTCATTATCGTTATCAGATCAAATATTTCTTTGGTGTCCTTGATTTTTGGAAATTTGATGCCTTAACGTCAACTTTTTCGGTTGAAAAGTCTCGTTACGAATACCATAAATGCTACATAAGCCGAATAAGTTAAAATCAGACAGCGCCAATGCTTAAGATAAGAAGGAACACACTTAGTAGGGAAAGTTTTATCGTTCTATAATCTACTGAGCTGCTGCGGAGATGAAACTGGGGAAAATGTCTCATGAGAGCACCCGAAAAGGAAGAAAACGAACAAAACAAATCTAGTTTATGGCCACCGATTTGCTTTATACGGTTTCTGTAGCACTTGAAGCAATAATTTTAAAATATCCAGTTTTTGTTTAAATAAAATGTTGCACATATGAGAGGCCTATTGACGTAATTAATGTTATTGAACAGTATGTGGACATTTGAATAGGTTCTTCTAATTATACACACTCACTCTAGTCATTTAAAAACCTATAACTTAACAATTGTGCTGAAAAGTTTGTAGGTTAACATTCGAGAAAGATATGATCCAATAACGTTATGAAAAAGTTGCTGTTGATGGTATTTTTCATTGCAAGACAGTTGATCAATTCGTATCCCATATACCAACATCATGGCTTTGCCAGCTAACTGTTGCTCATTTGTATGCTTTGATATCCACTTAGATATCAATCGAATTGAGTCTAATATGACATGATAAAGCCATGTTCCGTTCCTCGTCTCATATTAGCATAAAAATCCGAGGGTTTTTTAGAGTGAAGTAGCTTCAAACACTACGTATAATCATCAATGCGTCCTTGTGTTCGTCGATTGTGAGCACTGACGGGCACCCACTTTAAACAGAGGCACCTATCCTCTCCCTCTAGTAGCCTATTTTTCCAATTACAACACAATAGAACTGTATGGGTTCGCCTTAAAACACAAAAATAATTGTTTCATCGAAAATTATTGTGTGAAGTTCTTCGATGTTATCATTGGTAACAGCTTCTGCGGGGCGTTTAAACTTAGCAAGTTACTGCTCAACTGCCTATTTTCCTGGTGCAATGTGAGAATAATGTTTATCAAGCTGAGGCTCGGCTGCAATAGGAATTTTTCTGGACATAATACCGCATCGCAATTTATCGGAGGAGATGGCGTTTTTGAAAAATTGGCAGCTGAATCGCCATCTCTTTGCTGGATTGAAGTTCTGAGTAAGTTAAATTGCCTACACATGGATGATGAGGGTCTTTTGGCGAAATTCTGTTTATTTTGTTTCAAGAAATTTGGAATTGAAGCTGACACTCTTACATATTGAAATACATACATAATTGGACATGACAACCCTTCAGTCGGATTTCTCACACCACTCATGTTTTATGTGTTAATTTTATTCATGTGTGATGGGACCTACAGTTTAAAGTCCACTCCGAACGACCCGAAATCTGCTGAGAGGAAGTTGACCGGGGGTTTGAACCGTGGCCTTACGTCTAATAAGCCAACATACCACCTACTAAACTACGGTGACTTCGACAGATTGAAAGAGTCTTATAAAGTTTGAAATTGATATATGGAATGTGGCAACACGGTAAGACTATCCAATAAAATACATACGTACTCGTATCGTTATAAAAATAAAAAAATCAATAAAAACAGAAAATTGTTCTAAAGTTCACAGCATTAAAGTAAAGTGTTCCGTGACTAATCAATTCATCATTAGAGGAGTTGAGGATGATATCGGCAAATCGGCTGGCATCTCATGCTCCATAACTGTCAATAAGTTTGTAGCAGAAGAACTATTACAGAATAATTTCATTTCACGAGAATAGATTTAGAAGAGGATTTACTTCACAAACGCATTCTATCGTTTGCTAATTAAGATATCATAGATGATGTAAAGACCTAATTACTTACTTAATTAATTGGAAGCTGAGAGCAAGTCGCCGAAGAAATATTTCTTCGAAGTCGACGTAGTCTAGTAGGTAGTATGTTGACGTAAAGCCAAGGTTCGAGTCCCAGGCCAGACATCAAAGACAAAATATAAAAAGTATTTCTTCGGCGACTTCCTCTCAGCAAATTTCTGGCAAAAACTCTGAGAGTAAATAAAATTGCCATGAAAAAGTTTCTCAAAAATATGTCGTTCGGAGTGGACTTTAAACTGTAGGTCCCGCCACTCATGAATAAAATTATCTCACACAACATGGGTGATGTGCGAAACTTAAAAATCTCGCTCAGACATATCGAACAAATTGAAATCTGAAAAAATATTTCTAAAGCAACTTCTCCTCAGCAATTTTCTGGAAAATATTCTACCACGACTAGGTTCCACCACTTATGGTGGCACATAAGTGGTGTGAGAAGTTAGGTCGTAATCCAGACTAAAGGGTTTTAATGACCAATTATGTATGTGAGTGAGCTCATAATTGGAGAATGTCAAGTTAATTTGTAGGCACTTCGTAGAAAAAATCGTTTAAAGTCCGTAGATTCTCAGGAGAAGGCTGTAAACGCATTACGCTGATTTTAATTGTGGAACTAACGAACAAACCCAGACACGTCCTCAGTAATTGCTGTTTTAAATTTTATTTTAAGGATCTTCAAGTACGCATAATGAATCCATGCTCCGCGGACCTACATTAATTTTAAAATAACGCAAACTGACTCCTTGATCTAAAACGGACATTTGGAAGAAAACAGATGTGACCATTTACAAAGAAATAAAATGAAATGAAAAATAACTCGACATTTTTAAAAGAAACGAAAACCAATCCCATGTTCAAGGTCTGATTACATTTTTCTGTTAAAAGAAAGAAAAGTCCTTGTATTCGCAGAAATTTGTAGACTTTCATAAAGATTGGTACGTCAATATTTACTTTTTAAAATATATAGTTTGATACGATGAGAGTTAATACAGGATACAAGTTTTTTATATGTAGTTTGACAGCCCTCTTCTTGAGAGAAAGAAAAACTATTTTTTATGAACAACTCTCATCTCGAGTTGGTTAAATTTTATATTTTATCCGGAAAAACATGAACAGAGCAGCCAGTAGGTTATAATTTACATACAAAGTTGATTGGATTTGCCCACATATTAGGTTAGGCTAGGTGAGGTTAGAGTGGTAGCTTTGATACCAAAAGATCATTTGAGCACGTTCATGTGAACGCAGTCCCTTTACTGACTAAGTTCTACCAACCCAGGGAAGAAAAACTAGTTGGTCGGCACAAGGGCTGCACGCCCACATACTTAAATCATGCAAAATTAAAATTTCCTTTAAAAATTTCGCTTTTTTTCATAAATGCATGAATCATGCTGCAGAAAACACTCAATTAGCTGTCAGTCAGAAAAAGTAAAGTGTTGATAGCAAGCCTTCTTCATTTTTTTTGCATTTGTGTATTGGAACATGGCGAGAGAAATATCTTGTCATTAAGCTTACACGGGATATAACAGAAAAATATAGACGACTCAACCAGTGCTGTCAGATGTGGCGATTTCTCGCCAAACGTGGCGATTTTTCATTGCCTTCGGCGACCAAAATTTTCAATTGGCGACGTGGCGAATTTTTGGCGATTTACAGGCTAGTTGGCGATTTTTTTTTTGATTATTTTTATTATTATTATTATTTTTATTTTCTTGAAATACTTTTTAACACTTTAATTTAATAACATAATGTTCTTACATTATACATCTCTGGTATCCCTCATATATTATGTTATTATAACATAATGGATGGCACAATTAATGTCAACAAGTAAAACAGTTCATATTTATTTGTTATACCAATGTTTTTGCCATTTCGTAAAACAATACAAAAACAACAAGCTGATTGTTGTTGTTAAGAGTAATTTTCTGTCGAAATTGATATTGAAAAATGTGAAGTATTGATGCCAAACAACTGTCAAATTAGTTAACGGTAAATAGAAAAATTATAGCTTCAAACGAAAAGAAAAGCATTTAGGAAAAGTAAACCCTTTACACAAGTAAAATTTTCGGTAGTTCAAAATTTATTAACTTTATTTTTAAATCCAAAAATATCTGCAGGGGAATATGAATTCTAATGGTCAAAATCAGCATACACACAGTTACTAAATTATACATACGGTTAACAAATTTCAGAAATTGTTTAGCCAATCCGTTTTCGTTAAAAATCTTTATAGTTTCCTTGATGTTAAGACGGTCTTTTGCATTGGTTAAAAAATTTCTGAAATTGAACTGAATTGTGGCCCTGCACAGGCCCACAAAAGTATATATCCGATTAACAAATATCACAAATTTCTGAACCAATGCAAATGACCGTCTTAAAATCGAAGAAAGATGTCAGACAATTATAAAAATTTTCAACGAAAACGGATTGGATAAAAAAATTCTCAAATTTGTTAACCGTATGTATACTTTTGTGGCTAAGTGTATATCAATTGGGCTGAGATCTTTAAAGGTGAAATCCCAATAAATTTATTAGACTTTTGGCCACAAGCTTACAATTATTGCGATGCGGCTGGAACATTTCACTTTAAAGACTTAGCATTGGCCATTCTAAATATGTTAATTTTACCAACCAGCAACGCTTGCGTAGAAAGAGTATTTTCTATTATGAATTACACTAAAACTCGTTTACGTAATAAAATTCAATATGAACTTTTAGATTCATTGATAGGAATAATAAGTTATATGAATGTTAATAAATATGGTTGCAATTCATTTCAGCCTACAGATAAAATGTTAAAAAGTGTAATTCTAATACAATGTATGATATACCAAGCAGTGAAAATAAATCTGCAGAGAATGAGGTATATGATATTATAGATTTATGCGAATAATTTTTTTAAAAAATATTTTGACAACTAATAACTAATGCACTAAAAGTACAAATGTAATGTAAAATTATAATATTTTTTATTATAGACTTTTATTAGATTTATATTGACTTTATTATACATGAAATAAATAAATATAAATGATTTTTTAGACTTTTGGCGATTTTTATTTTGGAAAAAATGAATATTTTATTTTGGCGATTTTTGGCGATTTTGCGTATAGCTTTTGGCGATGGAGGTAAAAAAATCTGACAACACTGGACTCAACTCTCAATAAAAAAAATAATTTTTATTCGGATAACATGCTTCGTTTCCATGTCATTAATTAGGTTTCTCCAGCTCAATATGTCATGGGACAATTGAACTTCGGCCATTGAATGTTACTCTTGGCGCTGTCTGACATTAAATTTCTCGGCTTTTGATGATTTGCACATAAAACTGACTAAGGATTTATGACTTTAGCATACGTAACCAGAAAAGTTAACGCTAAGAAACCAAATTGCAAAAGGAATTTTTGATCTATAAAGCCTAATTAAGGGTAGGCATTAGGGCATAAGGGTGTGGCATTTATCCTGAAAAGCTGGCCAAAAAGGCAAAAATGAATATAAAGAAATTTAAGAAACTGAGTATGCAGTTGGATAGACAACAAAATTCTGCATTATATAGTGAATTTTCACGACTTTAAGTTGAGATTTGTAGATTTGAGACGATGTCAAAGTCAGGAAATTGAAGAAAATTAAATGCGTTTTTGGAGTTTTTTTGAAATTTTGATAGGTTTATAAGATATTTTTTTGTAGCTAAACGAATATTAATATTAATTTTTATATTAATTCTGTTTTATTTGAAAGGTATGAGCAACTGCTACTTTCAGTTTATAAATGTATATCTCATATATTAATGTTAAAATTATTCGTTCAACATTTAAAAATAATAAAAATTCAACATTTTTTGCGCTTCCTAAAAAAGATAAGGAATGAATGAATGTAGTTTTTAGTAGCGCAATTAATTTTGACGATTTTTTGAAAATTTTACTTTTTTTGAAAATTTAAAAAAAATTAGATGCAGTGTAATAAAGCCATATGGCGAGGAAATTCAGTAGAAGCGATACCAATCGAGATGTCCTGAATAGGTTACATTTAAGCAGTGACCCTTTTATAAGCTGCAGTACACAAAAATCGAGATGGAATAGAAAAGCATTTTCATCAGATACTATTAAATTACTCCTTCCTGACATTGATGATGAAAATGATAACGATTTTAACGATTGTATTTAGTTTAACTTTTTAAGTATTATTTTAAGTTAAGTATTAAATAATGTAAAATAAATAATATAAATAAATATTAATTATCATAGAAGTCTAGAAACTTAATTGCATATGTATGTATATCGACTATTATAACAATATGAGATATATGTTTGATTTTCTTAATGGACCGTATGTGGTATCTAGAGGCACTTGTGATCCGATCATAATAAAATGTGATCATAAATGATTCACATTCATGCTAAACATGTTCATGTCGAATTTCATCGAGGTAATAAAATTTTTAAGGCAATTATAATTGCTAAACATATTTTCTTAAGGGGCCCCATTTTGGACCAAGGGGCAATTATGTACCGAGCATAACAAAATTTGGTAATATGATTTAGATTTACAAAATACACGTTCATACCGAATATCATCACGATACCGATGTTTTTAAGCCATTTATAAGCACAAACGTGAATTTCTAAATAGGACTTTATATGGGGACTAGGGTCAAATGTGATCCGATTTTCACCAAACTTTACACCATGATTTCTTAGTAAACAAAACTGATCCACGCTAAATTTTATCATGAAAAGCTAAATTCATGATCCACGCTAAATTTTATCATGGGGAATTTGTATGGGGGCTAGGCGAAATCACGGACCGATTTGAACCAAAATCAGTTGGGTTCATCCTTGGGCCTAATTATCACTAACACTATCAACAAATTCTAGCCATTAACTCATAAAACACTTCTATTAATTTTGGCCAGGTTTCAAATGCCACATAGTGCGACAGTCCATTAGGGATTGTTATTGAAACTCATAGCTGGTAGACCTAGTGAGAAATGCCTACAAAAACTAAGCTCACATATTTGTTAACTATGTACACTTTACAACGGTACCTGTTTCTAGCAAAAATACAAATTTACATGAAAGGGTTGAATGAGTTCAATTGCTCTGTTGAAAGAGCAGGTATCTGGTTGACCCTCTGTGAAATATCTTTGGAACCAATCGAACCTATTTGCTACCTACTTACGCTGAATAAGCTAAACACGGTACCTGCTATAATGCAAACAAAAACTTCCAAAATGGATTCCGCCTATAAAAGGCGAGAAGCTTGCCTAATAAGTTCAATCACAATTTAGTTACGATAGACAACAGATAACATCAGCGAAAAATCAATACAAAAATGGAAGCAACAAAACAAGTAAAATCTAGCGAAGTGCTCGACAAGTGTATATACATGTCGAAAGTAAAACTGGATGTGTTAAAGGCACAAATTAATATGAAAATCTCCAAAGTTTTTCCAATTGAAAAGTTCGTATACAATGAATTGAAATTGGAAAAATTTATCAGTCCGATGACGATGCGTAGAAATATGACTGAATTTCTAAATGATCTCCGCGTCAAACAATTCATATCCGAATTATGGCCGATTTTATTAGCGGCTGAAGAGAGTGCTGCAAGTATACCAAATAAGTCTATGGAGCCGAAGAAAGATGAAAGTATCCAAACTAAACATCGAAATGGAAACGAACAATCTAAATCTAGTTTGCACACTCGATCCAGCAACATGGTGAACGGTGGAAAGGAACCATTTGTACCTCCTAAAACTTTCAATCAAGATGACATTGAAAACGATATTAAGCATCGCGAAGAACACAGTAAATCTGCATCGCTTTCTGGATCCCCTGAAAGCCGAAATAGTGATATGGGAAGTGGCACACAAGCAGAACAAAAGCTACCACTGGTACCATTCAACACTTTTGGTGCCAGCCTTAAACCACAACAACGCATCAACATATTGAGTGGTGGAAAACAATTACTAGCACCTTCTAAAACTTTGCGTTCCAAACTTAAATCCCAGGGACGTATCGACATATCCAAAGTAAAATTGGACGTATTAAAGCCGTGGATAAGCAAGAAAATCTTTGATATTTTGGAAAGAGAAGATAATGTTGCCGTAGAGTTCGTTTGCAATAAATTAAAACAAGATCAAATGCTTTGTAAACAGAAATTACAAATCAGAATTGCCGGCTTCCTAAATGGTGGCAAAGGACAGAAATTTTTATGTGAATTATGGCCACTTTTGTTATCAGCTCAAGAGAGTGAAAGCGGTATACCAGCTGAGTTGATGCAGCAGAAGAAATATGAGAATCTAAACGTAATTGAAAAGGATGTTAAGCATAACGAATCTGCATCACTTTCTCAGTCCAGTAATAGCCAAATTAGTGGTGAGGGAATGAGCACAAAAGTAGATCAGAAGCAACGTTTAACCACCAGCACTTTAAGCACCAAGAATCAACGCCCGGATAAGGAAAATAATAAAAATTCCATTAACATTGAAAATCAGTTATCTAAACAGGACAAGTCTTTATCAAAAGATAAGCAAATTGATAAAGACAAATCAAGCAAGCGTTCCGCGGAATGTTCTTCACAACACCGTGATACAGAACGTAGTCATAATTCAAGAAGTTCCACTTCACATAAGAAATCATCTTTTAAAATAGTCAGCAAGAGCCGTGAACATGGTAGCGATGATGGTAAAGCATGCGGCTTAAACGGTTTTGAAAATAATTGTATGTTCTCACCTAAAACCCTACAACAAGAGACGAAGGCCATGTCACTAGATCAACCTCCTTCTACACCAATTCGAGAATTTTTGTCTCAACATTGTCAACAAACCCATGAGTTTTTGAATCTTTGGAACGAAGCACCCGATAAGGAAACAATTCTATTATCAACCAAGTTTATATATCCTGAGGAAAAAAATATTGAAAAACAAATAAGCGCCACTTTGTCGCCAGCAGCAGCATCTGTTACAAAATCAGATCATAAACAGCCGAATATTGACTTTGATAAGATAGTTAAAGCAGAAGTCGAAATAAAAGCTGCCCGCGAACTACACTCACGTAAACGTACGCACTCGACTATGAGTAACGAAAGCAAAAGGTCCGAAAGTGATTCTTCCAATAAAGATGAACAGCAACCAGCTAAGAAGAGCCGAACAATGGTAAAGAAATCCTCTACGAAGCACAATTCAGACAAAGGCTCTTCAAGGAAGCCAGAAGCTGAATCCGGTAAACAGAAGAAATACAGCAAAGCAATGAGAGAACAGATGCTGGAGCTTTTTGGTAATTGTAGTAGCGACGAAGAAGAACTCCGTCCAGACAAAATCTCTTCTAGGAAGCCGGTAGTGGAATTAAAAAGAAATGAGAACCAGAAGAAGTGTAACAACGACATGAGTAAACTTGAGTTTGAGCTAGTGATGAAGAAGTTTAAAATATACTCGGCAATGAAGACTAATTTTCTACAACAGAAGCTATGGTATGGGACGATGCTAATGTAGATTATAATTTTGAAAAAAAAAAATGTATTATTTGTAATCAATTTGTATAAGTTTTATATTAAATATCACATGGCAATGTTTTTAATTTTTATTAAAAATTTATGTAATAAATGAATAGTTTTTAAATTTAATTTTTAATCTTAAGAAATATAAAATAAAAAAAAAACAAAAATAAAAATTTTCATTGTTCTAATTCAACTACAGTGCTAAAGGGGGAAGGGAAGGGTTATAAAAGTTTTTTTTTGTATTTCCAACTTAAATGGAAAGAAATTGGTTTTGAATCTTATATTTACAGAAGAAATCATTGTTCTCATTGTCGCCGTAGTTTAGTAGGTAGTGTGTTGGCGTATTAGACGCAAAGCCAGGGTTCGAGCCCCAGGCCAGACATGAAAGACAAAATAAAAAAGTATTTCTTCGGCGACTTCCTCTCAGCAGATTTCTGGCAAAAATTCCGAGAGGAAATAAAATTGCCATGAAAAGTTTCTCAAAAATCTGTCGTTCGGAGTCAACTTTAAACCACTCATGTATAAAATTAACACACACAACATAAGTGGTGTGAGAAACTAGGTCGTAATACTGACTGAAGGGTTGTAATGACCAATTATGTATGTATGATGAGTGAGTGAGTGCATTATGTTGCAATTAAGAAACTTTTTTTATCCGTTTATTGACCAAAAAAAAAAAAACCAAATAAACAAATAGAGGAAACATACAATAACTAAATATGCACTGTCCCCCATTGGGCGCTCAAGCATATACGTATTAGATTTAGTTTTAATACATTTTAATAATACTTATTTTAGTTCTATTATCTAATAATAGTTCGATAGAAAAAAAAAATACTTTGCAATGAAAAAATAGAAAAAAAACATTATCTATTTATTACAAGGATAAAAAACAAAGTCAAGAGATAAAAGCAGTGTGCAATGTAGGTACCTTACATTTCAAGCTACCAATATTTTTTAAAATTTATGTTTGGAAACATATTTTGTATTCTTAAGATACATGATATCACCAAATATCTTATTACCCACTGTAATTTGTTTGCATGTAATTGCCTTATCAATTGCCCGGCGGTAAATATGGTAAAATACTGGAAGGCCCCTTTCATTCTGGATATATCCATATTTATCCAGGTATAAAAAGGCCTCTGCAGGCACATATCCATTTTGAATAGTTCTATATATGTATTCTTCCCCCACATAATATGAGGCCATAATCAGATTATTTTCAGTACATTCCATGGTCTTCACAATATGATCTGATCTGATTAAATGAATGATAAAGTTAACAATTCTGTCAACTTTTGCCTTGGAATATAATCTTCCATTTGACACATACTTCGTAAAGCCACTATCTTGTGACCTAAACAAAGAAGTACAAGCCCTAAGGCATTTTCTCTCAAATACTCTCATTTTCTCCATATATGACGGTAAGACATTATACCAAATTGGACAACCATATGTGAGAATGGGTCTAATCAATGATTTATATAAGATAAGTTTAACCGTAAGATTATTATGTTTAGAAAAAACAGTCTTTTGTACACGAAAAAAGCCTATCTATTTAGCCTTATCTATTTGTATATCAATATGATTATTGAAATATAGAAATTTGTCAAGGTTAACACCCAAGTATTTTTTTACAGATTGTTTGCCTGGAATAGGTATATTATAAATAGATTTTAGTCCAAAATTTCTCCAATTGTTTCTAATGTTAGAATTACACTTGGCCACAGGAGGACGAAAAAGAATTGTTTCGCATTTTTCGAAATTTATTCTCATTTTGCAGTCAATAGCATATCCTTCGACCATATGGAAATACATTTGTAGTTTATCATTGATTTTCTGAATTTTATCGTCAGAATGAAACAAAATAATGTTAAGAAACTATGTTATGGGAGAGAGGAAACATGGAATACATACGTACACCTTTTCTATTTGTAAGTTAAACTTATCAACATGGTAATTGCACTGTTTGTATTCAATATTTTGCTCAAGTGTTTGTTGAAAAACCAAAGCCATTACATACATAAATTGCAACCCTTCAGCCGGGATAACGACCTATTTTCTTACGTCACTTATGTTGCGTGTGTTAATTTTATGCAGAGTGGCGGCGCCTATTTTTTTTTAACTTTTCATGGCAATTTATTTGCCTCTTAGGGCCATTTTTTGAATGCAAGTTTAAACTCGAGATTAAGTTAATCTCCAGTTAAACTCCGTCTTGAGTTTTTGAATTTACTTAACCTTGAGTTTAACCTTACGGTTAAGCAGTTAATCTCGAGTTTAAACCACCAACGTTGAAAGTGAAAAGTAGTTGAAAAATTTTATTTAAAAAAAAAAGCTTTTAAGTGAGGGGAAGCCGAATAAGACAAATATTTAAGTGACTAAGAATTATATAAAACACAAATTGACAACAGACAGTCTTAATTTATTTACTATTTTAAGAAAATATTTCTTTTACATTAAGATAATAGTATTCAGCTTTTTTTATTTATTTTTGTTTTTATTTATTTTTGTTTGTCTATACAAAAGCAATTTGTTGTGAAATACTTTGAAATTTTTGCGTATAAGAGTGGCAGCTCTACAAAGTTAATCTCCAGTTAAATTCCCATTCAAAAAATGAAAACTCAGTTAACTGAAGATTAAATTTAACTGGAGATTAACTTAATCTCGAGTTTAAACTTGCATTAAAAAAGTGGCCCTTAGAGTTTTTGTCAGAAACTTGCTGAGATGAAGCCGCGGAAGAAATTTGTTCCTCAAATTTTGTTTTGTTGGAGACGTCTAACCAGGGATTTAACTGTGGCGAACACACTATCTACTAGACTACGGCGACTATAACAGGAAACAGGGAATAGTGTATTTGTATTAAAATCTACAGAGAAGACTTCTGCAAGTTTATACACACAGATAAGGCGGTTAATAAATATATTCCGTCTGTAACGTATTCTGCGATCTTCTAGCCAATCAAACACAAAAGTATGTAAGTTACGAGTTTTATGGAAAAAATATATGCGATTTAGAGTGAGACGGTCATTTATTTACCTCACGAGTACAATCCTTTGAAGTAGCTATAGAACAGCGATACTGAAGTGTAGTTGTTTGAGAGTACCAGAGGCAATAAAAATATCAAAAGAATGTGGTAGTCGCATATAATGAATGCATAATATTTGGGTATAAGAAGGCTCTGTTTTAATGAGTACCACTTGAGCTCACATAGATTCGCATATGAAGGCCATTAACGTATTACGCTGATATTAATTGTGGAGCTAACGAACAAACCTAGATACGTCTTCAGTAAATGCTGTTTTAAATTTTATTTTACGAATCTCTAAGTACACATCATAAAGCTCCGAAATATTTTCATTAAAAACCAGATCCTCGGTCCTATTTTAAAATAATAAGAAAAGCTGTCTTCTCCGAAACGACAACCAGTCTTATGTTCAAGGTTTTATTATATATTTCTGTGAAAAGGAAGAAAAATCCTTAAATCCACAGAAATTTTTTTATTGTCATAAAGTTAGGTACACCAATATTTATACACGATGAGAGTTAATAACATTTTATCGGTTTAAGTTGGTCATAAACTAGATGTTTTATTGTTATTTTTCTTTCTTTAAAGCTGGATTCACCCCATTTTTTATATGTAGTTTGACAGCTCTCTTCTTGAGAGAAAGAAAAAATATTTTTTATGAACAACTCTCAGATCGATTTGGTTAAATTTCAGATTTTATCCGGAAGAACTTGAACAGAGCAGCCAGTAGTTTATATTTTACATAAAAAGGTGAATTGATTTTCCCACATACACACATAAATCAAAAAAATTTAAATTTCCTTTAAAAGTGTCGCTTGGGAAACTTGATTTTTTGCAAATTTTTTTCAGAAATGCATGAATCATGCTGTCAGTCAGAAAAAGTACCTGTAAAGTGCCGATAGCAAGTATTCTTCATCCTTTTTTGCATTTTTGTATTGGAACATGGCGTATATAGTTCTGAAAAATATCTTGTCATTAAGCCTAGTAATAAACACGCGATATAACAGAAAAATATAGAAGACTCAACTCTCAATAAAAAATAAGTTTTATTCATAACATGCTTCGTTTCAGTATCATTAAGTAGGTTTTTTCATCTCAGCAGCAGCTCAGTAGGTCATAGGACAATAGAACTTTGCCCATTGAATGTTACTCTTGGCACTGTCTGGCATGAAATTTCTCGGCTTGTGATGGTTTCCACATAAGACTGACTAAGGATTTATGACTTTAGCATACGTAACGAGTATTTTTTTTAACCAGAAAAGTTAACGCTAAGAAACCAAATTGCAAACAAACCAGGAAGCCAAAGGAATATTTGATCTGTAAAGCCTAATTAAGGCTAGAAAATATTTTTTTACGACAGTCCATTAGGGATTGTTATTGTAACACATGTGTACATATTTAAATGTTTTGTGAATACTAAGAAAGGAAAACAACGACCATTGGTTGAAATTAATGGCTGCAGAAAGTATAGGTAGCTGGTAGATCTAGTGAGAAATACCTATTTGTGTACACTTTATAACGGTACGTGTTTCTAGAAAAAATACCAATGTACATGAAAGGGTTGAACTGGCCGTGAAAGAGCAGGTAGCTGGTTGACCCTCTGTGGAATATCTGTAAGAACCAATCGAGCCTATTTGCTACCTAATTACGCTGAATAAGCTAAACAAGGTACCTGTTCTAAAAATTTCCAAAATGGTTTCCACCTATAAAAGGCGTGAAGCTTGCCTAATAAGTTCAATCACAATTTAGTCACGATAGACAACGTACATCAACAACATCAGCGGAAAGTCAATACAAATATGGAAGCAAAAAACAAGTGAAATTTGACGAACTGCTCGACAATTGCATAGACATGTCGAAAGTGAAGTTGGATGCTTTAAAGGCAAAAATTATTACGAAAATCTACTCAATTTTTAAAATAGAAGATTTTATATACAACGAATTAAAATTGGAACAATTTATCTGTCCGATGAGGATGCACATCCACATAACTGAATTTTTAAGTGGTCCTCTGTTAAAACAATTCATATGTGAATTATGGCCGATTTTATTAGCGGCTGAAGAGATTGCTGCAGCCATACCAAATGATACGGTAGAACCGAAGAAAAATGAAAATCTAAAGGAAGTACATATTGAACAGACAAAAATGAAATTCAGAAAAAAGTATTCTCGTCTAAATTTCGAAAAGACGCCGAACGATCTCAATCTCGATCCAGAAAACAAGGCAACATGGTTGATGGCGGAAAGGAACCACCAGTACCTCCTACCACTTTCGGTTCCACCCTTAAACCGCAGGTACGCATCGACATTGAGAAGGATGTTAAGCATCGCGAAAAACATGATGAACCTACATCCCTTTCTTGGTCCACCAATAGCCGAAACAATGGTACGGGAAGTGGCACAAGAGCAGACCAAAAGCAACCATTAGTGGCGTCCAAAACTTTCGGTTCCAGCCTTAAACCAAAACAACGCATCAACATGGTGAATGGAGGAAAACTACCACAAGTACCTCTTAAAACTTTGAGTTCCGAACTTAAACCACAGGGACGTATCAACATATCCAAAGTAAAATTGGACGTATTAAAGCCATGGATAAGCAAAACAATCGCCGATATTTTGGAAAGAGAAGATAATGTTGCAGTAGAGTTCGTATACAATAAATTAAAACAGGATCAAATTCTTTGTAGACAGAAATTACAAATCAGAATTGCTGGATTTCTAAATGGTGACAAAGCACAGAAATTTGTAAGTGAATTATGGCCACTTTTGTTATCAGCCCAAGAGAGTGAAAGCGGCATACCAGCTGAGTTGATGCAGCAGAAGAAAGATGAAAATATAAGAATTGGAGAGGATACAAAACATACGAATGCAAAACAAAAGCAACACTTAACTACCAGTACTTTAAGCACCACGAATCAACAGCCAGATAATGAAAATAATAAAAATTCAATGAATATTGAAAATCAAGTACCTAAACAGGGCAAGTCTGGATCAAAAGATAATCAAATTGATAAAAACAAATCCAGCAAGCGTTCCGCGGATTGTTCTTCACAATCCACCACAGATATGAAATCACGTTCAAAGCCTGTAGAACGTCGACCAAAAGCATTAAGTACTACTGGTGGTATCAAAAGCAAACGTCCAGAAAGTCAGAACAATGATGGTACATGCGGCTTAGACGGTTTCGCAAACGCTTGTATGTATTCTCCCCAACAGAAAGATGCAAATGCAAGTTTACAGGCTCAACATTGTTCTTCACATTGTGCACAAATGGACGAATTTTTGAAACTTTGGAATGAAGCACCCGATAAGGAAACAATTCTATTATCAACCACGTTTATATATCCTGAGGAAAAAAATATTGAAAAATAAATAAACGCCACTTTGCTGCCAGCAGCAGCATGTGTTACAAAATCAGATCATAAGCAGCAAAGACGCAATATTGAGAAGATAGTTAAAACCTAAGACGTAATAAAAACTGCTGGCGAATTACAATCACGTAAACGTACACACTCGACTATGATTTGTGAAAGCATAAAGTTGAAAAATAATTCCTCCGATAAGGATGAAAAGGAGCCAGCTAAGAAAAACCAGACAAAGACAAATGCAAAGAATGCCTCATCGAAACGGAGTTCGGACAAAAACTCATCAAGGAAGCCAGAAGCAAAACCAACACAACAGGCGAACCACAAGAAATCCAACAATGAAATGAATACACTTGAGTTTGAGCTTTTTGGCAGTATCAGTAGCGATGATGAAGAATGCAGTCCAGGACAACCTTCTGCGAAAAATTCAGAAGCTGTAAAGAATAACCACACCATAGAAATGAACACTCTTGAGTTTGATCTTTCAATCAGCAGTGATGAAGAAGACGTCCTGAATATTCGCTGCAAAGGAGATAAATTTGCTAAAACAATAACGACGCTCACGAGAAGTTTAATTTTAGAAAAAAATATTTATTATTTGTAGTCATAATTTGTATAAGTTTTGTATTAAATATCGCTAGACAATGTTTTTAATTTTTATTAAAAGTTGATATAAAAAATGAATAATTTTGTAAGTACAAATTATAAAAAATTTAATAGAAATTTTAGTTTTTCAATTTAATTCTTTAACTCTTTATTTGTAATCAATTTTAAAATGTAATATAAAGCAAATCATCATAGAAATCATAATTAAAATAAAATTGAAGCCAAAAATGTATATAATGCTTTTAATTAATTAATGGGGTAAGGGGAGGGGAAGTTTTATTTGAAATACTCTTCCACTCAGAACAAAAAAATTGTTTCTAGCATTCACAGAAGAAATCCTTGGCATTCATACCTTAAACATTCGATTATTTTGTTGTATGTTACAGGTTCTTACAATGTATACATATCGACGCCTCCAATCTATATTCTATATCTATTTCACTTAGTTCTATGTGTACTTAGAACATTTTTAATATTCTTGCATTTTTAAATTCTACGTTCTCTAACTTAAATACTGCCAACATTTGGTTGGGATGTGCCGATCCGTTCCGAAGTTATAGTTAAAAATCATCTTTGAATACACATGTAGTCGTATGTCGCGTGCAAACTTTGAGAGCTTATAACTCAAAACACACTTTTTCGTCTTAGGATGTTATAGAACGGAGGCGTCGATATGTACTCAATTAAATAAGTTAATTTTTTTATTTATTTTAAACAATTTTCAAAATATTAAGAGTTAGTAAATACAACTTACCGGAAATAAGTAACGGACTATAATAGGAATTATATAAAGTGTTGTTTGTCATGATCACCCTACTTAGTCGGGATAAAAATGGTCGACGGTTGATATTGGAATAAAATTTAAAGTTTAAATCTTTTAATTTAATAATGTTTTCAGAAGTGATATTTTGGTAGAATAATAGAATAATTTTGAAAGGAGATGAACCATTTTATTACGGAAACGTAATTCATAACTATTGTATTTGGTGACTGAAACCTTTCAGCGATCGTCACTAACTTAGTATTTAACCAATTTAGAGGTATATTTACAAATTCCTGAAACAAAAAGTTATGAGTATTTATTTTGTTATATTTTTCTATTTACTTACCTTTTGCACATGCAACTTTATTCATTGTGAAGGGAAATTGCTGAATTGAAAATATTTTGCATTCAAGAAATTTATAAATACTGGTAATATACACAAAGTTCAGAGAGAAAAAAATTGTATGAGCAATATGTCTTATTTCATCTTGATATAATGAGTTTCTTACTTACCTTTTGCACATGAAACTGTATTCATTGTGACTAGAAACCACACACATTTCGATTAATATGTAATTAAATATTTAAAAAAATTTAAAATTTTTATTGAAGAAATTAAAAAATATTCAAAATTTTCCCTTTTTTAACACAAAATAAATGTTTATTTACATTTATTTATATATTTACAGCTATTTTTGTCTTTCCAGCTGTTTTCAACATTTCTATGTTGGCAGCTCTGATTTAGTACATCGAAAACAAGGTTGTATTTCATAAAACTTACTTAAAATCAATTCAAAAAAGGTTTCAACACAATAATTTTGTATGGTTATCAAATTTGTTAGAAACAATTATCTTAATTTGGTTTTTGTTTATTTTATTTCGATTTTATTTAAAATAATATCTAATATAACGACGGAGCTCAAGAGTTTGTACTTTTTACATGTATTGTAGGCTGTTAGATTAGCTTAGCGTGTAGCTTGCTGTAATCACCCTTATCATGCTCCCTTAATAGGTGTTTGAACCACCACGAGCTTCAGATGAAACCGGCCAGTTCTCTTAGTAGCACGTTTGCCACCATGCCCAGATCTTTAAACATTGTGTCTCTCAAAAACTGACGACGTCTGTTTTGAAGTTTAGGGCACTCGCATAAAAGGTGCTGTAGTGATTTCATTTTCTTCAGAATAATGCTGGTAGGACAAACCGAGCTTGTCAGCGAAATTCCCAATAGCGAATTGACCATTTAAAATTCCTGTTAGAATGTGAACCGTTGTTCCCATGGCGAACTCAAGTAGTTCTCTGCATCTCCTGCTGTCCACCGCTGGTCATAGCCACTACCACCACCACCACCACCTATGGTTTGTTCAAATTCAATGCTGCTTTTTCCAGTTTAGAAAAGAATTCTTGTAGAACCATATCAGATGCTGATATGTATATATCTAGTATTTGATACCAGGCTGCAATCTCCATCTACACCCAAACGTCCGTTTACAGGCGTATAAGGTATTCGGCCAGCTTTTCTCCGTCTTTCTCCTCTTGACAGTTTTAAGCATAGAATGATACACAAGCACTTTGTCTTCTTTTAGAGTCTTAGAGCCGTTCCGTTCATTTTCGGAATGGCCAAGCTCGGGACCACGTACTTTCCAGAGAACAAGACAAGTTCCGTTTTACCTGGGTTCAAACTCAAGCCGTTCTTCTCCGCCAACCTGTGAGCCTTTACCAGTGCCCACTACATAAGATCGCTAATCACCGGAGGATGCCTTCCAATGGCCAACATCGTTTTGAAGCCTCCAGTTACAGTTGATTGGTTTAGTCTAGAGATCCTTTGATGATGGCTGATCCATCTATCATTATCCTCTGCTAATGAGTATCTATTGTATGTACTTTTAATCTTTCTGAAGAAGTAATGCTCGTTGTTGATATTAACTGGTTTTTTTGCAGCAGGCGATAGGAGCTTCCTATATATTTTTTTTTTGCTTTTCTTGGGTTTAAAACTGAATTCCTCGGAAATGAACTCAAACACTATGCCACCTATACAAATTACATGCCGAAGCTTCTTTAAAATTTTGCCGTAGCAAACTGGTTAGGAAATAGGAAAATAAAAATTTTGGACTTGACCGCCCTTGTAAATAAATTGCTTAAATATGTCATCTTATGTTCTGAACGAGCCTTGAATATTTCTAGGATGAGTATATTGGCAATATTTTTAAGGAGACCGTCATTTTCAAAGCTCTGTCCCTTGAATGTACTCGTATGTCCAATTAAGCCTTTTAACTCGGTATTTAAAAATTTTTAAAAAAACTTCAAGGTTTTGTAAGAAAGTAGTTCTTTACCTCTCTTAGAAGGATCTTTATTTCATGATTGATTTATAAAAAAAGAAGAAAATTGCCTGACGCAACTGTACCCCAATCTGCAGTTCACTTGTTTGTTTAGCCCAAGGGTATGCAAAGTTAGCAAAAAAATATGGAAATTTTTTGTTGTAAAAAAATTCGCTGGAAAAACAATGTTGTAAAGTAATGAAAATCATAAAAAAAACTGAATCAGATTGTTTGTTAAGTAAATCATCAAAAATACTTTAAAAAAGGATTGATGTTAGCCTGCACACGCATGCTCTCTATCAAATCGTAGCAAACACCCCGGGTAGGCGGACTCACATGAGTATACAAGCACCTGTTTTCAATAAAAACGAGAAGAGTCTTATCTGTCTGTAGTTCTTCGGTGTTATGTGGCTCGCTTTCTTCGCCTTCCGAATGAAAATTATCCTCACCTCTTTCCATCCATCAGTTATGTAATCCAAAACTATCCCCTGAAAATCTAGTTGCTGGAAGCATTAACACGGTCGCCCGTCCCTTATGGCATTATCGGGCTTTGGCAAATAAACGCTTTCTTTTAGACCCGATGCGATAACAAACGAATTATTATTTTTTGCTCTAGTATGTGTGGCAAATATTGTACCCATAACAGCTTTTAGAAATAAATTCTACACGCTATTTTTTTGTATGTATGTTATATTGATAATGACATATTGTTCAACCAAGCAGGACATATGTAGGTTAGGTTAGAGGACATGTACTCGTCAATTAAGGCAAGTACAGTACCCGGTGGTCGAATTGACCCATTGTACAACGTCCTAGTTTCTCACACCACTTATGATTTGTGTGTTAATTTTAAGGAAGTCGCCTAAGAAATACTTTTTGTATTCTGTTTTGCTGTCTGACCTGGGGCTCGAATCGTGGCTTTACATCTAATAAGCCAACACACCACCTACTAGACTACGGCGACTTCAAAAAACATGCAACAAAGTAATCGAATATTTAAGGTATGAAAACCAAGAATTTATTCTGTGAATGCTAGACTCAGTGACGTCCATTAAAACAAAGAATTTTTAATTGTGAGTGGACGAACATTTCAAATAAAACTTCCCTTCCCCTTACACCGTTAATTAAATTAAAGCATTGAATACATTTTTTGTTTAAATTTTATTTTAATTATGATTTCTATGATGATTTGCTTAATATTACATTTTAAAATTGATTAAAAATAAAGAATTGAAGAATTAAATTGAAAAAGAAAATAATTTATTTATTATTTATTAATATTTATATTAAATTTATTATAATTTAAACTTAAACTTACAAAATTATTCAGATTTTACATACATTTTTAATAAAAATTAAAAACATTGTCATGCGATATTTAATACAAAACTTATGCAAATTATGACTACAAATAATAAATATTTTTTTTCTAAAATTAAACTCTTCGTGGGCGTCGCCCTCTACCATTATTTTTGTTTTACAAACTTATTTTAATTATGATTTCTATGATGATTTGCTTAATATTACATTTTAAAATTGATTAAAAATAAAGAATTGAAGAATTAAATTGAAAAAGAAAATAATTTATTTATTATTTATTAATATTTATATTAAATTTATTATAATTTAAACTTAAACTTACAAAATTATTCAGTTTTTACATACATTTTTAATAAAAATTAAAAACATTGTCATGCGATATTTAATACAAAACTTATGCAAATTATGACTACAAATAATAAATATTTTTTTTCTAAAATTAAACTCTTCGTGGGCGTCGCCCTCTACCATTATTTTTGTTTTACAAACTTAGTCCTCTTTGCCTAGTATACTTTATACATCTTCTTCATCGCTACTGATACTGCCGAAAAGGTCCAACTCAAGTTTATTAATTACGCTGGTAGCCTGCTTGTGGTCCTCATTTTATGTTGGTTTAGCTTCTGTCTTCATGTACACAGCATTCTTCTTCGTCGCTACTACAATTACCAAAAAGCTCCATCATACGTTCTCTCGTCGCTTTGCTGTACTTCATGTGGGTTTTCTTTTTAGGATTTTTTTGGCTTCGTATGTTTCTCATTAGCTGGCTTCTGTTCATCCTTATTGGTGGAATTATTTTTGGACTTTTTACTTTCATTAATCATTGTTGAGTGTTTGCGTTTAGGGGCAGCTTTCATCTCGGATATTAATTTGACGGTCTCATCAGAATTTGTGTCTCTTTGATCTGAAATTGTGACAGATGGATGTGACAACACAGTGGTGGCAGCTTGTCCTTCAGCACTGGCGATAATATTTTTCAGTTTTTCCGGTGTTTTAATTTCGTAGAAATCGTCAGGCCGTCTTCTGCACTTTAAAAACTCGTCCAGTTCCGCACATTGTTCCAACAAAAATTCACGAAATGGTGTACGAGGACACTGATTTTGTAAGTTATCGTTTAGGCCGGCCGTCTTCATTCGGGAATCGTCATCATGTTCGCTGTTGCTAGCATCACTAGCACTTAATGTCTTTGGTGGGTTTTCTGATGAGAAAGTCGGCGGGGATTGGTTTTCACTTTTTGTTGTATCAGGATATACGAATTTGTTTGACAATAGAATTGTTTCTTTATCGGGCGCTGCATTCCATTGACACAAAAATTCGTCCATTTCTACAGAGTGTTGTGTTAAAAATTAACGAAATGGTGTTGAAGGCCGTTGATCATGTGGAATAACATTTGCATCCTTCTGTTGAGGGGAATACATACAAATGTTTGTGAAACCGTCTATGCCGCATGTCACCACTCCTGTACCATTATCCTTAACCTGTTCACAAATTTGAATTTCTAGATTTCCAGAATTCTTATTGTTTTCCTTATCTGGCTTCTGCTTCTGTTCTACTTTCGTGCTACTTCCCTCATCCTTTTCAATATAGACGTGTCCTTGTGGTTTGTGGGTGGAAGCGAAAGTGTTAGGTGGTCCTAATGGTTCCTTACCGCCGTTCATAACTTTACCTTGTTTTCCGGATTGAGGAAGTGATGTAAATTGAGATCGTTTGCAGTCTTTGGTTTGGATTACTTCGTTTGGAATTTCATCTTTCTTCGGTTCCACCGTATCATTTGCTATGGATGTAGCACTCTCTTCAGCAGCTAATAAAATCGGCCATAATTCGAAAATGAATTGCCTTACCAGAGGACCATTTAGAAATTCTGTGGTGTGAATATGCATCTTCATCGGACTGATGAATTGCTCCAATTTCAACTCATTGTAAATAAATTTCTTTATTTGAAAAATGTTGTTGATTTTCTTGTTAATTTTTGGTTTTACATCGTCCAGTTTTACTTTGAACATGTCAATCCGTTTATTAAACAAATCGCCAGTTTTCATTTCTTTATTTGCTTCCATTTTTAATTTTCCGCTGATGTTGTCTGTTGTCTACTGAACTATCGTGTAATTGAACTTATCGGGCAAGGTCCACGCCTTTTATAGGCGGAAACCATTTTGGAAATTTGTGTTTTCGCTAGACCATGTACCTTATTTAGCGTATGGGTTTTCATAGATATTCTACAGAGGGTCAACCAGCTACCTGATATTTCAACATAGCAATTGAACCCTTTAATGCAAATTTGTATTTATGATACTCACGTAACAAATAGATGAGCTTGGTTCTATTGGGTATTCCTATTCATAGACTCAACCAGCTACCTGTACTATCTGCAGCCATCAGTTTCAACCAATGGCTGTTGTTTTCGCTTCTTAGTATTAAAAAAGAGAACATTTTAATTTATTAACTTGAATTTCAATAACAATCCCTCATGGGCTGTCGTAAAAAAATATTTTTAAATCCTTCATTACCGTTATCAGATCAAATACTTCTTTGGTGTCCTTGATTTTTGGAAATTTGATGTCTTAACGTCAACTTTTTCGGTTGAAAAGTCTCGTTACTAATGGTAAAATCATAAATGATAAGTAAGCCGAGCAATTTAAAGTCAGACAGTGCTGATTTTTAAGAAAGACTCATGCTTAATGTGGAAAGTTTTATCGTCCTCTAACCTACTGATCTGCTGCGGAGATGAAACTTGATGAAAGCAGTAACAAGTGGATGGAGAAAATGTGACATGAGATCTCCATAAAGGAAGAAAAAGAACAAAACAAATCTAGTTTATGGCCACCTTAGACAGATAAAAAAATGCATTCGATTTTCTTTATACGGTTTTGTAGCACTTGAAGCAATTATTCTAAAATATTCAGATTTTTTTCTTTGTTGATATTTTCATTGGTAACAGCATCTGTGGAGCATTTATTAGGTAAATAGTTCTCGATGCTCATTTCGCTACGTTTAAAGCAAAAGCTGATCTGCGGGAACGTATGGCATTTACCCGACAGCAACGGACAGGCGTCAGACGGTATCAATTCTCGCATCGAGGTGAGGATAGTTTTCATTTCCAAGCCGCTGAAAGTGAGCCACATAACAACAAAAGACTACAGACCGATAAGATTCTTCTCGTTTTTAACTGAAAACCTTAGAGAAACTCATTCATATATACGGAGTAAACTCTGAGTCAATAACTTCAATAGTGCACAATGATAAGTGACTAACACACAATCAATAATATGCTGCAGAAAGCTTGTGAGACGGCGAAATGACTAAGAAATGATGATCCCTCTTGTAATTCAGCAGCTGGCATTTCATTATTATTGTTGATCATTGGGCCTCTGCAATGTCTTCTCGAAACTTATTTCATCATCACAAAATCTGCATATTGGGCTCAACGATTACCATTCTGAACATGTGTACTAAGAGTCTACAGTGCCCTATATAAAGGCAGATACTCTTGAATGGTCTGAGGGTTCACTTTGTAATTTTCCAACAATTTGGCTTGAGAAGAGTCTTTGCCACTTTTTACTCATCCTCTTTCTTGTTATTTTTCCAAACTCTGGCAGAACTTACTCTAACATTCATGTCTTTTCCATCCATAATTATTCCTTTAAGTGTGATTAAAGTTCTCTAAGGCATCCTAAAACCAATATGCACCCTGTTATATTAACTCTGATCTTTTAAATTTTTGAGATTAACAAAATATCACTCCCATATATATACATCGTCATCAATCGGTTGAATATACTTCATGGCAATGCTATCACTACTGTTGTTATCTGCCGGATGTGGTTGTAGTTCCTATTGTTTGGCTTGTTCTTTCTGTTGCTGTTGGGTCTTCTTTATATGCATAGATCGACAAAATCTCATACGTGCAATATGTCGTCTCAAATTCTTTTTGAAAATAGTTTCTCGACTAAGTATCTGCAAATCTCCCGCGGTACATTTGAGTGCATTTTTCATTGCATTCGTGATGAGTTTTTCCGTCAGCTGCGGTTTTGTACAGGCATTGCACATAACTCCTGCATTTGCATTGCTTAACGTTTGAAGGTGCCCAAAAATAACGTGTGGTCCACTAAGTTTTGATGGCTGGACCTTATGTAATGGATCCTTTACAGGGCTGCGTCCAATATTTCTGGATGGTACGGCTGTCATTGTGAGCTTTTAAAAATTTCAAGAAAATAAAATTGAAATCACAAAAAAAAATTTGATACAATGCTGTTACTGGTTGAAATATTCTCATGTGCTTTTATGCTCATGTGAGTCTACCTATCTAGGGTGTCGGTTGTTAGCGTTTACGATTTGAAGAGCATGCATGTAAAGACAAGTACCCTTTAAAGAAAGGGATAATTCCTCATATAGTTTTTGGCAAATCTCAATCCTATTTTTTGATTTACGTAAAAAACACTTTAGTTCAGTTTTTTTTTAATTTTAATTACTTTACAACACTGTTTTTCCAACGGATTTTTTTGCGTAACCTTGGGTTTTGCCGAACAAACAAGCCAACTATAGACAGAGGTACAGTTGTATCAGACGGCTTTCTTCAATTTTTTCATATAAATTAACCCTGTGAAGTAAATCTCATACTGAAGTAACTCTCCTACTTTGTTATGAAACCTTCCTTGATATTAAAAGTTTCTAAAACTTGTGTTCATCAGATTGATAAATACCGAATTGGAAAACCTATTTAGAAAACTTTCAAGACTTAGCATTGAAGTGCTGCACGCACTTCCTTCGAACTTAATCATATCTGTGGATGGTCAAAGTAGCAATCAAAGCGCTGGGATCTCATTTCGTCAAATCAAAGGCCACCAGCAGTTGCAGCGTTTACGTCTACATAAAACCTACCTCCACTGAGTTCAGAGCCACTATGATATGGAGGAAAAGGAAAAGACGGACTAATTGGCACGGAAGGGGCTGTTGTTGTTGATGTCAGAGAAGCAGACGTGAGAGGGTATATATTAACCTCTACAATAATGCTCCTCCAAACAGAAAAAAGCAACACGGAAGTGAACAAACAGTACTTGACTCCTACGCTTCGCATTTTAACGGGACACTGCACTATTGACAGTTTTGCCGACAATTTCGATCTCTCCCACCAGGATTGATGTAGAAGCTGTCATGACATGGAGGCAACGGAATCGGTACAACACCTTTTATGCGAGTGCCTTGCACTTCAGAACAGACGTTATCGGTTTTTGGGTGACCGGTGAATGTGTGAAGACCTGGGCATGGTGGCAAATGTGCCACTAAGAAACTCATACGAAACTCGGTGTGGTTCGAATTTCCCATTAAAGTGGACTTACATACGTCATACTTAGTTATAGTAGCTTCTATTTTAAATAAAATCTAAAGAAAATGAGTAAAAGTTAAAAACTTTTTCAAATTAAAATTTTGAGAATTCTTTTCAACAAATTTAATATAATTCGTATCAAAATAATTGTTAAATATTTTTAAATTGTTTGTCTAAATTAAAAGTTTAAATTCTATTTCATTTGAAAGCGAATTGATACAAAATGAAAAGCGATTAAGTCGACAAACTTCGTGGACTATTTTTAATCGAGCTAAATAGGGTGATCATGACGAATAATACTTTACATAATTCCTAAAGTAGTCTGTTATTGATTTCCCGCACGTTGTAATTACTTTCTTAATATGTGCACAAATGAGTACATGTTTGTACTTTGGACGCTTGTTATTGAATAAAACTGAAAGTAATAAGGAAAGCTTAAAAAACAATTTGTCATTTATTTAGCATTTAGTGATTAACAGAATAATATAAAATTTAAAAAAGAAATCATCAAGTCCTAAGAAAAAAGCAAACAAAGCAAAATCAACTCGCATGTACTCAATTTTGCACGTCTCCATTTTATGATATGTTTGCAAAAACGAAATCAAAAACTATCGTAATTTTTTCATGTTTTAATATTAATTACTTAAGTTAGTCGTCATCAGAGTTCAAAAACGGTCTTTTGGAATGGTGTAAAATTGAGTACATCCGAGTCATTTTCCTCTTGATTTTTTTTTTAAATTCGTTCATTTTATATTATATATATTTGTTAAGTACAAAATACTAAATTAAAATCGAAGAAAAAGTTTTTTAGTTACTTTATCACTTTTATTTTTATACAATTAAAATTGCTCAGAGTACAAACATATACTCATTTGTGCGTCCCACTGTATGTATACAATGTAAGTACTTACACCATACAACAAAGTAATCTAATATTAAGGGCAATGATTTCTTATGTAAATTTAAGACTCAGTGTCGTCCATTGAAACAAACAATTATTAATTCTGAATGGAAGAATATTTCAAATAAAACTTCCCTTACCCCATTAATTATTGAAGCATTGAATAGATTTTTAATTTTCATTTTCATTTTAATTATAATTTTTATAATGATTTGCTTAATATTACGTTTAAAATAGATTACTAATAAAGAATCAAGAATATAAAAAAAATCAAGCGATATTTAATACAAAACTTATACAAATTATGACTACAAATAATAAATATTTTTTTTCTAAAATTAAACTCATCGTGAGCGTCGTCCCTTACCATTATTCCCTTTTTATCAAATTTATCTCCTTTGCACCGGATATTCTAGACGTCTTCTTCATCACTGCTGATTGAAAGATCAAGCTCAAGAGTGTTCATTTCTCTGTTGTTCGTTCTAGTTTCTGAATTTCTCGCAGAAGGTTGTCCTGGATTGCATTCTTCTTCATCGCTACTGATACTGCCAAAAAGCTCAAACTCAAGTTTATTAATTTCATTGTTAGATTTCTTGTGGTTCGCCTGTTGTGTTGGTTTAGTTTCTGGCTTCCTTGATGAGGCTTTGTCCGAACTCAGTTTCGATGCGGCTTTCTTTGCATTTGTCTGTTTCCTCTTAGCTGGCTGCTGTTCATCCTTATTGGAGGAATTATTTTTTGACTTTTTGCTTTCACTAATCATTGTCGAGTGTGTACGCTTAAGTGATTGTACTTCGCGAACAGATTTTATCTCGTCTTCTGCCTTAACTACCTTCTCAATATTGTGTCTTTGCAGCTTATGATCTGATTTTGTAACAGATGCTGCTGCTGGCGACAAAGTGGCGTTTATTTGTTTTTCAATATTTTTTTCATCAGGATATATAAACTTGTCTGATAATAGAATTGTTTCCTTATCAGGTGCTTCATTCCAAAGTTTCAAAAATTCGTCCATTTCTGCACAATGTGAAGAACGATGTTGATCCTGTAAACTTGCATTTGCATTTTTCTGTTGGGGGGAATACATACAAATGTTTGCGAAATCGTCTAAGCCGCATGTACCATCATTGTTCTGAGTTTTGCTTTTGATAGCACCAGCACTTAATTTTTCACAAGGATGTGAAGAATAATCCGCGGAACGTTTGCAGGATTTGTTCTTATCAATTTGATTATCGTTTGATCTAGACTTGCCCTCTTTAAGTACCTGATTTTCAATATTCATTGAATTTTTATTATTTTCATTATCTGGCTGTTGATTCTTGGTGCTTAAAGTACTGGTTGTTAAGTGTTGCTTTTGTTCTGCATTCGTATGTTTTGTGTCCCCTCCAATTCTTACATTTTGATCTTTCTTCTGCTGCATCAACTCAGCTGGTATACCGCTTTCATTCTCTTGGGCTGATAACAAAAGTGGCCATAATTCACATACAAATTTCTGTGCTTTGCCACCATTTAGAAATCCTGCAATTCTTATTTGTAGTTTCTGTTTACAAAGCATTTGATCCTGTTTTAATTTATTGTATACGAACTCTACTGCAACATTATCTTCTCTTTCCAAAATATCGGCGATTTTCTTGCTTATCCATGGCTTTAATACGTCCAATTTTACTTTGGATATGTCTATACGTCCCTGTGGTTTAAGTTTGGAACTCAAAGTTTTAGGACGTACTTGTGGTAGTTTTCCACCATTCAACATGTTGACGCGTTGTTTTGGTTTAAGGCTGGAACCAAAACTATTGGATGGTACTAGTGGTTTAAGTTTAGAACTCAAAGTTTTAGGAGGTATTAGTGGTTGTTTTCTGTCATTCAACACGTTGACGGTTTGTTGTGGTTTAAAGTTGGAACGAAAAGTGTTGGCTGGTACTAGTGGTTGCTTTTGTTCTGCTTGTGTGCCACTTTCCGTACCACTGTTTTGGCTACTGGTGTACCGAGAAAGGGATGCAGATTCATCATGTTTTTCGTGATGCTTAATATCCTTTTCAGTGTCGATGCGTCCCTGTGGTATTAGGGTGGAACTGAGCGTAGTATGCGGTACTGGTGGTTCCTTTCTGCCATCCGACATGTTGTCTTGTTTTCTGCATCGAGATTGAGATCGTTCCGCGTCTTTTCGAAGTTTAAACGAGAATACTTTCTTCGGTTCCACCGTATCATTTTGTATGGCAGCAGCACTCTCTTCAGCCGCTAATAAAATCGGCCATATTTCACATATGAATTGTTTTACCAGTGGACCATTTAGAAATTCAGTTATGTGAATATGGAGCTTCATCGGACAGATAAATTGTTCCAATTTTCATTCCTTGTATATAAAATCTTCTATTTTAAAAATTGAGTAGATATTCGTATTAATTTTTGCCTTTAGAGCATCCAATTTCACTTTCGACATGTCTATGCAATTGTCGAGCAGTTCCTCAAATATCACTTGTTTTGTTGTATTGATTTTCCGCTGATGTACGTTGTCTATCGTGACTAAATAGTGATTGAATTTGTTAGGCAAGCGTCATGCCTTTTATACGTGGAAACCATTTTGGAAATTTTTGTTTTCATTAGAGCAGGTAGCAAATAGGTTCGATTGGTTCTTACAGACATTCCACAGAGGGTCAACCAGCTACCTGCTCTTTCACGGCCAGTTCAACCCTTTCATGTACCGTTATAAAGTGTACACAAATAGGTATTTCTCACTAGATCTACCGGCTACCTGAACTTTATGCAGCCATTAATTTCAACCAATGGCCGTTGTGTTCCTTCTTAGTATTCAGGAAACATTTACATACATATGTAAACATGAGTTACAATAACAGTCCCTAATGGGCTGCCGTAAAAAAATATATTTAAATTCTTCGTTAGGCTATTCAGATCAAACCATCACAAGCCGAGAAATTTAATGTCAGACAGCGCCAAGAGTAACATTCAATGGGCAAAGTACTATTGTCCTATGACTTACAGAGCTGCTGCTGAGCTGAAGAAACCTAATTAATGACATGGAAATTATTTTTTTATTATGAATACAATCTTCGCTCTTTTTCTTTACATCGCTTGTTTATTATTAAGCTTAACGACGCCGTGATACGCCGTGTTCTAATACACAAATGCAAAAACGAATGAAGAAGGCTTGCTATTACACTTTACAGGTACTTTTTCTGACTGACAGCTAGCTGCGTGTTCTCTGCAGCATGATTCATGCACTTCTGGAAAAATAGATTTTTAAAGAAAATTTAAATTTTGCATGATTTATGTATGTGGGCGTGCGGCCCTAGTGCTGACCAACTACTTTTTCTTCCCTGGTTTGGTAGAACTTAGTCAGTAAAGGGACTGCGTTCACTTGTACGTGCTCAAATGATATTTTGATATCAAAGCTACCACTCTAACCTAACCTAACCTAATATGTGGGCAAATCAAATCAACTTTTTATGTAATTTATAACCTACTGGCTGCTCTGTTCAAGTTTTTCCGGACAAAATAATAAATTAACCCAATCACGAGCTGAGAGTTGTTCATAAAAAATAGTTTTTCTTTCTCTAAAGAAGAGGGCTGTCAAACTATATATAAAAAACTGTTATTCTGTAACACTGTAACTCCAACTTTAAAGATAAAAAACTAACAAAAAATCTAATTTATACCACCATAGACTGATGAAATGTTATTAACTCGCATCGTATCAAAATATTTATTTTAAACCGTAAATATTGACGTAGCAATCTTTATGAAAATCAACAAATTTTTGTGAATATAAGGACTTTTCTTTCTTTTAACAGAAAAATGTAATCAAACCTTGATCACGGGACTGGTTTTCGTTTCTTTTAAAAATGTCAAGTTATTTTTCATTTCATTTTATTTTTTTGTAAATGGTCACATGTGTTTTTTTTTCAAATGTCCGGTTTAGATCAAGGATTCAGTTTTCGTTATTTTAAAACTAAGGCAGGTCCGAGGAGCAGACATAAATACAAACATTTCATGGCTTAATGATGGCTACTTGGAGATCCCTAAAATAAAATTTAAAACAACAATTACTGAGGACGTGTCTGGGTTTCTTCGTTAGCTCCACAATTAAAATCAGCGTAATGCGTTTACAGCCTTCTCCTGAGAATCTATGGACTTTAAAAAATTCTTTCTCCAATTAAAAACTCACTCATATACATAATTGGTCAACCTTTTAGTCTGGATTACGACCTAACTTCTCACACCACTTATGTGCCACCATAAGTGGCGGAACCTAGTCTTGACAGAATATATGCCAGAAAATTGCTGAGGAGAAGTTGCCTTAGAAATATTTTTTCAGATTTCGCTTGTTCGATATGTCTGAGCGAGATTTTAAACCACGGGCTAGCATCTGTCGAGTTTCGCACATCACCCATGTTGTGTGAGATAATTTTATACATGAGTGGCGGGACCTACAGTTTGAAATCGACTCCGAACGACAGATTTTAGAGGAGCTTTTGCATGGCAATTTTATTTACTCTCAGAGTTTTTGCCGGAAATCTGCTGAGAGGAAGTCGCCGAAGAAATACTTTTTGTTTTTTGTCTTTGATGTCTGGCCTGGCACTCGAACCTTGGCTTTACGTCTAATAAGCCAACACACTACCTACGGCGACTTCGAAGAAATATTTCTTCGGCGACTTGCTCTCAGCTTCCAATTAATTAAGTAAGTATTTAGGTCTTTACATCATCTATGCTATCTTAATTAGCGAACGATACAATGCTTTGGTGAAGTAAAGCCTCTTCTAAATCTATTCTCTGGAAACGAAATTATTCTGTAATAGTTCTTCTGTTACAAACTTATTGACTGGCATGAGATGCCAGCCGATTTGCCGATATCATCCTAAACTCCTCTAATGATGAATTAATTAGTCACGGAATGCTTTGCTTTAATGCTGTGAAGTTTAGAACAATTTTCAGTTTTTATTAATTTTTTTATTTTTATAACGATAAGAGTACGTATGTATTTTATTGGATAGTCTTACCGTGTTCTTGCCCCATTCCATATATCAATTTCAAACTTTATAAGACTCTTTCAATCTGTCGAAGTCACCGTAGTCTAGTAGATGGTATGTTGGCTTATTAAAGGCATCGGTTCAAACCCCCCTCAGACATCAAAACGAAATATGAAAAAATATTTATTCGGCAACTTCCTCTTAGCAGATTTATGGTCGTTTGGAGTCGACTTTAAACTGTAGGTCCTGACACTTATGTATAAAATTAACGCACAAAACATGAGTGGTGTGAGAAGCTAGGCCGTAATGCTGACTGAAGGGTTGTCATGTCCAATTATGTATGTATTTCAATCTGTAAGCGAGAGTGTCAGCTTCGATCTCAACAATTCCAAATTTCTTGAAACAATATAAACAGAATTTCGGCAAAAGACCGTCCTCATCCATATGTAGGCAATTAACTTACTCAGAACTTCAATCCAGCAAAGAGATGGCGATTCAGCTGCTAATTTTTCAAAAACGCCATCTCCTCCGATAAAGTGCGATGCGGTATTATTATTATTTTTATTATTATTATTATATTAAAAATTCCTGTCGAATTCGAGCTTTAGCTTGATAAACATTATTCTCACAGTGCACCAGGAGTTGAGTAGTATTTTCCTAAATTTAAACACCCTACAGAAGCTGTCAGCAATGACATCTAAGAACTTCACAAAATAATTTTCGATGAAACAATTATTTTTGTATTTTGAGCCCAACCCATAAAGTCTATTGTGTTGTAATTGGAAAAATAGGCTACTAGAGGGAGAGGATAGTTGCCTCTATTTAAAATGGGTGCCGGCTGGTGCTTACAATCGACGAACACAAGGACGCATTGATGATTATACGTAGTGTTTGAAGCTACTTCACTCTAAAAATTCCCCGGATTTTTATGCTAATATGAGACAAGGAACGGAACATGACTTTACCATGTCATATGAGACTCAATTCGATCGTTATCTAAGTGGACATCAAAGCATACAAATGTGCAACTGTTAGCTGGCAAAGCCATGATATTGGTATGTGGGATACGAATTGATCAACTATCTTGCAATGAGAAAAAACCATCAACAGCAACGACATAACGTTATTGGATCATATCTTTCTCGAATGTTAACCTACAAACGTTTGAGCACAATTGTTAAGTTATAGGTTTTTATATGACTAGAGTAAGTGAAGAACCTAATCAAATGTCAACATATTGTTCAATAAAATGCTGCAAATTTAATTACGTCAATAGGCCTCTCAAATTTGCAACATTTTATTCAAACAAAAACTGGATATTTTAAAATTATTGCTTCAAGTGCTACAAAACCTTATAAAGCAAATCGGTGGCCACGAACTAGATTTGTTTTGTTCTTTTTCTTCCTTTAGGGTGCTCTCATGAGACATTTTCCCCAGTTTCATCTCCGCAGCAGCTCAGTAGATTATAGAACGACAAAACTTTCCCCACTAAGTGTTCCTTCTTATCTTAAATATTGGCGCTGTCTGATTTTAAATTGCTCGGCTTATGTAGTATTTATGGTATTCGTTAACGTTAAGACATGAAATTTCCAAAAATCAAGGACACCAAAGGAGTATTTGTTCTGATAACGATAATGAAGGATTTAAAAATATTTTTTTATGACAGTCCATGAGGGATTGTTATTGAAATTCAAGTTAATAAATTAAAATATTTTTTAATACTAAGAAGAGAAAACAACAGCCATTGGTTGAAAGTGATGGCTGCAGATAGTTCAGGTAGCTGGATGAGCCTATGAGGAATACCCAAGGGAACCAAGCTCATCTATTTGTTACCTAAGTAGCATAAATACATATTTGTATTAAAGGGTTGGGCCAATATGTTCAATTGCTATGTTGAAATAGTAGGTAGCTGGTTGACCCTCTGTGGAATATCTGTGAGAACCCATACGCTAAATAAGGTACATGCTCGAGCGAAAACACAAATTTCCAAAATGGTTTCCACCTATAAAAGGAGTGGACTTTGGCCGATAAGTTCATTTACACGATAGTTTCGGTAGACAACAGACAACATCAGCGGAAAATTAAAAAAATGGAGGCAAATAAACAAGTAAAAAATGGCGATTTGTTTAATAAACGAATTGACATGTCCAAAGTAAAACTGGACGATGTAAAACCGAGAATTAATAAGAAAATCAACAACATTTTTCAAATAAAGAAATTTATTTACAATGAATTAAAATTGGAGCAATTTATCAGTCCGATGAAGATGCATATTCACATCACAGAATTTCTAAATGGTCCTCTGGTAAGGCAATTCATGTGCGAATTATGGCCGATTTTATTAGCTGCTGAAGAGAGTGCTACATCCATAGCAAATGATACGGTGGAACCGAAGAAAGATGAAATTCTGAAGAAAGTAATTCGAACCAAAGGCAAACGATCACAATCTACATCACTTCCTCAATCCAGAAAACAAGGTAAAGTTATGAATGGCGGAAAGGAACCATTTGTACCACCTACCACTTTCGCTTCCACCCACAAACCACAAGGACACGTCTATATTGAAAAGGATGAGGGAAGTAGCACGAAAGTAGAACAGAAGCAGAAGCCGGATAAGGAAAACAATAAGAATTCTGGAAATCTAGAAATTCAAATTTGTGAACAGGCTAACGATGATGGTACAGGAGTGGTGACATGCGGCTTAGGCAACTTTGCAAACTTTTGTATGTATTCCCCTCAACAGAAGGATGCAAATGTTATTCCACATGATCAACGGCCTTCAACACCATTTCGTGAATTTTTAACACAACACTCTGCAGAAATGGACGAATTTTTGTGTCAATGGAGTGAAGCGCCCGATAAGGAAACAATTCTATTGTCAAACAAATTTGTGTATCCCGATGAAACAAAAAGTGAAAACCAATCCCCGACGACTTTCTCATCAGAAAACCCACCAAAGACATTAAGTGCTAGTGATGCTAGCAACAGCGAACATGATGACGATTCCCGAATGAAGACGGCCGGCCTAAACGATAACTTACAAAATCAGTGTCCTCGTACACCATTTCGTGAATTTTTGTTGGAACAATGTACGGAACTGGACGAGTTTTTAAAGTGCAGAAGACGGCCTGACGATTTCTACGAAATTAAAACACCGGAAAAACTGAAAAATATTATCGCCAGTGCTGAAGGACAAGCTGCCACCACTGTGTTGTCACATCCATCTGTCACAATTTCAGATCAAAGAGACACAAATTCTGATGAGACCGTCAAATTAATATCCGAGATGAAAGCTGCCCCTAAACGCAAACACTCAACAATGATTAATGAAAGTAAAAAGTCCAAAAATAATTCCACCAATAAGGATGAACAGAAGCCAGCTACGGAGAAACAGATAAAGGCAACGAAATCCTCATCCAAAAGCAGTTCGGACAAAAACTCGTCAAGTAAAAAGAAAACCCACAGGAAGTACAGCAAAGCGACGAGAGAACGTATGCTGGAGCTTTTTGGTAATTGTAGTAGCGACGAAGAAGAATGCCGTGTAGATGAAGACAGAAGCTAAACCAATATAAAATGAGGACCACAAGCAGGCCACCAGCGTAATTAATAAACTTGAGTTGGTGCTTTTCGGCAGTATCAGTAGCGATGAAGAAGATGTATAAAGTATACTAGGCAAAGAGGACTAAGTTTGTAAAACAAAAATAATGGTAGGGGCGACGCTCACGAGGAGTTTAATTTTAGAAAAAATATTTATTATTTGTAGTCATAATTTGTATAAGTTTTGTATTAAATATCGCATGACAATGTTTTTTATTAAAAATTGATGTATAATTCAATAATTTTGTAAGCTTTTGTTTAAATTATAATAAATTTAATATAAAAATGTATTCTTTTTCAATTTAATTCTTTATTTGAAATGTATTTGAAATGAAAACATTAATCAAATCATCATAGAAATCATAATTAAAATAAAATGTAAATAAAAAATGTATTCAATGCTTTCATTTCAATTATAGTGGGAAGGGGACGGAAAGGTTTATTTAAAATATTCTTGAACTCAAATGAACTAAAAATTGTTTGTTTGTTTCAATGGACGACACTGAGTCTTGTATTCACAGAAGAAGTCAATGTTTTCATGACTTAAATATTATATTACTTTGTCATTAAATACGTCAATTCTTTAGTTTTAAACAGTTTTCAAAATATTAAAAAAGTAATTACAATTTACCGGAAATCAGTAACATTTTTTTATTATTCGTTTTATTTACAATCTATCCAAGGATATTAAGTAAATTTTATAAAATAAAGAATAACATTCATTGTTGAACTCCAATGAGAACAACAATATACAAAAACAAAAACTGTTAAAATAATTTCAAAAATTTATAATATATACATTATATACAAAAATCTTAAAGTTTTATCTATATTAGTATTTACATATATGTATGTACACAGAATTTAATTAATATATAATTAATTAGGTACGAAACGGCAAGTCCATTATGTGGTTCCTTTTCAGTCTTCTTACATCATTTGTGTCATCTAGTATCATTATTGCCAATGGGTTACAATGATTACTTAGCCTCTGCAAGTAATTTTCGCTATGTTTTTTAGCTTCTTCTTTAATCATCGGAATTGATAAGTAATCATGAATTGTTTTGTTGGATACAAACCATGGAGCATTGACTAAGGACCTCAATGTTTCCGACTGAAACCTCTGTAGAATTTCAATGTTAGAATTGCTGGCCGTTCCCCACAGCTGTATACCGTAGGTCCACACAGGTTTTAACATTACTTTGTACCTTATTCTCGAGACTTAGTTTGGAATTGAAACCTAGTAACCAAAATAAGATGCTGCTTCTTAGCTTTAATGTGGTTTTTCCATGTAAGCCTGTGTCAGATTGAGGAATATTATTGTTGTTAATGGATACACGTAAGCAGTTTCCACGACGCAAAGTAAACGTTACGTGTAAAGATGTTTCGGTGTAGACTTTTATCTTCCATTTATTTAGCCAAATTCCTATTTCATCCAGCTCTCTTTGAAAAGATATAGAGATGCAACGCCTGAATCTGTATCAGCAGCTAACACCGCTGTATCATCTGCGTAGGTTGCAACTAGTATGTTATTTATTACGGGTATATCCGATGTAGATAAAATTGGGCCTAACACACTACCCTGAGGGACACCAGCCTAGACACACTAAATTCCAGAAAAATCTCTGTTGACCTTGACATAGTAATACCTTCCGCTGATAAAAGATTTTAGTACTAGGTAAAGATGTGTTGGAATTGGTTTTTTAGACTTATATAGTAGTCCTGCGTGCCAGGCCCTATCAAATGCTTGTTGCACGTCCACAAATACACCTGAGCAATATCTTTTATTTTCCAAGGAATCCCATATAAAATTTACTATACGATGGCATTGTTCAGATGTGCCATGCATATGCCTAAACCCGAATTTAGACTCTGGTATTATGTTTTTTTTTTTCTTCTAGTATAGGCAACATTCTTCTCAGAAATATCATTTCAAATATTTTGAAGAATGTGACTAGCAAACTTATCGGGCGATATGATGTTACAACATTTCCTGGCTTTCCAGGTTTAGGGATCATTACCACTTCAGCACATTTCCACAGCGAAGGAAAATGATTTAGCCTCAAAATTGAATTGAATATAAGCGTAAGAAAAATTACAGCTTTCTTAGGCAAGGCTTGGACTACTTTTCCATCAACACAGTCGTATCCTGGTGATTTATTACAAGATATCAGTAACATGATCAACATTTTTGCTTGAATAAAAACAATACGCGGTGTGTGTCTTAGCTAAAATTATAACTCGACTTCATTACATTTCATTGCTTATTAATTCGCACTGAAATTGGAATAGAATTTAATGTTAAAAAGTTTTAATTTAAGCAAAACGTTTTAAATTATTTAACAAATAAATATTTTAATACGAATAATTATTAAATTTGCTTAATAATAATAATAAATAAATATTTATTTAATATTTAATAATAATAATTAATAAACGCCTGTAAAAGGACGTTTGGGAGTGGATGGGGATTGCAGTCTGGTATCAAATACTAGATGTATACATATCAGCTTCTGATATGGTCCTACAAGAATTCTTTTCTAAATTGGAAAATGTAGCATTGAATTTGGAGAAACCATAGGTGGTGGTGGTGGACAGCGGGAGATGCAGAGAACTACTTGAATTCGCCAAGGGAACGACGGTTCGCATTCTAACAGGAATTCTAAATGGTGACTGCGCTATTGGCAATTTCGCTGACAAGCTCGGTTTGCCCTACCAGTATTACTCTGGAGAAAACGAAATCAACGAAAATTATGCGAGTGCCGTGAACTCCAAAACAAACTTCGTCAGTTTTTGAGTGACAGAATGTTTGAAGATCTGGGCATGGTGGCGAACGTGCCACTAAGAGAACTGGCGGGTTTCATCTGAAGCTCGGCGTGGTTCAAGCCCCCATTAAGGAAGGGATCATGATTAGGATGATTACAGCAAGCTACCAGCTAAGCTAACCTAACGTAACATAAACTGTGCTTAACATACTGTATATCTATAACAGCCTACAACGCAAGTAAAAAAGGACAAACTCTTGATCTCCGTTATATTAGATTCTAATTTAAATAAAATCGAAATAAAATAAACAAAAACCAAATTAAGGGAATTGTAATTGTTGTGATTAATATGATATTATGTTTCCCTTATTTATAAAGACCTGTTGTAACCTGCGTAGCATGGAATTGACCAGATTTTTTAATATTGATATACCAATTTTTTCCCACCCTTTTAATGTCGTATACTCACTCACTTTTAATGTCGTGTACTGCTTTGAGTTTGAAAATATTTTAGCGGAAAGTATCCTCCATAGATCCTCTATTTGGTTTAAGTCTGTACTTAGAGCTGGCCAATCCAATAAAGGTATATTGTGGCTTTCAAAAAAACTTTTTGTGTGTCGAGGGACTTGTAGTAGAGCGTTGTCCTGTTGGAAAGTCCAATTATCACCGTATAGTTCAGCTGCAAAATCAATAAAATTGTTTTCCAACAATTCAACGTATTTTTCCGAATTCATTCTTGTTGGTACAAAGCATATTTGGGACTTTCCACGAGCTCAAAATGCAGCCCAAATCATTAGACACCCACCACCGTGGTTTCGGTTGTAGCACATTTTTCGGGACTGATGCAGATCTCTCCAATACTTATGTAGACCATCAGGTCCGTCAAAATTAAATTTTTTCTCGTCGCTAAATATAACATTTTCAAATTCCTCCCCCCAAAATTTATATTTTTCAACAAAGGCGTTGGGTAAGTCATGGTTTTGGAATATGATTTTCATACCGAAGACCTAAATCTGCGATTATTATTTGCTGGATACGCTGTCTCGTGACATTTAAACCTAATTCAACTTTTATTTGACGGCAGCTCATATTTTCTTCTGCAGCTAAATGTCGAAGACGTCTCTTTGTTCTTTGGCTTACGATAGGGATGCGTCCATCGCGCTTTAGACAGCCATAGTTTCTTGGGTCTTTTAAAAAATTTGACACCGTACTGCGATGAGGATTTGTAGCAGCTGCACGTCTCATGCCTTCAATTTTTCCACGCTCCTAGTCGGAAAGTTCACAGCCACGTGGCATTTTGAACGCAAAAAAATTGTGCACAACAGATTACTTTATACTGTAATAAAAAAATAATACTTAATCATCTTCGGTATAAAATCTTATATATTAAAAATAAATTAAGAATTGAATAATATTTACTCTTCTAGCTAAAGAACGAGAATGATTGACCACGCGCATATATTTATTTTCTAATCATATTTTTACTTAAAGTGATAATCTCAGATAACGGTATCACAAATAAAGTCCAAAGATCATGTAAGTACATAACAAAGGGAGTTTACATATAAACCAAAAAACATTTAGTATAGTCAAAATGAAATAACAATTAGTGTTCATTTCGAGGGACAAAAAGAATTTTTGCAAATATAGGGCCCTATTATGAGATGCATTCGATATTCGATCTTCGATAGTCATACCAAATTCTTATTATGATCTGGTAATATTGTCGAAAATGTCGTTGTGTATCTAATTTTTTATCGAAGACAATTTTGCTTTCGCTGCCGAACTGAATTGTGCAAAAATTTATTAAAATGTAAGTTTTTAAAATTTTTTTCACAAAATATTAGATATATGAACAACTATTTATTTAATTGTATTAAGGAGTAAGGTTGTGAGTACGAAACAGCATTTGGAAAAACTTGTGTCACTAATGGAGGAGAATCCTCAACTGGCCATAGGCATATGTTCAAAAATTCGAGCGGCAAAAAAATGGGAAGAAATTGCAGTGAAATTGGGACCACTTGTAAGGACAACAACTAAATGGATTAAGGTTTGATGAACTATTTTATTTTATGAATGGAATGGAGTTCGCACGTGTACATTGATGTAGCAATTCATCTGTAGTGGATAGCAAATCCTTAAAAGTGTCTTTGCACAGTCGAAAGTTTTTAATAAATCTGCGAATAAAATTTCTACAAGATCCACAAATCAACATTCCGTTATAGTATACATTTACGTAATTGCATCCATTTCCAAGGGATTGGCAGCATCTCTCAATTTGTTTCTACTTCTGTCCAGTTCCAATAAGTTTTCATCTTCATCTGAAGAATCGTCAAACCACATCTCCGTCGTATCCATATTACTTTATTACACTTTTTTTATTATTTTTTTGAACATTCCAAAAAAAAAATTTAATATTATTTTAATTTTGTTTATTTAAATTGTAACCCGCACAATGTGTATCAGCTGATATTATTGTGAATACCTCAAATAAGCGGAATTCACTTTCGATCACAGTCGAAAATCAATCAAAACTCATAATAGGGCCCATATTTTTTTACTGAAGTATGTATGCAATATAAGTATCTACACCGTAAAACAGTCTAATTTTTAAGGATAAATAAACAATGATTTCTTATGTGAATGCCAGAAACAAGTTTTTAATTCTGAGTGGAAGAATATTTCAAATAAATCTTCAATTTCCCTTACCCCGTTGATTGAATGTTAAAGCATTGAATAAATTTTTAATTTTCATTTTATTTTAATTATGATTCCTATGATGATTTGCTTAATATTACATTTTAAAATTAATTACAAATAAAGAATTGAAGAATTAAATCTAAGAAGAAAATAAATTGAAAAACTAAAATTTCTATTAAATTTATTATAATTTGTACTTAAAAAACTTACAAAATTATTCATTTTTTACATAAATTTTGAATAAAAATCAAAAAACATTGTCATGCGTTATTTAATACAAAACTTATACAAATTATGACTACAGGTAATAAATATTTTTTTTTTCTAAAATTAAACTATTCGTTAACGTCGTCCCCTATCATTATTCCCTTTTTATTCTTATTATTCCCAAATATATCTCCTTTGCCGCAGATATTCTAGACGTCTTCTTCATCACTGCTGATTGAAAGATCAAGCTCAAGAGTGTTCATTTCTCTGTTGTTCGTTCTAGTTTCTGAATTTCTCTTAGAAGGTTGTTCTGTACTGCATTCTTCTTCAGCACTACTGATACTGCCGAAAAGCTCAAACTCAAGTTTATTCATTTCGTTGTTACATTTCTTGTGTTCCGCCTTTTCTGTTGGTTTAGCTTCTGGTTTCCTTAATGAGTCTTTGTCTGAACTTTGTTTCGATGAGTCTTTCTTTGCATTTGTCTGTTTCCTCTTAGCTGGCTGCTGTTCATCCTTATTGAAGGAATTATTTTTCAACTTTTTGCTTTCACTAATCATGGTCGAGTGTGTACGTTTACGTGATTGTAGTTCACGGGCAGCTTTTATCTCATCTTCTGTTTTATCAAAGTCAATATTTTGTCTTTGCTGTTTCTGATCTGATTTTGTAACATATGCTGCTGCTGGCAACAAAGCGGCGTTTGTTTGTTTTTCGATATTTTTTTCCTCAGGATATATAAACTTGTCTGATAATATAATTGTTTCCTTGTCGGGTGCTTGATTCCAAAGTTTCAAAAATTCGTCCATTTCTGCACAATGTGAAGAACGATGTTGATCCTGTAAACTTGAATTTGCATTTTTCTGTTGGGGAGAATACATACAAACGTTTGCGAAACCGTCTAAGCCGCATGTACCATCATTATTCTGACTTTCAGGACGTTTGCTTTTGATACCAACAGTAGCACTTAATGCTTTTGGGCGACGTTCTACAGGCTTAGAACGTGATTTCATATCTGTGGTGGATTGTGAAGAACAATTCGCGGAACGCTTGCTGGATTTGTTTTTATCAATCTGATTATCTTTTGATCCAGACTTGCCCTGTTTATGTATTTGATTTTTAATATTCATTGAATTTTTATTATTTTCTTTATCCGGGTGTTGATTCTTGGTGCTTAAAGTACTGGTAGTTAAGTGTTGTTTTTGTTCTGCATTTGTATCTTTTGCATCCTCTCCAATTCTTACACTTTCATCTTTCTTCTGCTGCATCATCTCAGCTGGTATACCGCTTTCACTCTCTTGGGCCGATAACAAAAGTGGCCATAATTCACTTACAAATTTCTGTGCTTTGCCACCATTTAGGAATCCAGCAATTCTGAATTGTAGTTTATGTTTACAAAGCATTTGATCCTGTTTTAATTTATTGTATACGAACTCTACTGCAACATTATCTTCTCTTTCCAAAATATCGGCGATTTTCTTGCTTATGTTCATAAATTCGAGCGGCAAAAAAATGGGAAGAAATTGCAGTGAAATTGGGACCACTTGTAAGGACAACAACTAAATGGATTAAGGTTTGATGAACTATTTTATTTTATGAATGGAATGGAGTTCGCACGTGTACATTGATGTAGCAATTCATCTGTAGTGGATAGCAAATCCTTAAAAGTGTCTTTGCACAGTCGAAAGTTTTTAATAAATCTGCGAATAAAATTTCTACAAGATCCACAAATCAACATTCCGTTATAGTATACATTTACGTAATTGCATCCATTTCCAAGGGATTGGCAGCATCTCTCAATTTGTTTCTACTTCTGTCCAGTTCCAATAAGTTTTCATCTTCATCTGAAGAATCGTCAAACCACATTTCCGTCGTATCCATATTACTTTATTACACTTTTTTTATTATTTTTTTGAACATTCCAAAAAAAAAATTTAATATTATTTTAATTTTGTTTATTTAAATTGTAACCCGCACAATGTGTATCAGCTGATATTATTGTGAATACCTCAAATAAGCGGAATTCACTTTCGATCACAGTCGAAAATCAATCAAAACTCATAATAGGGCCCATATTTTTTTACTGAAGTATGTATGCAATATAAGTATCTACACCGTAAAACAGTCTAATTTTTAAGGATAAATAAACAATGATTTCTTATGTGAATGCCAGAAACAAGTTTTTAATTCTGAGTGGAATTGATTTTTAATATTCATTGAATTTTTATTATTTTCATTATCCGGGTGTTGATTCTTGGTGCTTAAAGTACTGGTAGTTAAGTGTTGTTTTTGTTCTGCATTTGTATCTTTTGTATCCTCCCCAATTCTTACATTTTCATCTTTCTTCTGCTGCATAAACTCAGCTGGTATACCGCTTTCACTCTCTTGAGCTGATAACAAAAGTGGCCATAATTCACATACAAATTTCTGTGCTTTGCTACCATTTAGGAATCCAGCAATTCTGATTTGTAATTTCTGTTTACAAAGCATTTTATCCTGTTTTGATTTATTGTATACGAACTCTACTGCAACATTATCTTCTCTTTCCAAAATATCGGCGATTTTCTTGCTTATACACGGCTTTAAAGTGTCCAATTTTACTTTGGATATGTCGATACGTCCTTGTGGTTTAAGTTTGGAACTCAAAGTTTTAGAAGGTGCTAGTAGTTTATTTCCGGCCCTCGACATGTTGATGAGTTGTTGTGATTTAAGGCTGGCACAAAAAGTGTTAGACGGTACTAGTGGTTGCTTTTTAGTGCTATTTCCCGTACCACTATTTCGCCTTTCAGGGAATGCAGAAAGCGATGCAGATTCATTGTGGTTTTCGCGATGCTTAATATCGTTTTCAATGTCATCTTGATTGAAAGTTTTAGGAGGTACAAATGGTTCCTTTCCACTGTTCACCATGTTGCCTTGCCTTCTGGAGCGAGAATGTGAACTAGATTTGGATTGTTCGTTTCCATTTCGATGTTTAGTTTGAATACTTTCATCTTTCTTCGGCTTATTTGGTATGCTTGCAGCACTCTCTTCAGCCGCTAATAAAATCGGCCATAATTCAGATATGAATTGTTTGACGCGGAGATCATTCAGAAATTCAGTCATATTTCTACGCATCTTCATCGGACTGATAACTTTTTCCAATTTCAATTCATTGTAAACAAATTTTTCAATTGGAAAAACATCGGAGATTTTCATATTAATTTGTGCCTTTAACACATCCAGTTTTACTTTCGACATGTCTATACACTTGTCGAGCACTTCGCCAGATTTTACTTGTTTTGTTGCTTCCATTTTTGTATTGAATTTCCGCTGATGTTGTATGTTGTCTACCGAAACTATCGTGTAATTGAACTTATCGGGCAAGGTTCACGGCTTTTATAGGGGGAAACCATTTTGGAAATTTGTGTTTTCGCTAGAGCAGGTACCTTATTTAGCGTATGGGTTCTCACAGATATTCCACAGAGGGTCAACCAGCTACCTGCTATTTCAACAGAACAATTGAACATATTGACCCAACGCTTTAATGCAAATTTGTATTTATGCTACTTAGGTAACAAATAGATGAGCTTGGTTCTGTTGGGTATTCCTCATAGGCTCAACCAGGTACCTGAACTGTCTGTTGCCATCAATTTCAACCAATGGCTGTTGCCTTCCCTTCTTAGTATTAAAAACAAAAAAAACATTTTAATTTATTAACTTGAATTTCAATAACAATCCCTCATGGGCTGTCGTAAAAAATATTTTTAAATCCTTCATTATCGTTATCAGAACAAATACTTCTTTGGTGTCCTTGATTTTTGGAAATTTGATGTCTTAACGTTAACTTTTTCGGTTGAAAAATCTAGTTACGAATGGTAAAATCATAAATGCTAAGTTTTATCGTCCAGTAACCTACTGATCTGCTGCAGAGGTGAAACTTGATAAAAGCAGTAATAAGTGGATGGAGAAAATGTGACATCTAGTTTATGGCCACCCTAGACTAATAAAAAATGCATTCGATTTTCTTTATACGATTTTGTAACACTTGAAGCAATAATTTTAAAATATTCAGTTTTTGTTCTTTGTTGATATTTTCATTGGTAACAGCATCTGTGGAGCGTTCATTAGGTACATAGTTCTAGATGCTCATTTCGCTACGTTTAAAGCAAAAGCTGATCTCCGGGAACGTATGGCATTTACTCGATAGCAACGGACAGGCGACAGACGTTACCAATTCTCGCATTGAGTGGATTTTGGGTGGAAAGAGGTGAGAATAGTTTTCATTTCCAAGCCGATAAAAGCGAGCCACATAACAGCAAAAGACTACAGACCGATAAGATTCTTCTCGATTTTAACTGAAAACCTTGGAGGAACTATTATATGTACGGAATAAACTCTGAGTCAATAACTTCAATAGTGCACAATGATAAATGACTAACACAGAATCAATAATATGCTACAGAAAGCTTGTGAGACAGCGAAATGACTAAGAAATTATGATCCCTTTTGTAATTCAGCAGCCGGTATTTCATTATTATTGTTGATCATTGGGCCTCTGCAATGTCTTCTCGAAACTTATTTCATCATCACAAAATCTGCATATTGGGCTCAACGATCACCATTCTGAACATGTGTACTAAGAGTCTACAGTGTCCTATATAAAGGCAGATACTCTTGAATGGTCTGAGGGTTCATTTTGTAATTTTCCAACAATTTGGCTTGAGAAGAGTCTTTGCCACTTTTTACTCATCCTCTTTCGTGTTATTTTTCCAAACTCTGGCAGAACTTACTCTAACATTCATGTCTTTTCCATCCATAATTATTCCTTAAAGTGTGATCAAAGTTCTCTAAGGCATCCTAAAACCAATATGCAGCCTGTTATATTAACTCTGATCTTTTAAATTTTTGAGATTAACAAAATATCACTCCCATATATATACATCGTCATCAATCGGTTGAATATACTTAATGGCAATGCTATCATTACTGTTGTTATCTGCCGGATGTGGTTGTAGTTCCTATTGTTTGGCTTGTTCTTTCCGTTGCTGTTGGGTCTTCTTTATCTGCATAGATCGACAAAATCTCATGGGTGCAATATGTCTTCTCAAATTTTCTTCTTCTCAAATTTTCTTCTTCTCAAATTTTCTTCTTCTCAAATATTCTGTCTCTCAAAAACTGACGACGTCTGCTTTGAAGCTCAGGGCACTCGCATAAAAGGTGCTGTAGTGATTTCATTTTCTCCAGAATAATACTGGTAGCACAAACCGAGCTTGTCAACGAAATTGCCAATAGCACAGTGACCATTTAGAATTTCTTTTAGAATGCGGACCGACGTTCCCTCGGCGAATGCAAGTATTTCTCTGCATCTCCCGCTGTCCAACGCTGGACTTAGCCACCACCACCACCACTATGGTTTGTTCAAATTCAATGCTGCTTTTTCCAGTTTAGAATAGAATTCTTGTAGAAGTGTGTACTCTTCCACTCCGCAGGCGATTCTAACCATATCAGAAGCTGATATGTATACATCTAGTATTTGATACCAGGCTGCATTCCCCATCTACTCCCAAACGTCCGTTTACTGGCGTATAAGGTATTCAGTGCCTTCTGCAATCTTTTCTCAGTATTTCTCCTCTTGACAGCCTAGAATGTGCACTTTGTCTTCTTTTAGAGTTCCGTTCATTTTCGGAATGGCCAAGCTCGGGACCTCGTACTTTCCAGCGAACAAGACAAGTTCCGTTTTACCAGGGTTCAAACTCAAGCCATTCTTCCCCACCAACCTATGAGCCTTTACCAGTGCCGACTCCATAAGATCGCTAATCGCTGGAGGATGCCTTCCAATGGCCAACATCGTTTTGAAGCCTCCAGTTGCAGTTGATTGGTTTAGTCTAGAGATCCTTTGATGATGGCTGATCCATCTATCATTATCCTCTTCTAATGAGTATCTATTGTATGTACTTTTAATCTTTCTGAAGAAGTAATGCTCGTTGTTGATATTAACTGGTTTTTTTGCAGCAGGCGATAGGAGCTTCCTATAATTTTTTTTTGCTTTTCTTGGGTTTAAAACTGAATTACTCGGAAATTAACTCAAACACTATGCCACTTATACAAATTACATGCCGAAGCTTCTGTAAAATTTGGCAATAGCAAACTGGTAGTTAGTTAGGAAATAAGTTAGGAATAAGAAAAGTTTTGGACTTGACCGCCCTTGTAAATAAATTGCTTAAATAAATCATCTTATGTACTAGACGAGCCTTGAATATTTCTAAGATTAGTACATTGACAATATTTTTAAGGAGACCGCCATTTTCAAAGCTCTCTCCCTTGTATGTACTCGTATGTCCAATTAAGTCTTTTAACTCGGTATTTAAAAACTTTTAAAATGAAAGGTTTTGTAAGAAAGTAGTTTTTTACCTCTCTTAGAAGGATCTTTATTTCATGATTAATTCATAAAAACGAACGCTGAAGAAAGCCGCCTGACGCAACTGTACCCCCATCTGCAGTTGACTTGTTTATTTAGCAAAACCCAAGGTTACGCAAAGGTAGAAAAAAATAAGTACATTTTTCGATAAAAATAAATCCGTTGGAAAAACAATGTTGTAAAGTAATTAAAATCATAAAAAAACTTGTTTGTTAAGTAAATCATAAAAAATACTTTAAAAAAGGATTGATGCGTGTGCATGCTCTCTATCAAATCGTAAACACAAATAACAAACACCCCGGATAGGCAGACTCACATGAGTATAAAAGCACCTGTTTTCAATAAAAGCGAGAAAAGTCTTATCTGTCTGTAGTTCTTCGGTGTTATGTGGCTCGCTTTCTTCGCCTTCCGAATGAAAACTATCCTCACCTCTTTCCACCCATCAGTTATGTAACCCAAAATTATCCCCTAAAAATCTAGTTGATTTGAAACATTAACACCGTCGCCCGTCCCTTATGGCATTATCGGACTTTGGCTTTCTTTTAGACCCGATGCGATAACAAACGAATTATTATTTTTTACTTTAGTATGTGTGGCAAATATCGTACCCATAACAGCTTTTAGAAATAAATTCTACAGGCTATTTTTTGTGTGTATGTTATATTGATAATGACATATTGTTCAACCAACCAGGACATACATATGTATGTCTCATATCAAAACACAAACGAAAGTACTAGAGTACAGTTTAATGAGTTGATCCGCATTAGGTTAAGTTAGGTTAGGTTAGAGGACATGTACTTGTCAATTAAGACAAGTACAGTACCCGGAGGTCGAATTGACACGTTGTTTCTCTCTCCTAGTTTCTCACACCACTTATGTTGTGTGTGTTAATTTTATACATGAGTGCTGGAACCTACAGTTTAAAGTCGATTCCGAACGACAGATTTTTGAGAAACTTTTTTATGGCAATTTTATTTACTCTCAGAGTTTTTGCCAGAAATCTCCTTTATTTTGTCTTTCATGTCTGGCCTGGGGCTCGAACCCTGTCTTTCATCTTGATGTTGATTCTTGGTGCTTAAAGTGCTGGTGGTTAAATGTTCCCTTTGTTCTGCTTTTGTATCTTTTGTATCCTCCCCAATTCTTACATTTTAATCTTTCTTCTGCTGCATGAACTCAGCTGGTATACCGCTTTCACTCTCTTGAGCTGATAACAAAAGTGGCCATAATTCACATACAAATTTCTGTGCTTTGCTACCATTTAGGAATCCAGCAATTCTGATTTGTAATTTCTGTTTACAAAGCATTTTATCCTGTTTTAATTTATTGTATACGAACTCTACTGCAACATTATCTTCTCTTTCCAAAATATCGGCGATTTTCTTGCTTATCCACGGCTTCAAAGTGTCCAATTTTACTTTGGATATGTCGATACGTCCTTGTGGTTTAAGTTTGGAACTCAAAGTTTTAGAAGGTGCTAGTAGTTTATTTCCGGCACTCGACATGTTGATGAGTTGTTGTGATTTAAGGCTGGCACAAAAAGTGTTAGACGGTACTAGTGGTTGCTTTTTAGTGCTATTTCCCGTACCACTATTTCGCCTTTCAGGGAATGCAGAAAGCGATGCAGATTCATTGTGGTTTTCGCGATGCTTATTATCGTTTTCAATGTCATCTTGATTGTAAGTTTTAGGAGGTACAAATGTTTCCTTTCCACTGTTCACCATGTTGCCTTGCTTTCTGGAGCGAGAATGTAAACTGGAATTAGATTGTTCGTTTCCATTTCCATGTTTAGTTGTATTATTTTCATCATTCTTCGGCTCCATAGGCTTATTTGGTATGCTTACAGCACTCTCTTCAGCCGCTAATAAAATCGGCCATAATTCAGATATGAATTGTTTGACGCGGTGATCATTCAGAAATTCAGTCATATTTAGGCTGTTGCCTTCCCTTCTTAGTATTAAAAACAAAAAAAAACATTTTAATTTATTAACTTGAATTTCAATAACAATCCCTCATGGGCTGTCGTAAAAAATATTTTTAAATCCTTCATTATCGTTATCAGAACAAATACTTCTTTGGTGTCCTTGATTTTTGGAAATTTGATGTCTTAACGTTAACTTTTTCGGTTGAAAAATCTAGTTACGAATGGTAAAATCATAAATGCTAAGTTTTATCGTCCAGTAACCTACTGATCTGCTGCAGAGATGAAACTTGATAAAAGCAGTAATAAGTGGATGGAGAAAATGTGACATCTAGTTTATGGCCACCCTAGACTAATAAAAAATGCATTCGATTTTCTTTATACGATTTTGTAACACTTGAAGCAATAATTTTAAAATATTCAGTTTTTGTTCTTTGTTGATATTTTCATTGGTAACAGCATCTGTGGAGCGTTAATTAGGTACATAGTTCTAGATGCTCATTTCGCTACGTTTAAAGCAAAAGCTGATCTCCGGGAACGTATGGCATTTACTCGATAGCAACGGACAGGCGACAGACGTTACCAATTCTCGCATTGAGTGGATTTTGGGTGGAAAGAGGTGAGAATAGTTTTCATTTCCAAGCCGATAAAAGCGAGCCACATAACAGCAAAAGACTACAGACCGATAAGATTCTTCTCGATTTTAACTGAAAACCTTGGAGGAACTATTATATGTACGGAATAAACTCTGAGTCAATAACTTCAATAGTGCACAATGATAAATGACTAACACAGAATCAATAATATGCTACAGAAAGCTTGTGAGACAGCGAAATGACTAAGAAATTATGATCCCTTTTGTAATTCAGCAGCCGGTATTTCATTATTATTGTTGATCATTGGGCCTCTGCAATGTCTTCTCGAAACTTATTTCATCATCACAAAATCTGCATATTGGGCTCAACGATCACCATTTCTTGAATGGTCTGAGGGTTCGTTTTGTAATTTTCCAACAATTTGGCTTGAGAAGAGTCTTTGCCACTTTTTACTCATCCTCTTTCGTGTTATTTTTCCAAACTCTGGCAGAACTTACTCTAACATTCATGTCTTTTCCATCCATAATTATTCCTTAAAGTGTGATCAAAGTTCTCTAAGGCATCCTAAAACCAATATGCAGCCTGTTATATTAACTCTGATCTTTTAAATTTTTGAGATTAACAAAATATCACTCCCATATATATACATCGTCATCAATCGGTTGAATATACTTAATGGCAATGCTATCATTACTGTTGTTATCTGCCGGATGTGGTTGTAGTTCCTATTGTTTGGCTTGTTCTTTCCGTTGCTGTTGGGTCTTCTTTATCTGCATAGATCGACAAAATCTCATGGGTGCAATATGTCTTCTCAAATTTTCTTCTTCTCAAATATTCTGTCTCTCAAAAACTGACGACGTCTGCTTTGAAGCTCAGGGCACTCGCATAAAAGGTGCTGTAGTGATTTCATTTTCTCCAGAATAATACTGGTAGCACAAACCGAGCTTGTCAACGAAATTGCCAATAGCACAGTGACCATTTAGAATTTCTTTTAGAATGCGGACCGACGTTCCCTCGGCGAATGCAAGTATTTCTCTGCATCTCCCGCTGTCCAACGCTGGACTTAGCCACCACCACCACCACTATGGTTTGTTCAAATTCAATGCTGCTTTTTCCAGTTTAGAAAAGAATTCTTGTAGAAGTGTGTACTCTTCCACTCCGCAGGCGATTCTAACCATATCAGAAGCTGATATGTATACATCTAGTATTTGATACCAGGCTGCATTCCCCATCTACTCCCAAACGGCCGTTTACTGGCGTATAAGGTATTCAGTGCCTTCTGCAATCTTTTCTCAGTATTTCTCCTCTTGACAGCCTAGAATGTGCACTTTGTCTTCTTTTAGAGTTCCGTTCATTTTCGGAATGGCCAAGCTCGGGACCTCGTACTTTCCAGCGAACAAGACAAGTTCCGTTTTACCAGGGTTCAAACTCAAGCCATTCTTCCCCACCAACCTATGAGCCTTTACCAGTGCCGACTCCATAAGATCGCTAATCGCTGGAGGATGCCTTCCAATGGCCAACATCGTTTTGAAGCCTCCAGTTGCAGTTGATTGGTTTAGTCTAGAGATCCTTTGATGATGGCTGATCCATCTATCATTATCCTCTGCTAATGAGTATCTATTGTATGTACTTTTAATCTTTCTGAAGAAGTAATGCTCGTTGTTGATATTAACTGGTTTTTTTGCAGCAGGCGATAGGAGCTTCCTATAATTTTTTTTTTGCTTTTCTTGGGTTTAAAACTGAATTACTCGGAAATTAACTCAAACACTATGCCACTTATACAAATTACATGCCGAAGCTTCTTTAAAATTTGGCAATAGCAAACTGGTAGTTAGTTAGGAAATAAGTTAGGAATAAGAAAAGTTTTGGACTTGACCGCCCTTGTAAATAAATTGCTTAAATAAATCATCTTATGTACTAGACGAGCCTTGAATATTTCTAAGATTAGTACATTGACAATATTTTTAAGGAGACCGCCATTTTCAAAGCTCTCTCCCTTGTATGTACTCGTATGTACAATTAAGTCTTTTAACTCGGTATTTAAAAACTTTTAAAATGAAAGGTTTTGTAAGAAAGTAGTTTTTTACCTCTCTTAGAAGGATCTTTATTTCATGATTAATTCATAAAAACGAACGCTGAAGAAAGCCGCCTGACGCAACTGTACCCCAATCTGCAGTTGACTTGTTTATTTAGCAAAACCCAAGGTTACGCAAAGGTAGAAAAAAATAAGTAAATTTTTCGATAAAAATAAATCCGTTGGAAAAACAATGTTGTAAAGTAATTAAAATCATAAAAAACTTGTTTGTTAAGTAAATCATAAAAAATACTTTAAAAAAGGATTGATGCGTGTGCATGCTCTCTATCAAATCGTAAACACAAATAACAAACACCCCGGGTAGGCAGACTCACATGAGTATAAAAGCACCTGTTTTCAATAAAAGCGAGAAAAGTCTTATCTGTCTGTAGTTCTTCGGTGTTATGTGGCTCGCTTTCTTCGCCTTCCGAATGAAAACTATCCTCACCTCTTTCCACCCATCAGTTATGTAACCCAAAATTATCCCCTAAAAATCTAGTTGATTTGAAACATTAACACCGTCGCCCGTCCCTTATGGCATTATCGGACTTTGGCTTTCTTTTAGACCCGATGCGATAACAAACGAATTATTATTTTTTGCTTTAGTATGTGTGGCAAATATCGTACCCATAACAGCTTTTAGAAATAAATTCTACAGGCTATTTTTTGTGTGTATGTTATATTGATAATGACATATTGTTCAACCAACCAGGACATACATATGTATGTCTCATATCAAAACACAAACGAAAGTACTAGAGTACAGTTTAATGAGTTGATCCGCATTAGGTTAAGTTAGGTTAGGTTAGAGGACATGTACTTGTCAATTAAGACAAGTATAGTACCCGGAGGTCGAATTGACACGTTGTTTCTCTCTCCTAGTTTCTCACACCACTTATGTTGTGTGTGTTAATTTTATACATGAGTTCTGGAACCTACAGTTTAAAGTCGATTCCGAACGACAGATTTTTGAGAAACTTTTTTATGGCAATTTTATTTACTCTCAGAGTTTTTGCCAGAAATCTCCTTTATTTTGTCTTTCATGTCTGGCCTGGGGATCGAACCCTGTCTTTCAATATAATAAGCCAACACACTACCTACTATACTACGGCGACAATGACAGCAATGATTTCTTCTGTAAATATAAGATTCAAAACCAATTTATTTCCATTTTTAGTTGGGAATACAAAAAAAAAAAACTTTTATAACCCTTTCCCCCTCTTTAGCACTGTAGTTGAATTAGAACACTGAATAAATTTTTATTTTTGTTTTTTTTTTTATTTCATATTTCTTAAGATTAAAAATTAAATTTCAAAATTATTCATTAATTACACCAATCTTTAATAAAAATTAAAAACATTGTCATGTGATATTTAATATAAAACTTATACGAATTGATTACAAGTAATACATTTCTGCATTAGCATCGTCCCTTGCCATTGCTTCTGTTGTAGAAAATTAGTCTTCATTGCCGACTATATTTTAAACGTCTTCATCACTACTCATACTGCCAAAAAGCTCAAACTCAAGTTTTCTCATGTCGTTGTTACACTTCTTGTGGTCCTCATGTCTTTTTAATTCCGCTACGGACTTCTTAGAAGAGGTTTTGTCTGGATGGCGTTCTTCTTCGTCGCTACTACAGTTACCAAAAAGCTCCAACATCCGTTCTCTCATTGCTTTGCTGTATTTCTTCTGCTTACTTGATTCAGCTTGTGGCTTCCTTGAGGAGCCTTTGTCTGAATTGTGCTTCGTAGAGGATTTCTTTAACTTTGTTCGGCTCTTCTTAGCTGTTTGCTGTTCATCTTTATTGGAAGAATCACTTTCGGACCTTTTGCTTTCGTTACTCATAGTCGAGTGCGTACGTTTACGTGAGTGTGGTTCGCGGGCAGCTTTTATATCGACTTCGGCTTTAACTACCTTCTCAAAGTCAATATTCGCTTTTGGCTGTTTATGGTCTGATTTTCTAACAGATGCTGCTGCTGGCAACAAAGTGGCGTTTATTTGTTTTTCAATATTTTTTTCCTCAGGATATATAAACTTGGTTGATAATAGAATTGTTTCCTTATCGGGTGCTTGATTCCAAAGATTCAAAAACTCATGGGTTTGAGAACAATGTTCCGACAAATATTCTCGAATTGGAGTGCAAGGACGTTGATCCAGTGGAATGGCTTTTGTCCCTTGTTGTAGGGTTTTAGGTGAGAACATACAATTATTTTCAAAACCGTTTAAGCCGCACGCTTTACCATCATCGCTACAATGTTCACGGCTCTTACTGACTATTTTAGAAGATGATTTCTTATTTGAAGTGGAACTTCTTGAATTATGACTACGTTTTGTATCACGGTATTGTGAAGAACATTCCGCGGAACGCTTGCAGGATTCGTTTTTATAAAATTGTTTATCTTTTGATCCAGACTTATCCAGTTTAAGTACTTTACTTTCAATATTCATTGAATTTTTATTATTTTCTTTATCTTGATGTTGATTCTTGGTGCTTAAAGTGCTGGTGGTTAAATGTTCCCTTTGTTCTGCTTTTGTATCTTTTGTATCCGCCCCAATTCTTACATTTTCATCTTTCTTCTGCTGCATAAACTCAGCTGGTATACCGCTTTCACTCTCTTGAGCTGATAACAAAAGTGGCCATAATTCACATACAAATTTCTGTGCTTTGCCACCATTTAGGAATCCAGCAATTCTGATTTGTAATTTCTGTTTACAAAGCATTTTATCCTGTTTTAATTTATTGTATACGAACTCTACTGCAACATTATCTTCTCTTTCCAAAATATCGGCGATTTTCTTGCTTATCCACGGCTTCAAAGTGTCCAATTTTACTTTGGATATGTCGATACGTCCTTGTGGTTTAAGTTTGGAACTCAAAGTTTTAGAAGGTGCTAGTAGTTTATTTCCGGCACTCGACATGTTGATGAGTTGTTGTGATTTAAGGCTGGCACAAAAAGTGTTAGACGGTACTAGTGGTTGCTTTTTAGTGCTATTTCCCGTACCACTATTTCGCCTTTCAGGGAATGCAGAAAGCGATGCAGATTCATTGTGGTTTTCGCGATGCTTAATATCGTTTTCAATGTCATCTTGATTGAAAGTTTTAGGAGGTACAAATGGTTCCTTTCCACTGTTCACCATGTTGCCTTGCCTTCTGGAGCGAGAATGTGAACTAGATTTGGATTGTTCGTTTCCATTTCGATGTTTAGTTTGAATACTTTCATCTTTCTTCGGCTTATTTGGTATGCTTGCAGCACTCTCTTCAGCCGCTAATAAAATCGGCCATAATTCAGATATTAATTGTTTGACGCGGAGATCATTCAGAAATTCAGTCATATTTCTACGCATCTTCATCGGACTGATAACTTTTTCCAATTTCAATTCATTGTAAACAAATTTTTCAATTGGAAAAACATCGGAGATTTTCATATTAATTTGTGCCTTTAACACATCCAGTTTTACTTTCGACATGTCTATACACTTGTCGAGCACTTCGCCAGATTTTACTTGTTTTGTTGCTTCCATTTTTGTATTGAATTTCCGCTGATGTTGTATGTTGTCTACCGAAACTATCGTGTAATTGAACTTATCGGGCAAGGTTCACGGCTTTTATAGGGGGAAACCATTTTGGAAATTTGTGTTTTCGCTAGAGCAGGTACCTTATTTAGCGTATGGGTTCTCACAGATATTCCACAAAGGGTCAACCAGCTACCTGCTATTTCAACAGAACAATTGAACATATTGGCCCAACCCTTTAATGCAAATTTGTATTTATGCTACTTAGGTAACAAATAGATGAGCTTGGTTCTGTTGGGTATTCCTCATAGGCTCAACCAGGTACCTGAACTGTCTGTTGCCATCAATTTCAACCAATGGCTGTTGCCTTCCCTTCTTAGTATTAAAAACAAAAAACATTTTAATTTATTAACTTGAATTTCAATAACAATCCCTCATGGGCTGTCGTAAAAAATATTTTTAAATCCTTCATTATCGTTATCAGAACAAATACTTCTTTGGTGTCCTTGATTTTTGGAAATTTGATGTCTTAACGTTAACTTTTTCGGTTGAAAAATCTAGTTACGAATGGTAAAATCATAAATGCTAAGTTTTATCGTCCAGTAACCTACTGATCTGCTGCAGAGATGAAACTTGATAAAAACAGTAATAAGTGGATGGAGAAAATGTGACATCTAGTTTATGGCCACCCTAGACTAATAAAAAATGCATTCGATTTTCTTTATACGATTTTGTAACATTTGAAGCAATAATTTTAAAATATTCAGTTTTTGTTCTTTGTTGATATTTTCATTGGTAACAGCATCTGTGGAGCGTTCATTAGGTACATAGTTCTAGATGCTCATTTCGCTACGTTTAAAGCAAAAGCTGATCTCCGGGAACGTATGGCATTTACTCGATAGCAACGGACAGGCGACAGACGTTACCAATTCTCGCATTGAGTGGATTTTGGGTGGAAAGAGGTGAGAATAGTTTTCATTTCCAAGCCGATAAAAGCGAGCCACATAACAGCAAAAGACTACAGACCGATAAGATTCTTCTCGATTTTAACTGAAAACCTTGGAGGAACTATTATATGTACGGAATAAACTCTGAGTCAATAACTTCAATAGTGCACAATGATAAATGACTAACACAGAATCAATAATATGCTACAGAAAGCTTGTGAGACAGCGAAATGACTAAGAAATTATGATCCCTTTTGTAATTCAGCAGCCGGTATTTCATTATTATTGTTGATCATTGGGCCTCTGCAATGTCTTCTCGAAACTTATTTCATCATCACAAAATCTGCATATTGGGCTCAACGATCACCATTCTGAACATGTGTACTAAGAGTCTACAGTGTCCTATATAAAGGCAGATACTCTTGAATGGTCTGAGGGTTCATTTTGTAATTTTCCAACAATTTGGCTTGAGAAGAGTCTTTGCCACTTTTTACTCATCCTCTTTCGTGTTATTTTTCCAAACTCTGGCAGAACTTACTCTAACATTCATGTCTTTTCCATCCATAATTATTCCTTTAAGTGTGATCAAAGTTCTCTAAGGCATCCTAAAACCAATATGCAGCCTGTTATATTAACTCTGATCTTTTAAATTTTTGAGATTAACAAAATATCACTCCCATATATATACATCGTCATCAATCGGTTGAATATACTTAATGGCAATGCTATCATTACTGTTGTTATCTGCCGGATGTGGTTGTAGTTCATATTGTTTGGCTTGTTCTTTCTGTTGCTGTTGGGTCTTCTTTATCTGCATAGATCGACAAAATCTCATGGGTGCAATATGTCTTCTCAAATTTTTTTGAAAATAGTGTCTCGACTAAGTGTCTGCAAATCATCCGGAGTACATTTGAGTCCATTTTTCATTGCATTCGTGATGAGTTTTTCCGTGGGATACAGTTTTATACAGGCTTTGCGCATAACTCCTGCATTTGCCTTGTTTAACGTTTCACGGTGTACAAAAAGAACGTAAGGTACACTAAGTTTTGATGGCTGGACCTTATGCCCTTTACAGGGCTGCTTTTAACATTTCTGGATGGTACGGGTGCCATTATGAACTTTTTAAAAATTTCAAGAAACTAAATTTGAAATCGCAAAAAAAAATTGTCACAATGATGAACTGCTACTGCTGTACATTGGTAATATTTTTCACAAGACTGTTGTTTTCAATGGTAAGTCTAGAAAGTTTTATAAATAAATTTTCCAATTTGGTATTTATCAATCTGCTGAACACCATTTTAGAAACTTTTAATATGGAGGAACGTTTCGGAGTCGACTTTAAAACGACTCCGAACGACAGATTTTTGGAGAAACTTTTCATGACAATTTTATTTGCTCTCAGAGTTTTTGTCAGAAATCTAATGACAGGAAGAAGCCGAAGGAATACTTTTTGTATTTAGTCTTGATTTCTGGCCTGGGGCTCGAACCCTGGGTTTACGTCTAATAACCCAACACACTACCTACTAGACTACGGCGACTTCTGAACTGTTCTCATTCTAACAACAATTCTAAAGGGACACTACACTAGTGACAGTTTCGCCGACAATTTCGATCTCTTCCACCAGGCTTACTCTAGAAGCTGCAGCGATATGGGGGAAACGGAATCGGTACAACACTTTTTATGCCCTGCACTTCAGAACAGACGTTATCGGTTTTTGGATGACAGAATGTGTAAATACCTGGGCATGGTGGCAAATGTGCCACTAAGAGAACTGTCAAGTTTCATACGAAACTCGGTGTGGTTCGAATTCCACATTAAAGGATCAGGACAAAGGGAGTTACGTCATACTTGGTAACACAATGGACCACTGAAAGCTACCCTAATCTAACCTGGACTTAACATATCGTACATCTGTAACAGACTGCAACGCAAGTAAAAAGTACAAACCAGCCGTCCTATATTAAATAAAATCGAAAAAATGAATAAAAATGAAGAACTCTTTCAAATCAAAATTTACAGAACTCTTTTCAATAAATTTAATAATAATTCATATTAAAATAATTGTTAAATATTTTAAAATTGTTTGCTTAAATTCTATTTCAATTGAAAGCGAATTGATACAAAATGAAAAGCGATTAAGTCGACAAACTTTGCGGACTACTTTTACTCGATCTAAATAGGGTGATCATGACGAATAATACTTTCAATAATTCCTAAAGTAGTCTGTTATTGATTTCCCACACGTTGTAATTACTTTCTGAATATGTTGAAAATTGTTTAAAATAAATAAAGAAATGACTTATTTAATGGAGTACATACATTGAGGTGCACAAATGAGTACATGTTTGTACTTTGGACGCTTTTTATTGAATAAAACTGAAAGTAATAAAGAAAGCTTAAAAAGCATTTTGTCATTTATTTAGCATTTAGTGATTAACAGAGTAATATGAAATTTGAAAAAGAAATCATCAAGCCCTAAGAAAAAAGCAAACAAAGCAAAATCAACTCGCATGTACTCAATTTTGCACGTCTCCATTTTATGATATGTTTGCAAAAACGAAATCAAAAACTATCGTAATTTATTCATGTTTTAATATTAATTACTTAAGTTAGTCGTCATCAGAGTCCAAAAACGGTCTTTTGGAATGGTGTAAAATTGAGTACATCCGAGTCATTTTCCTCTTGATTGTTTTTTTTTTTTTTCTTAGAATTCGTTCATTTTAGTTTTGAAATTTATATTATTTTGTTAAGTACTAAATACTAAATTAAAATCGAAAAAAAAATTTGAATTGCTTTATCATTTTTATTTTTATGCAATTAAAATTGCTCAGAGTACAAACATATACTCATTTGTGCGTCCCACTGTATGTATACAATGTAAGTACTTACACCATACATCAAAGTAATCTAATATTTAAGGGCAAGTAAACAATGATTTCTTATGTGAATGAAGTGTCATCCATTGAAACAAACAATTATTAATTCAGAATGGAAGAATATTTCAAATAAAACTTCCCTTACCCCATTAATTATTGAAGCATTGAATAGATTTTTAATTTTCATTTTATTTTAATTATAATTTCTATAATGATTTGCTTAATATTACGTTTAAAATAGATTACTAATAAAGAATCAAGAATTAAATTCAAAAACTAAAATTTCTATTAAATTTATTATTATTATTAATTTTTTACATCAATTTTCAATAAAAATTAGAAACATTGTCATGCGATATTTAATACAAAACTTATAAAAATTATGACTACAAATAAAAAATATTTTTTTCTAAAATTAAACTCCTCGTGAGCGTCGTCCCCTATCATTATTCTTGTTTTAGCAAATGTATCTCTTTTGCAGCCAATATTCTAGACGTCTTCTTCATCACTGCTGATACAAAGATCAAGTTCAAGAGTGTTCAGTTCTCTGTTGTTCGTTCTAGTTTCTGAACTTCTCGCAGAAGGTTGTCCTGGACTGCATTCTTCTCCATCGCTGCTGATACTGCCAAAAAGCTCAAACTCAAGTTTATTAATTTCATTGTTAGATTTCTTGTGGTTCGCCTGTTGTGTTGGTTTAGCTTCTGGCTTCCTTGATGGGGCTTTGTCCGAACTCAGTTTCGATGACGATTTCTTTGCATTTGTCTGTTTCCTCTTAGCTGGCTGCTGTTCATCCTTATTAGAGGACTTATTTTTTGACTTTTTGCTTTCACTAATCATTGTCGAGTGTGTACGCTTAAGTGATTGTATTTCGGGAACAGAATTTACCTGATTTTTGAATTTCTGATCTGATTTTGTAACAGATGCTGCTGCTGGCAACAAAGCGGCGTTTGTTTGTTTTTCAATATTTTTTTCATCAGGATATATAAACTTGTCTGATAATAGAATTGTTTCCTTATCGGGTGCTTCATTCCAAAGTTTCAAAAATTCGTCCATTTCTGCACAATGTGAAGAACGATGTTGATCCTTTAAACTTGCATTTACATTTTTCTGTTGGGGGGAATACATACAAATGTTCGCGAAACCGTCTGAGCCGCATGTGCCATCATTGTTCTGAGTTTTGCTTTTGATAGCACCAGTAGCACTTAACTTTTCAGAAGAATGTGAAGAACAATCCGCAGAACGCTTGCTGGATTTATTTTTATTAATTTGATTATCTTTTGATCCAGACTTGCCCCGTTTAGGTATTTGATTTTTAATATTGATTGTATTTTTATTATTTTCCTTATCCGACTGTTGATTCTTGCTGCTTAAAGTACTGGTAGTAAGGCGTTGTTTTTGTTCTGCATTTGTATTTTTTGTATCCTCTCCAGTTCTTACACTTTCATCTTTCTTCTGCTGCATCATCTCAGTTGGTATACCGCTTTCACTCTCTTGGGATGATAACAAAAGTGGCCATAATTCACATACAAATTTCTGTGCTTTGCCACCATTTAGGAATCCAGCAATTCTAATTTGGAATTTCTGTTTACAAAGCATTTGATCCTGTTTTAATTTATTGCAAATGAACTCTACGGCAACATTATCTTCTCTTTCCAAAATATCGGCGATTTTCTTGCTTATCCATGGCTTTAATACGTCCAATTTTACTTTAGATATGTTGATACGTCCCTGTGGTTTAAGTTTGGAACTCAAAGTTTTAGAAGGTAGTTGTGGTAGTTTTCCACCATTCAACATGTTGACGCGTTGTTTTGGTTTAAGGCTGGAACCAAAACTATTGGATGGTACTAGTGGTTTAAGTTTGGAACTCAAAGTTTTAGGAGGTATTAGTGGTTGCTTTCTGTCATTCAACACGTTGAGGTTGGAACGAAAAGCTGGTACTAGTGGTTGTTTTTGTTCTGCTTGTGTGCCACTTTCCGTACCACTGTTTCGGCTACTGGTGGACCCAGAAAGGGATGCAGATTTATCAAGTTTTTCGTGATGCTTAATATCCTTTTCAGTGTCGATGCGTCCCTGTGGTATTAGGGTGGAACTGAGCGTAGTATTCGGTACTGGTGGTTCCTTTCTGCCATGAACCATGTTGTCTTGTTTTCTGCATCGAGATTGAGATCGTTCCGCGTCTTTTCGAAGTTTAAACGAGAATACTTTCTTCAGAATTTCATTTTTTGTCGGTTCAATATGTACTTCCTTTAGATTTTCATCTTTCTTCGGTTCTACCGTATCATTTGGTATGACAACAGCAATCTCTTCAGCCGATAACAAAATAGGCCATAATTCACATATGAATTGTTTTACCAGTGGACCATTTAGAAATTCAGTTATGTGGATGTGCATCCGCATCGGACAGATAAATTTTTCCAATTTTAATTCGTTGTATATAAAATCTTCTATTTTAAAAATAGAGTAGATTTTCGTATTAATTTTTGCCTTTAACGCATCCAATTTCACTTTCGACATGTCTATGCAATTGTCGAGCAGTTCGTCAAATTTCACTTGTTTTGTTGTTTCCATTTTTCTATCGATTTTCCGCTGATGTTGTTGATGTACGTTGTCTATCGTGACTAAATTGTGATTGAACTTATTATGCAAGCTTCACGCCTTTTATAGGTGGAAACCATTTTGGAAATTTTTAGAGCAGGTACCTTGTTTAGCTTATTCAGCGTAAATAGGTAGCAAATAGGTTCGATTGGTTCTTACAGATATTCCACAGATGGTCAACCAGCTACCTGCTCCTTTCATCATACGGCCAGTTCAACCCTTTCGTGTGCATTTGTATTTTCGCTAGAAACAGGTACCGTTATAAAGTGTTCTTGTATTCATTTCTCACTAGGTCTACCAGCTACCTGAACTTTCTGGAGCCCTTAATTTCAACCAATGGCTGTCGTTTTCCTTTCTTAGTATTCACAAAACATTTAAATATGTAAACATGTGTTTCAATAACACTCCTAAATGGACTGTCGTAAAAAAATATTTTCTACTCTTCATTAGGCTTTACAGATCAAATATTCCTTTGGCTTCCGTGTTTGTTTGCGATTTGGTTTCTTAGCGTTAATCTTTCTGGTTAATAACAACTTGTTACGTATGCTAAAGTCATAAATCCTTAGTTAGTTTTATGTGCAAACCATCACAAGCCGAGAAATTTAATGTCAGACAACGCCAAGAGTAACATTCAATGGGCAAAGTTCTATTGTCCCATGACGTATTGAGCTGGAAAAACCTAATTAATGACATGGAAACGAAGCCTGTTGTCCGAATAAAAATTATTATTTTTTATTGAGAGTTGAGTTTTCTATATTTTTCTGTTATATCGCGTGTAAGGTTGATGACAAGATATTTCTCAGAACTATATACGCCATGTTCCAATACACAAATGCAAAAAAGGATGAAGAAAGCTTGCCTTGGCACTTTACAGGTACTTTTTGTGACTGACAGCAAAAAATGAAGTTTCCCAAGGGACACTTTTAAAGGAAATTTAAATTTTGCATGATTTATGTATGTGGACGTGCAGCTTTCGCCCGTGCGTGCTTAAATGAGCTTTTTTTTATCAAAGCTACCACTCTAACCTAAGTTAACTTAATATGTGGGCAAATAAATTCACCTTTTTATGTAAATTATAACCTACTGGCTGCTCTGTTCAAGTTTTTCCGTACAAAATCTGAAATTTAACCGAACCGATCTGAGAGTTGTTCATAAAAAATATTCGCTCAATAAGAGGGTTGTCAAACTACATATAAAAATGGGGTGAATTCAGCTTTAAAGAAAGAAAAATAACAATAAAAAATCTAGTTTATGACCAACTTACACTAATAAAACATCATTAGCTCCCATCGTGTATAAATATTAACGTACCTAACTTTATGACAATAAAAATTTTCTGTGGATTTAAGAATTTTTCTTCCTTTTCGTTTAGGAGAAGTCAGCTTTTCTTATTATTTTAAAATAGGATAGAGGATCTGGTTTTAAATGAAAATATTTCGTGGCCTCATAATCCTAAAATAAAATTTAAAACAGCATTTACTGAGGACGTGTCTAGGTTTGTTCGTTAGCTCCACAATTAATATCAGCGCAATGCGTTAAAGGCCTTCATATGTGAATCCATGTGAGCTCAACTGGCACTCTATAAAACAGAGCCTTCTTATGCCCAAACATTATTCATACACAATACGCGACCACCACCACATCCTTTTGATATTTTTATTGCCTGTGGTACCCTCAAACAACTACACTTCAGTTTCGCTGTTCTATAGCTACTTCAAAGGATTATACTCGTGAGGTAAATAAATGACCGTCTCGCTCTAAATCGCATATATTTTTTCCATAAAACTCGTATGTCATGTAAAGTACATACATACATACATACGTTTGTGTTTGATTGGCTAGTAGATCGCAGAATACGTTACAGACGGAATATTAACCGCTCCATACGTGTGTATAACCTTTTTCATGCATAAGTCTTTTCTGTAGGTTTTAATAAAGGGCTATCCACTTCGTGGTTTCAAAAGTATGGGACTGGAATTCGACACCTGTAAAACTAAGTTGTGAAACCAATTTTTTTCTTTTCAGTTGAAAGTCTGACATTGACGAAAATGGATCGCTTAACTACCACACAACGCATAAAAATTATCAAAACCTACTACAAAAACGGTGATTCTGCCACAGCCACGTATCGAACAAAATTTTCTTCAGCGACGAAGCACATTTCACACTCGGTGGGTATGTTAATAAACAAAATTGTCGTATTTGGGGTTCTGAGAATCCTCAAGTAATTGAAGAGAAGCCATTACATCCAGAAAAAGTCACTGTTTGGTGCGCTCTTTGGTCCGAAGGTGTGATTGGACCTTACTTCTTTGAAAACGACGATGGGACCACTGTCACCGTCAATTCGGAACGTTATGGTCATATGATAACCGACTTTTTTGCCTGCTGTTGAAGAATACGACTTGGAGAATATGTGGTTTCAACAAGACGGTGCCACATGCCACATAACTCAAGCGAATATGGCTTTATTGCAAGAGACATTTCCTGGCCGCGTAATATCTCGTCGTGGCGATATTAACTGACCACCAAGATAATGCGATTTGACACCATTAGACTTTTTTGTGGGGCTACGCAAAAGACCGTGTTTATGGAGATAAACCTTCAACTCTTGAGCACTTAAAAACCAACACACATAATGTCAACGTTCAAACTTTACAATAAAAAAGAAATATCATGAAAAAAATATTTTATATGTGTTTTATTTACGTTTACTTTTGAAACCAAGAAATGGATAACCCTATACAAAAACATTATTCCCTGTTTCCTGTTGTAGTCGCCGTAGTCTAGTAGAAAGTGTGTTGACCACGATTAAACCCCTGGTTAGATATCTTCAAAAAAATTTCTTCCGCGGCTTCATTTCAGCAAATTTCTGACAAAAACTCTGAGAAGCAAATAAATTACCATGAAAAGTTAAAAAAAATCTGTCTTTCGAAGTCGATTTTAAACTGTAGGCGTGAGAAAATAGATCGTAATCCCGGCTGAAGGGTTGTAATTTATGTATGTAATGGCTTGGGTTTTTCAACAAACACTTGAGCAAAATATTGAATACAAACACTGCAATTACCATGTTGATAAGTTTAACTTACAAATAGAAAAGGTGTATATAGGTATTCCCTCTTTCCTCTCTTCTATAACCTATAATTAGGGACAATCCCCGAATATTCGATCTTAAAATAAAATAAAAAGATTTCTTATTTCTTTTATTGGCAACAGCTTGTGGGGCGTTTATTTATATTTTATATTTTCCTGGTGCAAAGTGCGAATAATATTCACCAAGCTGAAGCTCGAACTTAACGGGGTTTTCTGTGACAAAATACTTTATCATGCTTCATGGGTGATGGTGTCTTTTTGCTTCCTTACTCGCAGAACCTGTCTGCTGGATTAAGCCTCTGAAGAGGAAGTCCTTTGACAAAATTCACTGCGTAGTGTTTCATGAAATTTGAAGTTATTAAAAACAATTATCATTTCGAGTTTTTGCCGACACTACAATTTACAACAGTAAGACCTACCGGAACGTTGACTTAAAAAAATTCTACAAAAACAAAATAAGTGAGCTTTCGAAGTACTCAACGCAAGTTAAAGGTAGTAAAAATTTATACGAAGTACCAAGCGAAGCGGTCTTATCATAATTTTCCAAATTTTTGTAATACATACAGTGGACAGCAGAAGCATTAGTACTCCAATATATTTTGACAATTTCATAAAATTTCATTTCATAGTTTGTATAAAAAAATGAAGGTTTTTAGATTTATTTTATTTGTTTATTTCTGTTTTATTATAAAACAAACAAATTTTTAATGTTTTTCATAAAACAAGAAAAAAATAAGGAATAGTTTCAGATGACTCCATAGGTATCCCAAGGAGAACCCTGAGTAAATTTAAAATTCAAAGGTCTAATATATGAAAATGTTATCCATTGTATTTCGAAGAATATCCCTTGAGGTAAAGTGCTCCATTTAACCCATTTGGAATTGAATGTACAGGTTTTGTTTAATATGTTCTTATGGCACCATGAGCAAGTTTTTCGATTGATTTTTGTTTGAGGTTTAGCGATTACATAGCCGTTCTTTCAAATAATCTCCTAAATCTCTCTCTTGAAGACATATCGGGACTTTGCGCAAGAGTATTAAGCCTGTGAGGACTGTTTTTTCGTCAAAATATATTGGAGTACTAAGACTTTTGCTGTCCACTGTATTTGGTCATTGCAACCCTTCAGTCAGGATTACGACCTAGTTTCTCACACCATTTATGTTGTGTCTGTTAATTTTATACATGAGTGGCGGGACCTGCAGCTTAAAGTCAACTGCAGCTTAAAGTCAACTGCAGCACTGTAGTTGAATTAGAACATTGAAAAAAAATTTTATTTTTGTTTTTCTATTTTTATTTCATATTTCTTAAGATTAAAAATTAAACTTAAAAACTATTCATTTATTACATCAATTTTTAATAAAAATTAAAAACATTGTCATGCGATATTTTATATAAAACTTATACGAATTCATTACAAATAATACATTTTTTTTTTCAAAATTATAATCTGCATTAGCATCGTCCCATACCATAGCTTCTGTTGTAGAAAATTAGTCTTCATTGCTGAGTATATTTTAAACGGTTTCTTCATCACTACTCATACTGCCAAAAAGCTCAAACTCAAGTTTTCTCATGTCGTTGTTACACTTCTTGTGGTCCTCATTTCTTTTCAATTCCGCTACCGGCTTCTTAGAAGAGGTTTTGTCTGGACGGTGTTCGTCTTCGTCGCTACTACAACTACCAAAAAGCTCCAGCATCCGTTCTCTCATTGCTTTGCTGTATTGCTTCTGTTTACTGGATTCAGCTTGTGGCTTCCTTGAGGAGCCTTTGTCTGAATTCGTAGAGGATTTCTTTACCTTTGTTCGGCTCTTCTTAGCTGGTTGCTGTTCATCTTTATTGGAAGAATCACTTTCGGACCTTTTACTTTCGTTACTCATAGTCGAATGCGTACGTTTACGTGAGCGTTGTTCGCGAGCAGCTTTTATTTCGACTTCAGCTTTAATTACCTTCTCAAAGTCAATATTCGGCCTGTTGAATAAAAACAAAAACTTATATTTCTATTTTTTTTTGCAAAATTAAAATTTTCCGTCGACACTTCTTTATTGATTCAAATTCAAAACGATAATGATCTTGACATTGAAATTATAAGTTACAAGAGTCAAAGTAATAAGAATGTAGTCCCGTTACATTTCTATGTATATTGAAATCAAGTTAAATAAATACATATGTATTTTAAATTGAAATTATGCGAAAAGAGAAATAGATCAAGGGCGACAAGATAATTAAAGGAATGCATTCGCTTAGAATAAAAATACAAATTGAGATGCATGAGATGCAATATTAATTAATTAATAATTCTGACGCAACATACTGCCCCCATTGAAAGGTACTTTCAATCATCTTCGGTAGGTAAAGGGGCTATTTTATGGATGGATCGTCGAAGAACTCCTTTTGATGTTTGCAGGTCTACCACTCTCACCTTTCCGTCAGTACCTGGGAACACCTTTATAATGCGAGCTAGGGCCCATTGTTGAGGTGGAAGATTATCATCATGTATAATAACTGGGGAGCCTTCCTTTATATTTTCTTTTGCTTTGAACCACTTGCATCGTTGTTGTAAACTCAAGACGTAGTCACGAACCCATTGGAGCCAGAATTGTTGTTTAAGATACGTAACAAGTTGAAATCGCTTGAGGTAATTTGTATTGTAGTTGCTTAATTTCTCTTCTGGTAGTGTCATCAGAGACGAGCCAATTAACAAATGAGCAGGAGTCAAAGCTTCACCATCATTTGGATCATCAGATCTTGGTGCCAATGGCCGAGAATTTAAAATGGCTTCCACTTCGATGAGGACGGTTTGAAACTCTTCGTAGGTTAGATTTGCCTGCGACATATTCTTGACGAGAAGTTTTTTTGTTGACTTGACGGCAGACTCCCAAAGACCACCGAAGTGTGGAGATCGAGGAGGGATAAACGAAAACTTGAAGCCTGTGACGGTGCTGAAGTGCATGAGCGATTTGATGTTGTTATCAGCGAAAAATCGATATTTAAACTCTTGAAGCTTAGAACTGGCTCCCACAAAGTTAGTCGCATTATCACAGTAAAGTGTTTGGGGAATTCCACGTCTGCCGATGAACCTTTTTAAACATAAAATAAATGTATTAGTAGAGAGATCAGAAGCAAGTTCAATATGAATAGCTTTAGAGGAAAAACAAACAAAAATGGCGACATAAGTCTTATAAGGAGCTTTTCGCTGAATTCGATAAGAGGTGTAGAAGGGACCACAAAAATCCACACCCGAAACAAGAAAAGGACGTTGAGCCTTAAAACGATCAGCGGGAAGATTACCCATAATTTGATGTAGTAAACGAGGATTATATTTAAAACAGTGTACACATCTTCTAACAACTTTCCTGACAATTTCTCTAGCATTTATTATCCAGACCTGCTGACGGAGAATTCCGAGAAGAGCCTTAGAACCAGCATGCAAGTGTTTTCGATGAAGATATTCGACGAAGATTGTTGTAAATCGATGATCTTTTGGTAGCAGAGCTGGAAATTTTGTTTCAAATAATAATGGTGCATTTGCTAGCCGACCGCCTACACGAATGATGGTTAAAGTTGAACTACAGCATTGTATTTTGTCCAGAAATGGGGTTAACTTCTGAAGACTTGACTTTAAGCTTTCTCCTTTGTTGAGCGACGAGATTTCTTCTTTATATGATGAATGTTGAATATGATGTATTATTCTATAGAATGATAATTGGAGTCGAGGAGCTCCAACTATCATAAACTGGTTATAAACTGGTTTCGGTTTTGTTTGTTAAAAGTACGATGAATGTAAGCGATGATGCGAAGTATTTTGAGATATGATGAATGTCGAGAACATAAATGATCGATGATTGATTCAGTAACGATAGTAGTTTTAAATACAGATTTCCTCATTTCTTGTTCTGGAAGTTTTATATTGTCAATATCAGCCTTTGGCCAATTTGTATTTGGTTCTAAAAGAAATTTAGGACCGGTAAACCATATCGTATTTCCAAGGTCGTTTGCAAGACAGCCTCTGGAAACTATATCTGCGGGGTTTTGCTTTGAAGGCACATATTTCCAAGGTATATTATGCGTTAAGTTCTGTATTTCTGAAACACGATTAGCGACAAAACAAACGATTGGTGAGCCAATTTAAAACAATTTTTGAGTCTGACCAGAAGTAAATTCGATAATTGAAACGACTAAATTTAGATTTTATTTTATCCCAGGTTCGACTTAATAGCAAGGCAGCGCAAAGCTCTAAACGAGGCAAGGATTCATTAGCAACTGGAGCTACTTTCGATTTTGCTATGAGCAAATTTGTCTTGAATTCGTTCTTATTTCCGAAACGTATATAGAGACAACAACCGTATGCTAACTGAGAAGCATCAGCGAATCCGTGGATGTCAAATTCCGTTTGTGGAGATGTACCTACAAATCTTGGTATTTCGATTTTTGCGATATAAGGAAGACTTTGTTCAATTTCTTTCCATCGATTTGTTAAACGTGAGTCAAGTTGTGTGTCCCAGTCTAACTTTTGCCTCCACATGTCTTGGATTAAGATTTTGCACGAAATAACAATAGGACTTAGTAAACCAAGAACATCAAATATTTTTGCGACAGCTGACAAAACTGATCTTTTTGTAGGAACTTCGATTGTCGGCAAATCGAATCGAAAACAAAACACGTCGTCTCTAGGCGTCCACGACATTCCAAGAGCCTTAGTAATATATTCATTGTTTGTTTTTAGATGCAACTCTTCATTTCCCGGGGCAACATTAGGACAATTGGAGTTCCATTTTGATAGTTCCATTCCAGCCTTTTGTAATAATTCTGTGATTTCAAATTTTTTGATTAAAAGTTCAGAAAAGTTATCTGCTCCCGTGAGCAAATCATCGACATAAAGATCTTGCCTAAGAACTTCAGAACCAACAGAATATTTGTTTTTGTAATAATCTGTATTTTTTCTCCATAAAATTAATTGATAGTTGCGGTCTCTTTCGTCCACCAAAAATTGCCTATACATCTTGCAAATATCAGCAGATAGAGCATTAGGGATTCATTTAAAGAAATATTTGTTGATGTCCGACAAGAGGCATCGAATACAACTCTAAGCTTAGTTGTAGTACTTTGTGGGCGTAAAACAGGGTGATGAGGAATAACATAGTGCGATGAGTTTAAGCTATTGAAGCTGACAGGAGACATGTGGCCAAGTTGAATGTATTCGTCCATAAAATCAGAGTACATTTTTCTTAAATTTTCATCTTTTGATAATCGTTTTTCTAAATATAAAAATCTCCGGCGAGCTATTTCAAATGAGTTACCAAGTTGTGATATTGAAGATTTAAATGGTAAACGTACCTGTACTCTACCGCTGGGATCGAAAATAGTATTCTTAACAAAATGCTCCTCGCAAAGGTTCTCTTCTTCAGTGAAAAAAGGTGAATGCTGATTAAACTCTTCAATTTCCCAAAAAGCCTTTAGTATCGAGTCCAGCTCCTCACCTTTAGTCATAACATTACACGCTAATGTACGTTGAGGATTTTGATTGTCAATGCTACCACCGATTACCCATCCGAGAGAAGTATTTATAAGGCAAGGCAATCCATTGCCAAGAGAAATTTTGCCATCAAGGAGCAATTCGAAGAAAATTTCTGAACTTAGAAGGACGTCAATACGCTGAGGTATATAAAATTGTGGATCTGCTAATTCAAGATGATTTGGGATACTCCAATTTGATGCATTAACCTTTTTAGCTGGATGTGGCGATGAAATAGATTTTGTGACCAAAAAACTTGTTGTCCATTCAAAGTGAGATACGCGTGATTTAATTGTTGCTGTTACAAAATGCTTTAGCTGTGTTCGAATATTTGAAACACCAGAAATTTCCTGAGTTGTTCTATTTTGTTTCAGACGAAGACGATTAACAGCTTCTTGTGTAATAAGATTGACTTCAGAACAAGAATCTAGTAGGGCTCGAAGAGGTTGTAGAGTATCAAACGAATCCTTTATGAAAATGATGGCTGTAGGAAGCAAGTTTATTCGGCAAGTACGTGTGACAAACGACGAAAACTGAGTCAGATGAGTTGAGGCTGTGTTAGTATATGTTGACGACGATGATTGGTTTGCTGGCGAGAAAGATTGGTGTAACGACGAAGTATTGTATGGTTGAGCTTGTGTATTCGAAGAGGATGTTCGTTGAAGCGAAGAATTCGAAGGCGAAGTGAATTGATGCGAAGAAATACCTGGATTATTGGTGGGCTGAGTATTTGAATTATGTAGAGATGTGTGGTGCGAAACTCTGCAAGTACGACAACGAGATTTCGATGAACACTGAGAAACTAAATGACCCTTTTTAAGACAATTTATGCAGAGCTTAGAACTTTTGACAAAATCGAATCGACGAGTTACAGGTAGCGATAAGTAATTAGAACAACTTCCAATAAAATGGTCGTTAGATTTGCAGTACTCACAAAGTGTACTTGCTACAACAAACGATGACTCTGTTCGTTTAAAGGCTTGTTTAGGTTTGTTTTCACGAAGATTAGATGTGTTCAAATGATTATTACGACTTTCAAGAAATTGGCAACGACGACTAAGTATTTCGACGCAATGATCCCATGAAGGTAACGATTTAAAATCTTGCTTTTCATCGTAAGCTCTCTTTGATTCTTCGTCTATTTTAGATAGAACAATATGTATGATGATGGCGTTCATCACATCCAGTTCTGAACCCAATGAAAGTAATGAACTACGAAGAGAAGCAACATTGTCTAGAATTGAGCGTAACGAGACAGCATTTGGTTTCGTCATAGATGGTATCGAGAACAATGAGTTGATATGATCAATGAATATCAACGATTTGTTGTCATATCGTGCAGTTAAACTATCCAATGCCTTTTGGTAATTTGCTTCCTTTACCTGAAATGGCTCTACAAGAGCTAATGCTTGACCCGACAAACAATTAAGCAAGTAGTTAAATTTATCGATTGTGGGAATGTTTGGTTCGTTGTGAACTAAGGTATTAAAAGTGCTCAAAAATCGCGAAAATTCTGAATACTTCCCATCGAATTTTGGTAGTTTAATCTGAGGCAATCGGTGTTGATGAGTTGGCAATGATTGGGTAACATTCAAAAAACTTTGCTCAATATCACTGGAACTACGTTTCTTATTCATTAAGCTTACCAATGGAGCCTTGACGGAAATGAAAAGTTCTTCGAGGTCAGAACGATTGGTGTCAGTTTCGTCAAATTTTTCAATCTGTGATTGAATATGACTTATTTGTTTAAAATAAGATTCTAAAATTTGAAGCCGACACTCCAAAATAGTAAAGTCCGATGAACCTCCATCTTTTTCTATTTTAGTTTTCATTTGGGTTATGTTTCGTTTCATCGTTGACCGTTGTTGCTTTAAAGAAGCAAGAGAAACGGATGCAGAATCATTTTTGTCGTTGTTCATGTTTCCAGATGTAGTGGGCGTTCTATAGGATTATATTCAATTTAATATAAAGATGATAAAAAATTAATTAAAAATAAAATAAATTTGCAAAATATTACGATTTTTACACAGAGTCCCAATCGTAGTTAAAAAGTACCAAAAGTTGATATAAAGTACCACTCGTTTCTTAAAAAGTGCCAACTGTACTTTAAGAAGTCCAACACTGATCGCAAGTGCCAACACTAATTATTAAATTTTATTTTCACGCCAATATACGTGTTGTGTTGCTTTACAAACGGCAGCAGAAGACGACGACTAGCAAATGGTTAACGACGATAATGTAGATGATTTTCAGATGACTGATGACTGCAGCAGCGAAAAGTTATTTATGGTTGGTTTGTAATGCGATGTTATCAAGAGGCAATAAAGATGTAAGCAGCGATGACGACGATGATGTTGAAGTTAACGATGATGATGATCTTAATGAAGATGGCTGGACAAATGCACAAAAGCAAAGAATGATGAAGTTTTTTTTTTTTATGCATAACTGTTTCTTTTTGTTTAGTTCACCAAATGTCTTTAATTTTATTGTGTTTTATTATATTTATTTGTTTTAGTTAATAAAATTGTCTATTTTAATTTTTTTTTTAATATTAGGCCTTGTTAAAATTCTTAACTTTATTTCAAATTATTCTTTTAATATTAACAAGTCCTGTCACGGTCGCCAAATTTATGTTGAATAAAAACAAAAACTTATATTTCTATTTTTTTTTGCAAAATTAAAATTTTCCGTCGACACTTCTTTATTGATTCAAATTCAAAACGATAATGATCTTGACATTGAAATTATAAGTTACAAGAGTCAAAGTAATAAGAATGTAGTCCCGTTACATTTCTATGTATATTGAAATCAAGTTAAATAAATACATATGTATTTTAAATTGAAATTATGCGAAAAGAGAAATAGATCAAGGGCGACAAGATAATTAAAGGAATGCATTCGCTTAGAATAAAAATACAAATTGAGATGCATGAGATGCAATATTAATTAATTAATAATTCTGACGCAACACGGCCTATGCTCTTTATGATCTGATTTTCTAACAGATGCTGCTGCTGGCAACAAAGTGGCGTTTATTTGTTTTGCAATATTTTTTTCCTCAGGATATATAAACTTGGTTGATAATAGAATTGTTTCCTTATCGGGTGCTTCGTTCCAAAGATTCAAAAACTCATGGGTTTGTTGACAATGTTCCGCCAAAAATTCTCCAATTGGTGTAGAAGGACGTTGATCTAGTGAGATGGCTTTTGTCTCTTGTTGTAGGGTTTTAGGTGAGAACATACAATTATTTTCAAAACCGTTTAAGCCGCATGCTTTACCATCATCGCTACGATTATCACGGCTCTTACTGACTATTTTAGAAGATGATTTCTTATGCGAAGTGGAACTTCTTGAATTATGACTACGTTCTGTATCACGGTGTTGTGAAGAACAATCCGCGGAACGCTTGCTTGATTTGTCTTTATTAATTTGCTTATCTTTCGATTCAGACTTATCCTGTGTAGATAACTGATTTTCAATGTTAATGGAATTTTTATTATTTTCCTTATCCGGGTGTTGGTTCTTGGTACTTAAACTGCTGGTGGTTAAACGTTGCTTCTGTTCTACTATTGTAGACCGAGAAAGAACTGCAGATTCGTCATGCTTAATATCCTTTTCAATTACGTATACGTTTTTATCTTTCTTCTGCTGCATAAACTCAACTGGAATGCCGCTTTCACTCTCTTGGGCTGATAACTAAAGTGGCCATAATTCACATACAAATTTTTGTGCTTTGCCACCATTTAGGAATCCAGCAATTCTGATTTGTAATTTCTGTTTGCAAAGCATTTGATCCTGTTTTAATTCATTGTATACGAACTCTACGGCAACATTATCTTCTCTTTCTAAAATATCGGCGATTTTCTTGCTTATCCACGGCTTCAAAGTGTCCAATTTAACTTTGGATATGTCGATACGTCCCTGTGGTTTAAGTTTGGATCTCAAAGTTTTAGAAGGTGCTAGTGATTGTCTTCCACCTCTCAACATGTTGATGCGTTGTTGTGGTTTAAGGCTGGCACAAAAAGTGTTAGACGATACTAGTGGTTGCTTTTTAGTGCTATCTCCCGTACCACTATTTCGGCTTTCAGGGAATGCAGAAAGCGATGTAGATTCACAGTGTTTTTCGCGATGCTTATTATCGTTTTCAATGTCATCTTGATTGTAAGTTTTAGGAGGTACAAATGTTTCCTTTCCACTGTTCACCATGTTGCCTTGCTTTCTGGAGCGAGAATGTAAACTGGAATTAGATTGTTCGTTTCCATTTCCATGTTTAGTTGTATTATTTTCATCATTCTTCGGCTCCATAGGCTTATTTGGTATGCTTACAGCACTCTCTTCAGCCGCTAATAAAATCGGCCATAATTCAGATATGAATTGTTTGACGCGGTGATCATTCAGAAATTCAGTCATATTTCTACGCTTCTTCATCGGACTGATAAATTTTTCCAATTTCAATTCATTGTATACGAAATTTTCAATTTGAAAACATTGGAGATTTTCATATTAATTTGTGCCTTTAACACATCCAGTTTTACTTTCGACATGTCTATACACTTGTCGAGCACTTTCCCAGATTTTACTTGTTTTTTGCTTCCATTTTTAAATTTCTGCTGATGTTGTCTGTTGTCTACTGAAACTATCGTGTAAATGAACTTATCGGGCAAGATTCACGCCATTTATAGGTGGAAACCATTTTGGAAATTTGTGTTTTCGCTAGAGCAGGTACCTTATTGAGCGTATGGGTTCTCATAGATATTCTACAGAGGGTCAACCAGCTACCTGCTATTTCAACATAGCAATTGAACATATTGGCCCAAACCTTTAATGCGAATTTGTATTTATGCTACACAGGTAACAAATATATGAGCTTGGTTCACATGGCTACCTCAACCAGCTACCTGCACTATCTGCAGCCATCAATTTCAACCAATGGCTGCTGTTTGCCGTTCGTAGTATTGAAAAAAAGAACATTTTAATTTATTAACTTGAACTCCAATAATAAACCCTCATGGGCTGTCGTAAAAAATATTTTTATTCTAGTTTATGGCCACCGATTTGCTTTATACGTTTTTGTAGCATTTGAAGCAGATATTTTAAAATATTCAGTTTTTGTTCTTTGTTGATATTCTCATTGGTAACAGCATCTGTGGAGCATTCATTAGGTAAATAGTTCTCGATATGTTTAAAGCAAAAGCTGATCTGCGGGAACGTATGGCATTTACTCGATAGCAACGGACAGGCGACAGACTCTCGTATCGAGTGGGTTGTGGGTGGAAAGATGTGAGGATTGTTTTCATTCCCACGCTGATGAAAGTGAGCCACATAACGACAAAAGACTCTCCTCGTTTTTAACTGAAACCCTTAGAGGACCTCATTTATATATACGGAGTAAACTCTGAGTCAATAACTTCAATAGTGCACAATGATAAATGACTAACACACAATCAATAATATGCTACAGAAAGCTTGTGATTCAGCGAAATGACAGCGATGAACCCTCATGTAATTCAGCAGCCGGTATTTCATTATTATTGTTGATCATTGGGTCCATTGCCTAACCCTAAATCTATAAAAGGGTGTCTCTGCAATGTCTTCTCGAAACATACTTCCCTGACAGACTACATGATGCCGCTCAGTGTCAGCGAGACGAAATACCAGCCCAAATCCTGACGTACAATTATTCTTTGGCGATGTCTTAATCACTGGTTTCAAGAATATATTCTGATGATTCATTTTCATCATCAGAAAATCTACATATTGGGCTCGACGATCACCATTCTGAACAAGTGTACTAAAGCTGGATTCACTCATTGTTTCGGAACAAAATTCTATCTGTAAGTGTCATTAAAGCTCTCTAAGCCATCCTAATACCAATATGCCGCCTGGTATTCCCTGTATTAACTCTGATCTTTAAAATTTTTGAGATTAACAAAATGTCAGTCCCATATAAATACATCTCCATCATCATTAATGATGTCATTACAGTTGTTATCAACCGAATGTGGTTGCAGTTCCCCTTTTTTGGCTTGTTCTTTCTGTTGCTGTTTCTTAATCTTTTTCTGCATAGATCGACAAAATCTCATGGGTGCAATATGTCGTCTCAAATTCTTTTTGAAAATCGTTTCCCGACAAAGTATCTGCAAATCATCCGTGGTACATTTGAGTGCATTTTTCATTGTATTAGTGATGAGTTTTTCCGTTAGCTGCAGTTTTATACAGGCTTTACGCATAACTCCTGACTTTGCCTTGCTTAACGTTTGACGGTGTACAAAAAGCACGTATGGTACACTAAGTTTCGATGGCTGGACCTTATGTAATAGATTTCTGAATGGTACGTTTGCCATCAAGAAAATTTTTTTTTGTCACAATGCTGAACTGTTACTGCTTAAAAAAGTCTCATGTTCTTTTATGTTAATGTGAGTTTACCTATCTGGGGGGTCTGTACAGACAGGCGCGCTTTAAAGAAAGGGGTAATTCCTCATATAGTTTTTGGCAAATCTCAATCCTTTTTTAACCTTTTTTTATGATTTCTCTAACAAGCAATCTGCCTCAGATTTTTTATTAATTTTAATTACTTTACAACACTATTTTTCCAATGAATTTTTTTGCCAAAAGTTTCCATATTTTTGGCTACCTTTGCATAACCTTGGATTCTGCCAAACAAACAAGCCAACTATAGATTGAGGTACAGTTGTGTCAGACAGCTTTCTTAAATTGTTTCCATATGAATTAACGCTGTGAAGTAAATCTCATACTAAAGTAATTCTCCTACTTTGTTATGAAACCCTCCTTCATATTAAAAGTTTCTAAAGCTTGTGTTCAACAGATTGATAAATACCGAATTGGAAAACTTATTTACAAAACTTTCAAGCCTTAGCATTGAAAACAACAGTCTTGTAAAAAATATTACCAATGTACTCAGCTTAGGAATATTAAAGACTCGATTAGAACATAAAATGGCTTATTTAAGATATTTATTTACAAGGGCGGTCAAGTTCAAAACTTTTGATTTTTCTATTTCCTAACTGTAACACCGCATCTGCAAACAATCTACTAGTTTCCTACGGTCAAATTTTAAAGAAACAGTGGAATGTAATTTGCGATTTTGTCAGCAATTTGTATGGCCTGGTGTTTGAATTCAATCCAGAGTAATTCAGTTTTAAACTCTGGAGAAGACAAAGTAAAATCATCGTAATGATTTCCAAATTTTTAACATTCAGAATCTTTATCTTTATCCGTATAGGAAATTCCTAACACCTGCTTCCAGAAAAGCGGATAGCATCAACAACGAGCATTAATTCTTCAACAAGAAATTAGAAATCAGTTCCTCTCCGGTACACTCAATAGGTACTTATTCGCAGAGGTGACGATAGATGGATCAACTATCATCCAACGATCCTCTACACTAGCCCAATCACTTGCAATCTAGCAAAACTCGATTAATGAAAGAGACACGCTTCAATACTGCATGAGTTTGCGGCAAATCCCCCAGGTTTTAGATGTGAAATACCAAATTCACACTCTCACATGGGAAGAATGGGTTGCTGAAGCTGTCATCGGTGACGGTGATATAACGATCCTTACCAAGAGCTCGAAAATGGAATGTGGAACTGAATCTGGGGTCTATTCCGATAAACTGGTACTCAACGAGACCAACGCATTTCAGTGCTGCACTTCCTTCGAACTTAATCATATGTGTGGACAGTCAAGTAGCAGTCAAAGCGCTGGGATCCCATTTCGTCAAAACAAAAGACATCAGCAGTTGCAGTGTATATGTCGACATAATACCCGCCTCTACTGAGTTCAGAGCGACTGTGGTATGGAGGAAAACGAAAAGCGGAAGGTATCGGAGATGTCTGAGAAACAGACGTGAGAGGGGATATATTTGCCTCTACATTATACTCCTCCAAACTGGAAAAAGCACCATGGAATTGAACAAGCCGTCGGAGATCCAACAAACTTGGTTGTCAAATTTCAAAACTGCTGTGTCCAGCAGTGGACAATTTTGATCTCTTCCACCAGGATTACTGTAGAAGCTGAGGTGAAATGAAGGAAACGGAATCGGTACAACACCTTTTATGCGAATGCCATGCACTTTAGAGCAGACGTTATGTGTTTCTGGGTGATCGGTGACCTGGCCATGGTGGCAAATGTGCCACTAAGAGAACTTGCAAGTTTCATACGATGCTCAGTGTGGTTCGAATTTCCCATTAAAGGGGACTTACGTCATATTTGGTAATACAATGGGCGACCGGGTGAACTTGCGTGTGAACGGCAACCTAGGTTAGGTTAGGCCGTTATAGTAGTTTCTGTTTTAAATAAAATGGAAAGAAAATGAATAAAAATGAAGAGCTTTTTCAAATCAAAATTCAGAGAATTCTTTTCAAACAGGAGCTAAAAAATTTCATAATTCTAGCCTATGTATCATTTTTGATACAAACGACTTTCCTAGGGATTCTTTGGTATTTTGTACGTAATTTTTTTTAAGTGTTCTAAGATTTTGTAAAGTTTTATAGTAAATAATACATTATTTATAGTAAATATTTGAGAAGAAATTGAAACTTAAGTGTTGAATGAAAGTGAAGAGGTTGAATTTTCTGTTCTGGACAAATTCTTGACATTGATTGAAGTAGTCGTCGTCTAATATGAAACGTGTTAGATTATTAGACGTCAGAGCAAGGTTCAAATCTCAGGTCAGACATTTCCAATTTACAACGAAGGTTGTAATGATCGATTTTGTAGGTATGTATGTATTTTTTTTGTATGTATGTATGTATTTTCCTGCACCTGAAGAGTCTGAAAAAAAGAAAACAGAAGCTCGTCCTATGAACTGATGAAAGTATTGGCAGCAACAATCATGACAATAGGATGTTTATCGCCAAAGATGGTACTACTTGGAACAGAGAACCGTATGCCTTTAGTAGTTTGGAAAGAGAAAATATTACCAATTTTCATGCAGATTGCCAGCAGCTGCTTCCTAAAATGTTGTAGCGCCTTTCTTACTGCTCTTCTCATATTTATCTCACGTGACAGACAAACACAAGAAAAAAGTGTTTCGTCCTATGTTTTATTTCATAGATATTACAGATATTAATATTTTAATATTTATGATAAAAAAAAAAAATTAAAAATTATGATAAATTTCCAAACACATATTTCACATATTTTCGAAAAATGAGCTGAAATTATTGAAATTCTCAATAATTTTGTCGCTTTAGATTAGTAACTAATGAAGTCGCCGTAGTCTAGTAGGTAGTGTGTTGGCTTATTAGACGCAAAAGCCTGGGTTCGAGCCCCAGGCCAGGCATCAAAGACAAAATACAAAAAGTATTTTTTCGGCGACTTCCTCTCAGTAGATTTCTGGCAAAAACTCTGAGAGTAAATAAAAATTGCCATTTCTCAATAAATAAAAATCTGTCGTTCGGAGTCGACTTTAAACTGTAGGTCCCACCACTCATGTATAAAATTAACACACACAACATAAGTGGTGTGAAAAACTAGGACGTTGTAATTGTACAACCCCCCATTGGGGTCAATTCGACCTCCGGGTACTGTACTTGTCTTAATTGACAAGTACACGTCCTCTAACCTAACCTAACCTAACCTTAGTAACTAATTGAATTTTATGGTCGTTATAAATTTCGTGGTCCACCGAAATCGAATTGGCAGTTTTAGATTCAAGTACATGCTACGTGCGTAGCAACTACTTATAGCCGTATGTGGGGAAAAACATATCCGGGAAACCCGGGACGAATCAAAGAGAGAGCATCGCTTTTGACAATCGATGTTCTATTGCAACGGTAAACTTTTTTACCTCACAGGACGAAATATAAAAATGGTTTGTACAATCAGGCTTCAGACTCCAGTGAAAGCGTTACTTATGCGATTGACAATAAGCTGCCACATCTAAACAATTGAAAACTTATAAATCGCCACAAGAAAATTCAAATTCAAAATTTTGCCATTTAGAAAAAAAATAAAACCAAGCTGGCATGAAGTGTTTAAATGTTCAAAAAAGTTGGCGTAAATTTCATAAAAGTGATAATAAAACGTAATAATATAATATAATTTTATTAAAATGAATTCAAATAAATCAAAACATTTAAATTTTTTGACGAAATCTATCAATAATTGCGAAAATTCTATGTTACAAGTATGTATCAAAAGTGATACATAAGCTTGATTTATGAAGTTTTTTTAAGGCTCGATCACATTACATATTTAATGACGTACATATGTATACAATGTAAATACATGTAACATACAACAAAATAATCGAATATTTAAGGTATGAAAACCAAGAATTTATTCTGTGAATGCTAGGCTCAGTGACGTCCATTGAAACAAAGAATTTTTAATTGTGAGTGGACGAACATTTCAAATAAAACTTCCCTTCCCCTTACCCCATTAATTAAATTAAATTGAATACATTTTTTGTTTAAATTTTATTTTAATAATGATTTCTATGATGATTTGCTTAATATTACATTTTAAAATTGATTACAAATAAAGAATTGAAGAATTAAATTGAAAAAGAAAATAATTTTATTTTAAATTTATTATAATTTGTACTTAAACTTACAAAATTATTCATTTTTTACATCAATTTTTAATAAAAAATTAAAAACATTGTTATGCGATATTTAATACAAAACTTATACAAATTATGACTGCAAATAATAAATATTTTTTTCTAAAATTAAACTTCTCGTGAGCGTCGTTATTGTTCTAGCAAATTTATCTCCTTTGCAGCGAATATTCAGGACGTCTTCTTCATCACTGCTGATTGAAAGATCAAGCTCAAGGGTACTCATTTCTATGGTGTGATTATTCTTTACAGCTTCTGAATTTCTCGCAGCAGGTTGTCCTGAACTGCATTCTTCTTCATCGCTACTGATACTGCCAAAAAGCTCAAACTCAAGCTTATTAATTTCATTGTTAGATTTCTTGTGGTTCGCCTGTTGTGTTGGTTTAGCTTCTGGCTTCCTTGATGAGTTTTTGTCCGAATTCCGTTTCGATGAGGCTTTCTTTGCATTTGTCTTTGTCTGTTTTTTCTTAGCTGGCTCCTTTTCATCCTTATCGGAGGAATTATTTTTCAACTTTTTGCTTTCACTAATCATAGTCGAGTGTGTACGTTTACGTGATTGTAATTCGCGAGCAGCTTTTATTTTGTCTTCTGCTTTAACTACCTTGTCAAAGCCAATATTGCGTCTTTGCTGTTTATGATCTGATTTTGTAACAGAAGCTGCTGCTGGCAACAAAGCGGCGTTTGTTTGTTTTTCAATATTTTTTTCATCAGGATATATAAACTTGTCTGATAATAGAATTGTTTCTTTATCGGGTGCTTCATTCCAAAGTTTCAAAAATTCGTCCATTTCTGCACAATGTGAAGAACGATGTTGATCCAGTAAACTAGGATTCTGTTGGGGTGAATACATACAAATGTTTGCGAAACCGTCTAAGCCGCATGTACCATCATTGTTCTGACTTTCTGGACGTTTGCTTCTGATACCACCAGTAGCACTTAATGCTTTTGGTCGACGTTCTACAGGCTTAGAACGTGATTTCATATCTGTGGTGGATTGTGAAGAACAATCCGCAGAACGCTTGCTGGATTTGTATTTATTAATTCGATTATCTTTTGATGCAGACTTGCCAAAATATATTGGAGTACTAAGACTTTTGCTGTCCACTGTAATTGGTCATTGCAACCCTTCAGTCAGGATTACGATCTAGTTTCTCACACCATTTATGTTGTGTCTGTTAATTTTATACATGAGTGGCGGGACCTACAGCTTAAAGTCAACTGCGAATGTCCGATTTTTTTGGAGAAGCTTTTCATGGCAATTTTATTTACTTACAGAGTTTTTGCCAGAAATCTGCTGAGAGGAAGTCGCTGAAGAAATATTTTTGTATTTTGTCTTTCATGTCTGGCCTGGGGCTTGAACCCTGGCTTTGCCTCTAATAAGCCAACACACTACCTACTACGTGACAATGAGAACAATGATTTCTTCTGTAAATATAAGATTCAAAACCAATTTGTTTCCATTTTTAGTTGGGAATACAAAAAAAACTTTCATAACCCTTCCCTTTCCTCTTTAGCACTGTAGTTGAATTAGAACATTGAATACATTTTTTGTTTTTATTTTATATTTCTTAAGATTAAAAATTAAATTTACAAAACTATTCATTTATTACATCAATTTTTAATAAAAATTAAAAACATTGTCATGTGATATTTTATATAAAACATATACGATTTCATTAGAAATAATACATTTTTTTGTTTTCAAAATTATAATCTGCATTAGCATCGTCCCATACCATAGCTTCTGTCTTCATTGCCGAGTATATTTTAAACATCTTCTTCATCACTACTCATACTGCCAAAAAGCTCAAACTCAAGTTTTCTCATGTCGTTGTTACACTTCTTGTGGTCCTCATTTCTTTTCAATTCCGCTACCGGCTTCTTAGAAGAGGTTTCTCTGGACGGTGTTCTTCTTCGTATTTCTTCTGTTTACTGGATTCAGCTTGTGGCTTCCTTGAGGAGCCTTTGTCTGAATTCGTAGAGGATTTTTTTACCTTTGTTCGGCTCTTCTTAGCTGGTTGCTGTTCATCTTTATTGGAAGAATCACTTTCGGACCTTTTGCTTTCATTACTCATAGTCGAATGCGTACGTTTACGTGAGAGTAGTTCGCGGGCAGCTTTTATTTCGACTTCGGCTTTAATTACCTTCTCAAAGTCAGTATTCGCTTTTTCTCTTTATGATCTGATTTTCTAACAGATGCTGCTGCTGGCAACAAAGTGGCGTTTATTTGTTTTGCAATATTTTTTTCCTCAGGATATATAAACTTGGTTGATAATAGAATTGTTTCCTTATCGGGTGCTTCGTTCCAAAGATTCAAAAACTCATGGGTTTGTTGACAATGTTCCGACAAAAATTCTCCAATTGGTGTAGAAGGACGTTGATCTAGTGAGATGGCTTTTGTCTCTTGTTGTAGGGTTTTAGGTGAGAACATACAATTATTTTCAAACCCGTTTAAGCCGCATGCTTTACCATCATCGCTACGATTATCACGGCTCTTGCTGACTATTTTAGAAGATGATTTCTTATGTGAAGTGGAACTTCTTGAATTATGACTACGTTCTGTATCACGGTGTTGTGAAGAACAATCCGCGGAACGCTTGCTTGATTTATCTTTAATAATATGGTTATCTTTTGATCCAGACTTATCCAGTTTAGGTACTTGACTTTCAAAATTCATTGCATTTTTATTATTTTCCTTATCCGGGTGTTTATTCTTGGTGCTTAAAGTGCTGGTGGTTAAACGTTGCTTCTGATCTACTTTTGTGCTCATTCCAACACCACTAATTTGGCTATTAGTGGACCGAGAAAGCACTGCAGATTCGTCATGCTTAATATCCTTTTCAATTACCTTTACATTCTCATCTTTCTTCTGCTGCATAAAATCAGCTGGTATGCCCCTTTCACTCTCTTGGGCTGACAACAAAAGTGGCCATAATTCACATACAAATTTCTGTGCTTTGCCACCATTTAGGAATCCAGCAATTCTGATTTGTAATTTCTGTTTACAAAGCATTTGATCCTGTTTTAATTTATTGTATACGAACTCTACTGCAACATTATCTTCTCTTTCCAAAATATCAAAGATTTTCTTGCTTATCCACGGCTTCAAAGTGTCCAATTTTACTTTGGATATGTCGATACGTCCTTGTGATTTAAGTTTGGAACGCAAAGTTGTAGGAGGTGCTAGTGAGTGTTTTCCACAACTCAACATGTTGATGCGTTGTTGTGGTTTAAGGCTGGCACAAAAAGTGTTAGACGGTACTAGTGGTTGCTTTTTAGTGCTATTTCCCGTACCACTATTTCGGCTTTCAGGAAATGCAGAAAGCGATGCAGATTCACAGTGTTTTTCGCGATGCTTAATATCGTTTTCAATGTCATCTTGATTGTAAGTTTTAGGAGGTACAAATGGTTCCTTTCCACTGTTCACAATGTTGCCTTGCTTTTTGGAGCGAGAATGTAAACTGGAATTAGATTGTTCGTTTCCATTTCCATGTTTATTTTGGATACTTACATCTTTCTTCGGCTCCATAGGCTTATTTGGTATGCTTGCAGCACTCTCTTCAGCAGCTAATAAAATTGGCCATAATTCGGATATGAATTGTTTGACGCGGAGATCATTTAGAAATTCAGTCATATTTCTACGCATCGTCATCGGACTGATAAATTGCTCCAATTTCAATTCATTGTACACGAACATTTCAATTGGAAAAACATTGGAGATTTTCATATTAATTTGTGCCTTTAACACATCCAGTTTTACTTTCGACATGTCTATACACTTGTCGAGCACTTCGCTAGATTTTACTTGTTTATTTGCTTCCATTTTTAATTTTCCGCTGTCTGTTGTCTGTTGTCTACCGAAACTATCGTGTAAATGAACTTATCGGGTCCATACCTTTTATAGGCGGAAACCATTTTGGAAATTTGTGTTTTCGCTAGAGCAGGTACCTTATTTAGCGTATGGGTTCTCATAGATATTCTACAGAGGGTCAACCAGCTACCTGGTATTTCAACATAGCAATTGAACATATTGGCCCAAACCTTTAACGCAAATTTGTATTTATGCTACACAGGTAACAAATATATGAGCTTGGTTCACATGGCTACCTCACTGGTTCACTGGCTACCTCAACCATCTACCTGGACTATCTGCAGCCATCAGTTTCAACCAATGGCTGTTGTTTTCTCTTCTTAGTATTAAAAAGAGAACATTTTAATTTATTAACTTGAATTTCAATTTCGTGAAAAATATTTTTAAATCCTTCATTACCGTTATCAGATCAAATATTTCTTTGGTGTCCTTGATTTTTGGAAATTTGATGTCTTAACGTTAACTTTTTCGGTTGAAAAGTCTCGTTACGTATGGTAAAATCATAAATGCTACATAAGCCGAGTAATTTAAAGTCAGACAGCGCTGATTTTTAAGAAAGACTCATGCTTAATGTGGAAAGTTTTATCGTCCTCTAACCTACTAATCTACTGCAGATATGAAACTTGATGAAAGCAGTAATAAGTGGATGGGGAAAATGTGTCATGAGAGCACCCTCAACAAAACAAATATAGTTTATGGCCACCGATTTGCTTTATACGTTTTTGTAGCACTTGAAGCAAATATTTTAAAATATTCAGTTTTTTTATTTGTTGATATTTTTATTGGTAACAGCATCTGTGGAGCATTCATTAGGTACATAGTTCTAGATGCTCATTTCGCTACGTTTAAAGCAAAAGCTGATCTGCGGGAACGTATGGCATTTATCCGACAGCAACGGACAGGCGACAGACGTTACCAATTCTCGCATCGAGTGGATTTTGGGTGGAAAGAGCTGAGGATAGTTTTCATTTCCAAGCCGATAAAAGCGAGCCACATAACAACAAAAGACTACAGACCGATAAGATTCTTGTCGATTTTAACTGAAAACCTTGGAGGAACTCATTTATATGTACGGAGTAAACTCTGAGTCAATAACGTCATTAGTGCACAATGATAAATGACTAACACAGAATCAATAATATGCTGCAGAAAGCTTGTGAGACAGCGAAATGACAGCGATGATCCCTCATGTAATTCAGCAGCCGGTATTTCATAATTATTGTTGATCATTGGGTCCATTGCCTAACCCTAAATCTATAAAAGGGTGTCTCTGCAATGTCTTCTCGAAACATACTTCCCTGACAGACTACATGATGCCGCTCAGTGTCAGCGAGACGAAATACCAGCCCAAATCCTGACGTACAATTATCCTTTGGCGATGTCTTAATCACTGGTTTCAAGAATATATTCTGATGATTCATTTTCATCATCAGAAAATCTGCATATTGGGCTCGACGATCACCATTCTGAACAAGTGTACTAAAGCTGGATTCACTCATTGTTTCGGAACAAAATACTATCTGTAAGTGTCATTAAAGCTCTCTAAGCCATCCTAATAGCAATACGCTGCCTGGTATTCCCTGTATTAACTCTGATCTTTAAAATTTTTGAGATTAACAAAATATCAGTCCCATATATCTCCATCATCATTAATGATGTCATTACAGTTGTTATCAACCGCATGTGGTTGCAGTTCCCCTTCTTTGGCTTGTTCTTTCTGTTGCTGTTTCTTAATCTTCATCTGCATAAATTGATGAAATCTCATGCGTGCAATATGTCGTCTCAAATTCTTTTTGAAAATCGTTTCCCGACAAAGTATCTGCAAATCTTCCGCGGTACATTTGAGTGCATTTTTCATTGTATTCGTGATGAGTTTTTCCGTTTGCTGCAGTTTTATACAAGCTTTACGCATAACTCCTGACTTTGCCTTGCTTAACGTTTGACGGTGTACAAAAAGCACGTATGGTACACTAAGTTTTGATGGCTGGACCTTATGTAATGGATTTCTGGATGGTACGTGTGCCATCAAGAAAAAATTTGTTTGTCACAATGCTGAACTGTTACTGCTTAAAAAAATCTCATGTTCTTTTATGTTAATGTGAGTTTACTTATCTGGGGGGTCTGTACAGACAGGTACGCTTTAAGGAAAGGGGTAAATACCGAATTGGAAAGCTTATTTAAAATACTTTCAAGACTTAGCATTGAAAACAACAGTCTTGTAAAAAATATTACCAATGTACTCAGCTTAGAAATATTAAAGACTCGATTAGAACATAAAATGGCTTATTTAAGATATTTATTTACAAGGGCGGTCAAGTCCAAAACTTTTGATTTTCATATTTCCTGTTACATCTGCAAACAATCTACCGACCAAATTTTAAAGAAAATGTGGCATGTAATTTGCGATTTTGTCAGCAATTTATGTGGCCTTGTGTTTGAATTCAATCCAGAGTAATTCAGCTTTCAACCCCGGAGAAGGCAAAGTAAAATCGTTGCAATGATTTCCAAATTTTAAACATTCACAATCTTTAACCACTTTTTTAAATTATCCGTAAAGGAAATTCTTAACACCTGCTTCCACAAAAGCGGATAACATCAACAATGAGCATAAATTCTTCAGAAAGAAATTAGAAATCAGTTCCTCTGCAGCACACTCAATAGATACTTATTCACAGAGGGTAACGATAGATGGATCAGCTATCATCCAACGATCCTCTACATTAGACCAATCACTTGCAATCTAGCAAAACTAGCAATCATGCATGAATTTGCGGCAAATCCCCCAGGTTTTAGATGTGAAATACCAAATTCACACTCTCACATGGGAAGAATGGGTTGCTGAAGCTGTCATCGGTGACGGTTATATAACGATCCTTACCAAGGGCTCGAAAATGGAATGTGGAACTGAATCTGGGGTCGATTCCGATAAACTGGTACTCAACGAGTCCAACGCATTTCAGTGATGCACGTACTTCCTTCGAACTTAATCATATGTGTGGACATTCAAGTAGCAGTCAAAGCACTGGGATTCCATTTCGTTAAAACAAAGGGCATCAGCAGTTGCAGTGTATATGTGGACACAATACCCGCTTCTACTGAGTTCAGAGCGACTGTGGTATGGAGGAAAACGAAAAGGCGGACCAACTGGCATGGAAGGTATTGGAGATGTCTGAGGAGGAAACGATAGTGGGGGCTTCTACAAGAATAGTTTTCCAAAGTAGAAAAAGCAGCATGGAATTTAACAAGCCGTCGGAGATCCAACATACTTGGTTGCCAAATTTCAAAACTGCTGTGTCCAGCAGTGGACAATTTCGATCTCTTCCACCAGGATTACTGTAGAAGCTGTCGTGAAATGAAGGAAGCGGAATCGGTACAACACCTTTTATGCGAGTGCCTTGCACTTCAGAACAGACGTTATGTGTTTGTGGGTGATCGGTGACCTGGCCATGGTGGCAAATGTGCCACTAAGAGTACTTGCAAGTTTCATACGAAGCTCAGTGTTGTTCGAATTCCCCATTAAAGAGGACTTACGTCATAGTTGGTAATACAATGGGCGACCGGGTGAACTTCCGTGTGAACGGCAAGCTAACCTGGACTTAACATATCGTACATCTGTAACAGACTACAAAGCAAGCAAAAAGTACAAATCAGCCGTTATAGTTGCTTCTATTTTAAATAAAATCGAAAGAAAATGAGTAAAAATGAAAAACTTTTTCAAATCAAAATTAAGAGAATTCTTTTCAACAAATTTAATAATAATTCGTATCAAAATAATTGTTAAATATTTTTAAATTGTTTGCTTAAATTATAAGTTTAAATTGCATTTCAATTGAAAGCGAATTGATACAAAATGAAAAGCAATTAAGTCGACAAACATTGCGAACTATTTTTACTCGAGCTAAATAGGGTGATCATGACAAGTAATCCTTTACATAATTCCTAAAGTAGTCCGTTACTTATTACCGATGAGTTGTATTTACTATCTCTTAATATTTTAAAAATTGTTTAACCGCAGATCGAGCTTTGTATCAAAAATTTTACATTTCAATTTTTGGGACTACACCCAAACCTGTTTTTACACGGTTTTTTTACGCGAATTTGAAATAACACGGTTTTTTCCATAACTGCCATGTTGATACTTGACGGCCTTCAAATGGCAAATAAGTTGGCAGAACACTTTTTGCCATGTGAAAACATAATTGAAAGAGCTGTGAAATTTCAATCAGGCCTACAAACATGTATGGCTAGATACAGAGAGCTCTATAAAGAGCTTTCCAAAGTTGGGTCACAACGCACTATAACAGAATTTGCTGTTAAAAGAAATAAACCAGCGCCAGCAGCAGGTTCTGAAGATGTATTTATGTATGTTTGTATTTCTACTGACGAGACTGATATTGAGCCACCCCAGCAAAAGAGAATGCGCTTGCTATCAGAAACTGACTCCGAAAAAAATAAAAAAATTTTTTTTTTTAAATAATTCCGTTCCTACTTGTCTTAAGAGTTTGATAACTAATTTTATTTTTGTAAATGGAAGAGAATTTTTAAGTTTTTTCTTTATTTTTTTATAATCATAAAATGAAATAAAATAAAAACTCTGTGTATATATATTGAACTAAATCTGGGCGTTTTTATAAAGTTATTCAATTTTTTAGGCTGCTGCATCAATCCTATGTATATCTTTTCAGTTTGTTTATACACTTACATACATACATAATATTTGTCTTTTTTACGCGTTTTTTTTTACACGGTATCCACTGGAACGTATCTACCGTGTAAAAAAAGGTTTGGGTGTATATAACTTTATTTGAGAATAGATGCCTGATATTTTCTTAATTCGTTAGTATTGTTATCGCCATTATTTTAAACCAAATAAAAAAAAAGAAAATTTCAAACAGGAGCTAAAAAATTCAAAAATTTCATAATTCTAGCCTATGTATCATTTTTGATACAAACGACACTCTTTGGTATTTTGTACGTAATTTTTTTAAGTTTTCAAAGATTTTGTGAAATTTTATAGTAAATAATACATTATTTATAGTATTTGAGAAGAAATTGAAACTTAAGTGTTGAATGAAATTGAAGAGGTTGAATTTTCTGTTCTGGACAAATTCTTGACATTGATTGAAGTAGTCGTAGTTTAGTATGAAACGTGTTAGATTATTAGACGTCAGAGCAAGGTTCAAATCTCAGGTCAGAAATTTCCAATTTACAACGAAGGTTGTAATGATCGATTTTGTAGGTATGTATGTATTTTTTTTTGCATGTATATATGTATTTTCCTGCACCTGAAGACTCTGAAAAAAAAAGAAAACAGAAGCTCGTCCTATGAACTGATGAAAGTATTGGCAGCAACAATCATGACAATTGGATGTTTATCACCAAAGATGGTACTACTTGGAACAGAGAACCGTATGCCTTTAGTAGTTTGGAAAGAGAAAATATTACCAATTTTCATGCAGATTGCCAGCAGCTGCTTCTTAAAATGTTGTAGCGCCTTTCTTACTGCTCTTCTCATATTTATCTTACGTGACAGACAAACACAAGAAAAAAAGTGTTTCGTCCTATGTTTTATTTCATAGATATTAAAAATATTAATATTTCGGTCAACTACGTAAGTATGAGATGACAGAAAATCATTCGCTTTCATGATGTGCTACCCAAAAATGATGATAAATTTCCACCTATTACACCTTTTCGAAAAATGAGCTGAAATTATTGAAATTCCCAGTAATTTTGTCGCTTTAGATTAGTAACTAATTGAATTTTATGATCGTTATAAATTTCGTGGTCCACCGAAATCGAATTGCCAGTTTTAGATTCAAGTATTTGGGGAAAACCATATCCGGGAAACCCGGGAGGAATCAAAGAGAGAGCATTATTATTGACAATCATTGTTCTATTGCAACGGGAAACTTTTTTACCTCACAGGACGTTGATAACAAATTTTTCTAACGAAATATAAAAATGGTTTGCACAATCAGGCTTCAGACTCCATTGAGAGCGTTACTTATGCGAGCTGCCACATCTAAACAATTGAAAACTTATAAATCGCCACAAAGAAAGGGTGCTAGATATCAAAATTTTACCATGTAGAAAAAAATAAAACCAAGCTGACATGAAGTGTTTAAATGTTCAAAAATGTTGGCGTAAATTTCATAAAAGTGATAATAAAACGTAATAATATAATATAATTTTATTAAAATGAATTAAAATCAATCGAAACATTTAAATTATTTGACAAAATCTGTCAATAAGCTTGACTTATGAAGTTTTTTTAAGGCTCGATCTACGTTTAAAATAAATAAAGAAATGACCTATTTAATGACGTACAATGTAAATACATGTAACATACAACAAAATAATCGAATATTTAAGGTATGAAAACCAAGAATTTCTTCTGTAAATGCTAGACTCAGTGACGTCCATTGAAACAAAGAATTTTTAATTGTGAGTGGACGAACATTTCAAATAAAACTTCCCTTCCCCTTACCCCGTTAATTAAATTAAAGCATTGAATACATTTTTTGTTTAAATTTTATTTTAATTATGATTTCTATGATGATTTGCTTGTTTTATCAAATGTATATCCTTTGCCGCGGCTATTCTAGACGTCTTCTTCATCACTGCTGATAGAAAGATCAAGCTCAAGAATGTTCATTTCTCTGTTGTTCGTTCTAGTTTCTGAATTTCTCTTAGAATGTTGTCCTGGACTGCATTCTTCATCATCGCTACTGATACTGCCAAAAAGCTCAAACTCAAGTTTATTCATTTCATTGTTAGATTTCTTGGGGTTCGCCTGTTGTGTTGGTTTAGCTTCTGGCTTCCTTGATGAGGCTTTGTCCGAACTCAGTTTCGATGAGGCTTTCTTTGCATTTGTCTGTTTCCTCTTAGATGGCTGCTGTTCATCCTTATTGGAGGAATTATTTTTTGACTTTTTGCTTTCACTAATCATTGTCGAGTGTGTACGCTTAAGTGATTGTATTTCGGGAACAGATTTTATCTCGTCTTCTGCCTTAACTACCTTCTCAATATTGTGTGTTTGCTGTTTCTGATCTGATTTTGTAACAGATGCTGATGCTGGCAACAAAGTGGCGTTTATTTGTTTTTCAATATTTTTTTCATCAGGATATATAAACTTGTCTGATAATAGAATTGTTTTCTTATCGGGTGCTTCATTCCAAAGTTTCAAAAATTCGTCCATTTCTGCACAATGTGAAGAACGATGTTGATCCTTTAAACTTGCATTTACATTTTTCAGTTGGGGGGAATACATACAAATGTTCGCGAAACTGTCTAAGCCGCATGTACCATCATTGTTCTGACTTTCTGGATGTTTGTTTTTGAAAGCACCAGTAGCACTTAATTTTTCAGAAGGATGTGAAGAATAATCCGCAGAACGCTTGCTGGATTTGTTTTTATTAATTCGATTATCTTTTGATGCAGACTTGCCCTGTTTAGGTACTTGCTTTTCAATATTCATTGAATTTTTATTATTTTCCTTATCTAGCTGTAAATTCTTGGTGCTTAAAGTACTAGTAGTTAAGTGTTGCTTTTGTTCTGCATTTGTATCTTTTGTATTCTCTCCAATTCTTACATTTTCATCTTTCTTCTGCTGCATCATCTCAGCTGGTATACCGCTTTCACTCTCTTGGGCTGATAACAAAAGTGCCCATAATTCAGTTACAAATTTCTGTGCTTTGCCACCATTTAGAAATCCAGCAATTCTAATTTGGAATTTCTGTTTACAAAGCATTTGATCCTGTTTTAATTTATTGCAAATGAACTCTACGGCAACATTATCTTCTCTTTCCAAAATATCGGCGATTTTCTTGCTTATCCATGGCTTTAATACGTCCAATTTTACTTTGGATATGTTGATACGTCCCTGTGGTTTAAGTTTGGAACTCAAAGTTTTAGGAGGTAGTTGTGGTAGTTTTCCACCATTCAACATGTTGATGCGTTGTTTTGGTTTAAGGCTGGAACCAAAAGTTTTGGACGGCACTAATGGTTGCTTTTGGTCTGCTTTTGTGCCACTTCGCGTACCATTGTTTCTGCTATTGGTCGACCGAGAAAGCAATGCAGATTCAGCATGTTTTTCGCGATGCTTAATATCCTTTTCAGTGTCGATGCGTCCCTGTGGTATAAGGGTGGAACTGAGCGTAGTATGCGGTACTGGTGGTTCCTTTCTGCCATCCGACATGTTGTCTTGTTTTCTGCATCGAGATTGAGGTGGTCCCGCGTCTTTTCGATGTTTAAACGAGAATATTTTATTCAGAAATTCATTTTTTGTCGGTTCAATATGCACTTCCTTTAGATTTTCATCTTTCTTCGGTTCCACCGTATCATTTTGTATGGCAGCAGCACTCTCTACAGCCGCTAATAAAATCGGCCATAATTCACATATGAATTGTTTTACCAAAGGACCATTTAGAAATTCAGTTATGTGAATATGCATCCTCATCGGACAGATAAATTGTTCCAATTTTAATTCTTTGTATATAAAATCTTCTATTTTAAAAATTGAGTAGATTTTCGTATTTATTTTTGCCTTTAAAGCATCCAACTTCACTTTCGACATGTCTATGCAATTGTCGAGCAGTTCGTCAAATTTAACTTGTTTTGTTGCTTCCATTTTTGTATAGATTTTCCGCTGATGTTGTTGATGTACGTTGTCTATCGTGACTAAATTGTGATTGAGCTTATTAGCCAAGCTTCACGCCTTTTATAGGCGGAAACCATTTTGGAAATTTTTGTTTGCATTAGAACAGGTACCGTGTTTAGCTTATTCATCGTAAGTTGGTAACAAATACGTTCGATTTGTTCTTACAGATAATTCGCAGAGGGTCAACCAGCTACCTGTTCTTTCAACAGAGCAATTGAACTCATACGGCCAGTTCAACCCTTTCGTGTACATTTGTATTTTTGGTAGAAACAGGTACCGTTATAAAGTGTTCTTGTATTCATTTCTCACTAGGTCTACCAGCTACCTGAACTTTCTGGAGCCATTAATTTCAACCAATGGCCGTTGTTTTCCTTTCTTAGTATTCACAAAACATTTAAATATATATACATGAGTTTCAATAACAATCCCAAATAGGCTGTCGTAAAAAATATTTTCTACCCTCATTAGGCTTTACAGATCAAATATTCCTTTGGCTTCCGGGTTTGTTTGCGATTTGGTTTCTTAGCCTTTTAGACTTTTCTGGTTAATAACAACTCGTTACGTATGCTAAAGTCATAAATCCTTAGTCAGTTCTATGTGCAAACCATCATAAGTCGAGAAATTTAATGTCAGACAGCGCCAAGAGTAACATTCAATGGACAAAGTTCTATTGTCCCATGACGTATTGAGCTGGAAAAACCTAATTAATGACATGGAAACGAAGCCAGTTGTCCGAATAAAAATTATTATTTTTATTGAGAGTTGAGTTTTCTATATTTTTCTGTTATATCGCGTGTAAGGTTAATGACAAGATATTTCTCAGAACTATATACGCCATGTTCCAATACACAAATGCAAAAAAGAATGAAGAAAGCTTGCTATCGGCACTTTACAACTACTTCTTGTGAATGACAGCTACCTGCGTGTTTTCTTTAGCTTGATTCATGCACTTCTGAAAAAACGACATTTTTAAAGTAAATTTAAATTTTGCATGTTTTATGTATGTGGACGTGCAGCTTTTGCGCTGGCCAACTATTTATTCTTCCCGGGTTTGGTAGAACTTGGACAGTAAAGGAACTGCTTTCGCCCGTGCGTGCTTAAATTAGCTTTTTTTATCAAAGCTACCACTCTAACCTAACTTAACTTAATATGTGAGAAGTCAATTCACCTTTTTATGTAAATTATAACCTACTGGCTGCTCTATTCAAGTTCTTCCAGACAAAATCTGAAATTTACCAAATCGATCTGAGAGTTGTTCATAAAAAATATTCCCTCAATAAGAGGGCTGTCAAACTACATATAAAAATGGGGTGAATTCAGCTTTAAAGAAAGAAAAATAACAATAAAAAATCTAGTTTATGACCAACTTACACTAATAAAATATCATTAGCTCCCATCGTGTATAAATATTAACGTACCTAACTTTATGACAATAAAAAAATTTCTGTGGATTTAAGGATTTTTCTTCCTTTTCGTTTAGGAGAAGTCAGCTTTTCTTATTATTTTAAAATAGGATCGAGGAATGAAATGAATAAATGAAAATATTTCGTGGCCTCATAATGCATACTTAGAGTTTCCTAAAATAAAATTTAAAACAGCATTTACTGAGGACGTGTCTAGGTTTGTTCGTTAGCTCCACAATTAATATCAGCGCAATACGTTAATGGCCTTCATATGTGAATCCATGTGAGCTCAACTGGCACTCTATAAAACATAGCTTTCTTATACCCAAACATTATTCATACACAATACGCGATCACAACGTCCTTTTGATATTTTTATTTCCTCTGGTATCTCAAACAACTACACTTCAGTTTCGCTGTTCTATAGCTACTTCAAAGGATTATACTCGTGAGGTAAATAAATGACCGTCTCACTCTAAATCGCATATATTTTATCCATAAAACTCGTATGTCATGTAAAGTACATACATACATGCATACGTTTGTGTTTGATTGGCTAGTAGATCGCAGAATACGTTACAGACGGAATATATTTATTAACCGCCCTATCCGTGTGTATAACCTTCTTTCTGCAGAAGCCTCTTCTGTAGATTTTAATAATGGGCTATCCACTTAGTGGTTTCAAAAGTATGGGACTGGAATTCGACATCTGTCAAAGTTGTGAAACCAATTTTTTTCTTTTCAGTTGAAAGTCTGACATTGACGAAAATGGATCGCATAACTACCACAAAACGCATAAAAATTATCAAAACCTACTACAAAAACGGTGATTCTGCCACAGCCACGTATCGAACAAAATTTTCTTCAGCGATGAAGCACATTTCACACTCGGTGGGTATGTTAATAAACAAAATTGTCGTATTTGGGGTTCTGAGAATCCTCAAGTAATTGAAGAGAAGCCATTACATCCAGAAAAAGTCACTGTTTGGTGCGCTCTTTGGTCCGAAGGTGTGATTGGACCTTACTTCTTTGAAAACGACGATGGAACCACTGTCACCGTCATTTCGGAACGTTATGGTCATATGATAACCGACTTTTTTGCCTGCTGTTGAAGAATACGACTTGGTTTCAACAAGACGGTGCCACATGCCACATAACTCAAGCGAATATGGCTTTATTGCAAGAGACATTTCCTGGCCGCGTAATATCTCGTCGTGGCGATATTAACTGACCACCAAGATAATGCGATTTGACACCATTAGACTTTTTTGTGGGGCTACGCAAAAGACCGTGTTTATGGAGATAAACCTCCAACTCTTGAGCACTTAAAAACCAACACACATAATGTCAACGTTCAAACTTTACAATAAAAAAGAAATATCATGAAAAAAATATTTTATATGTGTTTTATTTACGTTTACTTTTGAAACCAAGAAATGGATAACCCTATACAAAAACACTATTCCCTGTTTCCTGTTGTAGTCGCCGTAGTCTAGTAGAAAGTGTGTTGACCACGATTAAACCCCTGGTTAGATATCTTCAAAAAAATTTCTTCCGCGGCTTCATTTCAGCAAATTTCTGACAAAAACTCTGAGAAGCAAATAAATTACCATGAAAAGTTTAAAAAAATCTGTCTTTCGAAGTCGATTTTAAACTGTAGGCGTGAGAAAATAGATCGTAATCCCGGCTGAAGGGTTGTAATTTATGTATGTAATGGCTTGGGTTTTTCAACAAACACTTGAGCAAAATATTGAATACAAACACTGCAATTACCATGTTGATAAGTTTAACTTACAAATAGAAAAGGTGTATATAGGTATTCCCTCTTTCCTCTCTTCTATAACCTATAATTAGGGACAATCCCCGAATATTCGATCTTAAAATAAAATAAAAAGATTTCTTATTTCTTTTATTGGCAACAGCTCTGTGGGGCGTTTAAATTTAGCAAACCACTGCTCAAATGCATATTTTCCTGGTGCAAAGTGCGAATAATATTCACCAAGCTGAAGCTCGAACTTAACGGGGGTTTTCTGTGACAAAATACTTTATCATGCTTCATGGGTGATGGTGTCTTTTTGCTTCCTTACTCGCAGAACCTGTCTGCTGGATTAAGCCTCTGAAGAGGAAGTCCTTTGACAAAATTCACTGCGTAGTGTTTCATGAAATTTGAAGTTATTAAAAACAATTATCATTTCGAGTTTTTGCCGACACTACAATTTACAACAGTAAGACCTACCGGAACGTTGACTTAAAAAAAATTCTACAAAAACAAAATAAGTGAGCTTTCGAAGTACTCAACGCAAGTTAAAGGTAGTAAAAATTTATACGAAGTACCAAGCGAAGCGGTCTTATCATAATTTTCCAAATTTTTGTAATACATACAGTGGACAGCAGAAGCATTAGTACTCCAATATATTTTGACAATTTCATGAAATTTCATTTCATAGTTTGTATAAAAAATTAAGGTTTTTAGATTTATTTTATTTGTTTATTTCTGTTTTATTATAAAACAAACAAATTTTTAATGTTTTTCATAAAACAAGAAAAAAATAAGGAATAGTTTCAGATGACTCCATAGGTATCCCAAGGAGAACCCTGAGTAAATTTAAAATTCAAAGGTCTAATATATGAAAATGTTATCCATTGTATTTCGAAGAATATCCCTTGAGGTAAAGTGCTCCATTTAACCCATTTGGAATTGAATGTACAGGTTTTGTTTAATATGTTCTTATGGCACCATGAGCAAGTTTTTCGATTGATTGTTGTTTGAGGTTTAGCGATTACATAGCCGTTCTTTCAAATAATCTCCTAAATCTCTCTCTTGAAGACATATCGGGACTTTGCGCAAGAGTATTAAGCCTGTGAGGACTGTTTTTTCGTCAAAATATATTGGAGTAGTAAGACTTTTGCTGTCCACTGTATTTGGTCATTGCAACCCTTCAGTCAGGATTACGACCTAGTTTCTCACACCATTTATGTTGTGTCTGTTAATTTTATACATGAGTGGCGGGACCTGCAGCTTAAAGTCAACTGCAGCTTAAAGTCAACTGCAGCACTGTAGTTGAATTAGAACATTGAAAAAAATTTTATTTTTGTTTTTCTATTTTTATTTCATATTTCTTAAGATTAAAAATTAAACTTAAAAACTATTCATTTATTACATCAATTTTTAATAAAAATTAAAAACATTGTCATGCGATATTTTATATAAAACTTATACGAATTCATTACAAATAATACATTTTTTTTTCAAAATTATAATCTGCATTAGCATCGTCCCATACCATAGCTTCTGTTGTAGAAAATTAGTCTTCATTGCTGAGTATATTTTAAACGGTTTCTTCATCACTACTCATACTGCCAAAAAGCTCAAACTCAAGTTTTCTCATGTCGTTGTTACACTTCTTGTGGTCCTCATTTCTTTTCAATTCCGCTACCGGCTTCTTAGAAGAGGTTTTGTCTGGACGGTGTTCGTCTTCGTCGCTACTACAACTACCAAAAAGCTCCAGCATCCGTTCTCTCATTGCTTTGCTGTATTGCTTCTGTTTACTGGATTCAGCTTGTGGCTTCCTTGAGGAGCCTTTGTCTGAATTCGTAGAGGATTTCTTTACCTTTGTTCGGCTCTTCTTAGCTGGTTGCTGTTCATCTTTATTGGAAGAATCACTTTCGGACCTTTTACTTTCGTTACTCATAGTCGAATGCGTACGTTTACGTGAGCGTTGTTCGCGAGCAGCTTTTATTTCGACTTCAGCTTTAATTACCTTCTCAAAGTCAATATTCGGCCTATGCTCTTTATGATCTGATTTTCTAACAGATGCTGCTGCTGGCAACAAAGTGGCGTTTATTTGTTTTGCAATATTTTTTTCCTCAGGATATATAAACTTGGTTGATAATAGAATTGTTTCCTTATCGGGTGCTTCGTTCCAAAGATTCAAAAACTCATGGGTTTGTTGACAATGTTCCGCCAAAAATTCTCCAATTGGTGTAGAAGGACGTTGATCTAGTGAGATGGCTTTTGTCTCTTGTTGTAGGGTTTTAGGTGAGAACATACAATTATTTTCAAAACCGTTTAAGCCGCATGCTTTACCATCATCGCTACGATTATCACGGCTCTTACTGACTATTTTAGAAGATGATTTCTTATGCGAAGTGGAACTTCTTGAATTATGACTACGTTCTGTATCACGGTGTTGTGAAGAACAATCCGCGGAACGCTTGCTTGATTTGTCTTTATTAATTTGGTTATCTTTTGATCCAGACTTATCCAGTTTAGGTACTTGACTTTCAAAATTCATTGCATTTTTATTATTTTTCTTATCCGGGTGTTTATTCTTGGTGCTTAAAGTGCTGGTGGTTAAACGTTGCTTCTGATCTACTTTTGTGCTCATTCCAACACCACTAATTTGGCTATTAGTGGACCGAGAAAGCACTGCAGATTCGTCATGCTTAATATCCTTTTCAATTACCTTTACATTCTGATCTTTCTTCTGCTGCATAAAATCAGCTGGTATGCCCCTTTCACTCTCTTGGGCTGACAACAAAAGTGGCCATAATTCACATACAAATTTTTGTGCTTTGCCACCATTTAGGAATCCAGCAATTCTAATTTGGAATTTCTGTTTACAAAGCATTTGATCCTGTTTTAATTTATTGTATACGAACTCTACTGCAACATTATCTTCTCTTTCCAAAATATCAAAGATTTTCTTGCTTATCCACGGCTTCAAAGTGTCCAATTTTACTTTGGATATGTCGATACGTCCTTGTGATTTAAGTTTGGAACGCAAAGTTGTAGGAGGTGCTAGTGAGTGTTTTCCACAACTCAACATGTTGATGCGTTGTTGTGGTTTAAGGCTGGCACAAAAAGTGTTAGACGGTACTAGTGGTTGCTTTTTAGTGCTATTTCCCGTACCACTATTTCGGCTTTCAGGAAATGCAGAAAGCGATGCAGATTCACAGTGTTTTTCGCGATGCTTAATATCGTTTTCAATGTCATCTTGATTGTAAGTTTTAGGAGGTACAAATGGTTCCTTTCCACTGTTCACAATGTTGCCTTGCTTTTTGGAGCGAGAATGTAAACTGGAATTAGATTGTTCGTTTCCATTTCCATGTTTATTTTGGATACTTACATCTTTCTTCGGCTCCATAGGCTTATTTGGTATGCTTGCAGCACTCTCTTCAGCAGCTAATAAAATTGGCCATAATTCGGATATGAATTGTTTGACGCGGAGATCATTTAGAAATTCAGTCATATTTCTACGCATCGTCATCGGACTGATAAATTGCTCCAATTTCAATTCATTGTACACGAACATTTCAATTGGAAAAACATTGGAGATTTTCATATTAATTTGTGCCTTTAACACATCCAGTTTTACTTTCGACATGTCTATACACTTGTCGAGCACTTCGCTAGATTTTACTTGTTTATTTGCTTCCATTTTTAAATTTCCGCTGATGTTGTCTGTTGTCTACTGAAACTATCGTGTAAATGAACTTATCGGACAAGGTCCACACCTTTTATAGGCGGAAACCATTTTGGAAATTTGTGTTTTCGCTAGAGCAGGTACCTTATTTAGAGTATGGGTTCTCATAGATATTCTACAGAGGGTCAACCAGCTACCTGCTATTTCAACATAGCAATTGAACATATTGGCCCAAACCTTTAATGCAAATTTGTATTTATGCTACACAGGTAACAAATATATGAGCTTGGTTCACATGGCTACCTCACTGGTTCACTGGTACCTCAACCAGCTACCTGGACTATCTGCAGCCATCAGTTTCAACCAATGGCTGTTGTTTTCTCTTCTTAGTATTAAAAAGAGAACATTTTAATTTATTAACTTGAATTTCAATTTCGTGAAAAATATTTTTAAATCCTTCATTACCGTTATCAGATCAAATATTTCTTTGGTGTCCTTGATTTTTGGAAATTTGATGTCTTAACGTTAACTTTTTCGGTTGAAAAGTCTCGTTACGTATGGTAAAATCATAAATGCTACATAAGCCGAGTAATTTAAAGTCAGACAGCGCTGATTTTTAAGAAAGACTCATGCTTAATGTGGAAAGTTTTATCGTCCTCTAACCTACTAATCTACTGCAGATATGAAACTTGATGAAAGCAGTAATAAGTGGATGGGGAAAATGTGTCATGAGAGCACCCTCAACAAAACAAATATAGTTTATGGCCACCGATTTGCTTTATACGTTTTTGTAGCACTTGAAGCAAATATTTTAAAATATTCAGTTTTTTTATTTGTTGATATTTTTATTGGTAACAGCATCTGTGGAGCATTCATTAGGTACATAGTTCTAGATGCTCATTTCGCTACGTTTAAAGCAAAAGCTGATCTGCGGGAACGTATGGCATTTACCCGACAGCAACGGACAGGCGACAGACGTTACCAATTCTCGCATCGAGTGGATTTTGGGTGGAAAGAGCTGAGGATAGTTTTCATTTCCAAGCCGATAAAACACATAACAACAAAAGACTACAGACCGATAAGATTCTTGTCGATTTTAACTGAAAACCTTGGAGGAACTCATTTATATGTACGGAGTAAACTCTGAGTCAATAACGTCATTAGTGCACAATGATAAATGACTAACACAGAATCAATAATATGCTGCAGAAAGCTTGTGAGACAGCGAAATGACAGCGATGATCCCTCATGTAATTCAGCTGCCGGTATTTCATAATTATTGTTGATCATTGGGTCCATTGCCTAAACCTAAATCTATAAAAGGGTGTCTCTGCAATGTCTTCTCGAAACATACTTCCCTGACAGACTACATGATGCCGCTCAGTGTCAGCGAGACGAAATACCAGCCCAAATCCTGACGTACAATTATCCTTTGGCGATGTCTTAATCACTGGTTTCAAGAATATATTCTGATGATTCATTTTCATCATCAGAAAATCTGCATATTGGGCTCGACGATCACCATTCTGAACAAGTGTACTAAAGCTGGATTCACTCATTGTTTCGGAACAAAATACTATCTGTAAGTGTCATTAAAGCTCTCTAAGCCATCCTAATAGCAATACGCTGCCTGGTATTCCCTGTATTAACTCTGATCTTTAAAATTTTTGAGATTAACAAAATATCAGTCCCATATATCTCCATCATCATTAATGATGTCATTACAGTTGTTATCAACCGCATGTGGTTGCAGTTCCCCTTCTTTGGCTTGTTCTTTCTGTTGCTGTTTCTTAATCTTCATCTGCATAAATTGATGAAATCTCATGCGTGCAATATGTCGTCTCAAATTCTTTTTGAAAATCGTTTCCCGACAAAGTATCTGCAAATCTTCCGCGGTACATTTGAGTGCATTTTTCATTGTATTCGTGATGAGTTTTTCCGTTTGCTGCAGTTTTATACAAGCTTTACGCATAACTCCTGACTTTGCCTTGCTTAACGTTTGACGGTGTACAAAAAGCACGTATGGTACACTAAGTTTTGATGGCTGGACCTTATGTAATGGATTTCTGGATGGTACGTGTGCCATCAAGAAAAAATTTGTTTGTCACAATGCTGAACTGTTACTGCTTAAAAAAATCTCATGTTCTTTTATGTTAATGTGAGTTTACCTATCTGGGGGGTCTGTACAGACAGGTACGCTTTAAGGAAAGGGGTAAATACCGAATTGGAAAGCTTATTTAAAATACTTTCAAGACTTAGCATTGAAAACAACAGTCTTGTAAAAAATATTACCAATGTACTCAGCTTAGAAATATTAAAGACTCGATTAGAACATAAAATGGCTTATTTAAGATATTTATTTACAAGGGCGGTCAAGTCCAAAACTTTTGATTTTCCTATTTCCTGTTACATCTGCAAACAATCTACCGACCAAATTTTAAAGAAAATGTGGCATGTAATTTGCGATTTTGTCAGCAATTTATGTGGCCTTGTGTTTGAATTCAATCCAGAGTAATTCAGCTTTCAACCCCGGAGAAGGCAAAGTAAAATCGTTGCAATGATTTCCAAATTTTAAACATTCACAATCTTTAACCACTTTTTTAAATTATCCGTAAAGGAAATTCTTAACACCTGCTTCCACAAAAGCGGATAACATCAACAATGAGCATAAATTCTTCAGAAAGAAATTAGAAATCAGCTCCTCTGCAGCACACTCAATAGATACTTATTCACAGAGGGTAACGATAGATGGATCAGCTATCATCCAACGATCCTCTACATTAGACCAATCACTTGCAATATAGCAAAACTAGCAATAATGCATGAATTTGCGGCAAATCCCCCAGGTTTTAGATGTGAAATACCAAATTCACACTCTCACATGGGAAGAATGGGTTGCTGAAGCTGTCATCGGTGACGGTTATATAACGATCCTTACCAAGGGCTCGAAAATGGAATGTGGAACTGAATCTGGGGTCGATTCCGATAAACTGGTACTCAACGAGTCCAACGCATTTCAGTGATGCACGTACTTCCTTCGAACTTAATCATATGTGTGGACATTCAAGTAGCAGTCAAAGCACTGGGATTTCATTTCGTTAAAACAAAGGGCATCAGCAGTTGCAGTGTATATGTGGACACAATACCCGCTTCTACTGAGTTCAGAGCGACTGTGGTATGGAGGAAAACGAAAAGGCGGACCAACTGGCATGGAAGGTATTGGAGATGTCTGAGGAGGAAACGATAGTGGGGGCTTCTACAAGAATAGTTTTCCAAAGTAGAAAAAGCAGCATGGAATTGAACAAGCCGTCGGAGATCCAACATACTTGGTTGCCAAATTTCAAAACTGCTGTCCAGCAGTGGACAATTTCGATCTCTTCCACCAGGATTACTGTAGAAGCTGTCGTGAAATGAAGGAAGCGGAATCGGTACAACACCTTTTATGCGAGTGCCTTGCACTTCAGAACAGACGTTATGTGTTTGTGGGTGATCGGTGACCTGGCCATGGTGGCAAATGTGCCACTAAGAGTACTTGCAAGTTTCATACGAAGCTCAGTGTGGTTCGAATTCCCCATTAAAGAGGACTTACGTCATAGTTGGTAATACAATGGGCGACCGGGTGAACTTCCGTGTGAACGGCAAGCTAACCTGGACTTAACATATCGTACATCTGTAACAGACTACAAAGCAAGCAAAAAGTACAAATGAGCCGTTATAGTTGCTTCTATTTTAAATAAAATCGAAAGAAAATGAGTAAAAATGAAAAACTTTTTCAAATCAAAATTAAGAGAATTCTTTTCAACAAATTTAATAATAATTCGTATCAAAATAATTGTTAAATATTTTTAAATTGTTTGCTTAAATTATAAGTTTAAATTCCATTTCAATTGAAAGCGAATTGATACAAAATGAAAAGCAATTAAGTCGACAAACATTGCGAACTATTTTTACTCGAGCTAAATAGGGTGATCATGACAAGTAATCCTTTACATAATTCCTAAAGTAGTCCGTTACTTATTACCGATGAGTTGTATTTACTATCTCTTAATATTTTAAAAATTGTTTAACCGCAGATCGAGCTTTGTATCAAAAATTTTACATTTCAATTTTTGGGACTACACCCAAACCTGTTTTTACACGGTTTTTTTACGCGAATTTGAAATAACACGGTTTTTTCCATAACTGCCATGTTGATACTTGACGGCCTTCAAATGGCAAATAAGTTGGCAGAACACTTTTTGCCATGTGATAACATAATTGAAAGAGCTGTGAAATTTCAATCAGGCCTACAAACATGTATGGCTAGATACAGAGAGCTCTATAAAGAGCTTTCCAAAGTTGGGTCACAACGCACTATAACAGAATTTGCTGCTAAAAGAAATAAACCAGCGCCAGCAGCAGCTTCTGAAGATGTATTTATGTATGTTTGTATTTCTACTGACGAGACTGATATTGAGCCACCCCAGCAAAAGAGAATGCGCTTGCTATCAGAAACTGACTACGAAAAAAATAAAAAAATTTTTTTTTTAACTAATTCCGTTCCTACTTGTCTTAAGAGTTTGATAACTAATTTTATTTTTGTAAATGGAAGAGAATTTTTAAGTTTTTTCTTTATTTTTTTATAATCATAAAATGAAATAAAATAAAAACTCTGTGTATACTATTGAACTAAATCTGGTCGTTTTTATAAAGTTATTCAATTTTTTAGGCTGCTGCATCAATCCTATGTATATCTTTTCAGTTTGTTTATACACTTACATACATACATAATATTTGTCTTTTTTACGCGTTTTTTTTTACACGGTATCCACTGGAACGTATCTACCGTGTAAAAAAAGGTTTGGGTGTATATAACTTTATTTGAGAATAGATGCCTGATATTTTCTTAATTCGTTAGTATTGTTATCGCCATTATTTTAAACAAAATAAAAAAAAGAAAATTTCAAACAGGAGCTAAAAAATTCAAAAATTTCATAATTCTAGCCTATGTATCATTTTTGATACAAACGACACTCTTTGGTATTTTGTACGTAATTTTTTTAAGTTTTCAAAGATTTTGTGAAATTTTATAGTAAATAATACATTATTTATAGTATTTGAGAAGAAATTGAAACTTAAGTGTCGAATGAAAGTGAAGAGGTTGAATTTTCTGTTCTGGACAAATTCTTGACATTGATTGAAGTAGTCGTAGTTTAGTATGAAACGTGTTAGATTATTAGACGTCAGAGCAAGGTTCAAATCTCAGGTCAGAAATTTCCAATTTACAACGAAGGTTGTAATGATCGATTTTGTAGGTATGTATGTATTTTTTTTTGCATGTATATATGTATTTTCCTGCACCTGAAGACTCTGAAAAAAAAAGAAAACAGAAGCTCGTCCTATGAACTGATGAAAGTATTGGCAGCAACAATCATGACAATTGGATGTTTATCACCAAAGATGGTACTACTTGGAACAGAGAACCGTATGCCTTTAGTAGTTTGGAAAGAGAAAATATTACCAATTTTCATGCAGATTGCCAGCAGCTGCTTCTTAAAATGTTGTAGCGCCTTTCTTACTGCTCTTCTCATATTTATCTTACGTGACAGACAAACACAAGAAAAAAAGTGTTTCGTCCTATGTTTTATTTCATAGATATTACAGATATTAATATTTCGGTCAACTACGTAAGTATGAGATGACAGAAAATCATTCGCTTTAATGATGTGCTACCCAAAAATGATGATAAATTTCCACCTATTACACCTTTTCGAAAAATGAGCTGAAATTATTGAAATTCCCAGTAATTTTGTCGCTTTAGATTAGTAACTAATTGAATTTTATGATCGTTATAAATTTCGTGGTCCACCGAAATCGAATTGCCAGTTTTAGATTCAAGTATTTGGGGAAAACCATATCCGGGAAACCCGGGAGGAATCAAAGAGAGAGCATTATTATTGACAATCATTGTTCTATTGCAACGGGAAACTTTTTTACCTCACAGGACGTTGATAACAAATTTTTCTAACGAAATATAAAAATGGTTTGCACAATCAGGCTTCAGACTCCATTGAGAGCGTTACTTATGCGAGCTGCCACATCTAAACAATTGAAAACTTATAAATCGCCACAAAGAAAGGGTGCTAGATATCAAAATTTTACCATGTAGAAAAAAATAAAACAAGCTGACATGAAGTGTTTAAATGTTCAAAAATGTTGGCGTAAATTTCATAAAAGTGATAATAAAACGTAATAATATAATATAATTTTATTAAAATGAATTAAAATCAATCGAAACATTTAAATTATTTGACAAAATCTGTCAATAAGCTTGACTTATGAAGTTTTTTTAAGGCTCGATCTACGTTTAAAATAAATAAAGAAATGACCTATTTAATGACGTACAATGTAAATACATGTAACATACAACAAAATAATCGAATATTTAAGGTATGAAAACCAAGAATTTCTTCTGTGAATGCTAGACTCAGTGACTTTCAATGGACGTTTAATTGTGAGTGGACGAACATTTCAAATAAAACTTCCCTTCCCCTTACCCCGTTAATTAAATTAAAGCATTGAATACATTTTTTGTTTAAATTTTATTTTAATTATGATTTCTATGATGATTTGCTTGTTTTATCAAATTTATATCCTTTGCCGCGGCTATTCTAGACGTCTTCTTCATCACTGCTGATAGAAAGATGAAGCTCAAGAATGTTCATTTCTCTGTTGTTCGTTCTAGTTTCTGAATTTCTCTTAGAATGTTGTCCTGGACTGCATTCTTCATCATCGCTACTGATACTGCCAAAAAGCTCAAACTCAAGTTTATTCATTTCATTGTTAGATTTCTTGGGGTTCGCCTGTTGTGTTGGTTTAGCTTCTGGCTTCCTTGATGAGGCTTTGTCCGAACTCAGTTTCGATGAGGCTTTCTTTGCATTTGTCTGTTTCCTCTTAGATGGCTGCTGTTCATCCTTATTGGAGGAATTATTTTTTGACTTTTTGCTTTCACTAATCATTGTCGAGTGTGTACGCTTAAGTGATTGTATTTCGGGAACAGATTTTATCTCGTCTTCTGCCTTAACTACCTTCTCAATATTGTGTGTTTGCTGTTTCTGATCTGATTTTGTAACAGATGCTGATGCTGGCAACAAAGTGGCGTTTATTTGTTTTTCAATATTTTTTTCATCAGGATATATAAACTTGTCTGATAATAGAATTGTTTTCTTATCGGGTGCTTCATTCCAAAGTTTCAAAAATTCGTCCATTTCTGCACAATGTGAAGAACGATGTTGATCCTTTAAACTTGCATTTACATTTTTCAGTTGGGGGGAATACATACAAATGTTCGCGAAACTGTCTAAGCCGAATGTACCATCATTGTTCTGACTTTCTGGATGTTTGTTTTTGAAAGCACCAGTAGCACTTAATTTTTCAGAAGGATGTGAAGAATAATCCGCAGAACGCTTGCTGGATTTGTTTTTATTAATTCGATTATCTTTTGATGCAGACTTGCCCTGTTTAGGTACTTGCTTTTCAATATTCATTGAATTTTTATTATTTTCCTTATCTAGCTGTAAATTCTTGGTGCTTAAAGTACTAGTAGTTAAGTGTTGCTTTTGTTCTGCATTTGTATCTTTTGTATTCTCTCCAATTCTTACATTTTCATCTTTCTTCTGCTGCATCATCTCAGCTGGTATACCGCTTTCACTCTCTTGGGCTGATAACAAAAGTGCCCATAATTCAGTTACAAATTTCTGTGCTTTGCCACCATTTAGAAATCCAGCAATTCTAATTTGGAATTTCTGTTTACAAAGCATTTGATCCTGTTTTAATTTATTGCAAATGAACTCTACGGCAACATTATCTTCTCTTTCCAAAATATCGGCGATTTTCTTGCTTATCCATGGCTTTAATACGTCCAATTTTACTTTGGATATGTTGATACGTCCCTGTGGTTTAAGTTTGGAACTCAAAGTTTTAGGAGGTACTTGTGGTAGTTTTCCACCATTCAACATGTTGATGCGTTGTTTTGGTTTAAGGCTGGAACCAAAAGTTTTGGACGGCACTAATGGTTGCTTTTGGTCTGCTTTTGTGCCACTTCGCGTACCATTGTTTCTGCTATTGGTCGACCGAGAAAGCAATGCAGATTCAGCATGTTTTTCGCGATGCTTAATATCCTTTTCAGTGTCGATGCGTCCCTGTGGTATAAGGGTGGAACTGAGCGTAGTATGCGGTACTGGTGGTTCCTTTCTGCCATCCGACATGTTGTCTTGTTTTCTGCATCGAGATTGAGGTGGTCCCGCGTCTTTTCGATGTTTAAACGAGAATACTTTATTCAGAAATTCATTTTTTGTCGGTTCAATATGCACTTCCTTTAGATTTTCATCTTTCTTCGGTTCCACCGTATCATTTTGTATGGCAGCAGCACTCTCTACAGCCGCTAATAAAATCGGCCATAATTCACATATGAATTGTTTTACCAAAGGACCATTTAGAAATTCAGTTATGTGAATATGCATCCTCATCGGACAGATAAATTGTTCCAATTTTAATTCTTTGTATATAAAATCTTCTATTTTAAAAATTGAGTAGATTTTCGTATTTATTTTTGCCTTTAAAGCATCCAACTTCACTTTCGAACAGTCTATGCAATTGTCGAGCAGTTCGTCAGATTTAACTTGTTTTGTTGCTTCCATTTTTGTATAGATTTTCCGCTGATGTTGTTGATGTACGTTGTCTATCGTGACTAAATTGTGATTGAGCTTATTAGCCAAGCTTCACGCCTTTTATAGGCGGAAACCATTTTGGAAATTTTTGTTTGCATTAGAACAGGTACCGCGTTTAGCTTATTCAGCGTAAGTTGGTAACAAATACGTTCGATTTGTTCTTACAGATAATTCAGAGGGTCAACCAGCTACCTGTTCTTTCAACAGAGCAATTGAACTCATACGGCCAGTTCAACCCTTTCGTGTACATTTGTATTTTTGGTAGAAACAGGTACCGTTATAAAGTGTTCTTGTATTCATTTCTCACTAGGTCTACCAGCTACCTGAACTTTCTGGAGCCATTAATTTCAACCAATGGCCGTTGTTTTCCTTTCTTAGTATTCACAAAACATTTAAATATATATACATGAGTTTCAATAACAATCCCAAATAGGCTGTCGTAAAAAATATTTTCTACGCTCATTAGGCTTTACAGATCAAATATTCCTTTGGCTTCCGGGTTTGTTTGCGATTTGGTTTCTTAGCCTTTTAGACTTTTCTGGTTAATAACAACTCGTTACGTATGCTAAAGTCATAAATCCTTAGTCAGTTCTATGTGCAAACCATCACAAATTTAATGTCAGACAGCGCCAAGAGTAACATTCAATGGACAAAGTTCTATTGTCCCATGACGTATTGAGCTGGAAAAACCTAATTAATCACATGGAAACGAAGCCAGTTGTCCGAATAAAAATTATTATTTTTATTGAGAGTTGAGTTTTCTATATTTTTCTGTTATATCGCGTGTAAGGTTAATGACAAGATATTTCTCAGAACTATATACGCCATGTTCCAATACACAAATGCAAAAAAGAATGAAGAAAGCTTGCTATCGGCACTTTACAACTACTTCTTGTGAATGACAGCTACCTGCGTGTTTTCTTTAGCTTGATTCATGCACTTCTGAAAAAAACGACATTTTTAAAGTAAATTTAAATTTTGCATGTTTTATGTATGTGGACGTGCAGCTTTTGCGCTGGCCAACTATTTATTCTTCCCGGGTTTGGTAGAACTTGGACAGTAAAGGAACTGCTTTCGCCCGTGCGTGCTTAAATTAGCTTTTTTTTATCAAAGCTACCACTCTAACCTAACTTAACTTAATATGTGAGAAATCAATTCACCTTTTTATGTAAATTATAACCTACTGGCTGCTCTGTTCAAGTTCTTCCAGACAAAATCTGAAATTTACCAAATCGATCTGAGAGTTGTTCATAAAAAATATTCCCTCAATAAGAGGGCTGTCAAACTACATATAAAAATGGGGTGAATTCAGCTTTAAAGAAAGAAAAATAACAATAAAAAATCTAGTTTATGACCAACTTACACTAATAAAATATCATTAGCTCCCATCGTGTATAAATATTAACGTACCTAACTTTATGACAATAAAAAAATTTCTGTGGATTTAAGGATTTTTCTTCCTTTTCGTTTAGGAGAAGTCAGCTTTTCTTATTATTTTAAAATAGGATCGAGGAATGAAATGAATAAATGAAAATATTTCGTGGCCTCATAATGCATACTTAGAGTTTCCTAAAATAAAATTTAAAACAGCATTTACTGAGGACGTGTCTAGGTTTGTTCGTTAGCTCCACAATTAATATCAGCGCAATACGTTAATGGCCTTCATATGTGAATCCATGTGAGCTCAACTGGCACTCTATAAAACATAGCTTTCTTATACCCAAACATTATTCATACACAATACGCGATCACAACGTCCTTTTGATATTTTTATTTCCTCTGGTATCTTAAACAACTACACTTCAGTTTCGCTGTTCTATAGCTACTTCAAAGGATTATACTCGTGAGGTAAATAAATGACCGTCTCACTCTAAATCGCATATATTTTATCCATAAAACTCGTATGTCATGTAAAGTACATACATACATGCATACGTTTGTGTTTGATTGGCTAGTAGATCGCAGAATACGTTACAGACGGAATATATTTATTAACCGCCCTATCCGTGTGTATAACCTTCTTTCTGCAGAAGTCTCTTCTGTAGATTTTAATAATGGGCTATCCACTTCGTGGTTTCAAAAGTATGGGACTGGAATTCGACATCTGTAAAACTAAGTTGTGAAACCAATTTTTTTCTTTTCAGTTGAAAGTCTGACATTGACGAAAATGGATCGCTTAACTACCACACAACGCATAAAAATTATCAAAACCTACTACAAAAACGGTGATTCTGCCACAGCCACGTATCGAACAAAATTTTCTTCAGCGATGAAGCACATTTCACACTCGGTGGGTATGTTAATAAACAAAATTGTCGTATTTGGGGTTCTGAGAATCCTCAAGTAATTGAAGAGAAGCCATTACATCCAGAAAAAGTCACTGTTTGGTGCGCTCTTTGGTCCGAAGGTGTGATTGGACCTTACTTCTTTGAAAACGACGATGGAACCACTGTCACCGTCAATTCGGAACGTTATGGTCATATGATAACCGACTTTTTTGCCTGCTGTTGAAGAATACGACTTGGAGAATATGTGGTTTCAACAAGACGGTGCCACATGCCACATAACTCAAGCGAATATGGCTTTATTGCAAGAGACATTTCCTGGCCGCGTAATATCTCGTCGTGGCGATATTAACTGACCACCAAGATAATGCGATTTGACACCATTAGACTTTTTTGTGGGGCTACGCAAAAGACCGTGTTTATGGAGATAAACCTTCAACTCTTGAGCACTTAAAAACCAACACACATAATGTCAACGTTCAAACTTTACAATAAAAAAGAAATATCATGAAAAAAATATTTTATATGTGTTTTATTTACGTTTACTTTTGAAACCAAGAAATGGATAACCCTATACAAAAACACTATTCCCTGTTTCCTGTTGTAGTCGCCGTAGTCTAGTAGAAAGTGTGTTGACCACGATTAAACCCCTGGTTAGATATCTTCAAAAAAATTTCTTCCGCGGCTTCATTTCAGCAAATTTCTGACAAAAACTCTGAGAAGCAAATAAATTACCATGAAAAGTTAAAAAAAATCTGTCTTTCGAAGTCGATTTTAAACTGTAGGCGTGAGAAAATAGATCGTAATCCCGGCTGAAGGGTTGTAATTTATGTATGTAATGGCTTGGGTTTTTCAACAAACACTTGAGCAAAATATTGAATACAAACACTGCAATTACCATGTTGATAAGTTTAACTTACAAATAGAAAAGGTGTATATAGGTATTCCCTCTTTCCTCTCTTCTATAACCTATAATTAGGGAATCCCCGAATATTCGGTCTTAAAATAAAATAAAAAGATTTCTTATTTCTTTTATTGGCAACAGCTGTGTGGGGCGTTTAAATTTAGCAAACCACTGCTCAAATGCATATTTTCCTGGTGCAAAGTGCGAATAATATTCACCAAGCTGAAGCTCGAACTTAACGGGGGTTTTCTGTGACAAAATACTTTATCATGCTTCATGGGTGATGGTGTCTTTTTGCTTCCTTACTCGCAGAACCTGTCTGCTGGATTAAGCCTCTGAAGAGGAAGTCCTTTGACAAAATTCACTGCGTAGTGTTTCATGAAATTTGAAGTTATTAAAAACAATTATCATTTCGAGTTTTTGCCGACACTACAATTTACAACAGTAAGACCTACCGGAACGTTGACTTAAAAAAATTCTACAAAAACAAAATAAGTGAGCTTTCGAAGTACTCAACGCAAGTTAAAGGTAGTAAAAATTTATACGAAGTACCAAGCGAAGCGGTCTTATCATAATTTTCCAAATTTTTGTAATACATACAGTGGACAGCAGAAGCATTAGTACTCCAATATATTTTGACAATTTCATGAAATTTCATTTCATAGTTTGTATAAAAAATTAAGGTTTTTAGATTTATTTTATTTGTTTATTTCTGTTTTATTATAAAACAAACAAATTTTTAATGTTTTTCATAAAACAAGAAAAAAATAAGGAATAGTTTCAGATGACTCCATAGGTATCCCAAGGAGAACCCTGAGTAAATTTAAAATTCAAAGGTCTAATATATGAAAATGTTATCCATTGTATTTCGAAGAATATCCCTTGAGGTAAAGTGCTCCATTTAACCCATTTGGAATTGAATGTACAGGTTTTGTTTAATATGTTCTTATGGCACCATGAGCAAGTTTTTCGATTGATTTTTGTTTGAGGTTTAGCGATTACATAGCCGTTCTTTCAAATAATCTCCTAAATCTCTCTCTTGAAGACATATCGGGACTTTGCGCAAGAGTATTAAGCCTGTGAGGACTGTTTTTTCGTCAAAATATATTGGAGTACTAAGACTTTTGCTGTCCACTGTATTTGGTCATTGCAACCCTTCAGTCAGGATTACGACCTAGTTTCTCACACCATTTATGTTGTGTCTGTTAATTTTATACATGAGTGGCGGGACCTGCAGCTTAAAGTCAACTGCAGCTTAAAGTCAACTGCAGCACTGTAGTTGAATTAGAACATTGAAAAAAAATTTTATTTTTGTTTTTTTATTTTTATTTCATATTTCTTAAGATTAAAAATTAAACTTAAAAACTATTCATTTATTACATAAATTTTTAATAAAAATTAAAAACATTGTCATGCGATATTTTATATAAAACTTATACGAATTCATTACAAATAATACATTTTTTTTTCAAAATTATAATCTGCATTAGCATCGTCCCATACCATAGCTTCTGTTGTAGAAAATTAGTCTTCATTGCTGAGTATATTTTAAACGGTTTCTTCATCACTACTCATACTGCCAAAAAGCTCAAACTCAAGTTTTCTCATGTCGTTGTTACACTTCTTGTGGTCCTCATTTCTTTTCAATTCCGCTACCGGCTTCTTAGAAGAGGTTTTCTCTGGACGGTGTTCGTCTTCGTCGCTACTACAACTACCAAAAAGCTCCAGCATCCGTTCTCTCATTGCTTTGCTGTATTGCTTCTGTTTACTGGATTCAGCTTGTGGCTTCCTTGAGGAGCCTTTGTCTGAATTCGTAGAGGATTTCTTTACCTTTGTTCGGCTCTTCTTAGCTGGTTGCTGTTCATCTTTATTGGAAGAATCACTTTCGGACCTTTTACTTTCGTTACTCATAGTCGAATGCATACGTTTACGTGAGCGTTGTTCGCGAGCAGCTTTTATTTCGACTTCAGCTTTAATTACCTTCTCAAAGTCAATATTCGGCCTATGCTCTTTATGATCTGATTTTCTAACAGATGCTGCTGCTGGCAACAAAGTGGCGTTTATTTGTTTTGCAATATTTTTTTCCTCAGGATATATAAACTTGGTTGATAATAGAATTGTTTCCTTATCGGGTGCTTCGTTCCAAAGATTCAAAACTCATGGGTTTGTTGACAATGTTCCGCCAAAAATTCTCCAATTGGTGTAGAAGGACATTGATCTAGTGAGATGGCTTTTGTCTCTTGTTGTAGGGTTTTAGGTGAGAACATACAATTATTTTCAAAACCGTTTAAGCCGCATGCTTTACCATCATCGCTACGATTATCACGGCTCTTACTGACTATTTTAGAAGATGATTTCTTATGCGAAGTGGAACTTCTTGAATTATGACTACGTTCTGTATCACGGTGTTGTGAAGAACAATCCGCGGAACGCTTGCTTGATTTGTCTTTATTAATTTGGTTATCTTTTGATCCAGACTTATCCAGTTTAGGTACTTGACTTTCAAAATTCATTGCATTTTTATTATTTTTCTTATCCGGGTGTTTATTCTTGGTGCTTAAAGTGCTGGTGGTTAAACGTTGCTTCTGATCTACTTTTGTGCTCATTCCAACACCACTAATTTGGCTATTAGTGGACCGAGAAAGCACTGCAGATTCGTCATGCTTAATATCCTTTTCAATTTCATATTTCTTCTGCTGCATCAACTCAGCTGGTATACCGCTTTCACTCTCTTGGGCTGATAACATAAAAATTTCTGTCCTTTGCCACCATTTAGGAATCCAGCAATTCTGATTTGTAATTTCTGTTTACAAAGCATTTTATCCTGTTTTAATTTATTGTATACGAACTCTACTGCAACATTATCTTCTCTTTCCAAAATATCGGCGATTTTCTTGCTTATCCACGGCTTCAAAACGTCCAATTTTACTTTGGATATGTCGATACGTCCCTGTGGTTTAAGTTTGGAACTCAAAGTTTTAGGAGGTACTTGTGGTAGTTTTCCTCCATTCACCATGTTGATGCGTTGTTTTGGTTTAAGGCTGGAACCAAAAGTGTTAGATGGTACTAGTGATCGCTTTTGTCCTACTTTAGTGCTATTTCCCGTACCACTATTTCGACTTTCAGGGGATCCAGAAAGCGATGCAGATTCATTGTGTTTTTCGCGATGCTTAATATCGTTTTCAATGTCGTCTTGTAGTTTAAGGATGGAACTGAAAGTTTTAGGAGGTACAAATGGTTCCTTTCCACTGTTCACCATGTTGCCTTGCTTTCTGGATCGAGAATGTGATCTAGATTTAGATTGTTCGTTTCCATTTCGATGTTTAGTTTGGATACTTTCATCTTTTTTCGGCTCCATAGGCTTATTTGTATGCTTGCAGCACTCTCTTCAGCCGCTAAGAAAATCGGCCATAATTCAGATATGAATTGTTTGACGCGGAGATCATTCAGAAATTCAGTCATATTTCTATGCATCTTCTTCGGATAATGATAAAAAATGAATTCAAATTTCTTTATACGATTTTGTAACACTTGAAGCAATAATTTTAAAATATTCAGTTTTTGTTCTTTGTTGATATTTTCATTGGTAACAGAATCTGTGGAGCGTTCATTAGGAACGTAGTTCTCGGTGCTCATTTCGCTACGTTTAAAGCAAAAGCTGACCTCTGGGAACGTATGGCATTTACCCGATGGCAACGGACAGGCGACGGTGTGAATTCTCGAATTGAGTGGATTTTGGGTGGAAAGAGGTGAGAATAGTTTTCATTTCCAAGCCGATAAAAGCGAGCCACATAACAACAAAAGACTACAGACCGATAAGATTCTTGTCGATTTTAACTGAAAACCTTTGAGGAACTCATTTATATGTACGGAGTAAACTCTGAGTCAATAACGTCAATAGTGCACAATGATAAATGACTAACACAGAATCAATAATATGCTGCAGAAAGCTTGTGAGACAGCGAAATGAGTAAGAAATGATGATCCCTTTTGTAATTCAGCAGCCGGTATTTCATTATTATTGTTGATCATTGTGTCTATTGCCTGACACTAAATCTATAAAAGGGTGTCTCTGAAATGTCTTCTCGGAACCTATTCCCTCAGTTCCCTCTATTCCCTATTCAGTGTCATCGAGACGAAATACCAGCCCAATCCCCGACGTACACTTATCCTTTGGTGATGTCTTAATCACTGGTTTCAAGAATATGTTCTGATGATTCATTTTCATCATCATAGAATCTCCATATTCGGCTCAGCGATCACTATTCTAAACATGTTTACTAAGAGTCTACAGTGTCCTACATAAAGCCTTGTAATCTTGAATGGTCTGATGATTCACTTTGTAATTTTCCAACAATTTGGTTTGAGAAGAGATTTCGCCACTTTTTATTTATCACTTCGTGTTATTTTCCCAAAGTGTCATCAAAGTTCTCTAAGGCATCTAGAACCAATATGGTACCTGGTACTCCCCGGTCAGAAAGATCATAATCTCTTCAATTTCTAAGATTAACAAGAAATGAAAGGCTCAATGCAGCAATCATCCATCAATTAATTTTTCCTCCTTTAAAATTAAATCAAAATTAATTAAATTTTCTAAAGAATAACTTGTATGTGTAACAACAAAAAAAATCTGAAGAATATAGAAAATTTACTTAAAAAATGACGGGAACAAAATATCACTCCCACGCATATACATCGTCATCAATCGGTTGAATATCTTCCATGGTAATGTTATCATTACTGGTGCTATCAGCCGGATGTAGTCGTTGTTTCCCTTGTTTGTCTTATTCTATCTGTTACTGTTTAGTCTTCTTTATCTGCATAGATCGACAAAATCTCATGTATATTGCACACATCGTCTCAAATTCTTTTTGAAAATGTTTTCCCGACTAAGTATCTGCAAATCATCCGGAGTACATTTGAGTGCATTTTTCATTACATTCGTGATGAGTTTCATAAATCCTTCGCTAGTTTTATGTGCAAACCATCACAAGCCGAGAAATTTAATATCAGACAGCGCCAAGAGTAACATTCAATAGGCAAAGTACTATTGTCCTATGACCTACAGAGCTGCTGCTGAGCTGAAGAAACATAATTAATGACATGAAAATTATTTTTTTATTCAGAATTCAATCTTCACTCTTTTTCTGTTACATCGCTTGATTTTTATTAAGCCTAATAACAAGATATTTCTCAGAACTATATACGCCGTGTTCTAATACACAAATGCAAAAAAGAATGAAGAAGGCTTGCTATTGGCACTTTACAGGTACTTTTTCTGACTGACAGCTAATTGAGTGTCTTCTTTAGCATGATTCATCCGTTTCTAAAAATTTCTCCACAAAATCAAATTTCCCAAGTGAAATTTTAAAGGAAATTTCGATTTTGCATGATTTTCGCAATTCACCTTTTTATGTAAAATATAACCTACTGGGTTACAGATAAAATATAAAATTTAACCAACTCGAGATGAGAGTTGTTCATACAAAATATTTTCTCTCTCTGAAGAAGAGAGCTGTCAAACTCCATATGTATATACAAAATTTAGTTTATGACCAACTTACACTAATAAAATGTTATTAACTCCCATCGTGTATAAATATTGACGTACATAACTTTATGAAAATATAAAAATTTCTGCAGATATAAGGATTTGACTTTATTATTTTACCGTGGATCTAGTTTTAAATGAAAATATTTCGTGGCTTCATGATACATACTTAGAGATTCCTAAAATAAAATTTAAAACAGCATTTAATGAGGACATGTCCGGTTTTGTTCATCAGCTCCACAATTAATATCAGCATAATACGTTAATGGCCTTCATATGCGACTATGTGAGCTCAACTGGCACTCATTAAAACAGAGCCTTCTTATACCCAAACATTTTCATCATCCTTTTGATATTTTTATTGCCTCTGGCATCTCAAACAACTACACTCCAGTTTCGCTGTTCTATAGCTACTTCCAAGGATTGATTGAGGTAAATAAATGACCGTCTCACTCTAAATCGCATATATTTTTCAATAAAACTCGTAACATACATACGTTTGTGTTTGATTGGCTAGTAGATCGCAGCACATGTTACAGACGGAATATATTTATTAACCGCCCTATCTGTGTGTATAAACTTCTTCCTGCAGAAGTCTTCTCTGTAGATTTTAATACAAAAACACTATTCCCTGTTTCCTGTTGTAGTCGCCGTAGTCTAGTAGATAGTGTGTTCGCCACGGTTAAATCCCAGGTTAGACATCTCCAACAAAACAAAATGTGAGAAAAAAAATTTCTTCCGCGGCTTCATCTCAGCAAGTTTCTGACAAAAACTCTAAGGGCCACTTTTTTAATGCAAGTTTAAACTCGAGATTAAGTTAATCTCCAGTTAAATTTAATCTTCAGTTAACTGAATTTTCATTTTTTGAATGGGAATTTAACTAGAGATTAACTTTGTAGAGCTGCCACTCTTATACGCAAAAATTTCAAAGTATTTCACAACAAATTGCTTTTGTATAGAACAAAAACAAACAAATAAAAACAAAAATAAATAAAAAAAGCTGAATACTATTATCTTAATGTAAAAGAAATATTTTCTTAAAATAATAAATAAATTAAGACTGTCTGTTGTCAATTTGTATTTTATATAATTCTTAGTCACTTAAATATTTATCTTATTCGGCTTCCCCTCACTTAATTTCTTTTTTTTTTTTAATAAAATTTGTCAACCACTTTTCACTTTCAACGTTGGTGGTTTAAACTCGAGATTAACTGCTTAACCGTAAGGTTAAACTCAAGGTTAAGTAAATTCAAATTCAAAAACTCAAGACGGAGTTTAACTGGAGATTAACTTAATCTCGAGTTTAAACTTGCATTCAAAAAATGGCCCTAAGAGGCAAATAAATTGCCATGAAAAGTTTAAAAAAAATAGGCGCCGCCACTCTGCATAAATTTAACACACGCAACATAAGTGGCGTAAGAAAATAGGCCTTAATCCCGGCTGAAGGGTTGCAATTTATGGATGTAATGGCTTGGGTTTTTCAACAAACAATTGAGCAAGATATTGAATACAAACAGTGCAATTACCATGTTGATAAGTTTAACTTACAAATAGAAAAGGTATATGTGTGTATTCCCTGTTTCGTCTCTTCTATAACCTAGTTTCTTAACATTATTTTGTTTCATACTGACGATAAAATTCAGAAAATCATTGATAAACTACAAATGTATTACCATATGGTTGAAGGATATGCTATTGACTGGAAAATGAGAATAAATTTCGAAAAATGCGAAACAATTCGTTTTCGTCCTCCTGTGGGTAAGTGCAATTCTAACATTAGAAACAATTGGAGAAATTTTGGAATAAAATCTTACTCTAATATACCTATTCCAGGCAAACAATCTGTAAAAAAATACTTGGGTGTTAACCTTGACAAATTTCTATATTTCAATAATCATATTGATATACAAATAGATAAGGCTAAATAGATAGGTTTTTTTCGTGTACAAAAGACTGTTTTTCTAAACATAATAAGCCTACGGTTAAACTTATCTTATATAAATCATTGATTAGACCCATTCTCACGTATGGTTGTCCAATTTGGTATAATGTCTCACCGTCATATATGGAGAAAATGAGAGTATTTGAGAGAAAATGCCTTAGGGCTTGTACTTCTTTGTTTAGGTAACAAGATAGTGGCTTTACGAAGTATGTGTCGAATGGAAGATTATATTCCAAGGCAAAAGTTGACAGAATTGTTAACTTTATCATTCATTTAATCAGAGACCATATTGTGAAGACCATGGAATGCACTGAAAATAATCTGATTATGGCCTCATATTATGTGGGGGAAGAATACATATATAGAACTATTCAAAATGGATATGTTCCTCCAGAAGCCCTTTTTATACCTGGATAAATATGGATATATCCAGAATGAAAGGGGCCTTCCAGTATTTTACCATATTTACCGCCGGGCCACTGATAAGGCAATTACATGCAAACAAATTACAGCGGGTAATAAGAGATTTATGATGATAGCATGTATCTTAAGAATACAAATATGTTTCCAAACATAAATTTTAAAAAATATTGGTAGCTTGAAATGTAAGGTACCTACATTGCACACTGCTTTTATCTCTTGACTTTGTTTTTTATCCTTGTAATAAATAGATAATGTTTTTTTTCTATTTTTCCATTGCAAAGTAATTTGTTTTTCTATCGAACAATTATTAGATAACAGAACTATAAAATAAGTATTATTAAAATGTATTAAAATTAAATCTAATACGTATATGCTTGAGCGCCCAATGGGGGACAGTGCATACATATTTAATTATTGTATGTTTCCTCTATTTGTTTATTTGGATTTTTTTTTATTGGTAAATAAATGGATAAAAAAACCTAGTTTCTTAATTGCAACATAATGCACTCACTAAATTATTAGGGACAATCCCCTGAATATTCATCCATACATAATTGGTCATTACAACCCTTCAGTCAGTATTACGAATTTGTTTCTCACGCCACTTATGTTGTGTGTCTTAATTTCATATCTGGCCTGGCGCTCGAACCCTGGCTTTGCGTCTAATAAGCCAACACACTACCTACTATACTACGGTGACAATGAGAACAATGATTTCTTCTGTAAATATAAGATTCAAAACCAATTTGTTTTCACTTTTAGTTGGGAATACAAAAAAACTTTTATAACCCTTTCCTTCCCTCTTTAGCACTGTAGTTGAATTAGAACATTGAAAAAAATTTATTTTTTTATTTTTTTTTTATTTTATATTTCTTATGATTAAAAATTAAATTTACAAAACTATTCATTTATTACATAAATTTTTAATAAAAATTAAAAACATTGTCATGTGATATTTAATATAAAATTATACGAATTGATTACAAATAATACATTTTTTCTTCCAAAATTATAATCTACATTAGCATCATCCCATACCATAGCTTCTGTTGTAAAAAGTCTGTCTTCATTGCCGAGTATATTTTAAACGTCTTCTTCATCACTACTCATACTGCCAAAAAGCTCAAACTCAAGTTTACTCATGTCGTTGTTACACTTCTTGTGGTCCTCATTTCTTTTCAATTCCGCTACCGGCTTCTTAGAAGAGGTTTTATCTGGACGGCATTCTTCTTCATCGCTACTACAACTACCAAAAAGCTCCAGCATCCGTTCTCTCATTGCTTTGCTGTATTTCTTCTGTTTACTGGATTCAGCTTCTGGCTTCCTTGAGGAGCCTTTGTCTGAATTGTGCTTCGTAAAGGATTTCTTTACCTTTGTTCGGCTCTTCTTAGCTGGTTGCTGTTCATCTTTATTGGAAGAATCACTTTCGGACCTTTTGCTTTCGTTACTCATAGTCGAGTGCGTACGTTTACGTGAGTGTAGTTCGTGGGCAGCTTTTATTTCGACTTCGGCTTTAACTACCTTATCAAAGTCAATATTCGGCTTATGCTGTTTATGATCTGATTTTGTAACAGATGATGGCGATGGCGACAAAGTGGCGTTTATTTGTTTTGCAATATTTTTTTCCTCAGGATATATAAACTTGGTTGATAATAGAATTGTTTCCTTATCGGGTGCTTCATTCCAAAGATTCAAAAACTCATGGGTTTGTAAACAATGTTCCGACAAAAATTCTCGAATTGGTGAGATGGCCTTTGTCTCTTGTTGTTGGGTTTTAGGTGAGAACATACAATTATTTTCAAAACCGTTTAAGCCGCATGCTTTACCATCATCGCTACCATGTTCACGGCTCTTAATGACTATTTTAGAAGATGATTTCTTATTTGAAGTGGAACTTCTTGAATTATGACTACGTTCTATATCACGGTGTTGTGAAGAACAATCCGCGGAACGCTTCCTTGACTTGTTTTTATCAATTTGATCATCTTTTGATCGAGACTTATCCAGTTTAGATACTTGAGTCTCAAAATTCAGTGCATTTTTATTATTTTCCTTATCTGGATGTCGATTCTTGGTGCTTAAAGTGCTGGTGGTTAAATGTTCCCTTTGTTCTGCTTTTGTATCTTTTGTATCCTCTCCAATTCTTACATTTTCATCTTTCTTCTGCTGCATCATCTCAGCTGGTATGCCGCTTTCACTCTCTTGAGCTGACAACAAAAGTGGCCATAATTCACATACAAATTTCTGTGCTTTGCCACCATTTAGGAATCCAGCAATTCTGATTTGTAATTTCTGTTTACAAAGCATTTCATCCTGTTTTCATTTATTGTATACGAACTCTACTGCAACATTATCTTCTCTTTCCAAAATATCAAAGATTTTCTTGCTTATCCGCGGCTTCAAAACGTCCAATTTTACTTTGGATATGTCGATACGTCCCTGTGGTTTAAGTTTGGAACTCAAAGTTTTAGGAGGTACAAATGGTTATGTGTGTTTGCTTCAATATCCATTATTAAACTAAGTTGAGGCTTTTTGAGTGCATTTGGTTTCCTTTCTCAGTTTCCTCAAAAAGGATATGAATTTATAAATTTGAATTTCAATAACAATCTTCCGCTCTGCCTAATACATACATACATAATTGGCCATTACAACCCAAAGCTTCTCACACCACTCATGTTGTGTGTGTTAATTTTTTTGTGTTTATATAATAAAAAATTAAGAAACTTAGACTACTGTTAACACTGTCCCCCGGTGGGGATCTCCTGTACATTAACTATTTACTAATTTACAGTTTCGAATATCTTTCAATTATATTATAATACTATACATTTACACATGATATACAGTGTATACTTAATCTATTTGTAACGGAAAAAATGCTTAAAAAACGTTACTTCTGTATTGCAAGGATAAGATAAAAGCTACAGTCAAGGGGGAAAAATGTGAAGTAAAATTTATTTGATAAGCCACCAATACTTAATTCTAATTCTAGTTGACATGTCTGTGTATTTCATATAAATATTTGTGTCAAACCGGCGATTTTCCGCGGTAAGCTCTTTGCATAGGATAGTCTTGTCACTTGCTCTTCTATATATGTGGTAGAAGATAGGAACACCATTCTCATTTTGTATATATCCGTGTTTATCGAGGTATAAAAAAGCTTCTGGGATACGTCCCCCTACGTAATGAGTTTTGTATGTACTGTTCATTAGTGTAATATGGGGCTAATATTAGATTATTTTCCGTGCAAGTTATGCTTCGCATTATGTGATTTCTAATAAGACTAATAGTGAAATTATCAATTCTACAATTTTATTTACTCTCAGAGTTTTTGCCAGAAATCTACTGAGAGGAAGTCGCCGAAAAAATACTTTTTGTATTTTGTCTTTGATGCCTGGCCTGGGGCTCGAACCAAGGTTTTTGCGTCTAATAAGCCAACACACTAGACTACGGTGACTTCACCTATAGAATGATGTGCAAGCTCGGAGATATCTCCTTTCAAATACTCGAATTTTCTCCATTTATGACGGCGAAATATTATACCATATCTGACAGCCATATGTCAGTATAGGCCGTATTAAATGTGTTTATTAAAATATAAGAATTTATCGAGATTAACACCAAGATATTTAACAGTTTGTTTGTTCGAAATTACAATATTATCATTTGATTTTATACAGAATTCCTTCCAGTATTTTCTTATATTGTAATTGCATTTTCTCACAGGAGGTCTGAAAAGTATTGTTTCACATTTGCTAGTGTTAATTTTCATTTTCCAATCATATGAGTACTTTTCTAAAGTATTGAAATGTGTTTGAAGATTTACGTTTAGCCTATATATATTGTTGTCAGAATAGTAAATTATAATGTCATCGGCAAATCTTATTATATTATCTATTTTATTTAATAGATCGTGAATATATATATATTGAATAGTATCGGTGAAATCACCGTTCCCTGCAGCAGTCCATTTATGATTGCGAATCTTCTAGTAGATATCAAATTTTTGTTGCTCACATGAAAGGACCTGTTATTTAACATATTAAACATGAGTATCACCAGATGCATGGGAAATTTATATTTTATTAGTTTATATATTAATCCAGGAATCCAGACTCCGAATGACAGAGTTTTTGTGAGAAACTTTTCTTGGCAATTTTATTTACTCTCAGAGTTTTTGCCAGAAATCTGCTGAGAGGAAGTCGCCGAATAGATATTTTTTCATATTTCGTTTTGATGTCTGGACCTGGGGTTTGAACCGTGGCCTTACGTGGCCACACCTACCTACTAGACTATAGCAAGCGCATACAGGATACTCAAATTTGATGTTAATAACAGCCAGGGATTATCTGTTACGTTTGTGGGACGCACTAAATGGCAAATACCCTGAAAAGGTGGCCAAAAAGGCAAAAATGAATTTAAAGAAATTTAAGAAACTGAGTATGCAGTTCGATAGACAACAAAATTCTGCACTATATAGTGAATTTTCACGACTTTAGGTTGAGATTTGTAGACTTGAGACGATATCACAGTCAGGAAAGTGAAGAAAATTAAATGCGTTTTTGTTGTTTTTCTGAAATTTTAATAGGTTTATATGATATTTTTTTGTAGCTAAAGGAATAGAGGTTTTATATTAATTCTGTTTTATTTGAAAGGTATGAGCAACTGCTACTTTATATATATGCATTCCTTATCTTTTTAGGAATGGTAAAAAAAAATATATATATACATATCATATATTAATGTTAAAATTATTCGTTCAAAATTTAAAAATAATAAAAATTTCACAATTTTTAAAGGTGAAAGTAGTTTTTAGTAGTTTATTGTTATATACGACAAGAAAATATGAACTCTCTACATTCAGGAACAAAAAGAAAAGTTTGCGCAAATTTTGCGCAATTATTTTTGGCGATTTTTTGAAACTTTTACTTTTTTTAAAAATTAAAAAAATTAGACGTAGTGTAATAAAGCCATAGGCAATAAAGCCATATGGCGTACGAATTATGCGAGGAAATTCAGTAGAAGCGATACCAATCGAGTTGTCCTGAATAGGTTACTTTTATGCAGTGACCCTTTTATAAGCTGCAGGACATAAATATCGCGAAGGGATAGAAAAGCTTTTTCATCAGAAACTATGAAACTATGGAGTAATTACTCCTTCTTGACATTGATGATGAAAATGATAACGATTTTAACGATTGTAGTTAGTTTCACTTTTTAAGTATTTTTAAGTTAAGTATTAAATAATGTAAAATAAATATTATGAATAAATATTAATTATTATAGAACTTTAAAAATTTAATTACATATGTATGTCGACTATTATAACAATATGAGATGTATGTTTGATTTTCTTAATGGACCGTATGTGGTACCTAGGGGCACTTATGAACCGACCATAACAAAATTTGGTAATCTGATTTAGACTTACAAAATACACGTTCATACCGAATTTCATCACTATACCGATGTTTTTAAGCCATTTATAAGCGTAAACGAGAATTTCTAAAGGGGACTTTATATGGGGACTAGGGTCCAATGTGATCCGATTTTCACCAAACTTTACAACATGATTTCTTAGTACACATAACTGACCCATGCTAAATTTTATCATGATTGTTGTATAATTACCATAATTATGTGTAAATACGTGCAATTTCGAGGAGACTTTGTATGGCGGCTAGGCGAAATCACGGACCGATTTGAACCAAAATCAGTTGGGTTCATCCTTGGGCTTAATTATCACTACCACTATCAAAAACTTCCAGCCATTAACTCATAAACCACTTCTATTAATTTTGGCCAGGTTTTCAGACAAAATGCCACATAGTACGTACGTATAATGTAGTAACTGTGTGTATATATTATAAATTTTTGAAATTATTTTAACAATTTTTGTTTTTGTATATTGTTGTTCTCATTGGAGTTCAGCAATGAATGTTATTCTTTATTTTATAAAATTTACTTAATATCCTTGGATAGATTGTAAATAAAACGAATAATAAAAAAATGTTACTGATTTCCGGTAAATTGTAATTACTTGTTTTTAATATTTTGAAAACTGTTTAAAACTAAAGAATTGACGTATTTAATGACAAAGTAATGGAATATTTAAGGCATGAAAACATTGACTTCTTCTGTGAATACTGTACTAAGTGTCGTCCATTGAAACAAACAAACAATTTTTAGTTCATTTGAGTTCAAGAATATCTCAAATAAATCTTTCCTTCCCCTTCTCTCTATAATTGAAATGAAAGCATTGAGTACATTTTTTATTTACATTTTATTTTAATTATGATTTCTATGATGATTTGCTTAATGTTTTCATTTCAAATACATCACAAATAAAAAATTAAATTGAAAAAGAAAATATTTTTTTATTAAATTTATTATAATTTAAACAAAAGCTTTAAAGTTATTGAATTATACATCAATTTTTAATGAAAATTAAAAACATTGTCATGCGATATTTGATACAAAACTTATACAAATTATGACTACAAATAATAAATATTCTTTCTAAAATTAAACTCTTCGTGGGCGTCGCCCTCTACCAACATTTTTGTTTCAGAAACTTAGTCCTCTCTGCCCGGTATATTTTAGACATCTTCTTCATCGCTACCGATACTGCCGAAAAGGTCCAAGTCTCAAGTTTATTAATTGCGCTGGTAGCCTGCTTGTGGTCCTCATTTTCTTTTTATTCAGCTTCTGGCTTCTTCGAAGTGTTTTCATCTACACGGCATTCTTCTTCGTCGCTACTACAATTGCCAAAAGGCTCCATCATACCTTCTCTCATTGCTTTGCTTTACTTCATGTGGGTTTTCTTTTTACTTGACGAGTTTTTGTCCGAACTGTTTTTGGATGAGGATTTCGTTGCCTTTATCTGTTTCTCCGTAGCTGGCTTCTGTTCATCCTTATTGGTGGAATTATTTTTTGACTTTTTACTTTCATTAATCATTGTTGAGTGTTTGCGTTTAGGGGCAGCTTTCATTTCGGATATTAATTTGACGGTCTCATCAGAATTTGTGTCTCTTTGATCTGATATTGTGACAGATGGCGGCGTTAACACAATAGTGGCAGCTTGTCCTTCAGCACTGGCGATAATATTTTCAGTTTTTCCGGTGTTTTAATTTCGTAGAAATCGTCTGGTCGTCTTTTGCACTTTAAAAACTCGTTTAATTCCGCACATTGTTCCAACAAAAATTCACGAAATGGTGTACGAGGACATTGATTTTGTAAGTTAGCGTTTAGGCCGGCCGTCTTCATTCGGAAATCGTCATCATGTTGGCTGTTGCTAGCATCACTAGCACTTAATGTCTTTGGTGGAGTTTCTGTCGGCTTAGAAGATGGTTTACTATGTGATGAGAAAGTCGGCGGGGATTGGTTTTCTCTTTTTGTTGTATCTGGATATACGAATTTGTTTGACAATAGAATTGTTTCCTTATCGGGCGCTTCATTCCACTGACACAAAAATTCGTCCATTTCTGCAGAGTGTTGTGCTAAAAATTCACGAAATGGTGTTGAAGGCCGTTGATCATATGGAATAACATTTGCATCCTTCTGTTTAGGGGAATACATGCAAATGTTTGCGAAGTCGCCTAAGCCGCATGTCACCACTCCTGTACAGTCATCGTTAACCTGTTCACAAATTTGAATTTCTAGATTTCCAGAATTTTTATTGTTTTCCTTATCTGGCTTCTGCTTCTGTTCTACTTTCGTGCTACTTCCCTCATCCTTTTCAATATAGACGTGTCCTTGTGGTTTGTGGTTGGAAGCGAAAGTGGTAGGTGGTACTAATTGTTTCTCTCCGCCATTCACAATGTTACCTCGTTTTTTGGATCGAGGAAGTGATTTGGATCGTTTGCAGTCTTTGGTTTGAATTACTTTCTTTAGAATTTCATCTTTCTTCGGTTCCACCGTATCATTTGCTATGGATGTAGCACTCTCTTCAGCAGCTAATAAAATTGGCCATAATTCGCACATGAATTGCCTTACCAAAGGACCATTTAGGAATTCTGTTATGTGGATATGCATCTTCATCGGACTGATGAATTGCTCTAATTTTAATTCATTGTAAATAAATTTCTTTATTTGAAAAATGTTGTTGATTTTCTTGTTAATTTTTGGTTTTATATCGTCCAGTTTTACTTTGGACATGCCAATTCGTTTAATGAACAAATCGCCAGTTTTCACTTGTTTATTTGCTTCCATTTTTTTAATTTTCCGCTGATGTTGTCTGCTGTCTACCGAAACTATCGTGTAATTGAACTTATCGGGCAAAGTCCACGCCTTTTATAGGCGGAAACCATTTTGGAAATTTGTGTTTTCGCTCGAGCAGGTGCCTTATTTAACGTATGGGTTCTCATAGATATTCCACAGAGGGCAACCAGCTACCTGCTATTACAACATAGCAGTTGAACATTTTGGGGCCAACCCTTTAATGCAAATATGTATTTATACTACACAGGTAACAAATAGATGAGCTTGGTTCACATGGCTACCTCACTGGTTCACTGGCTACCTCAACCAGCTACCTGAGCTATCTGCAGCCATCAGTTTCAACCAATGGCTGTTGGTTTCTCTTCTTAGTATTAAAAAAAGAACATTTTAATTTATTAACTTGAATTTCAATAACAATCCCTGATGGACTGTCGTAAAAAATCTTTTTAAATCCTCCAATATCGTTATCGGATCAAATATTTCATTGGTGTCCTTGATTTTTGGAAATTTGATGTCTTAACGTTAACTTTTGCGGTTGAAAAATCTCGTTATGAATACCATAAATGCTACATAAGCCGAATAAGTTAAAATCAGACAGCGCCAATATTTAAGATAAGAAGGAACACTTAGTAGGGAAAGTTTTATCGTTCTGCGGATATGAAACTGGGGAAAATGTCTCATGAAAGCACCCTAAAAGGAAGAAAAAGAACAAAACAGATCTAGTTTATGGCCACCGATTTGCTTTATACGGTTTTGTAGCACTTGAAGCAATAATTTTAAAATATTCAGTTTTTGTTTGAATAAAATGTTGCACATTTGAGAGGCCTATTGACGTAATTAAATTTGTAGCATGTTATTGAACAATATGTGGACATTTGATTAGGCTCTTCTAATTATACACACTTACTCTAGTCATACAAAAACCTGTAACTTAACAATTGTGCTGAAAAGTTGCTGTTGATGGTTTCTTTCATTGCAAGACAGTTGATCAATTCGTATCCCATATACCAATATCATGGCTTTGCCAGCTAACCATTGCACATTTGTATGCTTTGACATCGATCGAATTGAGTCTGATATGACATGATAAAGTCATATTCCGTTCCTCGTCTCATATCAGCATAAAAATCAGAGGGTTTTTTAGAGTGAAGTAGCTTCAAACACTACGTATAATCATCAATGCGTCCTTGTATTCGTCGATTGTGAGCACCAGCCGGCACCCACTTAAAACAGAGGCACCTATCCTCTCCCTCTAGTAGCCTATTTGTCCAATTACAACACGATACACTGCATGGGTTGGCCTTAAAATACAAAAAGTAATTGTTTCTTAGAAAATTATTTTGTGAAGTTCTTCGATGTTATCATTGGTAACAGCTTCTGCGGGGCGTTTAAACTTAGCAAGTTACTGCTCAACTGCCTATTTTCCTGGTGCAATGTGAGAATAATGTTTATCAAGCTAATGCTCGGCTTCAACAGGAATTTTTGCGGACATAATACCGCATCGCAATTTATCGGAGGAGATGGCGTTTTTGAAAAATTGGCAGCTGAATCGCCATCTCTTTGCTGGATTGAAGTTCTGAGTAAGTTAAATTGCCTACACATGGATGATGAGGGTCTTTTGTCGAAATTCTGTTTATTTTGTTTCAAGAAATTTGGAATTGTTGAGATCGAAGCTGACACTCTTGCTTACAGATTGAAATACATACATAATTGGCCATGACAACCCTTCAGTCAGGATTGCGGCCCAGCTTCTCACACCACTTATGTTTTGTGTGTTAATTTTATACATGAGTGATGGGACCTACAGTTTAAAGTCGACTCCGAACGACCAGAAATCTGCTGAGAGGAAGTTGCCGAATAAATATTTTTTCACATTTCGTTTTGATGTCTTACCGGGGGTTTGAACCGTGGCCTTACGTCTAATAAGCCAACATACCACCTACTAGACTACGGTGACTTCGACAGATTGAAAGAGTCTTATAAAGTTTGAAATTGATATATGGAATGTGGTAAGAACACGATAAGACTATCCAATAAAATACATACGTACTCTTATCGTTATAAAATTAAAAAAATCAATAAAAACTGAAAATTGTTCTAAACTTCACAGCATTAAAGCAAAGCGTTCCGTGACTAATCAATTCATCATTAGAGGAGTTGAGGATGATATCGGCAAATCGGCTGGCATCTCATGCTCCATAACTTTCAATAAGTTTGTAACAGAATAACTATTACAGAATAATTTCATTTCAAGAGAATAGATTTAGAAGAGGATTTACTTCACCAAAGCATTATATCGTTTGCTAATTAAGATAGCATAGATGATGTAAAGACCTAATTAATTAATTGGAAGCTGAGAGCAAGTCGCCCTAGAAATATTTTTTCGAAGTCGCCATGGTCTAGTAGGTAGTGTGTTGGCTTATTAGACGAAAAGCTAGGGTTCGAGCTTCAGGCCAGACATCGAAATAAAATACAAAAAGTATTTCTTCGGCGACTTGCTCTCAGCAGATTTCTGGCAAAAACTCTGAGAGTAAATAAAATTTCCATGAAAAGTTTCTCAAAAATCTGTCGTTCGGAGTCGACTTTAAACTGTAGGTCCCGCTCATGAATAAAATTTTCTCACACAACATGGGTGATGTGCGAAACTCGACAGATGCGAGCCCACTGTTTAAAATCTCGCTCAGACATATCGAACAAATCGAAATCTGAAAAAATATTTCTAAGGCAACTTCTCCTCAGCAATTTTCTGGCAAATATTCTACCACGACTTATGGTGCCACATAAGTGGTGTGAGAAGTTAGGTCGTAATCCAGACTAAAGAGTTTTAATGTATGTGAGTGAGCTTATAATTGGAGAATGTCAAGTAAATTTGTAGGCACTTCGTAGAAAAAATCTTCTAAAGTCCGTAGATTCTCAGGAGATGGCTGTAAACGCATTACGCTGATTGTGGAGCTAACGAACAAACCCAGACACGTCAAGTACGCATCATGAAGCCATGAAGTGTTTGCATTTAAAATCTGCTCCTCGGATCTGCCTTAGTTTTAAAATAACGAAAACTGACTCCTTGATCTAAACCGGGCATTTGGAAGAAAACAGACGTGACCATTTACAAAAAATTAAAATGAAATGAAAAATAACTCGACATTTTTAAAAGAAATGAAAACCAATCCCATGTTCAAGGTTTGATTACATTTTGCTGTTAAAAGAAAGAAAAGTCCTTGTATTCACAGAAATTTGTAGATTTTCACAAAGATTGGTACGTCACGGTATTCACGGCTTAAAATAAATATTTTGATACGATGAGAGTTAATAACATTTCATCAATCTATGGTGGTCATAAACTAGATTTTTTTGTTATTTTTCTATCTTTAAAGCTGGATTTACAGTGTTACAGGATAACAGGTTTTAATATGTAGTTTGACAGCCCTATTCTTGACAGAAAGAAATAATTTTTTTATGAACAACTCTCAGTTCGTGATTGGGTTAATTTAATATTTTGTCTGGAAAAACTTGAACAGACCAGCCAGTAGGTTATAATTTACATAAAAAGTTGATTTGATATGCCCACATATTAAGTTAGGTTTGGTTAGAGTGATAGCTTTAATACCAAAAGATCATTTGAGCACGTACAAGTGAGCGCAGTCACTTAACTGACTAAGTTCTACCAAACCAGGGAAGAAAAAATACATAAATCATGCAAAATTTAAATTTCCTTTAAAAATGTCGTTTTTTCAGAAATGCATGAATCATGCTGCAGAAAACACGCAGTTAGCTGTCATTCAGAAAAAGTAAAGTGTTGATAGCAAGCCTTCTTCATTTTTTTTTTTGCATTTGTATATTGGAACATGGCGAGAGGAATATCTTGTCATTAAGCTTATACGCGATATAACAGAAAAATATAGAAAATTCAAATCTCGATATAAAAAAAATAAATTTTATTCCAATAACATGCTTCGTTTCCATGTCATTAATTAGGTTTCTCCCGTCATGGGACAATATAACTTTGCCCATTGAATGATACTCTTGGCGCTGTCTGACATTAAATTTTTCGGCTTGTGATGGTTTGCACATAGAACTGACTAAGGATTTATGACTTTAGCATACGTAACGAGTTGCTATTAAACCAGAAAAGTCTAAAAGGCTAAGAAACCAAATTGCAAACAAACCCGGAAGACAAAGGAATTTTTGATCTGTAAAGCCTAATGAAGGGTATAAAATATTTTTTACAAGAGTCCATTAGGGATTGTTACTGAAACACATGTTTACATATTTAAATGTTTTGTGAATGTTAAGAAGGAAAACGACAGCCATTGCTTGAAATTAATGGCTGCAGAAAGTACAGGTAGCTGATAGACCTAGTGAGAAATGAATACAAGAACACTTTATAACGGTACCTGTTTCTAGCAAAAAAAACAAATGTACACGAAAGGGTGGAGTTCAATTGCTCTGTTAAAAGAGTAGGTAGCTGGTTGACCCTCTATGGAATATCTGTAAGAACCAATCGAAACTATTCGCTACCTACTTACGATGAATAAGCTAAACACGGTACCTGCTCTAATGCAAACAAAAACTTCCAAAATGGTTTCCACCTATAAAAGGCGTGAAGCTTGCCTAATAAGTTCAATCACAATTTAGTCACGATAGACAACATACAACATCAGCGGGAAATCAATACAAAAATGGAAGCAAATAAACAAATGAAAACTGGCGAAGTGCTCGACAAGTGCATAGACATGTCGAAAGTAAAACTGGATGTGTTAAAGGCACAAATTAGTAAGAAAATCTCCGACATTTTTCAAATTGAAAAGTTCGTGTACAATGAATTGAAATTGGAAAAATTTATCAGTCCGATGAAGATGTGTAGAAATATGACTGAATTTCTGAATGATCTCCGCGTTAAACAATTCATATCTGAATTATGGCCGATTTTATTAGCGGCTGAAGAGAGATCTGCAAGCATACCAAATAAGCCTATGGATCAGAAGAAAGATGAAAGTATCCAAACTAAACATCGAAATGGAAACGAACAATCCAAATCTAGTTTACATACTCGATCCAAAAAGCAAGGCAACATGGTAAACAGTGGAAAGGAACCATTTGTACCTCATAAAACTTTCAGTTCCACCCTTAAACTACAAGACATTGAAAACGATATTAAGCATCGCGAAAAACACAATGAATCTGCATCGCTTTCTGGATCCCCTGAAAGTCGAAATAGTGGTACGGGAAGTAGCACAAAAGTAGAACAAAATCAACCACTAGTACCGTCCAACACTTTTGGTGCCAGCCTTAAACCAAAACAACGCATCAACATGTTGAATGCCGGAAATAAACTACTAGCACCTCCTAAAACTTTGCGTTCCAAACTTAAATCCCAGGGACGTATTGACATATCCAAAGTAAAAGTGGACGTGTTAAAACCGTGGATAAGGAAGAAAATCGCCGATATTTTGGAAAGAGAAGATAATGTTGCCGCACAGTTCGTTTGCAATAAATTAAAACAGGATCAAATGCTTTGTAAACAGAAATTCCAAATTAGAATTGCTAGATTCCTAAATGGTGGCAAAGCACAGAAATTTGTATGTGAATTATGGCCACTTTTGTTATCAGCCCAAGAGAGTGAAAGCGGTATACCAGCTGCGTTGATGCAGCAGAAGAAAGATGAAATTGAAAAGGATATTAAGCATGACGGATCTGCATTGCTCTATGGGTCCACTAATAGCCAAATTAGTGGTGAGGGAAGTAACACAAAAGTGGATCAGAAGCAACGTTTAACCACCAGCACCAAGAATCAACACCCGGATAAGGAAAATAATAAAAATTCCATTAACAATGAAAATCGGTTATCTAAACACGACAAGTCTTTATCAAAAGATAATCAAATTTATAAAAACAAATCCTGCAAGCGTTCCGCGGAATGTTCTTCACAATACCGTGATACAGAACGTAGTCATCGTTCACGAACCACTTCACACATGAAATCATCTTCTAAAATAGTCAGCAAGAGCCGTGAACATGATAGCGATGATGGTAAAGCATGTGGCTTAAACGGTTTTGAAAATAATTGTATGTTCTCACCTAAAACCCTACAACAAGAGACAAAAGCCATTTCACTGGATCAACGTCCTTCTACACCAATTCGACAATTTTTGTCGGAACATTGTCAACAAACCGATGATTTTTTGAAACTTTGGAATGAAGCACCAGATAAGGAAACAATTCTATTATCAACCAAGTTTATATATCCTGAGGAAAATAATATTGCAAAACAAGTAAACGCCACTTTGTCGCCAGCAGCAGCATCTGTTACAAAATCAGATCATAAACAACAAAAAGCGAATATTGACTTCGATAAGTTAGTTAAAGCTGAAGTCGAGATAAAAGCTGCCCGCGAACTACACTCACGTAAACGTACGCACTCGACTATGAGTAACGAAAGCAAAAGGTCCGAAAGTGATTCTTCCAATAAAGATGAACAGCAACCAGCTAAGAAGAGCCGAACAAAGGTAAAGAAATCCTCTACGAAGCACAATTCAGCCAAAGGCTCCTCAAGGAAGCCAGAAGCTGAATCCAGTAAACAGAAGAAATACAGCAAAGCAATGAGAGAACGGATGCTGGAGCTTTTTGGTAATTGTAGTAGTAATTTTAAAAAGACAGGAGGACCACAAGAAGTGTAACAACGACATGAGTAAACTTGAGTTTGAGCTATTTGGCAGTATGAGTAGTGATGAAGAAGATGTTTAAATTATACTCGGCAATAAATTTTCTACAACAGAAGCTATGGTATGGGACGATGCTAATGCAGATTATAATTTTGGAAGAAAAATGTATTATTTGTAATCATAATTCGTATAAGTTTTATATTAAAAAGCACATGACAATGTTTTTAATTTTTATTAAAAATTGATGTAATAAATGAATAATTTTTAAATTTAATTTTTAATCTTAAGAAATATAAAATAAAAACAAACAAAAATAAAATTTTTTTCAGTGCTCTAATTCAACTACAGTGCTAAAGAGGAAAGGAAAGGGTTATAAAGGTTTTTTGTATTCCCAACTAAAAATGTATACAAATTGGTTTTGAATCCTATATTTACAGGAGAAATCATTGTTGTAATTGTCGCCGTAGTATAGTAGGTAGTGTGTTGGCTTATAAGACGCAAAGCCAGGGTTCGAGCCCCAGGCCAGACATGAAAGACAAAACTATAGCTGTAGAACAGCGATACTGAAGTGTAGTTGTTTGAGAGTACCAGAGGCAATAAAAATATCAAAGGGATGTTGTGCTCGCATATTGTGTATTTTAATTTTAATTTTAAATTTCCTTTAAAAATGTCGCTTTTTTTCAGAAATGCATGAATCATGCTGCAGAAAACACTCAGTTAGCTGTCATTCAGAAAAAGTACCTGCAAAGTGCCGATAGCAAGCCTTATTTATTCTTTTTTGCATTTGTATATTGGAACATGGCGAGAGAAATATCTGAGAAATATCTTGTCATTAAGCTTACACGCGATGTTCACGCTGGCCACCCTAATTTTAAGCCTTAGTATACATTTAGTTTAAGTGTATAAACCACCACCGTTCTTAAGTTTCTATTATTGTGAATTATCTGAAAATAGAAAAGAATTGATCATATACCCGATCAACCCCCAAACCCGAAAGGTACGTTTGTGTATTTGAATCTAATACATTTTGTATTTTTATTTACCCCGATATCTCGATAAATATTTTATTTTATTTGCTTCCCCTCTCACCCTCACATTTTGGTCCAATCGAACCGGATAATCCCCTAATAAAATAAAATATTTGCCGAGATCTTATTTGCAGATTTTGTGTCGAGGATCACCACATTGGTTTTTTGTTGTTGTATAAACCACATCCTTAATCCAAATATTTCGCTGGTATTTATTAAATAAATTATTTTAATAATCTTCTACCCGATTTTTATAAGGTATGTAAAATAAATTGTAATAGGTGCTTTAATTGGTGTTTTTAAAATAAATATATCGAAAAGTGCAGTGCGAGTGTAAGAATAAAAGAAAAAGAAAGCAAAACAAAATAAACAAAACGAAAATATACAAACAACACAGTATAGTAATTTAGCCGTGTTGTTGTTGTTGTATACTACTTTAAAAAAACAGTTGTAAGATTGTCGCTAATTAAGGTGGCCGCGTTTTTTTTAATATATTTTGCTTTGATATTTGTGTCTCATATTCTTAGGGCCATTATTACAACTTGCCGTTAGCTAAAGAGAGGATTTTAACGGACAGATAAATTGGTTTTCGTTATTATGAGTACCCAATAAGATAGAAGTGATCGTTAAGCTAAAGGGAGGATCATCCTACCTTTAACATTTAAAGGTCACTTTATGTTTGAACTTGCCATATTATATGTTATTTTCAATATGGCAACTTCTAATTTAAACAAAATGAGCGTATACAACAAAAAAATAAGCCCGCGGTTGCCACTGCCTTAAAAAAAACTTGTATAATTGAGCAGTTTCATCGACATTGCTCCGGCACTGCCATATTTTTGAAAAATTTTATCTGTAAGTTGTAATAACGAAAATAAGTTAAAGGTAACTTTACAGTTCCCTTTAGCTAAAGGTACCTTTAGCTAAACCCAAGTTTAACGGCAAGTTGTAATAATGGCCCTTACACTATTATAAATCGAAATATATATTTTTATTAATATTTTTCATTGAGATTGTGATAATTTTATCACAATAGCATATGCAAACATTTCTTTTTTGTTTTTTAAGTTAATATTTTGATATTTTATTACAATATAAAATAATTTCATTTGTTTTAAATTCTATTTAAATTTCGATTCCTTTTTTGAATTTTGTTTCGGAAGTATTCGCAAACCCGTTTTTATACGTTCTAAAATTTATCGGGAATATTGCTTTAAATTTTGTAATTAAGAGTGATATTTTCATAAACTTCCGATTGAATTTTCGGTTTTTCAATACCCCCTATTCCTTGGAGTTTCTTCATTAAAATTAATTTAACTTGAAATTTTCGAACGATTTTTGAATTTTTTCACTATAAATCAATTATAAAAACCGGAATTTTGATAGTAAAAATGGCCGCATTAAAGTATTTGAATGGAAATTACAATCGCTTGGAAAGCTTTATTCAGGCTATTCCCCGAGAGGAACACTCGGTTCACTCTCTAGGTGTTCATCGGCAGGAGTTGACCCGTTTGTGGGAAGTCTTTCGTGACAGTTACGACGACTTGTTGGAAAATGCCGAAGACACCAAAGTCTCAACAAAAGACGCGAAGGCCAAGTATATGTCAGGATACTCTTTATATTTTCAATCCGCCTCATTTATTGACGGATTATTTGATAGCCTTAAGAGTAAGGTCGCGAACCCGACTGCTAATACTATCCCCATTCACCTTCCCCCATGCGACACCCCAACTTTTTCTGGCGATTATGCTTCTTGGCCAACATTTAGAGATATATTTTCGGCCATTTACCGAACTAATCCCCATATTGGAAATATTCAAAGAATGTATTATCTCTTACAGAAAACGGAAGGTGAGGCGAGGGACATAATACGAACGTGCCCCATGACGAATGATGGTTTCGACATGGCTTGGCAGAATCTCGTCGATCGTTACGAAAATAAAAGAGTATTAGTCAATTCTCAATTGAAAACTCTTTTTAACCTCCCCTCCATATCCAGGGAATCTGGCCCTTCCATTAAGAGTTTACAGCGTACAATTAATGATTGTATAACGAATTTGTCGTTGCTGGGCATCGAAACTCAGAATTGGGATATCATCTTTGTTTATATTTGCTCCACTAGACTTCCCGAACACACCCTAGCTCGGACCTACCTAAGTGTAGCAACATGGATAAGTTCATGACTGCTAGATACCGAACTCTGGAATCAGTTTCGGACATTATCGGCAGCCACAATTTTTCCCAAGGTACTGCACGGTTTAAAAACCAAAGCAGCTCTGTTAACTCTCGAAAATTTAGAACCTTGGAGACAACTGCGGCCCCTAACTTACCTCGAGGAAAGTGTCCAATTTGTAATCAGAATCACCCTATTCGTTTGTGTTCTGATTTTCAAAGAATGTCGGTTAGTGAACGCTTATTATCTGTTAAAGATCATAAGTATTGTACTTCATCGTATCGAATCTTCTACCCGGGAGAGACTGAGAGCTGAAACTGGCCCCGTTAACCTATTTTCCCCAGATCGCTCTTTAGAAATACCCCGGCCTCCTGCACAAAAGCGAAATGATGAGGATAATTGTCCATCGACATCCGCTGCTACACGTTCTTTCCACAATTTCTCTACCCGTCTACAGTCCACCCCGTCTTCAACAGTTCTGTTAGGAACTGCCAATGTTAACATAGAGTTGAATAATGCGATGTTTTCTGCGAGAGCTCTGATAGACCCAGCATCTCAAGCTACTTTCATCTCTCGAAATTTGCAACGGAAGTTAAATCTTTCAACCTATTCGGCACCTGCTGCCACTGTTGTGGGCCTTAATGGCGCAGTGGTGGCAAACTCTACTAAAGTTTGTATTATTTCGCTAGCATGTCCTATTGATCCATCCTTTAAATTGACCACGGAAGCATATGTTGTTGAAAAACTTACTGGTCAATTACCCACATGCTCGTTAGCGAAGTATGCTGATTTTGATGCACCCGAACTCCCGTTAACTGATTTTAAATATGCCCATAAGGATTTGTTATTAGGTGGAGATATATACCCCCAGATAATGCTTCCTGGATTTCGAAAGGACCCCAAAAACCCTTTGATCGCCCAACAAACCGTTTTCGGTTGGGTTGTGACTGGTAAAATGCCACAGTAAAATTCGTTTCCTTTTAGGTCTGAATTCCCTACTGATTTGAGTCTTGGTCCATCTCGAAGGGGTGCGTTTGCTCAAAATGTGAGATCTGATTGCTACAGAGCCCCGATATTGAAACCAAATACAAGGAAGTAATTGGGGAATACCGACCATGACTCTATTTTATTCTCCTTCTAACACAATTACTATTTACCCCATCATGTCGTTTTAAGTCCCAACACTCATCTTTTTTCTTATGCATCCACTAGATTCCGGAATTTTGAAATTGTCAGGCGCCAGCACCGCTAAAAGTCTGGGTTTACGTTGGAATGCGAGCATTGAAACATTTTGCTTCAAGCCAGCTCCAACGCCCTATTTCTCTACAGTCACAAAACCATCTGTCTTGTCTCAAATAGACAAAGCTATTTGACCCCGTTGGGTGAGTGGCACCTAAAATCGTAGTTGCTAAGATTATTATGCGACTAATTTGTAAAGGCAGAACAGATTGTGACGAATGCTTGGAACCCATGACGTTTAACAGGTGGCTTGAGTTTGTCGATGATTACTCGTACAACGACAGGATTAACATCCCCCGTTGGGTTAATTTTAACCCTCAGCGTGAAGTACTTCATGCAATTTGTGATTCAGAGAAAGCATATGCTGCCATCCTGTATAGTAGAGTCCTAATTCCGTTTGGTGAATTTGTCACCCACTTGCTCGCTGCCAAAGTAAAAGTTGTTCCGTTTAGAGCTCTGCGATGCAACTCTATTGGCAAAAAATGGTATTTTCACTTCGTAAGAAGCTGAATCTTACCAGATCGGAAGCCTTTGTAGGACAGTTTCGACTATCGTTCTGTCCTGGCTTCAAAAAACCTCGTGTCATTGGCCAACTTTTGCGGCAAATCGAGTATCGTTTATCGTGGATCAGGTAGGCATTGACAATTGAAGTCACGTGGAATCTACATAATGTTGATACCCTACTCGTCAGAAAACTCATCAAGGAAATTTTGTTGTTATCGACCCCATAAAGATCGAAAATTTAGTCGAATCAAACGGATTCAAAGTGCGAGCGGCCGAAATTAGAACTGCCAATGGCGTTCTAATATCGGCAATTGAGCAGCTCGTGCTGCTCCCTAAATAAGAGCAAAACTAATTCGTTATCTTGTTTTTCCCCCTGTTGCGTGCTTGTCGTTTAATTCCAGATAGTGTAATAACCCGTAGGCTAATTGTCGAACGCCTAGGTGACAAACAGTACCAGCTAAAAACTATATTTCTTATATTATACCAGAATTACTTTACTTTTATGCGTAAATTATATTGTAATATTATCTATAAACATATACCCTGAATTGTTAATATTGATCTTTGGCCAGGTGACTTTTCGGTCCTCTTGTTGCAATGTTGCAAGGGGGCGGGATGTTCACGCTAATTTTAAGCCTTAGTATACATTTAGTTTAAGTGTATAAACCACCCCTGTTATTAAGTTTCTATTATTGTGAATTATCTGAAAATAGAAAAGAATTGATCATATACCCGATCAACCCCCAAACCCGAAAGGTACGTTTGTGTACAGAATAAATACTAATAATATTTGAATCTAATACATTTTGTATTTTTATTTACCCCGATATCTCGATAAATATTTTATTTTATTTGCTTCCCCTCTCACCCCCACACGCGATATAACAGAAAAATATAGACGACTCAACTCTCAATAAAAAAAATAATTTTTATTCGGATAACAGGCTTCGTTCCCATGTCATTAATTAGGTTTCTCCAGCTCAATACGTCATGGGACAATAGAACTTAGAATATTACTCTTGGCACCGTCTGACATTAAATTTCTCGGCTTGTGATGGTTTGCACATAAAACTGACTAAGGATTTATCACTTTAGCATACGTAACGAGTTTTTTTTAACCAGAAAAGTTAATGCTAAGAAACCAAATTGCAAACAAATCCGGACCCCAAAGGAATATTTGATCTGTAAAGCCTAATAAAGGGTAGAAAATATTTTTTTACGACAGTCTAGTAGGGATTGTTATTGAAAATCATGGTTACATATTTAAATGTTTGAAATTAATGGCTGCAGAAAATTCAGGTAACTGGTAGATACTTTATAACGGTACCTGTTTCTAGCAAAAATACAAATGTACATGAAAGGGTTGAACTGGCCGTATGAGTTCAATTGCTCTGTTGAAAGATCAGGCCTCTGTGAAATATCTGTAAGAACCATAAGAATAAGCTAAACACGGTACCTGTTGTAATGCAAACAAAAATGTCAAAAATGGTTTCCGCCTATAAAAGGCGTGAAGCTTGCCTTGCTTGAAGTTCAATCACAATTTAGTCTCGGTAGACAACATACAACATCAGCGGAAAATCAATAGAAAAATGGAAGCAACAAAACAAGTGAAATTTGACGAAGTGCACGACAAGTGTATAGACATGTCGAAAGTAAAACTGGATGTGTTAAAGGCACAAATTAATATGAAAATCTCCAATGTTTTTCAAATTGAAAAGTTCGTATACAATGAATTGAAATTGGAAAAATTTATCAGTCCGAAGAAGATGCATAGAAATATGACTGAATTTCTGAATGATCTCCGCGTCAAACAATTCATATCTGAATTATGGCCGATTTTATTAGCGGCTGAAGAGAGTGCTGCAAGCATACCAAATAAGCCTATGGAGACGAAGAAAGATGAAAGCATCCAAACTAAACATGGAAATGGAAACGAACAATCTAATTCCAGTTTACATTCTCGCTCCAGAAAGCAAGGCAACATTGTGAACAGTGGAAAGGAACCATTTGTACTTCCTAAAACTTACAATCAAGATGACATTGAAAACGATATTAAGCATCGCGAAAAACACTGTGAATCTGCATCGCTTTCTGCATTCCCTGAAAGCCGAAATAGTGGTACGGGAAATAGCACTAAAAAGCAACCACTAGTACCGTCTAACAGTTTTTGTGCCAGCCTTAAACCACAACAACGCATCAACATGTTGAATGGTGGAAAACAATCACTAGCACCTTCTAAAACTTTGAGTTCCAAACTTAAACCACAAGGACGTATCGACATATCCAAAGTAAAATTGGACACTCTGAAGCAATGGATAAGCAAGAAAATCGGCGATATTTTGCAGAAAGAAGATAATGTTGCCGTAGAGTTCGTATACAATGAATTAAAACAGGATCAAATGCTTTGCAAACAGAAATTACAAATCAGAATTGCTGGATTCCTAAATGGTGGCAAAGCACAGAAATTTGTATGTGAATTATGGCCACTTTTGTTGTCAGCCCAAGAGAGTGAAAGCGGCATACCAGCTGAGTTTATGCAGCAGAAGACAGATAAAAATGTAAGAATTGGAGAGGATACAAAACATACGAATGCAGAACAAAAGCAACACTTAACTACCAGTACTTTAAGCACCAAGAATCAACACCCGGATAATGAAAATAATAAAAATGCAAGCAATATTAAATATCAAATACCTAAACAGGACAAGTCTGGATCAAAAGATAATCAAATTAATAAAAACAAATCCAGCAAGCGTTCTACGGGTTATTCTTCATATCCTTCTGAAAAATTAAGTGCTACTGGTGCTATCAAAAGCAAACGTCAGAACAATGATGGTACCATGCGGCTTAGACGGTTTCGCAAACATTTGTATGCATTCCCCCCAACAGAAAAATGCAAATGCAAGTTTACAGGATCAACATCGTTCTTCACATTGTGCAGAAGTGGACGAATTTTTGAAACTTTGGAATGAAGCACCCGATAAAGAAACAATTCTATTATCAACCAAGTTTATATATCCTGATGAAAAAATATTGAAAAACAAATAAACGCCACTTTGTCGCCACCGCCATCATCTGTTAGTAAATCAGATCATAAACAGCAAAAACCGAATATTGACTTTGAGAAGGTAGTTAAAGCCGAAGTCGAAATAAAAGCTGCTCGCGAACTACACTCACGTAAACGTACGCACTCGACTATGAGTAACGAAAGCAAAAGGTCCGAAAGTGATTCTTCCAATAAAGATGAACAGCAACCAGCTAAGAAGAGCCGAACAATGGTAAAGAAATCCTCTACGAAGCACAATTCAGACAAAGGCTCCTCAAAGAAGCCATAATCTGAATCCGGTAAAAAGAAGAAATACAGCAAAGCAATGAGAGAACGGATGCTGGAGCTTTTAGGTAATTGTAGTAGCGACGAAGAAGAACGCCGTCCAGACAAAACCTCTTCTAAGCAGCCGGTAGCGGAATTAAAAAGAAATGAGGACCACAAGAAGTGTAACAACGACATGAGTAAACTTGAGTTTGAGCTTTTTGGCAGTATGAGTAGTGATGAAGAAGATGTTTAAAATACGCACCAGATAAGGAAACAATTCTATTATCAACCAAGTTTATATATCCTGAGGAAAATAATATTGCAAAACAAGTAAACGCCACTTTGTCGCCAGCAGCAGCATCTGTTACAAAATCAGATCATAAACAACAAAAAGCGAATATTGACTTCGATAAGTTAGTTAAAGCTGAAGTCGAGATAAAAGCTGCCCGCGAACTACACTCACGTAAACGTACGCACTCGACTATGAGTAACGAAAGCAAAAGGTCCGAAAGTGATTCTTCCAATAAAGATGAACAGCAACCAGCTAAGAAGAGCCGAACAAAGGTAAAGAAATCCTCTACGAAGCACAATTCAGCCAAAGGCTCCTCAAGGAAGCCAGAAGCTGAATCCAGTAAACAGAAGAAATACAGCAAAGCAATGAGAGAACGGATGCTGGAGCTTTTTGGTAATTGTAGTAGTAATTTTAAAAAGACAGGAGGACCACAAGAAGTGTAACAACGACATGAGTAAACTTGAGTTTGAGCTATTTGGCAGTATGAGTAGTGATGAAGAAGATGTTTAAATTATACTCGGCAATAAATTTTCTACAACAGAAGCTATGGTATGGGACGATGCTAATGCAGATTATAATTTTGGAAGAAAAATGTATTATTTGTAATCATAATTCGTATAAGTTTTATATTAAAAAGCACATGACAATGTTTTTAATTTTTATTAAAAATTGATGTAATAAATGAATAATTTTTAAATTTAATTTTTAATCTTAAGAAATATAAAATAAAAACAAACAAAAATAAAATTTTTTTCAGTGCTCTAATTCAACTACAGTGCTAAAGAGGAAAGGAAAGGGTTATAAAGGTTTTTTGTATTCCCAACTAAAAATGTATACAAATTGGTTTTGAATCCTATATTTACAGGAGAAATCATTGTTGTAATTGTCGCCGTAGTATAGTAGGTAGTGTGTTGGCTTATAAGACGCAAAGCCAGGGTTCGAGCCCCAGGCCAGACATGAAAGACAAAACTATAGCTGTAGAACAGCGATACTGAAGTGTAGTTGTTTGAGAGTACCAGAGGCAATAAAAATATCAAAGGGATGTTGTGCTCGCATATTGTGTATTTTAATTTTAATTTTAAATTTCCTTTAAAAATGTCGCTTTTTTTCAGAAATGCATGAATCATGCTGCAGAAAACACTCAGTTAGCTGTCATTCAGAAAAAGTACCTGCAAAGTGCCGATAGCAAGCCTTATTTATTCTTTTTTGCATTTGTATATTGGAACATGGCGAGAGAAATATCTGAGAAATATCTTGTCATTAAGCTTACACGCGATGTTCACGCTGGCCACCCTAATTTTAAGCCTTAGTATACATTTAGTTTAAGTGTATAAACCACCACCGTTCTTAAGTTTCTATTATTGTGAATTATCTGAAAATAGAAAAGAATTGATCATATACCCGATCAACCCCCAAACCCGAAAGGTACGTTTGTGTATTTGAATCTAATACATTTTGTATTTTTATTTACCCCGATATCTCGATAAATATTTTATTTTATTTGCTTCCCCTCTCACCCTCACATTTTGGTCCAATCGAACCGGATAATCCCCTAATAAAATAAAATATTTGCCGAGATCTTATTTGCAGATTTTGTGTCGAGGATCACCACATTGGTTTTTTGTTGTTGTATAAACCACATCCTTAATCCAAATATTTCGCTGGTATTTATTAAATAAATTATTTTAATAATCTTCTACCCGATTTTTATAAGGTATGTAAAATAAATTGTAATAGGTGCTTTAATTGGTGTTTTTAAAATAAATATATCGAAAAGTGCAGTGCGAGTGTAAGAATAAAAGAAAAAGAAAGCAAAACAAAATAAACAAAACGAAAATATACAAACAACACAGTATAGTAATTTAGCCGTGTTGTTGTTGTTGTATACTACTTTAAAAAAACAGTTGTAAGATTGTCGCTAATTAAGGTGGCCGCGTTTTTTTTAATATATTTTGCTTTGATATTTGTGTCTCATATTCTTAGGGCCATTATTACAACTTGCCGTTAGCTAAAGAGAGGATTTTAACGGACAGATAAATTGGTTTTCGTTATTATGAGTACCCAATAAGATAGAAGTGATCGTTAAGCTAAAGGGAGGATCATCCTACCTTTAACATTTAAAGGTCACTTTATGTTTGAACTTGCCATATTATATGTTATTTTCAATATGGCAACTTCTAATTTAAACAAAATGAGCGTATACAACAAAAAAATAAGCCCGCGGTTGCCACTGCCTTAAAAAAAACTTGTATAATTGAGCAGTTTCATCGACATTGCTCCGGCACTGCCATATTTTTGAAAAATTTTATCTGTAAGTTGTAATAACGAAAATAAGTTAAAGGTAACTTTACAGTTCCCTTTAGCTAAAGGTACCTTTAGCTAAACCCAAGTTTAACGGCAAGTTGTAATAATGGCCCTTACACTATTATAAATCGAAATATATATTTTTATTAATATTTTTCATTGAGATTGTGATAATTTTATCACAATAGCATATGCAAACATTTCTTTTTTGTTTTTTAAGTTAATATTTTGATATTTTATTACAATATAAAATAATTTCATTTGTTTTAAATTCTATTTAAATTTCGATTCCTTTTTTGAATTTTGTTTCGGAAGTATTCGCAAACCCGTTTTTATACGTTCTAAAATTTATCGGGAATATTGCTTTAAATTTTGTAATTAAGAGTGATATTTTCATAAACTTCCGATTGAATTTTCGGTTTTTCAATACCCCCTATTCCTTGGAGTTTCTTCATTAAAATTAATTTAACTTGAAATTTTCGAACGATTTTTGAATTTTTTCACTATAAATCAATTATAAAAACCGGAATTTTGATAGTAAAAATGGCCGCATTAAAGTATTTGAATGGAAATTACAATCGCTTGGAAAGCTTTATTCAGGCTATTCCCCGAGAGGAACACTCGGTTCACTCTCTAGGTGTTCATCGGCAGGAGTTGACCCGTTTGTGGGAAGTCTTTCGTGACAGTTACGACGACTTGTTGGAAAATGCCGAAGACACCAAAGTCTCAACAAAAGACGCGAAGGCCAAGTATATGTCAGGATACTCTTTATATTTTCAATCCGCCTCATTTATTGACGGATTATTTGATAGCCTTAAGAGTAAGGTCGCGAACCCGACTGCTAATACTATCCCCATTCACCTTCCCCCATGCGACACCCCAACTTTTTCTGGCGATTATGCTTCTTGGCCAACATTTAGAGATATATTTTCGGCCATTTACCGAACTAATCCCCATATTGGAAATATTCAAAGAATGTATTATCTCTTACAGAAAACGGAAGGTGAGGCGAGGGACATAATACGAACGTGCCCCATGACGAATGATGGTTTCGACATGGCTTGGCAGAATCTCGTCGATCGTTACGAAAATAAAAGAGTATTAGTCAATTCTCAATTGAAAACTCTTTTTAACCTCCCCTCCATATCCAGGGAATCTGGCCCTTCCATTAAGAGTTTACAGCGTACAATTAATGATTGTATAACGAATTTGTCGTTGCTGGGCATCGAAACTCAGAATTGGGATATCATCTTTGTTTATATTTGCTCCACTAGACTTCCCGAACACACCCTAGCTCGGACCTACCTAAGTGTAGCAACATGGATAAGTTCATGACTGCTAGATACCGAACTCTGGAATCAGTTTCGGACATTATCGGCAGCCACAATTTTTCCCAAGGTACTGCACGGTTTAAAAACCAAAGCAGCTCTGTTAACTCTCGAAAATTTAGAACCTTGGAGACAACTGCGGCCCCTAACTTACCTCGAGGAAAGTGTCCAATTTGTAATCAGAATCACCCTATTCGTTTGTGTTCTGATTTTCAAAGAATGTCGGTTAGTGAACGCTTATTATCTGTTAAAGATCATAAGTATTGTACTTCATCGTATCGAATCTTCTACCCGGGAGAGACTGAGAGCTGAAACTGGCCCCGTTAACCTATTTTCCCCAGATCGCTCTTTAGAAATACCCCGGCCTCCTGCACAAAAGCGAAATGATGAGGATAATTGTCCATCGACATCCGCTGCTACACGTTCTTTCCACAATTTCTCTACCCGTCTACAGTCCACCCCGTCTTCAACAGTTCTGTTAGGAACTGCCAATGTTAACATAGAGTTGAATAATGCGATGTTTTCTGCGAGAGCTCTGATAGACCCAGCATCTCAAGCTACTTTCATCTCTCGAAATTTGCAACGGAAGTTAAATCTTTCAACCTATTCGGCACCTGCTGCCACTGTTGTGGGCCTTAATGGCGCAGTGGTGGCAAACTCTACTAAAGTTTGTATTATTTCGCTAGCATGTCCTATTGATCCATCCTTTAAATTGACCACGGAAGCATATGTTGTTGAAAAACTTACTGGTCAATTACCCACATGCTCGTTAGCGAAGTATGCTGATTTTGATGCACCCGAACTCCCGTTAACTGATTTTAAATATGCCCATAAGGATTTGTTATTAGGTGGAGATATATACCCCCAGATAATGCTTCCTGGATTTCGAAAGGACCCCAAAAACCCTTTGATCGCCCAACAAACCGTTTTCGGTTGGGTTGTGACTGGTAAAATGCCACAGTAAAATTCGTTTCCTTTTAGGTCTGAATTCCCTACTGATTTGAGTCTTGGTCCATCTCGAAGGGGTGCGTTTGCTCAAAATGTGAGATCTGATTGCTACAGAGCCCCGATATTGAAACCAAATACAAGGAAGTAATTGGGGAATACCGACCATGACTCTATTTTATTCTCCTTCTAACACAATTACTATTTACCCCATCATGTCGTTTTAAGTCCCAACACTCATCTTTTTTCTTATGCATCCACTAGATTCCGGAATTTTGAAATTGTCAGGCGCCAGCACCGCTAAAAGTCTGGGTTTACGTTGGAATGCGAGCATTGAAACATTTTGCTTCAAGCCAGCTCCAACGCCCTATTTCTCTACAGTCACAAAACCATCTGTCTTGTCTCAAATAGACAAAGCTATTTGACCCCGTTGGGTGAGTGGCACCTAAAATCGTAGTTGCTAAGATTATTATGCGACTAATTTGTAAAGGCAGAACAGATTGTGACGAATGCTTGGAACCCATGACGTTTAACAGGTGGCTTGAGTTTGTCGATGATTACTCGTACAACGACAGGATTAACATCCCCCGTTGGGTTAATTTTAACCCTCAGCGTGAAGTACTTCATGCAATTTGTGATTCAGAGAAAGCATATGCTGCCATCCTGTATAGTAGAGTCCTAATTCCGTTTGGTGAATTTGTCACCCACTTGCTCGCTGCCAAAGTAAAAGTTGTTCCGTTTAGAGCTCTGCGATGCAACTCTATTGGCAAAAAATGGTATTTTCACTTCGTAAGAAGCTGAATCTTACCAGATCGGAAGCCTTTGTAGGACAGTTTCGACTATCGTTCTGTCCTGGCTTCAAAAAACCTCGTGTCATTGGCCAACTTTTGCGGCAAATCGAGTATCGTTTATCGTGGATCAGGTAGGCATTGACAATTGAAGTCACGTGGAATCTACATAATGTTGATACCCTACTCGTCAGAAAACTCATCAAGGAAATTTTGTTGTTATCGACCCCATAAAGATCGAAAATTTAGTCGAATCAAACGGATTCAAAGTGCGAGCGGCCGAAATTAGAACTGCCAATGGCGTTCTAATATCGGCAATTGAGCAGCTCGTGCTGCTCCCTAAATAAGAGCAAAACTAATTCGTTATCTTGTTTTTCCCCCTGTTGCGTGCTTGTCGTTTAATTCCAGATAGTGTAATAACCCGTAGGCTAATTGTCGAACGCCTAGGTGACAAACAGTACCAGCTAAAAACTATATTTCTTATATTATACCAGAATTACTTTACTTTTATGCGTAAATTATATTGTAATATTATCTATAAACATATACCCTGAATTGTTAATATTGATCTTTGGCCAGGTGACTTTTCGGTCCTCTTGTTGCAATGTTGCAAGGGGGCGGGATGTTCACGCTAATTTTAAGCCTTAGTATACATTTAGTTTAAGTGTATAAACCACCCCTGTTATTAAGTTTCTATTATTGTGAATTATCTGAAAATAGAAAAGAATTGATCATATACCCGATCAACCCCCAAACCCGAAAGGTACGTTTGTGTACAGAATAAATACTAATAATATTTGAATCTAATACATTTTGTATTTTTATTTACCCCGATATCTCGATAAATATTTTATTTTATTTGCTTCCCCTCTCACCCCCACACGCGATATAACAGAAAAATATAGACGACTCAACTCTCAATAAAAAAAATAATTTTTATTCGGATAACAGGCTTCGTTCCCATGTCATTAATTAGGTTTCTCCAGCTCAATACGTCATGGGACAATAGAACTTAGAATATTACTCTTGGCACCGTCTGACATTAAATTTCTCGGCTTGTGATGGTTTGCACATAAAACTGACTAAGGATTTATCACTTTAGCATACGTAACGAGTTTTTTTTTAACCAGAAAAGTTAATGCTAAGAAACCAAATTGCAAACAAATCCGGACCCCAAAGGAATATTTGATCTGTAAAGCCTAATAAAGGGTAGAAAATATTTTTTTACGACAGTCTAGTAGGGATTGTTATTGAAAATCATGGTTACATATTTAAATGTTTGAAATTAATGGCTGCAGAAAATTCAGGTAACTGGTAGATACTTTATAACGGTACCTGTTTCTAGCAAAAATACAAATGTACATGAAAGGGTTGAACTGGCCGTATGAGTTCATTTGCTCTGTTGAAAGATCAGGCCTCTGTGAAATATCTGTAAGAACCATAAGAATAAGCTAAACACGGTACCTGTTGTAATGCAAACAAAAATGTCAAAAATGGTTTCCGCCTATAAAAGGCGTGAAGCTTGCCTTGCTTGAAGTTCAATCACAATTTAGTCTCGGTAGACAACATACAACATCAGCGGAAAATCAATAGAAAAATGGAAGCAACAAAACAAGTGAAATTTGACGAAGTGCACGACAAGTGTATAGACATGTCGAAAGTAAAACTGGATGTGTTAAAGGCACAAATTAATATGAAAATCTCCAATGTTTTTCAAATTGAAAAGTTCGTATACAATGAATTGAAATTGGAAAAATTTATCAGTCCGAAGAAGATGCATAGAAATATGACTGAATTTCTGAATGATCTCCGCGTCAAACAATTCATATCTGAATTATGGCCGATTTTATTAGCGGCTGAAGAGAGTGCTGCAAGCATACCAAATAAGCCTATGGAGACGAAGAAAGATGAAAGCATCCAAACTAAACATGGAAATGGAAACGAACAATCTAATTCCAGTTTACATTCTCGCTCCAGAAAGCAAGGCAACATTGTGAACAGTGGAAAGGAACCATTTGTACTTCCTAAAACTTACAATCAAGATGACATTGAAAACGATATTAAGCATCGCGAAAAACACTGTGAATCTGCATCGCTTTCTGCATTCCCTGAAAGCCGAAATAGTGGTACGGGAAATAGCACTAAAAAGCAACCACTAGTACCGTCTAACAGTTTTTGTGCCAGCCTTAAACCACAACAACGCATCAACATGTTGAATGGTGGAAAACAATCACTAGCACCTTCTAAAACTTTGAGTTCCAAACTTAAACCACAAGGACGTATCGACATATCCAAAGTAAAATTGGACACTCTGAAGCAATGGATAAGCAAGAAAATCGGCGATATTTTGCAGAAAGAAGATAATGTTGCCGTAGAGTTCGTATACAATGAATTAAAACAGGATCAAATGCTTTGCAAACAGAAATTACAAATCAGAATTGCTGGATTCCTAAATGGTGGCAAAGCACAGAAATTTGTATGTGAATTATGGCCACTTTTGTTGTCAGCCCAAGAGAGTGAAAGCGGCATACCAGCTGAGTTTATGCAGCAGAAGACAGATAAAAATGTAAGAATTGGAGAGGATACAAAACATACGAATGCAGAACAAAAGCAACACTTAACTACCAGTACTTTAAGCACCAAGAATCAACACCCGGATAATGAAAATAATAAAAATGCAAGCAATATTAAATATCAAATACCTAAACAGGACAAGTCTGGATCAAAAGATAATCAAATTAATAAAAACAAATCCAGCAAGCGTTCTACGGGTTATTCTTCATATCCTTCTGAAAAATTAAGTGCTACTGGTGCTATCAAAAGCAAACGTCAGAACAATGATGGTACCATGCGGCTTAGACGGTTTCGCAAACATTTGTATGCATTCCCCCCAACAGAAAAATGCAAATGCAAGTTTACAGGATCAACATCGTTCTTCACATTGTGCAGAAGTGGACGAATTTTTGAAACTTTGGAATGAAGCACCCGATAAAGAAACAATTCTATTATCAACCAAGTTTATATATCCTGATGAAAAAATATTGAAAAACAAATAAACGCCACTTTGTCGCCACCGCCATCATCTGTTAGTAAATCAGATCATAAACAGCAAAAACCGAATATTGACTTTGAGAAGGTAGTTAAAGCCGAAGTCGAAATAAAAGCTGCTCGCGAACTACACTCACGTAAACGTACGCACTCGACTATGAGTAACGAAAGCAAAAGGTCCGAAAGTGATTCTTCCAATAAAGATGAACAGCAACCAGCTAAGAAGAGCCGAACAATGGTAAAGAAATCCTCTACGAAGCACAATTCAGACAAAGGCTCCTCAAAGAAGCCATAATCTGAATCCGGTAAAAAGAAGAAATACAGCAAAGCAATGAGAGAACGGATGCTGGAGCTTTTAGGTAATTGTAGTAGCGACGAAGAAGAACGCCGTCCAGACAAAACCTCTTCTAAGCAGCCGGTAGCGGAATTAAAAAGAAATGAGGACCACAAGAAGTGTAACAACGACATGAGTAAACTTGAGTTTGAGCTTTTTGGCAGTATGAGTAGTGATGAAGAAGATGTTTAAAATATACTCGGCAATGAATTTTCTACAACAGATGCTATGGTATGGGACGATGCTAATGCAGATTATAATTTTGGAAGAAAAATATATTATTTGTATTTATCAATTCGTATAAGTTTTATATTAAATATTACATTTTTACTAAAAATTTATGTAATAAATTAATAATTTTTAAATTTAATTTTTAATCTTAAGAAATATAAAATAAAATAAAAAAAATACAAACATAAAAAATGTATTCAATGTTCTAATTCAACTACAGTGCTAAAGAGGAAAGGGTTATGAAAGTTTTTTTTTTGTATTCCCAACTAAAAATGAAAACAAATTGGTTTTGAATCTTATATTTACAGAAGAAATCATTGTTGTCATTGTCGCCGTAGTCTAGTAGGTAGTGTGTTGGCTTATTAGACGAAAAGCGAAGGCAAAATACAAAAAGTATTTCTTCGGCGACTTCCTCTCAGCAGATTTCTGGCAAAAACTCTGTAATTAAATAAAATTGCCATGAAAAATTTCTCAAAAACCTGTCGTTCGGAGTCGACTTTAAACTGTAGGTCCCACCACTCATGTATCGTTGTAGTCTGTTACAGATGTACGATATGTCCAGGTTAGATTAGGGTGGATGGCAGTGGTCCATTGTGTTACCAAGTATGACGTAAGTCCCTTTGTCCTGATCCTTTAATGGGGATTTCGAACCACACTGAGCCTCGTATGAAACTTGACAGTTCTCTTAGTGGCACATTTGCCACCATGCCCAGGTCTTTACACATTCTGTCGTCCAAAAACCGATAACGTCTGTTCTTAAGTGCAGGGCATAAAAAGTGTTGTAACGATTCCGTTTCCCCCATATCGCTGCAGCTTCTAGAGTAAGCCTGGTGGAAGAGATCGAAATTGTCGGCGAAACTGCCAATAGTGTAGTGTCTCTTTAGAATTGCTGTTAGAATGAGAACAGTTCAGAAGTCGCCATAGTCTAGTAGGTGGTGTTTTGGTTTTTAGACGTAAAGCCAGGGTTCGAGCCCCAGGCCAGGCATCAAAGACAAAACACAAAAAGTATTTATTCGGCGACTTCCTCTCAGCAGACTTCTGAGAGTAAATTAAATTGCCATGAAAAGTTTCTCAAAAACTTTAAACTGCAGGTCCCATCATTCATGTATAAAATTAATACTCAACTGGCTGAAGGATTGCAATGACCAAATACAGTGGACAGCTAAAGTCTTAATAATCCAATATATTTTGACGAAAAAAACAGTCCTCACAGGCCTAATACTCTTGCACAAAGACCCGATATGTCTTCAAGAGAGAGATTTAGGAGTTTATTTGAAAGAACCACTAAACCTCAAACAAAAGTCAATCGAAAAAATTTGCTCATTGTGCCATAAGAAAACACTAAACAAAACTTGTACATTCAATTCCAAATGGGTTAAATGGAGTGCTTCACCTCAAGGGATATTCTTCGAAATACAAGGGATATCATTTTCATATATGTATTAGGCCTTTGAATTTTAAATTTACTCAGGGTTCTCCTTGGCGGTACCTATGGAGTCATCTAAAACTATTCCTTATTTTTCTCTTGTTTTATAAAAAACATTAAAAATTTGTTTGTTTTATAATAAAACAGAAATAAACTAATAAAATAAATAAAAAAACCTTAATTTTTTATACAAACTATGAAATGAAATTTTATGAAATTGTCAAAATATATTATGGAGTACTAACACTTTTGCTGTCCACTGTATGTATGTATGTATTACAAAAATTTGGAAAATTATGATGAGACCGTACGCATAGTACTTCTTTATTAATGCAACGTATAAAGTTTTACTACTTTTAACTTGCGTTGAGTACTTCGAAAGCTCACTTATTTTGTTTTTGTAGAATTTTTTTAAGTCAATGTTGCGGTAGGACTTATAAAGTCGTTGCTATTGTGAATTGTAGTGTCGCCAAAAACTCTAAAGGATAATTGTTTTTAATAACTTCAAATTCCATGAAACACTACACAGTGAATTTTGACAAAGGACTTCCACTTCAGAGGCTTAATCCAGCAGACAGGTTCTAAGGGTAAGGGAGCAAAGTGACACCATCACCCATGAAGGTTAGGTTAGAACACGTGTAATTGTCAATTAAGACACTTGTCAGTACCCGGAGGTCGAATTGACCAATTGTACAACGTCCTAGTTTCTCACACCAATTATGTTGTGTTTGTTAATTTTTATACATGAGTGGTGGGACCGACAGTTTAAAGTCGACTGCGAACGACAGATTTTTGAGAAACTTTTCATGGCAATTTTATTTACTCTCAGAGTTTTTGCCAGAAATCTGCTGAGAGGAAGTCGCCGAAGATATACTTTTTGTATTTTGATTTGATGTCTGGCCTGGGGCTCGAACCCTGGCTTTGCGTCTAATAAGCCAACATACTGCCTACTATACTACGACGACATTGACAACGGTGATTTCTTCTGTAAATATAAGATTCAAAACCAATTTGTTTCCATTTTTAGTTGGGAATACAAAAAAACTTTCATAACCCTTCCCTCTTTAGCACTGTAGTTGAATTAGAACAATGAAAATTTTTTTACTTTTGTTTTTTTTTTTATTTTATATTTCTTAAGATTAAAAATTAAATTTAAAAACTATTCTTTTGTTACATCAACCTTTAATAAAAATTAAAAACATTGTCATATGATATTTAATATAAAACTTATACGAATCGACTACAAATAATACATTTTTTTTTTCAAAATTATAATCTGCATTAGCACCGTCCCATACCATAGCTTCTGTCTTCATTGGCGAGTATATTTTAAACGCTTTCATCGCTACTCATACTGCCAAAAATAGCAAACACATGTTTGCTCATTTCGTTGTTAGATTTCTTGCGGTCCTCCTTTTCTTTTGATTCCGCTACTGGCTTCTTAGAAGAGGCTTTGTCTGGACGGTGTTCTTCTTCGTCGCTACTACAATTACCAAAAAGCTCCAGTATACGTTCACTCATTGCTTTGCTGTACTTCCTGGCTTACTTGAGCAGTTTTTGTCCGCACTGCGTTTCGATGAGGATTTCTTTGCCTTTATCTGTTTCTCCGTAGCTGGCTTCTGTTCATTCTTATTGGTGGAATTATTTTTTTTGACTTTTTACTTTCATTAGTCATTGTTGAGTGTTTGCGTTTAGGGGCAGCTTTCATTTCGGATATTAATTTGACGGTCTCATCAGAATTTGTGTCTTTTTGATCTGATATTGTGACAGATGGCGGCGGCAACACAGTGGTGGCAGCTTGTCCTTCAGCACTGGCGATAATATTTTTCAGTTTTTCCGGTGTTTTAATTTCGTAGAAATCGTCTGGCCGTCTTCTGCACTTTAAAAACTCATCTAGTTCCGCACATTGTTCCAACAAAAATTCACGAAATGGTGTACGAGGACACTGATTTTGTAAGTTATCGTTTAGGCCGGCCGTCTTCATTCGGGAATCGTCATCATGTTCGCTGTTGCTAGCATCTCTAGCACTTAATGTCTTTGGTGGGTTTTCTGATGAGAAAGTCGTCGGGGATTGGTTTTCACTTTTTGTTGTATCGGGATATACGAATTTGTTTGACAATAGAATTGTTTCTTTATCGGGCGCTGCATTCCATTGACACAAAAATTCCATTTCTGCAGAGTGTTGTGTTAAAAATTCACGAAATGGTGTTGAAGGCCGTTGATCATGTGGAATAACATTTGTATCCTTCTGTTGAGGGGAATACATACAAATGTTTGTGAAACCGTCTACGCCGCATGTCACCACTCCTGTACCATTATCGTTAACCTGTTCACAAATTTGAATTTCTAGATTTCCAGAATTCTTATTGTTTTCCTTATCTGGCTTCTGCTTCTGTTCTACTTTCGTGCTACTTCCCTCATCCTTTTCAATATAGACGTGTCCTTGGGGTTTGTGGGTGGAAGCGGAAGTGGTAGATGGTACTAGTGGTTCCTTTCCGCCATTCATAACTTTACCTTGTTTTCTGGATTGAGATCGTTTGCAGTCTTTGGTTTGAATTACTTTCTTTAGAATTTCATCTTTCTTCGGTTCCACCGTCTCATTTGCTATGGCTGTAGCACTCTCTTCAGCAGCTAATAAAATTGGCCATAATTCGCACATGAATTGCCTTACCAAAGGACCATTTAGGAATTCTGTGATGTGAATATGCATCTTCATCGGACTGATGAATTGCTCCAATTTTAATTCATTGTAAATAAATTTCTTTATTTGAAATATGTTGTTGATTTTCTTGTTAATTTTTGGTTTTATATCGTCCAGTTTTACTTTGGACATGTCAATTCGTTTAATGAACAAATCGCCAGTTTTCACTTGTTTATTTGCTTCCATTTTTTTAATTTTCTGCTGATGTTGTCTGCTGTCTACCGAAACTATCGTGTAATTGAACTTATCGGGCAAAGTCCACGCCTTTTATAGGCGGAAACCATTTTGGAAATTTGTGTTTTCGCTCGAGCAGGTGCCTTATTTAACGTATGGGTTCTCATAGATATTCCACAGAGGGTCAACCAGCTACCTGCTATTACAACATAGCAGTTGAACATTTTGGGCCAACCGTTTAATGCAAATATGTATTTATACTACACAGGTAACAAATAGATGAGCTTGGTTCACATGGCTACCTCACTGGTTCACTGGCTACCTCAACCAGCTACCTGAGCTATCTGCAGCCATCAGTTTCAACCAATGGCTGTTGGTTTCTCTTCTTAGTATTAAAAAAAGAACATTTTAATTTATTAACTTGAATTTCAATAACAATCCCTCATGGACTGTCGTAAAAAATCTTTTTAAATCCTTCAATATCGTTATCGGATCAAATATTTCATTGGTGTCCTTGATTTTTGGAAATTTGATGTCTTAACGTTAACTTTTGCGGTTGAAAAATCTCGTTATGAATACCATAAATGCTACATAAGCCGAATAAGTTAAAATCAGACAGCGCCAATATTTAAGATAAGAAGGAACACTTAGTAGGGAAAGTTTTATCGTTCTATAATCTATTGAGCTGCTGCGGATATGAAACTGGGGAAAATGTCTCATGAAAGCACCCTAAAAGGAAGAAAAAGAACAAAACAAATCTAGTTTATGGCCACCGATTTGCTTTATACGGTTTTGTAGCACTTGAAGCAATAATTTTAAAATATTCAGTTTTTGTTTGAATAAAATGTTGCACATTTGAGAGGCCTATTGACGTAATTAAATTTGTAGCATGTTATTGAACAATATGTGGACATTTGATTAGGCTCTTCTAATTATACACACTTACTCTAGTCATACAAAAACCTGTAACTTAACAATTGTGCTGAAAAGTTGCAGTTGATGGTTTCTTTCATTGCAAGACAGTTGATCAATTCGTATCCCTTATACCAACATCATGACTTTGCCAGCTAACCGTTGCACATTTGTATGCTTTGATGTCCACTTAGACATCGATCGAATTGAGTCTAATATGACATGATAAAGTCATGTTCCGTTCCTCGTCTCATATTAGCACAAAAATCCGGGGATTTTTTAGAGTGAAGTAGCTTCAAACACTACGTATAATCATCAATGCGTCCTTGTATTCGTCGATTGTGAGCACTAAACAAACAGAGGTACCTATCCTCTCCCTCTAATAGCCTATTTTTCCAATTACAACACAATAGAACTGTATGGGTTGGGCTCAAAATACACAAATAATTGTTTCATCGAAAATTATTTTGTGAAGTTCTTTGATGTCATTGCTGACAGCTTCTGTAAGGTGTTTAAATTTAGGAAAATACTACTCAACTCCTGGTGCACTGTGAGAATAATGTTTATAAAGCTAAAGCTCGGCTTCAACAGGAATTTTTGCGGACATAATATCGCATCGCACTTTATCGCAGGACATGGCGTTTTTGAAAAATTAGCAACTGAATCGCCATCTCTTTCCTGGATTAAAGTTCTGAGTAAGTTAAATTGCCTAAATATGGATGATGAGGGTCTTTTGTCGAAATTCTGTTTATTTTGTTTCAAGAAATTTGGAATTGTTGAGATCGAAGCTGACACTCTTGCTTACAGATTGAAATACATGCATAATTGGCCATGACAACCCTTCAGTCAGGATTTCGGCCTAGCTTCTCACACCACTCATGTTTTGTGTATTAATTTTATACATAAGTGGCAGGACCTACAGTTTATATTTACAGTATTTCTTCGGTGACTTCCTCTCAGCAGATTTCTGGCAAAAACTCTGAGAGTAAATAAAATTGCCATGAAAAGTTTCTCAAAAATCTGTCGTTCGGAGTCGACTTTAAACTGTAGGTCCCGCCACTCATGAATAAAATTATCTCACACAACATGGGTGATGTGCGAAACTCGACAGATGCGAGCCCGTGGTTTAAAATCTCGCTCAGACATATCGAACAAAACGAAATCTGAAAAAATATTTCTAAGGCAACTTCTCCTCAGCAATTTTCTGGCATATATTCTGCCAAGACTAGGTTCCGCCACTTATGGTGGCACATAAGTGGTGTGAGAAGTTAGGTCGTAATCCAGACTAAAGGGTTTTAATGGCCAATTATGTATGTAAGTGAGCTTTTTATTGGAGAATGTCAAGTAAATTTGTAGTCACTTCGAAGAAATAATCTTTTAAAGTCCATAGATTCTCAGGAGAAGGCTGTAAACGCATTATGATGATTTTAATTGCGGAGCTAACGAACAAAACCAGACCCGTCCTCAGTAATTGCTGTTTTAAATTTTATTTTAAGGATCTTCAAGTACGCATAATGAATCCATGAAATGTTTGCATTTAAAATCTGCTCCGCGGACCTGCCATAATTTTAAAATAACGAAAACTGGCTCCTTGGTCTAAACCGGACATTTGAAAAAAACAGACGTGACCATTTACAAAAAAAATGAAATTAAATGAAAAATATCTCGACATTCTTTAAAGAAACGAAAACCAATCCCATGTTCAAGGTCTGATTACATTTTTCTGTTAAAAGAAAGAAAAGTCCTTGTATTCACAGAAATTTGTAGATTTTCATAAAGATTGGTACGTCAATATTCACGGCTTAAAATAAACATTTTGATACGATGAGAGTTAATAACATTTCATCAATCATAAACTAGATTTTTTTGTTATTTTTCTATCTTTAAAGCTGGATTTTATTTTCCGTGTCATTAATTAGGTTTCTCCATTGAATGTTACTCTTGGCGCTGTCTGACATTAAATTTCTCGGCTTGTGATGGTTTGCACATAAAACTGACTAAAGATTTATGACTTTAGCATACGTAACGAGTTGTTATTAACCAGAAAAGTTAACGCTAAGAAACAAAATTGCAAACAAACCCGGAAGCCAAAGGAATATTTGATCTGTAAAGCCTATCGAAGGATTTAAAAATATTTTTTACGACAGTCCATTAGGGATTGTTATTGTAACTCATGCGTACATATTTAAAGGTTTCCTGAATACTAAGAAAGGAAAACAACGGCCATTGGTTGAAATTAATGCCTGTATAATGCCTAATGAGAAATACCTACTTGTGTACACTTTTCAATGGTACCTGATTCTAGTAAAAATACAAATGTACATGAAAGGGTGGAACTGGCCGTATGATTTAAAGAGCAGGTAGCTGGTTGATCCTCTGTGAAATATCTGTAAGAACCTATCGAACCTATTTGCTACCTACTTACGCTGAATAAGCTAAACACGGTACCTGCTCTAATGCAAACAAAAATTTCCAAAATGGTTTCCACCTATAAAAGGCGTAAAGCTTGCCTGATAAGTTCAATCACAATATAGTCTCGGTAGACAGCAGATAACAACAGCGGAAACTCAATACAAAAATGGAAGCAACAAAACAAGTGAAATCTAGCGAAGTGCTCGACAAGTGTATAGACATGTCGAAAGTAAAACTGGATGTGTTAAAGGCACAAATTAATATGAAAATCTCCAATGTTTTTCAAATTGAAAAGTTCGTGTACAATGAATTGAAATTGGGGCAATTTATCAGTCCGATGACGATGCGTAGAAATATGACTGAATTTCTGAATGACCACCGTGTCAAACAATTCATATCTGAATTATGGCCGATTTTATTAGCGGCTGAAGAGAGTGCTGCAAGCATACCAAATAAGCCTATGGATCAGAAGAAAGATGAAAGTATACAAACTAAACATCGAAATGGAAACGAACAATCTAAATCTAGATCACATTCTCGATCCAGAAAGCAAGGCAACATGGTGAACAGTGGAAAGGAACCATTTGTACCTCCTAAAACTTACAATCAAGATGACATTGAAAACGATATTAAGCATCGCGAAAATCACAGTGAATCTACATCGCTTTCTGCATTCCCTGAAAGGCGAAATAGTGGTACGGGAAATAGCACTAAAATGCAACCACTAGTACCGTCTAACACTTTTTGTGCCAGTCCACAACAACGCATCAACATGTTGAATGCCGGAAATAAACTACTAGCACCTTCTAAAACTTTGAGTTCCAAACTTAAACCACAGGGACGTATCAACATATCCAAAGTAAAATTGGACGTATTAAAGCCGTGGATAAGCAAGAAAATCTTTGATATTTTGGAAAGAGAAGATAATGTTGCCGTAGAGTTCGTATACAATAAATTAAAACAGGATAAAATGCTTTGTAAACAGAAATTACAAATCAGAATTGCTGGATTCCTAAATGGTGGCAAAGCACAGAAATTTGTAAGTGAATTATGGCCACTTTTGTTATCAGCCCAAGAGAGTGAAAGCGGCGTACCAGCTGAGTTGATGCAGCAGAAGAAAGATGAAAATGTAAGAATTGGAGAGGATACAAAACATACGAATGCAAAACAAAAGCAACACTTAACTACCAGTACTTTAAGCACCACGAATCAACAGCCAGATAATGAAAATAATAAAAATTCAATGAATATTGAAAATCAAGTACCTAAACAGGGCAAGTCTGGATCAAAAGATAATCAAATTAATAAAAACACATCCAGCAAGCGTTCCGCGGATTGTTCTTCACAATCCACCACAGATATGAAATCACGTTCAAAGCCTGTAGAACGTCGACCAAAAGCATTAAGTGCTACTGGTGGTATCAAAAGCAAACGTCCAGAAAGTCAGAACAATGATGGTACATGCGGCTTAGACGGTTTCGCAAACGCTTGTATGTATTCTCCCCAACAGAAAGATGCAAATGCAAGTTTACAGGCTCAACATTGTTCTTCACATTGTGCAGAAATGGACGAATTTTTGAAACTTTGGAATGAAGCACCCGATAAGGAAACAATTCTATTATCAACCAAGTTTATATATCCTGAGGAAAAAAATATTGAAAAACAAATAAACGCCACTTTGTTGCCAGCAGCAGCATGTGTTACAAAATCAGATCATAAGCAGCAAAGATGCAATATTGAGAAGGTAGTTAAAACATACATACATAATTGGCCATTACAACCCTTCAGTCAGGATTACGGCCTAGCTTCTCACACCACTCATGTTGTGTGCGTTAATTTTATACGTGAGTGGCGGGACCTACAGTTTAACGTCGACTCCGAACGACAGAATTTTGAGAAACTTTTTCATGGCAGTTTATTTTACTCTCAGAGTTTTTGCCAGAAATCTGCTGAGAGGAAGTCGCCGAAGAAGTAGTTAAAACAGAAGACGTAATAAAAACTGCTGGCGAATTACAATCACGTAAACGTACACACTCGACTATGATTTGTGAAAGCAAAAAGTTGAAAAATAATTCCTCCGATAAGGATGAAAAGGAGACAGCTAAGAAAAACCAGACAAAGACAAATGCAAAGAAGCCTCATCGAAACGGAGTTCGGACAAAAACTCATCAAGGAAGCCAGAAGCAAAACCAACACAACAGGCGAACCACAAGAAATCCAACAATGAAATGACAGTATCAGTAGCGATGATGAAGAATGCAGTCCAGGACAACCTTCTGCGAAAAATTCAGAAGCTGTAAAGAATAACCACACCATAGAAATGAACACTCTTGAGCTTGATCTTTCAATCAGCAGTGATGAAGAAGACGTATAGAATATCCGCGGCAAAGGAGATAAATTTGGGAATAATAAGAATAAAAAAGGGAATAATGATAAGGGGCGACGTTAACGAGGAGTTTAATTTTAGAAAAAAATATTTATTATTTGTAGTCATAATTTGTATAAGTTTTGTATTAAATATCGCTAGACAATGTTTTTAATTTTTATTAAAAGTTGATATAAAAAATGAATAATTTTGTAAGTACAAATTATAACAAATTTAATAGAAATTTTAGTTTTTCAATTTAATTCTTAATTCTTTAACTCTTTATTTGTAATCAATTTTAAAATGTAATATAAAGCAAATCGTCATAGAAATCATAATTAAAATAAAATTGAAGCCAAAAATGTATATAATGCTTTTAATTAATTAATGGGGTACGGGGAGGGGAAGTTTTATTTGAAATACTCTTCCACTCAGAACTAAAAAATTGTTTCTAGCATTCACAGAAGAAATCCTTGGCATTCATACATTAAACATTCGATTATTTTGTTGTATGTTACAGGTTCTTACAATGTATACATATCGACGCCTCCAATCTATATTCTATATCTATTTCACTTAGTTCTATGTGTACTTAGAACATTTTTAATGTTCTTGCATTTTTAAATTCTACGTTCTCTAACTTAAATACTGTCAAAATTTGGTTGGGATGTGCCGATCCGTTCCGAAGTTATAGGTAAAAATCATCTTGGAATACACATGTAGTCGTATGTCGCGTGCAAACTTTGAGAGCTTATAACTCAAAACACACTTTTTCGTCTTAGAATGTTATAGAACGGAGGCGTCGATATGTACTCAATTAAATAAGTTATTTTTTTTTATTTATTTTAAACAATTTTCAAAATATTAAGAGTTAGTAAATACAACTTACCGGAAATAAGTAACGGACTATAATAGGAATTATATAAAGTGTTGTTTGTCATGATCACCCTACTTAGTCGGGATAAAAATTGTCGACGGTTGATATTGGAATAAAATTTAAAGTTTAAATCTTTTAATTTAATAATGTTTTCAGAAGTTGATGATATTTTGGTAGAATAATAGAATAATTTTGAAAGGAGATGAACCATTTTATTACGGATACGTAATTCATAACTATTGTATATGGTGACTGAAACCTTTCAGCGATCGTCACTAACTTAGTATTTAACCAATTTAGAGGTATATTTACAAATTCCTGAAACAAAAAGTTATGAGTATTTATTTTGTTATATTTTTCTATTTACTTACCTTTTGCACATGCAACTTTATTGATTGTGAAGGGAAATTGCTGAATTGAAAATATTTTGCATTCAAGAAATTTATAAATACTGGTAATATACACAAAGTTCAGAGAGAAAATTGTATGGGCAATATGTTTTATTTCATCTTGATATAATGAGTTTCTTACTTACCTTTTGCACATGAAACTGTATTCATTGTGACTAGAAACCACACACATTCCGATTAATATGTAATTAAATATTTAAAAATTTTTAAAATTTTGATTGAAGAAATTAAAAAATATTCAAAATTTTCCCTTTTTTAACACAAAATAAATGTTTATTTACATTTATTTATATATTTACAGCTATTTTTGTCTTTTCAGCTGTTTTCAACGTTTCTATGTTGGCAGCTCTGATTTAGTACATCGAAAACAAGGTTGTATTTCATAAAACCTACTTAAAATCAATTCAAAAAAGGTTTCAACACAATAATTTTGTATGGTTATCAAATTTGTTAGAAACAATTATCTTAATTTGGTTTTTGTTTATTTTATTTCGATTTTATTTAAAATAATATCTAATATAACGACGGAGCTCAAGAGTTTGTACTTTTTACATGTGTTGTAGGCTGTTAGATTAGCTTAGCGTGTAGCTTGCTGTAATCACCCTTATCATGCTCCCTTAATAGGTGTTTGAACCACCACGAGCTTCAGATGAAACCGGCCAGTTCTCTTAGTAACACGTTTGCCACCATGCCCAGATCTTCAAACATTGTGTCTCTCAAAAACTGACGACGTCTGTTTTGAAGTTTAGGGCACTCGCATAAAAGGTGCTGTAGTGATTTCATTTTCTTCAGAATAATGTTGGTAGGACAAACCTAGCTTGTCAGCGAAATTCCCAATAGCGAATTGACCATTTAAAATTCCTGTTAGAATGTGAACCGTTGTTCCCATGGCGAACTCAAGTAGTTCTCTGCATCTCCTGCTGTCCACCGCTGGTCATAGCCACTACCACCACCACCACCACCTATGGTTTGTTCAAATTCAATGCTGCTTTTTCCAGTTTAGAAAAGAATTCTTGTAGAACCATATCAGAAGCTGATATGTATACATCTAGTATTTGATACCAGGCTGCTATCCCCATCTACTTCCAAACATCCGTTTACGTTTAAGGCATGAAAACATTGACTTCTGTCGATACCAGATTCAGTGTCGTCCATTGAAACAAACAAACAAACAAACATACAAATAAACACTTCTTTTTTGTTTTTAAACCACACATACACAATACACACATACACATAATTCGAAATAATTTTGTTTTGTTTGGCGCATATTTTTTAAGGTTAGACTAATTTATAGCGATTGATTAAAAGGTGTTTTATTTGTTGTTGAATTGCATGAAATGAAGAGGCCAGCTCCGTTGCCACCTCCCAAACTAGCTGAATAAATATTGGCCAGCATAAACCACAAAGCAGCAAAAAAAAATTGTGAAAGTCAAGTTGAAAGATGAATAATCATTCATTTGGATGGGTGTATTGTTTACTGTCATTCGCATAAAAGCCTTTTAAAACTTATACATATAAATGTTGTCGGGTGTGTATTTCCTTCAATGTCAACCACATTTTGGTCTTTAAGTTTTTATAAATAGAATTTATTTCAACCCAAAATTTACATATACTTTTACAGTGAAAAGAAATGAAGTTTTCTTTCCTTAAAGTTTAAGGCTTAAACCACTATAGAAATGAGCATAATTGGGTAGGTAGTTCGACCTGGCTGCATATGTAAGGATGTTGGATGGACTTACTTAGATCCATTGTGACATCGAAGATTACCATTATTCCCTAGACACGGGACACTCGGATTTTATGATGAAGCGACCTAGAACGCCAAAGTCAATGCCTGACAGTTCCTTCAGCTTATCTATATATATAGTAGGCATCAAGGTGCCTTTTTCTCTTTCGAAATATTGCCGGGCATGTACTCATCACTGCAGCTTTTGCAGAAATTATTGTCCAATTGTTGTTATTGATATCCAAGACAAATTCGAATATTTTTTAGCATATTTGAAATATTTGAATATTTGAATATTTGAAAATAACCAAAAAGAATTTTTGAAAACAAGTTGATTACTTTTGAATATTTGAAAATAATCAAAAACAATTATTTAAAACAATTTGATAATTTTTTAGACTTCTTTTGATTCTTTTTGATTATTAGACTAACTGTCGATTATTTTTTGATTCTTTGGTAGTCGTAATCAATTAGTAATTCGAAAAACAAATTTCATAGAATTATATAATCATTACGATTTTTTTTAAAAAGTAATGTAATTGATAACTAATCGTAATCGAAATTTAACAGGTATGATTTCAACAAACTCATATTTTAAAAGCTTTAAAAAGGTAAAAACGTAACAATAAATTGCCCACCTTGATACTCTATTACTGGAAATCTAATCTAATCTACTATGTCCTCGTTTTATAGCAGCTGGAGATTATAACCCAAAGCGCTTCTATTAGGGTTATCGACTTATTACTCCTAATTTTAGATTTCGGATTCTCTATGACACAATTTCTAAATTGCAATTGGCAAAAGTAATGAAAAGGAAATTCGTGACTTAACCGACTTTGCAGTGGTAAGGTACATTTCTATCATACGCCTACAATTGTAGCATTGTGCAAGCATCTAGAATCCCTAGTTGGTTATTTAAATGAAAGGACTACAAGAGTGAATTGGTTAAAATGCTAGAAGTACACCAGTACACCTTGTTCAGGAAATTTCTCTCTAACGACCACTAATACCTTAAGTCCCGCTATTCATAATTTCGAAGAAACCCTCTCGCTAGCTACCCATTGTGGTACTACGACCACATTAGGTCATGAAAACATAAATCTTAAGAGACCAGTTTAAGTAAACTACCGTTACGGTATTCTAATGGGATTTGTGCGAAAAATTGTTGACCGTTTTTATTTTCACACTAACATTCATAAAATCAGTAGAAATTTCTTTTACTCTTCCCTAAAGATCTGGAACTGACATTCCAACAATAGTGTAAATATCAATAACATTCATTTTTTGTATTGCAAACTTTTTGTTGTTGTACAATCCATTAGTATTGTCAATGACAGTTACTCTTGATGTTTCTGCAGTTAAAGTTGTCACTGTTGCTATTGAGTTGACAGGATTATTGATGGGGTTTTGTAAGGGTAAACGACATGCCATGGCCATAGGCCTTAGTTAATGTGAAGGATATTTTTTTTTGCAAAATACAATGCACACAACTTCTGCATGATTATTGAATGTAAGAAAATATTTTTTATGGTTCTGCAGAAAATTAAAAAAATAGTTTCGCAAGTGTTTTAAAAATTTTCATTTACAAAATGTGAATGCCATTCATTTGATTTTCAGTATTAAATTTCATACGGATGGCCACAACTTATAAATCTATTGATATTGTAAAGTTTTTTTTTGTAAGATTCATAAATAAGACAGGTGTTCGCGTGTTTCGCGATATTCTGCTATCGAAAAAATGCATCAAAGAAGTTGCATCAAATTTTGTGTAAAAAATTAATTTAAAAAAATTTGAAAGTGGCAACAGTTTAGCAGCGGTACAAGTTTTTCACTGAATGTCGAGAATATGCGATTTACGACGCATCAATAACCAAAATAAAAATTTTAAAAAAGTGAAGTAAATTATTGTGGAGAACTGTCAAGTTACAATTAGAGGAGTTGCTTATAACTCGGAAGTCGCCGTGGTGTAGTAGGTAGTGTGTTGGCTTACTATTCGTAAAGCCCGGGTTCGTATCCCAGGTCAGACATCAAAAATGAAATATGAAAAAAAAAATATTTCTTCGGCGACTTCCTCTCAGCAGATTTCTGGCAAAAACTCTGAGAGTAAAATAAACTGCCATGAAAAAGTTTCTCAAAAATTCTGTCGTTCGGAGTCGACGTTAAACTGTAGGTCCCGCCACTCACGTATAAAATTAACGCCCACAACATGAGTGGTGTGAGAAGCTAGGCCGTAATCCTGACTGAAGTGTTGTAATGGCCAATTATGTATGTATGTATGCTTATAACTCGGTGAGGCAGTCAAAATACAGCAAAATACGCAGTGCAGAACTCAAAAATACTTCTTTTATATTTCTGGAACCCTCCAAACTTGTTTTATTTGACAAAAACGGTATTTTTGATCTTTTCATACAAAAGTTATTGATTACCCAAATAAATGGTGTTTTTTATAGAGGTATAGAACTTTAAGTTGCAATAAAACAACGATGGATTATTCGATTGACATGAATTTTATTTATCCGAAAGATAATCTTGTGGCATTACATTTTAAATATGATTTCTGGCATATGACCGCCACAGCTGGCGCGGATGTAGTCCAATCTGGACGTCCAATTTTCGATGACTTTTTCCAACATTACGGCGAATGTTGTCTTCCAAATGGTCAATCGTTTGTGGCTTTACCGCATAGACCAATGACTTTACATAGCCCCACAGAAAGTAGTCTAGCGGTGTTAAATCACAAGATCTTGGAGGCCAATTCACAGGTCCAAAACGTGAATTAGGAAAAAGTACGGACCAATGATTCCACCAGCCCATAAAGAGCACCAAACAGTCAGTTTTTCTGGATGTAACGGTGTTTCCACATACACTTGAGGATTACCTTCACTCCAAGTGCGGCAGTTTTGTTTGATGACGTAGCCATTCAACCAGAAGTGCGCTTCATCGCTAAACAAAATTCGCTTATGAAAATTGGGAACAACGGTAATCTCGTTTTGGGCCCCTTTGACGAATCTACTGCTAGACTCTTTAAATAATAACTACGATAATTTTTGTCCAATTTGATCAAACGAAGTGTCAATCTCTTCACAAGAAAATACACTTTCTGAATCACTTACTTCATATTTTTTAATTAAAGTTTGCTACTATGAACGGACAAACTAAAAAAAAATATAAAAAAATGCGCATTTGTTTAGTTTACCTAATCAAACCCAATAGCATATTAAGTCAAAAAATAAATATGTATATGTATATAGTCTTAAAGGACCATCTCTCTCCTTTCTAATAAGGTTTGAATTTTGGACATCGGTTCAGAAATGTTTGTGTAATCAATAAATTTGTATCCATAAAAACAGTTTTTGTCAAATAAAGTTTGGAGGGTTCAAGAAGTATACAAAAAATATTTTTGAGTTCTACTCAACACAGCTTACACTATGTCATTAGCTGGGTGTATTTCATTTTATTTTGTCGCATAGTGTAATGTTGGTATAACATTTAACTTGTTGCTAGAGTGCTGAATTTTATCAAATATAAAAAAACTCAACATGTCAAGTATTCAAGTCTAAGATAAGTTCTAGACGCGTGTACCAAGTTGAAACAACTCATAATTAAAATATACTTTGTCCGCGAAATTTTGAAATCAACTTATTTGAACACACCTCGTATGTATTGTTCCTTTCACCACAATAGATGCCGTGATTTTTTTTTTAACGTGCCGGTATTTACCGAAATTTATCAGTACTTTAGTAATTAAATAAGGTAAAATAAAAATTCTATAAAATCTATAAATTCAGAAGAAGAGAAGGGAAGGAAGAGTACATACTCTCTTATCAAATGACACTACCGAAAACATTTTATGAAACTTTTTTCATGTACGTTCGGTTTAGATAAACTTCTAGTAAGGTTCTCTCCTACCGGTTCAAGTGATATCAGAATCAAGAAACAACCATTTTGGTCTGGGAATAAATCTGTTTTGCATTTAGAGTAGTAACCCACATCAAAATCTGTGTACCTTTTGCCTTAATTTGCCTCAAGATTCAGCAATTATTTGGATGCGCTGTTTTGCTTAATATAAGACCACTGAACTAATGGATTTTTTTTTGAGATCCTTTCTCGACTTTTTCTCAATCATAACGTGTGGTTTTTCGTAAAGAGCTGAAGTTATAATAATCGAAAGAAAATGAGTTGCCATTTATATATTTTTTTTCTTAAAACTGGCTACAAAGTTTTATCCAGTAAAGGATACATTTATTTTGATTCAAATAGATAACAAGGTTGAGCTTCAAAGCGTTATCCAACATGATTAAAGAATGCCTGGATTCTCCAACTGATTTAGTGAAACATTTTACTTTGACTCTTCCCTGCCTGAGTAGCTTCTAATTTAGTAATCGATTATGCGTTTTAAAAAAGTGAACACCATGGTATGATCTCTGAAGGGTTAATTGGCTTATAGATTTGTTTTAAGAATTTTTGAACTAAAATATGAAAATTCGTTTGTTTTAAAATATTTTTGGAAATTTTCTTTCCATTATACAAACTTATAAAATTCAGTAAAAGTTGTTATTAAATAATGTAAGATAATAAAGTAAAATAAGATATTAATATATATCAAATATTAAGCAAATTTAAATCTCCTTGACTTAAACTACTCGTTTTCTTCGTTGAATTGTTTCAAGACATTCAAACCATTTTTATGCTCCTGCAGAAAATTACTTTTCTTCGATAATTTTTAGTCCAAAGTTTTCCAATCCGCTTACAAAGGCTTTTTAAAAGTTTTGTTAAATTGCTCAGGTCGAATTATATTTTTTCAGCCTTAAATTTTTCTTCCATAATTTGAAATATTTTTTTTCTTTCGAATGATAATTACCAGCTGTGGAACTCCAAACATCAAGTACATACATTCTAGAAAATTGGCACTGACAGAATAAACCTTCTATTTTAATTTCCATATTGATATTTTCCAAACGTATAACACTATCGCGAAATCAATTAATTAAAATGCAATATAAAGTTTAAAACAACAATTCCTTAAACAAATGTCTTGTCTCTATTCATAACTGTATCAAATGCCACAAAATTGCAATATAAAGTTTAAAATAACAACATTTAAAAAAATTATTTCTCTTTACTCGTGTTCTTAAAAAGATACAATGCATGCTCGCTAATGTGAACTAATTAAAACTGGCGTTGTTCACTTTTGCGAATTGTTCACATTTCCGAATACCGAAAATTTTAAAACAGAATTATATTTTTTAAAAAGTAATGAACTTCTAATCTAAAATTTCTTTACATTAGCGTCTGTAACGACACATTTACTTACATAAAAAAGATTCCCAAAATCTATGAATTTGTGACTGCAGTTTGCTTAAAACCAATATAGCACCACAGAAAATTATACGTATGACGTATATTTCGCATAAAATTTCTCTCAGCCCGGTATATAAAAGGTATTGTGGATAAAAATCCTAGGACTACAGCCGTAGAAATAAATACCTCGGAAAGTGATGACAATGTTATTGTGCATTCCGAAACAGTTCGAAGTGTTTTGAAAAAGAACTGTTTCCGCAGCCGAGTGCAGAGAAAAAAGTCACGATTGGAATTTGCCCAATAATATATGGACAAGTCAACTGATTTTTGGGCGAATGTAATATTTAGTGATGAGAACAAATATAATTTGTACGGCTGTGACGGATAACAAAAAATTTGGGCAAAAATCAGTTGACTTGTCCATATATGTATTATCATTAAAAAAAACAAATGATTTTAAGGGGGTACGTATAATTATCTGTGTGACTGTATATATGTACAATGGGGATTCCCGCAACTAATAAATACAGAATTTTAACGTTCAAATTAAAAAAATCTGTTCAAATTATAGGGCTTTTTACATTTGTTCATCTTTTAGAGTAGTCAATGAAGCAAAAAAACATTCACATTTAGCGGATTTCATATAATGCGGTGTTCACATTAGCGCGCGTGCACTGTATAGTACAAAATGCGTTTTTTTATTATTTTTCGTAGGATGACTGCAAATCAGATTCATATGCTAAAATATGCAAAATCACGCGGCCACAATATTATTTAATTTAAAGAGGGATAAAAAATCTACAATTTGATGTATAATAAGTTGTGGGCAGATGAGGGCCAAATAACTAAAAGCATACGTGAAAAATTAGTTTTTAAGAAACGTGTGTTTTGAAAAGGTCAAAAAAGTTTCTTCAGGGATTTTTTATTTGGCTTAAATTTTTGCAACTTTTATCATTTAATTTGGTAGAAAACAAGTTAAAATTTAATTTTTGTTGTGTTTTTGGATACTTCTGCCACAATAACACGAAATTTTTTTTAATTAAATTTAAATTTTTTTGTAGGACTATGCGACCACAATATATGCAATATAAATATACATCCACTTTCAAATGACGCAAATATTAAATCTCGCAAAAAAAAACAACCAAACTTGTTAGATTCATAAAATTTATAGTGTTGTCATAAATTTAGTGCAATAAAGCTTAGAAAAAAAACTAACGTTTTTGGATTTTTGGCCTATGGGGAAGCAAGTATGGCATAGTTGTGATAGGCCCCAGGAAAAAACCTCTCATAAAAGAATACAATTGTTACCGAGAATTTCAAATTGGTTAGGCAAGGATTGAGTTATACAGTTGCGTAGCAAAATTGATGATTTTCCACTCAAATTCACTGACACTGTCTGCACGGAATCTTCGATTTGATAAACAAAATGACTCAAAAATGTGACCAAGATCAGTGATATACAATTCTCAAATGTACACGTAGTTAACATTGGCATTTGCGAGTATTTTACATTCGGAATAATTGTACTGAGGTATGTAATTCACTAGAAGCCGCCATGGTCTAACAGGTAGTGTGTTGGCTTATTAGACGTGAGGCCTCGGTTCAAATCCCAGGTCAGGCATCACCAACTAAACGAAATATAAAAAATATTTCCTTGTCGACTTCCTCTCAGCAGATTTCTGGCAAAAACCCTGAGAGTAAATAAAATTGTCATGAAAAGTTTCTCAAAAATCTGTCGTTCGGAGTCGATTTTAAACTGAATAAATAATAATGAATAAATGACAAATTTTAATCATGTTTAGTTGAAAAGGTTTTCCATCGAGAAAATTTTATTTCAAAAAACAATTTATGGTTTTGGAAAATAACAAAGAAAATTTGGATCATATTGATTAACGCAATTCAGTTGTGATTGGTATTGTTGAAATGGTGGCAATTGTAAATAAAATGTTAATGAACATTGTTATGAAAATAGAAATGGTGTTACATCGTTTAACATTAAAATTATAAACAAAAGCTACAAAAACATAATACATATTAAAACATATACATATTATATTCTTGTGCTGAACGGACGTGTTCAATATAGTGCTCCGACAATTTGTGAATTTAATGGGCCTTTCGTAATACCTTTAATACTTGTTTTGTTTACCTTGGTTTTTTTTTCGAATTGATGTTGTGAATTCTAATAAAATCTAATTAGTTTCAACGTTAAACAATTGATTTTAATTAAAATCTAACAAACAAAATCAAAAAACAATAGAAAAAAAAAACAACAACAATCTCAAAAATAACAAAAAACAATTTCAAAAATATAAAAGTTCCAAGCAACTTACAGTGTACAAAAACAATTTATAATCCTTAAATTTTAAATGTCGCAAAAAATCTACCTAAGGTTGAACAGTTAAAATACACCAACAAGTTTTTACATCCAACAAGTAATTATTATTGCAAAAGTATATTTCAAATAAAAGAAAATTAAAAACTGTAAACAAACAACAACAAATCCAACCTAGTAACAAAACTTTCTTGCGAGATAAAATACACTAAAATTAATAAAAAAAATCTACCTTTCGGTGACCTTGCTTATCTTATAAATACACAATAACATTACACCATACAAAACAATAGACAACTAAATAAAAACCAGAGTAAGCAAATTAAGACATATCAGCTGTTTTGATTTCAATCACTGCTTGTGAAAGTGCTGCCAAGTTTTTGTGTTTATTAATTGAGTATTGGCAGTTAATTTTAAACTTAATTTTAAACTTAATTTCAAACACAAACCAATCTTTTCGATGTACAACCTGAGAAAAGATAAAAAAATTGGCAAAAACAATAGTAGCAAGTCAAAAACCAAAAATAACAATAACAAAACAAAAATGCAAGCAGTTGATATTACTGAAAACCGTCCAGCAAATAGAGCTGAATTGCCCAACACCCCTGCCAATAAACGCCTAACTGACATCCATCAAATGCATGGGACAAGCTCTTCTCGGTCTTCACTGCTTGACTCACCTTTCAAACTTTTAAATTGCATGGACAGCAGGTTTGAAAAATTTACGGAACAAATTCTGCGGACCATTGATCAAAAATTTAAAGAATTCAAGGAGGAGTTAATTAGTGATTTGCGCGAGAAATATAGTATAATTGAAAATAAATTATCGAATATCACTGAAAGAATTACCATTCTCGAGGACAAAGCTGTTGAAGTAGTCAAGATGCGCGAGGAAATTAGTGACCTCAAAACAAAATTAAGGCAACAAGAGAATCACCCGGTTTCGTCGGAGCTTAGGATCAATGAAATCCCGTACACTCAGGACGAGAACCTACAGGAAATATTTTGTAAAATTTGCAACACCATAAACACACCTGTGCCGAACATTCAATCAATCTATCGTCTAAGGAATCTCAATAACAAGCATAGGGAGAACTCCAAAGATGCCGCAATTATTGTAAAACTATGGTCTGCGTATGATAGGAATTTCTTTTTGAAATCCATGGCGAACTTCAGGAAGCTACACAGTGGTTTTGTCTTCCGCCTTAGAAATATTGGCCTGACATCAGAAGAAAAGTTCTATGTTAACGAGAACTTAACACAGACTAATTTTAAAACATTGAGCGCAGCAATTCGCCTCAAAAAGAAAAAATTTTTATCTTCTGCGTTCTCTATGCGGGGTTGTGTTTACGTCAAAAAGAATATGAATGATGACCTCATACTAATAGATGATGTAGACAGCCTTAATAAGTTATTTCCTGGCCATGCTGTTTGAACTCCCAAAACTTCACTTGATTTTTATCGACCTAATTATCCTCAATAGCAATTTAATTAATACATTCTTCCTCTACAACTTTGTGTCATGTATGTATAACTCCATTATATTTGAACGCTTAAATATTACGATTTCTGCTTTAGATCTAATTATTGAATGCATTGCCAAAAATTTCGTACCATTTCATGAATTCTACCGGTTCTAATTCCAGAGACTGTGTGTATAACATGATTAGAGTCCTTGCGAAACAAAGGGCAGGTCTCAACATTGTCCACATAAACGCTCAGAGCTTAAATAATAAGATTGATGGGTACTTATTTGTGGCAGCAGGTATTGACGTTATTTGCGTCTCTGAGACTTGGTTACCCTTGGATGTTCAGGATACAGTTTTTAATTTACAGGGCTTTAAACTTTTCCGATCAGATAGGAGAATCTTGGTTAATGGTAATGCGACCAGGGCCAGGGGTGGTGGAGTTGCGATTTATGTTCGTAATGGTATACTTTGTAAGGAAAAATTATTAAATCACATTGGGAGCGAGATTGAATATTTGTTTCTGGAAATATCAACAGGCGATGGTCCGAAACTTCTTCTTGGTTGTGTATATAGACCGAATTCTAGTTTAAATTTTGATCCTTTTATTTCAACTCTTGAGGATATTACCATTCGATATGACGACATAGTTATTGTAGGTGACTTTAACAATAACCTTCTACTTGATAATCCCCTTATTGGACCAATGCTCTCACTTCACCTCAGTCCTGTAAATGTGTCAACACCTACACATTTCCACTCAACATCCAGTAGCTTGATAGACCTTATATTTGTGAATCACATTGACAGGGTATTGTTATATGACCAAATTTCTGCTTCCTGCTTCTCCAACCATGACCTTCTCTTCCTTAATTATAATTTGTCCGTAACCCGTCCCGTGGACAAATATATTACGTATCGTGATTTTGGAAACATTGATTATGCAACTCTGAATATTGAACTGGATAGCGTATCTTGGGACCAGGTATACACACTGGGTAATGCGAATGACCAATTATCGTTTATTCAGGACAGAGTGCGTTTGCTCTATGACAGGTGCGTTCCTGTCAAAACCAAGCACATCAAACCTAAACAACAGCCCTGGTTTAATGCGGAAATAAAAGCACTCATTGAGAGGAAGGATAGTGCTTACAGGAGATGGAAGAGGTTTAGGACGGATGATTTGAAAGCTTTACATAGATTTACACGGATGGAAGTTACCAGGAGCATAAGAACTGCAAAAAGATTGTATTATGGCGGAAAGTTTTCTAATGCTATGGACAACAAGTCTAAATGGAATGTAATTCGTGAAATAGGAATAGGCCGAAAATGTCCAAAGGCTGATATTGATGTGGATGTGGACAAGCTTAATGACCAGTTCGTAAATTCTAGGGTCCCAAGGTCTAATGGTGACTTGTATGATGACCTCTGTTGTGTTCCACTACAGTATTCCTTTAGCTTTCGTTGCGTAAATCAGTTTGAGGTTTTGGAATGTATTTCAGAGGTAAAATCGAATGCAGTTGGTTCTGATGATTTGCATCCTTTATTCTTGAAGGCTCTGACTCCTAAACTTTTGCCTTACTATACTTACTTGTTCAATACAGTTCTGACTAAGTCTTCTTTTCCTGAAAGTTGGAAACTGGCTAAAATCCTTCCCATTCCCAAAACTAATTGTGAGTTCAGGCCAATTGCAATCCTTCCTTTTTTATCCAAGGTATTGGAGAATATCATGGCCAGACAAATCGATGAATATCTGAGGGGCCACAATTTCTTAACGGTTAATCAGTCGGGCTTCATGAAAGGTAGGAGTTGTACTTCCGCTCTGGTAAATGTAGTCGAGGAACTTAGGTCGGAACTTGATGGGAATAGTGTGGCGTTCTTGGTTCTGCTTGATTACTCTAAGGCTTTTGATACAGTCGATCATGCGGTTCTATTGAAAAAGCTCCGAAAACTGTTTTATTTCTCCGAAACTGCCTGTAATCTAATTTATTCTTATTTGACGAACAGATTTCAGAAGGTTCATTTCAATGGCAATGTTTCGGATCCACTTACTATTAGTAGAGGTGTTCCCCAGGGGTCTATACTTGGACCTTTGCTGTTTTGCATGTACATAAATGATCTACCTGATGTTTTGGTTAACTGTAATGTTCACATGTATGCTGACGATGTGCAGCTTTACACATATACTCCAAGGGAGAATATTTATTCTTGTTTGGACTACATTAATCGTGACTTAACAAGGATTGACGGATGGGCCTCGGCCAATGGACTATGTATCAATCCTTCTAAGTCTAAATGTATTACACTTTCGAGAACAAACGGATCATTTGTCATACCTGAATTGAGTATCAGGGGAAATAAAATTGAATTTGTCAGGTCGGCTACTAATCTGGGTATTGTCTTTAATGACAAATTATCGTGGTCTACCCATATAAGTGTCATTGTTGGCAGAATTTATGACATGCTTCGAAATTTGTGGGCTGTCATTGATTCAACTCCTTTTGTCATTCGCATGCAACTTGCTAAAACTTACTTGATTCCGGTACTTTTATATGGATGTGAGATATACGAAAATTGCAGTTATGATGACAACCAGAAACTTAACCTGGCGTACAATAACATAGCCAGGTATGTTTTCCTTAAGGGGCGTCGGGATCACATTTCTCATTTAGCTTACCTGATTCTTGGTATCAAATTTGATAATCTCCTGAAAATTAGATGCCTCCTTCTACTTCATAAAATAATTTACACGAAACAGCCGAAGTATCTATATTGTAAAATTAAGTTTGCCAGATCCCACCGGGGTGTGGGGATTATACAGCAACGATTCAGGACTCTTCTGTCTCAGCGACAGTTCTTTATACACACCATTAGTCTTTGGAATTCCTTACCAAATAACATCCAAAATCTGGGCAATGCAAACGCGTTCAAAAAGGAGTTATTTAAATTATTTTTAATATTTAAAATTTTACTCTCATATTTGTAAATTTTGTGATTTAATTTTTTTAGGTCATCATTATTATTGTTATTATTATTATTATAATTATTATTATTATTCTTATTATTATTATTATTATTATTATTATTATTATTATTATTATTATTATTATTATTATTATTATTATTATTATTATTATTATTATTATTATTATTATTATTATTATTATTATTTTTATACTTTACCTTCTTAATTTAATTTAATATTTATATACATAAATTAACTTTCTCTAATTTTTTATATTTAATTAATGTTAAATTTTTATACCTTATTGATTGTAAACATAGCACTGTCACTTATAAGATTTAGTATCTTGTTGTGCTATGTAGATCATTATAAATCAAATAAATAAATAAATAAAATATACCTACAAAAACAATGTACTTGTTTACATGATCGACGAATAAACAAAAATATAGTAACAATATTAGTATAAAAAAGGATTAACAAGTAAACAAAAAGCAACAACAGTTATTATCAGACTAAAAGCAAACAAAATACACAAACAACAATGAAACAACGATATTTACATTTACAGAGATTTCGAACTAATTCTCCTTCAAGAGCATCCATCAGACTGCTTACCCTGCGATATAAAAGGCAAGACAAAGCAGGCAATGGAATCAGTAAAAATTCAGTCAGTCCTGTGTGAAGACGCGTTGCGTGTGAGGAGAATATTGGTGGTTTGAAGATATCCGATGTAAGGACCTAACGAACAATTGTTGGTGTGTACGCGGTAGAGTGTAAAGAATCATAACAAAACAAAGCAAATTGTTGTTATTTAAATCAATTTGCGAATAATGGCACACGGAATTGTGTGAACAATAAAGAATTTAATTGAAACTAAATACAAATTTATTTTTATTTTATTTGCAATCTACGAACTCATATTTTTAACGTTTTTAAAAGGTAAAAATGTAACAATATCATTTACGTAGTACATTGGCAACAAAATAAATTCCCCTTTATTAAAAAATTATTTTAGTATTTATATATTAAATAAATAAGTTATTATTTAAAATAAATAGATATTTTTTGTAAGAGTAGAGGTGCGTAAGCATATCTTATATGATATGGTGTGCAAAGATGAAAAGGATCCATTAATTTCACATTGAGAATGTATGTATATAACATTACTGGCATCACCGGGTGGTAGTGCGTTAACAAGTTTTCTTTTGTATTTTTCGAAAGTTGTTGTACACTTTGAATAATTTATCTTGGTGCCCTAAAAGCCTTTATTGTTTATGCTTTTGTTACGCTAACATTGTATTTATTTTCTGAGAAGGTAAAATGTCTGTTCTCCTCTTTGTCTGGGATAGGTGAGAGATTGTTTGCCTTATGCAATGGCATAATGTATGAATAAAAATAAACGAGAATATGTAAGCTCCTGGGTTAAGGGTTAATACTTTTACTTGAAAACCTTTCAATTCATTTGCCTTTTTAAATTATTTAACAATTGATGGCCTATATTAATTTGCCTTAGTTTCCGTGTAATGTAAGGAATGTACGTTTTTAAAATTCGCCAACAGTAGTTCACAGCAGAATCCTTACTTTGGCACAAATATTGTATTAACCTTAAGAGATTTACGCTCTTTAAGGTTTTCAAAAATCTAAAATTAAATTTTCATGAAGATATACACAGAATGCTCGAAAAGAGCTAAAATTTAAATATGTTTACTACACTAAGCAACAATTTGCTTTGTTTTGTTATTCTTCTTTACATTCTTCTGCATAAACGCTAACAACTGTTCGTTAGATCTTTACAACGGAGATCTTCAAACCACGACTGTCCTCTTCACACGCAACGCGTCTTCACACAATTTGACTGAATTTTTACTGATTCTGTTGCCTGCTTTGTCTTGCCTTTTATATCACAGGGTAAACAGTCTGATGAATGCTCTTGAAGGAGAATGACTTTGCCTTTGCGAAATCTCTATAAATGCATTCATGTTGTTTACTTTATTGTTTTTTGTGTATTTTGTTTACGTTTGTCCTTGCAGCATTGTTGTTGCCTGTTTGTTTACTTGTTTTTCCCTTTTTTATACCGCCGTTGTTGCTATATTTTTGTTTATTTCTTGATCATGTAAACAAGTCCATAGTATTTGTTTTTCTAGCTTTTGTTTGTCATTTTAATGTTAAACGATGTAACACCATTTCCATTTTCGTAACCATATTTTAATTCAAAAAAAGGAAAGAAAGGAAAAGAAATAAATTTTAAAAATTAATTAAATTAATTAAATTATAAATAATATTAATTAATTACTATTTGTGGCTAATGGTCGTACCGGAATTTTTTATCAATTTAGTGATTAGTATTCTGGAAATAAATCCATATTCCATTGCCTGTGCAACATTCGATGCAACAAATTTCACAAGCATTATCGCCTTTTCCACCTGTCTGTTATTCAATTCAGGTGGTACCCATTTTCTACACTTTTGAATCTTTCCCATAGCTTTGTTGGGCAAGATTTCTGTAATTGGTTTCTAGCTCTAAGTGTCATCTTCATCCAATATTGTTCGCAATTCAGCGTCCTCAAACTGTTTTGGTGTGCATCCATGTTCAGCATTTCTCACACCAAAATCGTTAACTCTGAACCATAAAACCATCTTCTGCATGTTGCGTCTGATATACAATGATCACCATATGCCTGGATAAGCATTCGATGCGACTCGGCGATACTATTCTTCAAGTGACAACAAAATCTTAAAGCTTTTCGAAAATCATAATTTTTTGGTACAAAATTCCCCATCTTTCACGTGATGCAAAAAATATAATTTTGTTTGTTCACAGATTTAATATATACCAAATACGATATGTTCAACAGATAAATGAAAAATAAAGATCGTTCACAATAAATGTTCCTATGGAGACATTCATAAAAACTCTAAGAGCCATTATAACAACTTGCCGTTAAAATTGGTTTTAGTTAAAGGTAACTTTAGCTAAAGTGAACTTTAAAGACACCTTTAACTTCTTCTCGTTATTACAACGTAATGATAAAATAAAGTTAACTTTTTCAAAAGTATGGCAGTACCGGAGCAATGTCAATAATATTCCTCAATTAAACAGGTCTTTCTTAAACGCAGTGGCAACGACAGGTTTCCTTTTTTGTTTTATTTCCTCATTTAATTTATATTTAAAGTTGCCATATTGAAAATGGGAAGTTCAGACATAAACTTAGCTTTAAAAGTTACCAGTAGGATGATCTTCCCCTTAGCTTAACGCTCAGTTCTACCTTATTGTCCACTTATAATAATGTAAAACAATTTATCTGCCCGTTAAAATCCTCTCTTTAGGTAACGGCAAGTTGTAATGATGGCTCTAAGTTGCATTAAAAACTTTTAAAAAAAAAAAATAAAAAATTAATCCACTTTTTGTACAAAATTTTACAGTAATAAATATGTGTTTTGATACTGTGAATCGTAACCAATCAAGAAGTAGATTAAGCATTTTGTGTTAGAATATTCTTGAAATCATCTGACGATACGTATATTGGTGAGATTAATTTGCAGCATATTAAAGTATTGTTTTTAGATGTTTCCAAATGCTTTGGGTTTTATATTCAGTTATTTAGTAATAGGAAAATAAAACATCGTAAAGACATCGTTATATCGGTCTCATAACCGATGTTTTCTAACATCAACGTTTTTTTGAACTATGTTGCATCCATAGTTGGTACCAGATGTGTGCAGTTTAGAATTTATTGAGGTAATAATAATAAGGGAAAGAAAATCTTAAATAAGTCGCACCGTGTAATTAATTGTCATGCATAATATGACTTTATCTTAATTGATCATTAGAACCCTTCAGTCACGATTACGACCTAGCTTCTCACACCACTTATTTTGTGTATGTTAAGTGGCGCAACCTACAAAGTCTAGAAGTCGACAACAGATTTTTTTTAAGAAACTTTTCATGACAATTTATTTTTTTTTTCTCTCTGAGTTTTTGTCAGAAATCTGTTGGGAGGAAGTCGTCGCAGAAATTTTTGTTTATATTTCGTTTTGTTCGAAATGTCTGATCTGGCATACAATATAACTCTTAATGCTAAAAGACATTGACCTAGGGTAAGAACAGTGGGGGATCACTTAATAAATATTACAATACAATTACTCCCCACACAGGGCTTTAAAAAAAGATTTTTTTGACATATTTACCACACCCAAAGTAAATTTTTTATGTTTCCTATTATCCTATGAAAATAATACGCACATACATACATATTTATATTGTAGTATTGAGTAACAAAATAAAACGATTTATTAACAAATGAAAATAAATTTAATTCTTTGTTGTTTCTTTCATTTTTCTTTGCGTACAATAAAATATTTTCATTTCCTTTTGTCGAACAAAAAACTAAAAAATAAAAATACAAGAGCGAAGGTCGTTGCTAGGCTTTTGCTGAATAGCAATGAAAATCAATAAATATTTTCATATTTCAATTAAAAACAGACATCCAAAATAGACACCCAAAATATAATTTTTCAATATTTTCTCTATTATTTGAGGTATGATTGAAAAAAATTTTATTTACGAGATTCTGACCTTCAAGTACTATGCAAATTCCAAGATAAAAATCATCAAATATATCAAAAAGAAAATTATAATTTATAAAGAAACTTTTCAATGCATGTAAATTATTCATTAATTTTCATAGAATTTGGAATCTAAGAAACTTAAATGAACATTTTCTTACAAAAGGTAAAATGTTTGTGACTGCTGGTGGGTGTTGCTTTGTCCGGGCGGAATAACGGGGACAATAATGTATATAACGCAAGCACTTGAACTTCGTTATTGAGGAGGAATGGAGAATAAGACAACCATTTTGTTTACTTACTTGTTTCTGGTGCTTGAAATTTTCAACGACTCACTTCTCCAGGTTTTCGTAGGTCTTCATGTCGTATCCTTCCTTCAGTGGGCCATCGCTTGATTCCCATATTCGGAAATGTAAGTCTTGGATTTCTCACCACAGTTTTTCTTTCAGCTTTATATTGGTTGCCGAAAGGTCCGTGTCGAGAAACCGGTTTAATGATGACATCATGACATTGTGCCTTCTTATAGTAAAATTTGTTGAAGTACATGTCAAAAATGTTCTTGCAGATGCTGCGTTGGCGTTTTCGATGCCTCATTTATGTCTGATTCAAATATTTCCCTGTATTTTTTGACGAGTTGCTCAATGTTTTGATAGTAGTTTTCGGTGAAATATTTGTGGTCCAACTAGAGCTTCTCAAGACATCGTATTCTATTGTCGGTGTGCTCGAATTCAGCCCAAACGGAGTCTAATTTTTTGATTCTTTCTTAGTAGTAGTGGACAGTCGTTCTGGATGATGGATCCTTTTTAAAATTCCGAATGATGGACTATATAAGTACCTGTTGTTCGCTAAGCAGTTGTAAGCTGTTCCATTGGGGATGTTGTTTTACCAGTAGCCATGTTGTGACCTGTTTCAGGAATTTGTTCCTGGGAAGAGGAGCTGACGATTCCTTGAAGTTGATCACTTTAAACCAATGTTAATTTAATTAATGAATCTTTAAAAGTAGTTCGAATTAACTACTTAACAAATGTATAAAATAAAAATCTTCCAAGCAGATTTTCACACGAAACGATTTTTCGACATCAATCACGTCGGAGTCACCAGATATATCTGACATCATATAACGATAGCACCGTTATAGAAAGTCGAGTGATATGAAAAAGATTTGCCTAGAGGCAGTGACGGATATTGACAAGTGCAGTAGGTAATACTGTTTTCCTCCGATCTACGTTATCTGCAGAAGTCATTAGCAGTTAAAAGAGTTTCTCGGTCATCAAGTGTGGACTACCAATGTACAATCAGTTGGGTACAAGTTCGTGTTCGTTGGAAATTCTGGGCAATTCACACATTTGAAATTTCCTGCACTTATTATCTACAAGTAAACAACACTATAAGAGACCAGATCACGGCGTAATACGACTACTGAGATCAATCCCATTAAAAATTAGTGGGAGCTATTACCGACTAGTAAAGTTTATGACCTGATCGAACTTTTTCTATCTTACCCTGAAGGAGTGCTTGCATCAAGGAGTGCTGAATATCTCAAACATAGCGCCCAACCCACAAAGAGGTTTTTACGAAAGGACCACTTCTTGTGGCCGAATCCACTCTTTCTTTGATTTCATCTGCTGAAGAAAAGATTGACGAGGAATACAGAGTGGTAGATTTAGACTGAAATCTATTACACCCGATTAGGGAGGAAACAGCCACAAAACAAAACCAAGATTCCGGACCTGCATTCATACGAGGTCTACCAAAAACTTTGTGAATAATAAAACTTGTTGAGTTTTTACTTTTAATTTTAACAAATAATTTTCTTTGTGTACTACACGAAAGTTTGTTTTAATGAAATCCCGGCGGATTCTATTCTAATGAAGACTTTGCTTTTACGGAGAGTTTGTCCTCGTCATTTGCATTTCCCCTTTTTTATATTTGCTTGGATCGTTTATTAATATGTAAGTTGACTCGGTTTGCCAATAAAAATGGTTCTGAACCAGACTATTCCCAAAATAAATAAATGTTGAAGTTTTTTCCATTTCATACTGCACGTTTTGCTAGTGGTTTCATAATGTTTCCTTTATACGCCAGTTTATTCCGAAAAAATTACTTCTTGCATTTCAAATATCTAACCAAGGGTCTTGAAAGCTGGAGAAAGTACAGTCTTTCTTTAATTTAATTGTTCTTTTTGAAGTCCTTTACTGCTGTCACTATAAAATTTTAAATTACGTTTAAAATTTTTGCCGGAATGACTCTTAACTCTGACCAGTAGTGTGTCTTTAATTGAGTCAAAAGTTCTTCCCGAGTGGCATATGTAAAGATTGTTCCAGCTCCGATTATAGGTCAGTAATGGCTTGCATAATAATGTGGTCCAGATTATTAACATTGAAAAGTGAATGAAAGAAAGTACTTCAGATTAGTTTTTATAGCGCTGTCTACATAGCATTGCAAAATTCTTCGGCATTAGTAGAAGTGGGTCTATGGTGATTTTCTATTTTGTATCAGATGTGGTTAGTTTCGAATGTATTGAAGAAACTATAATTAAAAATACATAAAACATTCTAAAGAACAATTTTACCAAAAGTTTGATAGAATTGGTAATGGTTATTAATTCCAACAAGTCAATGAACCCAATCATACTGCTGCTATTGTGAAGATGTGATTTGCCTGCCAAACTCCTCACAGGCTTAACACCCTTGCACAAAGTACCGATATGATTCCAATAGAGTATTTAGGAGATCATTTGGAAGTACGATTACAAAGCCGGTAAACCTCAAACAAAAGTCAACTGAAAAAATTACTCTTGAGTATCAACATAAAGCGCTAAACAACACTGGTATATTCAATGGCAAATGCTTGAACTTAATACTATGTTCAGGCATGAATTTAATTGAGTCAATATTCGTTTAATTGACAAAATTATTTTAAGTGTTCAGGCATACGCAAATCAGTTTAATCAATAATTATTTGGCAGCTGGAAAACAACAACATTTTTTTTATTTTTTTATAACAATTCATAAATTTAACACTAAGCCTACCGTGACGGGAAAAATTACTCATTTAAGATTTTTTATCAGAATTTCTTGAATACAACATTACAACATCGCTATTTGCCTTTACGACTTCTATTAAAAAATACATCGAATATATTTTTGAAGATTTACTACTATTCTGCACTTTTTTTGCTGAAAAATGTATGTAATCTGCCCTAACTATTGGGGGAAGTTATTTGCCCTGAGCACCGGTTCTGTATCTTGATTTGCATATTTGTGATGTAAAACCAGTTTTGCACATTTTTGGGATTGCCTAGTATGATTCGGTATATTGAGGTATATTGTTTGTTTTCTGGCAAATGGATATAATTTCTAGTGCTATTTTGTTAATAAAAATTCTTATTTCATTGTTTTGTTATAGTAGTTATCCTCAAAATTTCGAAACATTCAAAGTATTTTAAGTCATTAGAAATTTAAAATAATAATATAATAGAAAGAGAATGGTATAGGAATAGAAATACAAGAAGTATCGTTAGATTTAGTCTTAATATAAATAAACTTACCTTTCACCTCACTCGCCATTTTTATTTGACGTTGTGGATATTTGTATTTTCAAATATCAACAACATTTGTTCGCATAAGTTGTAACGTTCTCACTGAACAGCATTTTAAGTTTTACTCAATATTATAACAAAATTGAAACTTTATATGAAGTGTTAAGCTCAATAATGACGTTAATTGCTATTTACTCAATAAAGGTGCATATTTGAACACCGCATAAGGGATATCCTACTAAATATTGCGTATAACATTTTAAATTTACACTCTTCTTGAGTCACCAGAAAGTTTGCCTTATTTCTTAGGGTTTGTGAAAAATATTAATTTTTTTTTGTTTTATTACAAAATAGATATAAATTAATAAATAATATTGAAAACATCAATTATTTTTAGAAATTATTACTTAAAGTTCATAAAATTGCTTTTAAATATTGGGGTACCTAGACTTTTACTGGTAGCAGTACAAAGGAAAGTAACTTAAATATTTCAAACCATTAATGAAAATAACCATTAATGGAAATAATGAAATAATATCTTTTAATTAGAAAAAAATCTAACAAAAATTAAAATGTTTAACATTTAATTTAAATTTTTTTATGTATCGTTGTAAATGATGCAAACTAGCAGCATAATTGGCCAGTTGCAAATCTTTCCAAAGTATACCAGTATTGTTTGTCATTTGTATTGCGGGACAGTGAACTGTTCGAAGGATTTTCCAATCATTATGGTAACCGACTTTTTCGATGATTGTGATGGAGTCATGAAACTAAAAGAAACAACTCCAATATTGAAAATGTTTTTTATTTGAAGGTAAAATTTTATTATCATTAACTTTATTTTATTTTCTTACATTGTACTTATAAATATTGGCGAACATTTAATATATTATTAAGCCATAAATCACAATTCCGACCTGGCTTGGAAATGATAGTCACAAATTTTTGTCTAAGGAAAACCATAAATTTCGTAAATAATTGTTCAATTGAAATAAATCGAAAACGATTTACATCTTAAGAGCCTACATTTATATAGTTTAAGCCAAAGTAAAAAGAATCGATCTTTGGTCTAAAACAGGCCGTAATACATGTATAAAGCTCTTTGCCATTCGAACTTTTGCAGTTTTATTAATTATTCCCCATAACCACCAGCTTATGGAAACAAATCTGCCTTTACTTTTACTTTACGGCCATTACGATATAAATTCTTATAATAACAAGAAACAATATTCATGTTATAAAACTAAACATTTTATAGCCATTTTACAACAACTCAAAGTGATATAAATAAACATGTGCATTGTTATGAAATGAGCGGAATGGAAATTAAACACAATATTTTATTGGGAAAATAAAAATCATTTTATTCAAAGCATTGACCATTGCTGGTAATAAATTTTTTACATCTTTCAGGCAATTTGTGGATTGCGCGCCAATGAAATCTAACAGATGTCATCTCCAACATAAGAATTAAAAATTAGGCTCGCTCACAATAAATTAAAATGTAGCAAATATATATGTAAACGTCATTCAAACTGGTAATGAAATACTGCCGGAGTTGAAACGAATAGCAATAAATATCATTTTGTTTATATTTCCGCCAAGATAGGAACGGACCTCTCCGTAGCTTTTGATACAGCGTGAGGATTTAGATCCCTTAACATGCGACCTCTTCATGGACAGTGTTCTGCGAAAGGAGTGCATCACAAGGTGTCTATTTTTCAGAAAAGTGCCCAGCTGCTTTCGTACGCTGACGACATTGATAGAGTGTACCAAGCGAGATGTTACTGCTGCCTTAACCCTTATCCTGTATTAATGGGTCAAAATTGCCCAAACAGTTTTTATTGCTCATTTATTCTTTAAATACTCATCGGATTTTTTTGAAACTTTTGTACAATTATTTTTTTACTGAATACTATTAAAATTTAAAATATAATTTTTGTATATCGTTTCACAAAGCGTATGTAAAAAAACTTACGCAATTGGTACTTTTGGGTCAAAATTGCCCAATGCAACAAAATCAATTTACGCATATGATACGAGCTTAGTAACAATTTTGAAGGCTTTGACTTCATAACTAGCAACAAATCAAAAAATTTGTGATAATAACGCACAAGTGTTTTTTGTTGTTTTTGCTTTTTATAACGGTATTACAGACTGCAACAAAACCAAAAAAAGAGAATAAGTAGTGCAAATATTTCATTCGTTTATGTGTTTTTTGAATTGAATACAAGTGACAAAATCTTTACTTATTTTGGAACAATGAAACCAGAAGAGATAAGAACTTTTCTCATGCTATCAGACTCAGGCGATGAAAACGATCTCGTTTCTGAACTTGCATTTGACTATGACCCCACCTCCTCGTCAGGCGCTAGCATGGAAATTTCCGAAATTCTCGATCAAACTACGGATGAAGTTTTAATGTATCTAAACAGGACATAATAAATTGACTCCTAGCCCAACGCGTTATGCTATTTGAAGGGCTGATAGTATAAAATCTTTTCTTCTGTTATTTATGCCCAGTGATAATATGAAATTAGTTGTTGATATGACTAATTTATAAGGTGACTATAAGTAGTAATGTATTTATAAGAGTAAAAGCTATTCAATCGGTTCATTTAGGTTAATCTGTATTTGGAAATAATAAAAATTGAAGCATATTTCGGGCTACTTTTGTTAGCGGGTGTATTTAGATCTCATGGTGAAGTTTTAGAATCTGTATGGGACGACCTCAAAGGTCTTTTTTGCCCGAAAAAATGTTACAACTAAAAGGCAAACCTGAAAACTGTGTTCACTTCCTCTTCGACAATGGGAACAAAACAAAAATGGGATATGTACTAAAAAAAAATCGATCAGTGTTTTTGATTAGCACATTACATCACGACGAAAAAATAAGAGCAAGCTCCAAAAAGTCAGAAATAATTCATTTCTATAAGAACTTACACATGTAAAAGGAGACTAGTCGATTGCCTCAAGCACTGTTTTACAATATGTTGGATATATCAGCCTACGTAGTTTTTCTAAACAGTAATCCACCCTGGAACGAAAATAAGAAATATAAGCGCCGCATATTTTTGGAAGACTTAGGCATTTAGCTTATAAGCGAAGAAATATCTCGTAGACCGATCATGCCACAAAGTAGTCCTGCTAAAGCAGTTGTAAAAAGTCTTCAAAAGGATTCTGCTGAAGTTCCGCAAGCAAAATATTTAAAAAGGGGACGTTCAAACTATTGTCCAAATCGTTCTAACAGCACCAAATATGGAAATAAATGTTCCGAATATCAAAAATTTATTTGCAAAAAGCATTCTGATGCCTATATTGTATGTAATGAATGTAAAAAAATAAAAAACTGAATAAATATTATAATTTTTTGTATTGGGCAAATTAGACCCACTAATGTCATATGCGTTTTATTTTTGAAGTACAGGATAAGGGTAAAAAGAAAATATTCACAATATCTGATTCCTTTGGACACATTTGAGTCTTGACGCTCACTTCATAGCAGTACACCTGGTACATACAAATTTTAGCTATTGTTTAACAATTAAAATTGCAAAGTTCCTTTTGACAATACGGAATTAAAAGTTCAATGTACATTAAACAGCATTATGATGAATCTAAAATAGAAAAATTATAACAAAACAATAGCGAAAATGGATAGAAAAAACGGAATAAGTCATCGACATCATTCAACTCCATTATGCCAATCGCAATCTTCATCTACTATGTATACACTAGAAACTTTAGAAATGTAGGACAATAGACTTAAAATGTTATTGAGTCTCCATAAGAGTACGTTTGTTTGTCTATCAGACTGTGCCATATAAAAATAAATCTTGTGTTCTATAATGTAAACAACTCAGTATACTAGATAATCGACGTACTGTATGTGTTCATTGGATTATGTATGTATCTTTATCATGATATAAAAATTCATTCAAGTGAAAAGCGTTAAGACAATTAAGTTTAATATGCGAAATAGAAAAAAATTTTTAAACATTTGTGTGCATTTCTTTACTATATGTCTTAGTAGGTGTTGGCTCAATCCAACCTTATGATCGGTGTAATGTTACCTACGAGAGTAACTACTCAGAGTATTTAAATTTTGTTTTTGGTTGCTGCAATACTTTCGTTTAGGAGTTGATGTCCGTTTCAGACAGTGGACAGCAAAAGTCTAAGTAGTGAAGTCGCCGTAGTCTAGTAGGTAGTGTGTTGGCTTATTAGACGTAAAGCCAGGGTTCGAACCCCAGTCCAGACATCAAGACAAACTAAAAATGGTATTTCTTCGCCGACTTCCTCTCAGCAAATTTCTGGCAAAACTCTGAGAGTAAATAAAATTGCCATGAAAAAGTTTCTCAAAAATCTGTCGTTCGGAGTCCACTTTAAACTGTAGGTCCCACTACTCATGTATAAAATTAGCACACACAACATAAGTGGTGTGAGAGACTAGGACGTTGTACAATGGGTCAATTCGACCTTCAATGGGTCTTAATTGACAAGTACACGTCCTCTAACCTAACCTAACCTAAAAGTCTAAGTATCCCAATATATTTCAGCAATTTCCTGAATTTTAAGTAATAATATTCATAGATCGAGGTTTAAAAACCTCGTAATTGTAGCTTACGTATCACTTTTGATACATAATTGTAGTACATAGAATTGTCATGATTTGTGATAGATTTTGTTAATAAATTTTAATTCAATTTTTTTATTTCAATAACTTTTTTGAAATTTACGTAAAAATCAAAGACTTCATGTCAGCATGGTTTTATTTTTTTTTCTAAATGGTAGTAATTTGACATCCAGAAGCCCTTCCTTTGTGGCGATTTACGTATAAGTTTTCAATTGTTTAGATGGGGCAGCTTAATGTCACTCGCATCGCTGAAGCCTGATGGTACAAACTATTGTTATATTTCGTTAGAAATATTTGTTGTCAATGATATGTGAAGTAAAAAAGTTTCCCGTTGCAATAGAACATCGATTACGTCAATAACAATATTCTCTCTTTGATCTCACTCTGATTTCCCGGACACAGGTTTCCCCACATACAGCTGTAAGTAGTTGCTACGCACGTAGCATGTACTTGAATCTAAAACTGCCAATTCGATTTCGGTGGACCAAGATATTTACAACGACCATAAAATGCAATTAGTTACTAATCTAAAGCGACAAACTTATTGGGATCATTAAAAGCTGAAAGACTTTCAGCTCATTTTTCGAAAAGGCGTAACAGGTGTATATTTTTCATTACTTCCAAGTAGCACATTATCGAAGCCAATGATTATGTTATTTCATAAGTACGTAGTTGACCGAAATATTATCGTCTGTAATATCTATGAAATAAAAAGAGCAGTAAGAAAGATTTTACAACATTTCAAGAAACAGCTGCTAGCAATTTGCGTGAAAATTGGTAATATTTTCTCTTCCCAAACAACTAGAAGCTCTGTTCCAAGTAGTACCATCTTTGGCGATAAACGTCCTATTGTCATGTATGTCGCCGCCAATTCTTCTTTAGAGTCTTCAGCAGCAGGAATATTACGTGCATACATACATAATCGGTCATTACAACCTTTCGTTATAAATTGGAAATGTCTGACCTGAGGTTTGAACCTTAGTCTGACGACTAATAAGCTAACACGCTACATACTAGACTATGACTGCTTTAATCAATATCAAGAACAGAAAATTCAACCTCTTCACTTTTATCCAAAACTTAACTTACAGTTTCTTCTCAACTACCATAAATAATATATTATTTACGATAAAACTTCACAAGATCTTTGAAAACTTAAAAAATTACATACACAACACCAAAGAATTCCTAGGAAAGTCATATGTATCAAAAATGATACATAAGCCAGATTTGTGAAGTTTTTGAATTTTTTAAGTCCTGTTTAAAATTTTCTTTTTTTTATTTGGTGTAAAAAATCAAAAATTGAAATGTATCATTTTTGATACAAAGCTCGATCTACGAATATGTAAAAATAATTGATATATTTTTTATATTTGTTTCATTTATTTATCCAAAGAACTTGCTTGAAATAGTTAAGTACGGCTTCGGTAGTACAATATTTTTGGGGGTATTTACACTTTTGCGGTGTAAAAATCTGGAGTTAACAGAAAGGTTCCCTTATTTTATTGCGGTTTGTAAATACATTAAAATTTTTTTTGTTTTATAATGGAATAGAAATTATTAAATAAAATAAATATAAAAAACAACAATTATTTTTATGTATTATGGCTTAAAACTCATAAAATTTTTAAAATATATTGGGGTACTAAGACTTCTGCTGTCCACTGTATGCTTAACCGAGGCACATTGGAATATTAAGGGCAGAGTAACAACTAATTAGTATATTTATTTTAAAGGCATTCCTAAACGTGATTGTAGATACATTTGCATATGTACTCATGAGTAGGTTTCGTAGTTAGCTGTGCTATAACTCAAGCTTTGAAAACTTACAGTAGTAAAAAATTAGAATATATTTCTTGAAAATCTGGAGCAGTATTAATGGCAACCTGATATGAATCTCTGGACATATACAGTGGACATCAAAAGTCTTAGTACGACAATATTTATTTATTTATTTATTTATTAATTACAATACAATTACAAATTATATCCTAATTATATACGAGCGAAGTAACTTGACTATTTACTCGGTGTAGTGTCACAGACCAGAGTCTCTGGTGGGAATCGAACCCACGACCCTCACGCTAATAGTCTAGCACACTACCCACTAGACTACCAGGGCAAGAGAAATGTTAGTTTGTAAGGCTTTACGTTAAATAAGAATAATATTTTAGGTTTAACTCCTTCACGCCCTTGGCCACGTCCAGTGGACAGCAAAAGTCTTAGTGTTCCAATATATTTTGACAAAAAAAGTCCTATCAGGCTTAATTCTATTACACAAAGTCCCGATATGACTTCAAGAGAGTATTTAGGAGATCATTTGAAAGAACGGATATACACTGAGCGCCAAAAGTGAGTAAAACTGAAATAACTCATTTTCTTATGATAGCGGTAAAAGTAAATGAGAATAGTCGAATAAATTTCTAAAAATAAAAACGTTTTTTATTACTTATAAAATGTTAAAACGAAAACAACAATTCATGATAATGGAACTTTTTTATACTTTAGAACAAAACTGTTGTATACTTAGGAACAAAAGTGTTGATTCACTTATGGCGCTCAGTGTATAATCGCTAAACCTCAAACAAAAGTCAACCGAAAAACTTGCTCATGGTGCCAACATCCAACACAGTAAACAAAACTTGTACATTCAATTTCAAATGGGTTAAATGGAGTGCTTGGCCTTAAGGGATGTTCTACTAAATACAAGGGATAACATTTTCATATATTAGACCTTTGGGTGTAACTATGGAGTCATCGGAAACTTTTCCTTATTTTTCTCTTAGTTTATGAAAAACATTAAAAATTTGTTTGTTTTGTAATAAAACAGAAACAAATTTATAAAATAAATATATAAACCATAAATTTGTATACAAACTTTTAGCTAAAATTCATGAAATTGCAGTACTAAGATTTTTGCCGTCCATTGTACATACAGACTTTTGACGGCACAAGCTAGACTATTATTCTGAAATAAAAAAGGTTTGTCTGTAAATTTTGTATGCTATTCAATAAACAGTTGATAATCATACAAACAAATACTTCATTAACTAATACACGTTGACAGTTTAGTAAAAGGAATTAGATTTAGGATATGAATGGCAGCTTCCCTTAAATCACAACATTCAATAATATATTGTTACGCAAATCGGAACGACCTAATATTAACAACAAACACGATAAACAAAAGCCACATGATACAAATACACACTAACACTAAGAATACAATTAACGTGTTGATTATCTAAAGCTGCACACACACATATGTACGACGAACCTGGTTACGCCTGGTACCAACAACAACATGTATGTGACAAAAGAGGATAGACAACATAAGCAAAGTACACAAACAACAATTTATTAGAAATAGAGCTCTCGAGAAGGCGAGATCACAAACCATCCACTTCAAGAATGTTCGTTAGGCTGGTTGTGTCGGACTATAAAAGGGCTGGAGAAAGCAGGCAGCAGTCAGTAATAATTCTTTCAGCCTCGTGTGAAGTTGCGTGCGAACAAAATAAGTCGTGGTTGTAAAGTTCCAGTGAATACTTGTGTGAACTAGTAAAGTAAATAAACAAATTATTGTTGTTGTATCGTTAAGTTGTATACGTTGGCACACAAATGTAGTGTAAAGTAAAAAGAGAGTTTAAGAGAAAATAAACATATATTTGTTTTTACTTTGTTTGCAATTAACGAACTCATATTTAAACGTTTTTAAAAAGGTACAAACGTAACAATATCTTTAATATCTGATTTTGTTTGCTTTTTGTAAATTTATTAGTAAGCAAAATATGTACAAAAATTAACTTTAAGGTGTGGGAAAATGTTTATATATTCCGTAGAAGAAAGAAGAGGAGCCGGGAAGACAGTATATATAATTTTTCAACTGCTTGAATTTTCTAGTGGAAAAAATGTTACATTTGGAACCTCAAAAAAGTACTCAAAGCCCTCAATACGCCAAAAAAAAAAACAACAGACTGGGGGGATGTAATAGTCGCAGAGCCTCTAAAGCTTATCAATTTAAAACAAATTTAAATGTCCAAAGCAGTTTATGTGTGTGCATGGAAAAGCGAAATCTTTTCGAATCAAAAAAAAAAAGAAATTTAAATTAACTCCAAATTGGATTTGATTGGAGTTTTTTGAAAAATATTTTATTGAGCAACGAAACCGAATTTATGCAGAATGATGTTCAGCAATTCCGGCAACTCCGTCAGGGTAGGAATGGAACTCTCCGAACTTTTTGATACCGTGCGAGGCTTTAGACAAGGCAATCCTTTATCATTCGTCCTCTTCAACTTCATCATGGAGAGTGTACTGCGAAAGTCGAGAGTGCATCGCTGTGGCACTATTTTTCAAAAAAGTGTCCAGTTGCTTGCGTTCGCTGACGACTTTGACATCATAGGGCGTACCAAGCGAGATGTTACTGCTGCCTTTAGTGCTGTTTAACGGGAGTCTACTAAGATGTGTCTAGCAGTAAATGAGGGCAAAACAAAGTATATGTTTCGACAAGTAGAGACATGCTGTGTATTGATTGCCAGATTACGGCCGATAACTGTATTTTGATACAGCCAAGGAATTTATTTATCTTGGCTCCTCCGTTACCACTAAAAATGATGTCAGTCTGGAGATCACTCTTGCCAACAGGTCCTATGGTCTCAATAGGCAATTGAGTAGCAGAGACAAAACTAATACTCTACAAGACGCTTATACAACCCGTGCTTTTTCTTGGCGCAGAGACATGGACTCTATTAAGCACTGATGCAGCAGCCTTGAGAGTTTTCGAGAAAAAATTCTTACGTAAGATCTTCAGTCCAATGCGAGTTGGCGAGGATTTCCGCATCCAATCCAATAGTGAACTGTATGCGCTCCTCAACGCCATAGACGTTGTACAGCTTATTAATATCCAACGCCTGCGCTGGCTCGCCATGTCGTTCGATGCGGTGATCTGCGGAAGTCGGCGAAGAGGACGACCTTGTTTTCGTTGGAAGGACCAAATCTACCAAGTGGCAGAGGCGCCTGAAAGGATGTGTTGCGGCAGGCCGAAATCTGTTAATCGGATTGTTAATGGCCAATTAAGTAAGTAAAGGATACCATACGAAATATTTACTATAAAATCAAAAAATAATATTGCAATAAAAATTGAACTTATAAATTTTTTAAATCGATAACCAATATAATAAATAATTTTTTTAATATGTTTTCTTTTAAAATTTATAAATTGTCTATTTTAAAACTGATAAACAAATTTCGTTATCATTTCTTTTTTTGAATAAAAAACGAATAATTTACTATTATTACGAACGTCTTAATTATATGCCCACCACTGTGTATGCCACATTAAATGACATTATATAATTAAATATCACTCATACGCAACTTGGGACAAGGTTTTTAAGGTTGGGTTTTCACATGCAAACAAATCAGTAATTTTATACATACTATGAGATTTATTATTCACCAATGGCAAATGAAAAAATTTAAATCACAAAATCCGCGACGGCTACACTGAGTGTAGCGCATCCAAAATGGTTAATTTTTCATGATTCAGGCGTATATACATGGGGAATTTCGTGTCAAGTGACCAAATTTTTAAAATCGATGTCTTCCGATTTGGATGCAATTTGCACTAAGGTTAGTAGTATTGGGTAGTAGGCCAGACACAAACTTTCAGCTCTATCAGTCAAGAAATGCCGGAGTTAAAGGTGGTCAAAGTTGGACATTTTGGTCATACAGGGTTTTTTTTAAAATGTTTGTAACTTGGTCCTAGCAAAAATTTTCCAAAGGATATTAGATAGCTATAATTTTTTTGATAGATATCCCACTCGCATCCCATTAAGTACAGAACGTCACAGAGTAGATCTGAAAGAATTCAACTTCTTACTCTTAAAAAAAAAATTACTTTAAAAAAATTATAAATTTTTTTTTTTTTTAATTAAAAAAATTATTTTTGGAAAGATTGAAGAAATAGCTATCTAATATCCTTCGGAAAATATTTGCTAGGACCAATAGGTGAAAAGTTACACACATTTTCAAAAAACCCTATATGACCAAAATGTCAAAATTTGACCCCCTCTATCTCCGGCAGTTCTTGACTGATAGAGCTGAATTTGTGTCTGGCCTACTATGCAATAGTACTAACCTTGGTGCAAATTTCATCTAAATCGGAAGACATCGATTTCAAAAATTGGGTCACTTGACACGAAATTCCTCACATATATATTAATTTTAGAATTTTTCTAATACTTTTTAATATTTTACTTCGTTTCGAAATTATATGAATTTAATTTTATTTAAAGGTTGCTGATTGAAATAAGCTGTGAGCCACTGCATATGGATTTGCCAACATACATGTTACATTAGTTTCTGCTGTTGTTATTACGCATTTCCACTGTTTTGTCTGTTGGTGAGTCATGCTTCTTCTGGTGTTTTTTAATTACCTCCGGCTCCTCGATCCTGGAGAGTTCTAAACTAGCACAGTACTTTATTACAATATTTCCTTGATTTTCAATCCAAATATTATGTGCTATAGTTTTAGTATCTTCTAATTTTCCAACTGCGTTACTGAACGTTTGCGAAAATCTCTTCCATCTGAGCCGTCTTATTTTATGGCATCATCTGATATGATAATATGAAGTTGAGGTCTATCACTTCAACTTGTTTTACTCCAGAGTTAATTGAAAATAGACTAAGGTTCGTATAATTCTTTATAATATCTATAAGGTTGTCCGTCTGAAGACTTCAAAGTCTTTGTTAAAATGTTTAAACGGAATACACAGAATTTTTATATTAATATACAATGATAAGAAAAAAAATAAGCGCACCAATGTGACACTCATATATGTGGACAATTATATGAAATGAGTAAATTCATGATAAGCAACTGCATTTACTATCAGGTAATATACCACAAAAACTAGTTTTAATGCGATTTGAATAAAATTTTGTTTTTATTTTACTATTTTTATTAAATTATATTGTTACGTTCGTTGTTCGTTGATTGCAAACAAAATAAAAATAAGTTGGTGTTTAGTTTCAATTAAATTCTTTATTGTTCTCACTACTTTTGTGTGCCACTATTTACAACTTAACGAATACAACAATGATTGCTTGTTCGCTATTATTTTTTGCTTACAAGGCAGATTTTTTCAATGGAGATCTTCGAACCACGACTGTTTTCTTCACATGCAACGCGTCTTCACACAAGACTGACTGAATTCTTACTACTCGTTGCCTGCTTTGTCTTGCATTTTTATATGCCCACGTAATCAGTCTCATGAATGTTCTTGAAATCGAATGTTCGTGTGTTAGCCTTTTCTGTCGCGACTTTGTCGTGGTTGTTGTTGCGTTTTCGCTTACTTGTCTATCTCCTTTTCTTTCATACCGATTTTGTTGGTTTACTTGTAACAAGATCGTTATATTTGTTTGTGTAGCTTTTGCTCATTTTAGTGTTAAACGATATTACACCGTTTCCATTTTCGTAACAATATCAACATATAAATTCAACTTGTGAAAAAAACATACCTACATTTTTCATTCATTTAAGCTATAACCTAGAGTGGTGAATAATTTATAGAGACTGCGATGTGTTTTAAAGCTGGTACAGATCATCAAAGCATACTGTTACCGCCACTGTCAACGTAATGTATACAGTAATTTTTCTAAGTGTGGACTTGTACTAAAAACTGACACCTGTCAAGCTAATGCGAAAGGGAGAAACATTATTCCAAGCGCCAAACCTACGCTTTGGAGAAAATAAATTTTACCAGCACTTGCATATAACTGTCTGTAAAGAGAGTACCTATATACTTGTAAAAAGAAGTTTGCTCCCTATCCATACTAAATAAGTTAGTAAAAATTATTATATTATCTTATGAATTTATTTAATATGTAAACTTTTATAGGAATTTTAACACCCTAAATTGTAAGCCAAATTTGAAATAAAGAATTACTTTTCAAAGTTTACGCTGGTGTTCACGGTCTATTTGGAGACAGGAGCTTGGGTTGCTCCAACCGACAACATTAAAATTCTTATTTAAACAAGAATATATTTACAGAAGACAACTAAGGTATTGTTAAGAACTTTCATCCGTAACTTCTAAAAATCGTAAGTACACCATAACATGGATTCCTCAATTTCGCAGGGTCAACCACAAAATCAACAAGATGAAGTCACAAGTCCCACTAAAATTAACAATAACTTAGAAAACTGTCCAATCTGTCACCAAAATGCAAGTAGCAATAACATTAAATGCGTTGCCTGTAATTCACTATTCCATCCTGATTGTGTCAAAATGACATGCTCTAGTGATGCCTGGTACTGCTCTGAATGCGCTATTAATTTTCTGTCAACGACACCTATATCTGTTTCTGATCAAGATATTCAAGTCTCGGATATACCCGAAAATGTAAACATCAAGATACAATTAGAACTACAAAGGCTAGAAGAAGAAAAACTGCTCGAAATGAAGTTTCTACGCAAAAAATACCAAATACTTGAACAGAATCAAGACCACCAAGCAGTTTCATCAGACAGCCTAAGTCAAACATATTCTGTAGCACAGCAGTCTTCAAAGGCGCCAATCTCAGCAACTGCAATTTCCAACACAAACGTAAGTAATGCAAACCGTCCGAATGAACCTCTTTTTTTACAGCAACAAAGTCACCGTGTGCCGAGCAATAGAATTAATGACAACATAACCTCAAACTCAATTTACACAACAGCCACAAAACCCGCTGTAATACCCACTTACACAAACTTTAATAATCGCTTTCACGAAATAAATGATTCATCAACAAAAAATTACACATTTAATAACCCGAACAATATATTCACCGATTACAATAATACAGCTCAACAAAATTTATACGGGATACCTAATCACGCTCGCCAATAGTTTTCAAAAAATTCTTACACCGAATAAAATAAGTGCACGGCAAACTGTACCGAAAGAACTTCCCCTCTTCTCAGGCAATCCGGAGGAATGGCCCTTATTCATTTCAACTTATGACTGGTCGACTTCTGTGTGTGGTCGCACGGATGCTGAAAACCTGGTAAGGTTACAAAAGGCTCTTCGAGGCGAGGCACTAAGGTCAGTACAACACATTCTTTTGCATCCAGCTTGTATACCGGCAGTAATATCAACTTTAAAGCTTTTGTTTGGTCAACCAGAGAAAATACTGAATTTTATAAGAAACAAAATAAAATCACTCCCTGTTGTAAATAGAAAAAGATTGTATTCTATTACCACATTCGCTGTTGAAGTTAGAGGACTTAAAACAATAATAGAAGCATCTGGACTCTACGAAGAGTTGAATAATTCCTCACTTCTACAGGAAATAATTTTAAAATTGTCACCAGATCTTCAATTAAGCTGGGGTACGTTCAAAACCAAATTAATGAAAGAGAATAAAAAAACAAATCTTTCAATATTTGCTGACTGGCTTTTTGACGTCGGCGTATCTGCCAGCTGTGTTACCATCCACAACAACAGAACAAATATCACAAAATAAACGACGAGATGCACACGTATATTCGCACACAAAACAAAATCAACACACTTGTTTGGTCTGTAACAACAATTGCAAAAGCTTTTATAATTGTAAAAAATTCTTAACAGCCGATCGTAATGAACGCTGGAACATGATAAGAGAATACAAACTCTGTAAACTGTGTCTTCGTAAACACTCAGGCTTCTGTAAAAGCAATATTGTGTGTGGAATAGAAAACTGCAATATAAAACACAACGCTCTTTTACATAAAACAGAAAATGTGTCTACAGCACATGAGCCAGCAGATAAAAACAAAGCCAACGAAAACAAAATGCACAATGTTAATATACAGCGTGGTACGTTCAACCAAGTCTTATTTAAAATTTTACCAGTCACAATATTCGGACAGAACAGTAAAAGTATTAAAACATACGCATTTATTGATGAAGGCTCATCTGTTAGCTTAATTAATGAAAAATTAATAGATGACTTAAATTTAAGAGGTGAAGTAGAGCCTTTATGTCTTAGATGGACAAACAATATGCAAAGAAAGGAGGAGTCATCTCAAAAATTATCAGTTCAACTATCAGGTCCAAATAATAAAAAAACACTTTATAGAAGTCCGTTCTGTTAAACATTTATCGTTACCACTCCAAAGTATTAACTTCACCGACTTAAGTAAAGAATTTTCCCATCTAAAAGGTTTACCAATTGAAAGCTATAAAAGTGCAAATCCACAAGTCCTAATAGGACTAAACAATATTAGTTTATGTACTCCAAATCGCATCAAAGAAGGTTGTAAAACAGAGCCTATAGCTATGAGTACACGCCTGGGCTGGGTTTTATGCGGAAACGTGCACAATGATATATATAAGGAAGATTTCAACTGTGTTCAAATATGTGAATGTAACGATTCAAATTTAAATAATCTCGTGAAACAATTTTATGCAATGGAATCCCTCGGTATAAATGGAAATCAACAATCATATGGCGCCGATGAACAGCGAGCCATCGACTTACTGTCAAAATACACAATTCAAAGACCTGGTCGATACGCGGCACCTCTACTGTGGTGTAGTAATAACGTACATCTTCCCGAGAGTTACATAATGGCAAAGAGGAGGCTAATCTGTTTAGAAAAAACACTGCAAAAAAACAGCGAATTAAAAAAGACATTCAATGAAACTATAGCAAATTATTTGGACAAAAATTATATCACAAAACTCTCAGACAAAAATTGTAATATAGAACGGATATGGTACCTACCCATATTCCCAGTAGTTAATAAAAACAAGCCGAATAAAACCAGAATAGTCTGGGATGCGGCTGCAAAATCTCATGGTACATCCTTGAACTCAATGCTCTTAAAAGGCCCAGACCTACTCGCTTCTCTCCCGAGCATACTTTATAAATTTCGACAAAAACAAATTGCCTTTTCAGCCGATATTGAAGAAATGTTCCACAGAGTCTATATCAGAGAAGAAGACCGTCATGCTCAGAGATTCTTATGGCGTGGCTGTGATCACTCTAGAGAACCGGACGTATATACTATGAATGTAATGACGTTTGGTGCAACATGTTCACGGTGTACTTCACAGTACGTTAAAAATATTAATGCTGCTAAGTTTAAAAATACTCACCCAGAGGCAACAGACGCCATAGAAAATCACTACGTCGATGATTTCTTGTTTTCAACCGATACCCCAGAGAAAGCTATTAAGTTAGCTAAAGAAGTCCATCATATTCACAGTTTAGCAGGCTTTAATATTAGAAACTGGGTATCAAACAATGATGTTGTCTTGGCAAATATGAATGAAAAAAAATCTAATGGAAAAAGTCTTACTATAGGAGATGACCAAAGTTCAGAAAAGGTATTGGGAATATTTTGGAATTCAAACGATGACGAAATAACATTTAAAATATCGCAGTCTATTTTAAAAAATGAGTTGTTTATTGGCAATAAAGAGCCAACAAAGAGAGAAATTTTAAAAATTTTAATGAGTTTCTACGACCCTCTAGGCCTACTTGGACACTTCCTCATGCACCTAAAAATTACTTTGCAAGAAATATGGAGAAGTGGTGTAGGGTGGGATGAGCCTATTCTAACCTCACAAGTAAAAAAATGGGAAAAATGGTTAACCATTCTACCCCAAATAAAAGATATTGAAATTCCCAGATGTTACTTAAAAAATATACCTGACTATTCAAATGCTGCTGTTGAACTTCACACATTTGTCGATGCGAGCGAGAACGGCTACGCGGCAGTCGCATATTTTCGAATAAGATCTGGCAAGAATGTAATGGTCTCCCTGATAGGTTCTAAAACACGTGTAGCGCCCTTAAAATTAGTATCAATACCAAGGCTGGAACTAATGGCAGCACTCATCGGTTCTCGATTTTCGAAAAGTATAATGGAAGGTCATACCAATCAAATAAAAAAAGAGTATTTTGGTCGGACTCACGTACAGTCCTGAGCTGGATACGCTCTGACCATAGAAAATACCATCAATTTGTAGGCGTTCGCGTAAGCGAAATATTATACCTAACTGAGATTAAAGAATGGCGATGGATTCCAGGAAAAATTAACATAGCGGATGAAGCTACAAAATGGACAAAGGATTGCGATCTGTCTGAACATAGTACATGGTTTAACGGCCCAGACTTTTTAAAATTATCGGAGGACTCATGGCCAGCTGATGAAATAGATTTAGTATGCACAGATATAGAAATTAAACACACAAATCTCGCCATAGATGTTTTACCAAGCTTTAGAAATATTCAACGTTTTTCCCGATGGCTTAGATTATTAAGAAGTTTTGCATATAAAATTTTTTGTAATAAAATTCTGTAATTTTATAAAACGTAAAACAAGAAAGATAGACCTGATAAAGGAAATCACTCAGGAAGAACTAAAATTAGCAGAAGAAACAATTATAAAGGAAACTCAATCACAGCACTATCTAAATGAAATAAACAGTTTAAAAAATGAAAAAAAGATACCGAGGTCAAGCCCGATTTACAAACTGTCCCCATTTTTAGATAACAATCAGGAAATCACTCAGGAAGAACTAAAATTAGCAGAAAAAACAATTATAAAGGAAACTCAATCACAGCACTATCTAAATGAAATAAACAGTATAAAAAATGAAAAAAAGATACCGAGGTCAAGCCCGATTTACAAACTGTCCCCATTTTTAGACAACAATCAGGTCCCAAGAGTACGTGGGCGTATTGACAACGCAAATATACCACAGGAGTTTAAAAACCCAATTATACTTCCAAAGTACAGCTATTTAACAAAACTTTTGATTCTTTACTACCACGATAAATTCTACCATTCAAATCACGAAACATGTATAAACGAATTACGTCAAAAGTATTACATTCCTCAAATCAGAACAGTATTCAAATCAGTTCGGAAACTATGTCAAACATGCAAAATTACAAACTCCGAACCACAAACTCCACAGATGGCACGGTTACCTCGAGCAAGACTTTCTGCCTATGTTGCCCCGTTTACGTTTACAGGATTGAACTACTTTGGCCCTATATCTGTGGTAGTAAATAGACACAAAGAGAAAAGGTACGGAGCGCTCTTTACGTGCTTTACAATTAGAGCAATCCACATCGAGATTGTACATTCGCTCGACACGAGCTCATGTATCATGGCCATCAGAAATTTTACTTGCAGGAGGGGAAAGCCAAGAGAGTTTTTCTCTGATAACAGTACAAATTTCGTAGGTGCCGATAGAGAGCTAAGGGAAGCCATCAAAGTAGTCGACACCAACGCACTAGTTCGAAACTTCACAACCTCCACCACAAAGTGGAATTTTAATCCGCCGTCTGCACCGCATATGGGAGGAGCATGGGAGCGTATGATAAGATCGGTAAAATCTGTGCTTTATAAAATCCCCACTGGAAGGTGTCCAAATGAAGAAGTTCTCAGAAGTATGATGGCAGAAGTCGAGAATATCATAAACTCTCGACCACTTACGTACATCCCCATTGAATGCGAAAACATGGAGGCCCTATCTCCAAACCATTTCTTGTTGGGTACCTCTGGCGGATTAAAACCATTAGCAATGTATGAAGATTCAGGCGTTGTGTTGAGACAATCCTACCTAGCATCTCAATTATTTGCGGAAGAATTTTGGAAGAGGTGGTTGACAGAATTTCTACCAACACTTACTTGTCGTTCAAAATGGCATGACAGAGTTAAACCATTGGAAGTTGGAGACCTTGTGATTGTGGTTGACCCTATGAACCCAAGGAACGTTTGGCCTCGAGGAAAAGTCATCCATGTCTATAAAGCTGATGATAGACAAGTAAGAAGAGCTAAAGTTCTAATAAAATGTGGTATACTCGAGAGGCCTGTAGTAAAGCTAGCGCTATTGGACGTGGCTCAGAGACAGGAGTAAGCCTTCGAAGACTTCTCGTCTTACTGAGGGGGGGTGTTACCGCCACTGTCAACGTAATGTATACAGTAATTTTTCTAAGTGTGGACTTGTATTAAAAACTGACACCTGTCAAGCTAATGCGAAAGGGAGAAACATTATTCCAAGCGCCAAACCTACGCTTTGGAGAAAAGAAATTTTACCAGCACTTGCATATAACTGTCTGTAAAGAGAGTACCTATATACTTGTAAAAAGAAGTTTGCTCCCTATCCATACTAAATAAGTTAGTAAAAATTATTATATTATCTTATGAATTTATTTAATATGTAAACTTTTATAGGAATTTTAACACCCTAAATTGTAAACCAAATTTGAAATAAAGAATTATTTTTCAAAGTTTACGCTGGTGTTCACGGTCTATTTGGAGACAGGAGCTTGGGTTGCTTCACCCGACAACACATACCGTCAACAAGATTTTGGCATGCCGATACATTATGTGGGACTCTTTCCTCTGATTGTTGTCTTTACTATATTCCACACATTTGGAATTAACATACAATAACAACTTGACATAGTCCAGTCCTTAGGGCAATTATCGGCCAGACTAATGTCGAACTGTACTCTCTATGATTACTCAACCATTTTTACCACCGAGAATAAGATTGTAACTAGTCAAGTCTTCAACATTTCCATTATGATTGATAAATAATTCCTACATATGACGCGGATAGAAAGAAATATTCAGAATATAAGCAATTTAAAGTAGTCTTATCGAATTTTGCGTTTGCAGTTCTCAATGGAAAAACAAGAAGTTAACACCGTCTACCTCTGTCTTCTTACTGCAACCAAATGATGGAGAAGAGTCTATTCTTTGAATTTAGCCAAACAAAAACCCACCATTTTCGACCAATCGCTGAAAAAACCTATTAACTTACTAAAGGCTTTATGATAGAGAAAATTGCACTCGAAAAATTGATTTGAATTGTACGTAGTGTAGGCGCTAAACATAGTTCATATATAACATTACGTATATACATACATAATTGACCATTACAACCCTTCAGTCAGGATTACGTGAGTGGCGGGACCTACAGTTTAAAGTCGACTCCGAACGACAGATTTTTGAGAAACTTTTCATGGCAATTTTATTTACTCTCCAGAAATCTTCTGAGTGTTTCATAATAATGCTTTTAGTGTTCTATAATAATGAATGTACGTTAATCTTTATAATTGTTTATTATTTTTTAAGTATACAATGTTTTTAGGGTGCCCTTGTAATCTAGTGGATAGTGTGTTAGACTATTAGGGTGATGGTCATAGCTGCCAGATAAATAAAGCATCAAAGCGTTAAATATTAGAAAAAAACTGTCATAATCGTCAAAAACGTTCATTGAAATCGTAGTAAAAATCGTAATAAAAAAAAATAAGTAAATGTATCGAAAGGTTTTGAAAATTAAAATTTATTCCTATTGTAGTAAAACATAAAGTTAATTCAATATACATATTTTAGTTCAAAAACAAAACATTCAAACACCTTTGAGTGTTTTATATAGTATATAGTATTTGTATGTTACTAACATATAGGTACATAGTTTAAATAAATGTATTAGAATTATCTTCTTCACGCCCTTGGCCACATACGCGGACCTTTAATTTTTTATAATTATAATAATGATAAAAAGAACAAAAATTTGATGATAACTTATTGACTACCAAATCCTCTAACAAGAGATGTAAACATTTTACCGTTTGTCTGCACTGATGATATTATTTGCAATGTATAGCTAGATACAAAAAAACGTGAAATATTTATTCTGCAATCTGTTTATTGGATTATATCAAGAAATCGTTAATATTTGAAAAAAATAATAGTTATATTTAATATAATAAGTTTTACCATCACTACCTAAAAAATCTAAAAGCTGGACTAAAGTTAATCTTGGAATTAGACAGGACCGTATAGGTCATTATTCTAAATACAAGGAACTGAAAAATCCACCCATGTGTCACGACAAAAATTGTGTAAGATGAACTCTCTATATTTGTGAGAAATGTTAGGAATATATAGAGGTTAAGCAATTTAATCAAATTAGGTACAATACTAAAGTCAAAGAATTTACAATTGCTGAGTTTTAAATAATATTTCATACAATATTGCTCCTCAGAATTTTAGGTTAAGTTTTAAGAAATTCAGTTTTAAGGAATTTATTTCCAAAATTTTTTCCAAAATTCATTTTCAGAAAAAAATTGCTTAAGGTTTATATAATCTATACCAGTGTTGTTTATTGACACATAATCCCAGCAATAATATTGCATCCTCTATATCTACGGGTGGTGTAAATATTACGGCATCAGAAGCTCTTGACGTTCTGAGCATGAAAATGTAGTGTGATGGTCGCTAGAACCGACACGTTATTCAGTGCCTTGGATTCTTAAGACCGTGCAAGAAATATTTCACTTCATTTTCTTCCTAGTACTCGTGCCGAGAATCGAATACAACTCTCATGAATGGACCGGTGCCTCAACATCTAGTTTGAAACTTCTCGACCGCGTACAAGCGAGGGCGAAGGTTTTCATTAATGACGATAGGGTATCCAACTCCATTGATTCCTGAGAGCATCTATCGCTATTGTATTGATACGTAACATTCGTCTTTCTCAGAGTGCACCTCCGTTTGGTCTTCCTAGTGTAATATTAGAAGCTATATTCGGATCTTTAAAAATGATCTTCAACTACAAATGGTAAGTTATGCTCAACCACGAAAAGTGCCAATCTTATTTCAAATTTTTGGTATTGATACTATTTGCTGAGCAATGTTAGGGTATTGCAGACATTTGAAGAGCTTACCATTTTTCTTTATATATCTGACCATTTTATTTTAACTTTCTTTACTAATTGGCGCTTTTATTTATGTTATTTAGCATATTATGTAGTATCATCACAGATGTTCGTAAATAATTTAAAAATATGATACTTTACTCCTTGTTATTAATAACCTAAAGAGGCTTTTAATATACTAAATTAAGGAAAATTATGTAAATTTGTAATTTCTTAAAATCGTCAAAACAAGATTATAAATCGTCATATCGTCATATCGTCAATATGATATTTTTGAAGCATAAAATCGCCAAAATGACTTTAAATCGTCAAATCTGGCAGCTATAGTGATGGTCGTGGGTTCGATTCCCAACAAAACCTCTGGTCTGTTACACTACAACGAGTTTAAAGTCTACGTTACTCAGTTCGTAATAATTATATATAATTTATAATTGTATTGTAATAAATAAATAATTTAATTTTTATTTCTCATTCTTATTTTCTTTCAATTTGATTATGAAAGTATATGTAATAATATATATATAATACAAGTTTTAATTGTATTTACTGAAAGATTTACGCTTCTTGTGGCGTTTGATGATCATATATAAATAAACATAAGAATTTTTGATAATATACAATGAATGTATTTTCAAGGGAAATTTAAGAACATAAAATGTGTGTGCATTATGGTTTTAAATTTCTTTACACTTTTACTTAGTTTTTTTTTACTTTCTTCTACTTTTACCACATTCTTTAATTTGTATATTAAAATATAATGCAAATCCCAACTTGTGTTTAAAAAAAAAATTCAATTGCGAAATTGGACAGAGAAAAGTTTAACTCAAAAATCTTTTTTTTCCAACTAACATAAGAAAATAACCTAATTTTCGAAAATATGCAATATTTTCCGGAAGCTTTAAAAAAATTGTCTGATAATATGCACCAGCGTTTCTTAGCTTATTTGCTTCTTTGTTCATATTGTACGTACATACACTGTATGCATAAGAATTGAAGTGTTTTTGTTCTTATTTATTTTCTTGTTTTTATGTTTGCGTTTATTTGCATGTAATACCGAAACACTTTTGTTGTACTTATTTTATGTATTCAAATACACAAACAATGTACAACCAAATAATCTGGACAAGTTTACTGCTTCCATTTTTCAATTTAATTTCATTTTGTAAGAGCAGCATTGTAGAATTACGTTAAAAATAGATTTAGAGTGAACAGTAAAAGCCTAGGTACTCCGATATATTTAAGAAATTTCATGAATTCATGAAAGAACTATAGGTACACCCAAATTCAAAGGACCAATATATTACAATGTTATACCCAATAGTTAGTAAGATATCTCTCATGTCATGCACTCCATTTACCAGTTTGGGCAGTTTGGGGTTTATTGAGAAAATAATGATTAATTTTCCACGTAAAATTCATACGAATTAGGAATTCGAACACTTTTTACTTTCAACAAGTCATTAAAACCAACCATATTGCTGTTAATGTGAAAATGTGATTTGCCTACCAAAGTCCCCACAGGCTTATTTAACTTGAGCAAAGTCTCGATATGACACCAAGGGAAAAAATTGTGAATAACTCCAGGATCATTAGGGAATGTCGTCGCTGTCTCGACCTTCTTTCTGGGCACTTCAGTGTCTCACTGGTCTGGGCCCTCGAGCACAGTATCATTCCGGGAAACTGCCGGACCGACAAGCTCGCCAGAGCTGGTGCACTCCTTCCGGAATCCTCTTCAATCGACTTGGGTATGCCAGTAGCCTCGGTCAAGTCGGCCATTGCGAGGTAATTCTTTCGAGACGCCAATCTATCCTGGGTCAATGAGGAGTCCTGCTCCACCGCTAGGCTTACCTGGCTCTTGATGGATAGAAGGCGTACCAACCAGTTACTTGGACTTGGTCGTGGCATCATCTCAATCACAGTAGCCATGCTTATAGGTCATTGTGTTATGGGTAGTTACGTTAACGACTTCTGCCGCGGGTGCAAATACGCTAAGGAAAAGGAGACTCTTATCCACTTTTTTGGCAGTGCCCATATCATACGAGGTGCAGATCTAGGTTATTGGCTCTCCATTTATTGTCAGCTTGACAGAGCTATTATCTATTGATGTCAAGTATATAGCTTCGTTTATCAAACTTTCGGGCTGGTTTTCCATCGTTGGGTAGTCGTGCTTTTGATGTGCAGCCCTTGCGCTGACCAACTTCTTCCTGTTCCCTTGTTCTGGTAGAACTTGGTCAATACAGAGACTGCGTCCACCTGTGGCGTCACAACAGTGAGCTTTTTTGATATCAGAGCTACCTAATCTGACACTAAGAGAATATTTAAGATATCATTCGGAAGAATGGTTATGTAGTCACTAAACTGATTCAGAAGTCAACTAAAAAACTTGATCATAGCGGCAAATAGCGACAGAACTAAACAAAACTGATACATTTAATACCAAATATGCTTTAAGGGATATCCCACTAAATATTGTTAAAACCAGAAACCAGATCAAATTATGTTTTTGAAGGAGAGCAATGGAAAATTTTAGAGACTAAAGAAATCATTTCCTCCCTACAATACCTTAAAAAATTTAGGTTTTATATTTAAAATATTTCCAAGCATATGAGGCAACTTACTTTACTCACTTATTTAATTGCTCAGTACAGCCCTTTAGTCAGAATTACGCCCCAGTTTCTCACATCACCCATGTCATGTGTGTTAATTTTATATATGAATGGCAGTACTTTCTGTCTAAAATCGATTCTTAATGACAGATTTTCCGAAAGTTTTCATGCCAATTTTATTTGCTCTCAGACTTTTTAGTTTTTCATATTTTTCAAATTCTTTGAGAGTAAAATAAGATTGGGATGAAAGGTATCTCAAGTCTGTCGTTTGGAGCTGACAATAAGCTCCAGGTCTCGCCTCTCATGGGTGAAATTATCACACACAACATGAGTATTAAAAGGAACAGAAAATTTGTAATCAATCTTATTATTCAGACGACATTTTTTGTTGAGATATCGACCTAGCGTAGCAAAATTATCCAGTCTTAGTACTGAATTATATCTAACCAGGTGATATACTTAAGTGTTATTCTGGCCCACAGTTGCTGGTGTAGGAGAGCCATAGCTTCTAAATGGAATCATGAGTGGCAGTTATCCCACAGGTTGTTCAATTTATCAATAACAACCAATTTATCACACTAATGGCAGATAGACTTTCTTTGTCAAACGGATTCATGCCACAGATACCCATTGGTAGTAGGTTCTCGGATGGCCCTAAACATTGAGATAGGACTGGACTGGGACTCTTTAGAAGTACCAGAAATCAAACTTTACCTCCGGCTACAGGGCCATAATTCGGCGGAGGTACTGGCAATCAGGGAATGTACATATGATCTGGGCTAGTAATCACTTGCTAAACTGGGCATGCAGGGATTTAAATACATATACAGATAGTCAAATGACAATTATGGCAATAACATCCAGGAATACGAGATCAAAGATCGTCTTGATAGTATTGACACTGACGGTACGCATTAGTGGGTAGCCAGTCATCATGGAGTAATTGGAAATAAGAAACGAATATTCTGGCTAATAGAGCCAGAGCTTGGATAATCCTAATGAGTTATTATAAAACTAAATAAGGAAGACCAGAGAACACCGCTTTACATATTCATCTGAAGCGTGTTGGCATGGTGAAAAATGATGAATGCAGGTCATCTGATGAAAACATCGAAACGGTGACACTACATTAGACATAACTCCTCTTAAGATATGGTATTCCTAATAGGGAGCACACAACAAACATACATGATTGGTTATTTGTATGTCGATAGGTGTAAAACTCTTGGTTGGTTCTCTCCTTCAAACTACCTATTTACTTCCCTAATACTGAATTTCGGATAACATGTATTTCATTGAAAATTAATGTATTTACCACAATATCGTTAGAGATTATTTTACGGTGATTTTTGCGATTGTCCGCCTGTTTGATAAAATAGAAATTTTTGCCTTCACAATTTGGATTGTTTAGATTAGATTGTTTGCCGACTCTGTTTTGAATACACGATGTTTAATATTTAATTACTACCAGCGGATACTCACATACTAGGCGAGATCTCAGCTCTGATATCTTTAAAAATAAAAGCTCTAAGAGTATCTAACAGCCATGAAAAGTTTTTCAAAAGCATGCCTTCCGAGCCGACTTTTAACTGTATGTAACACTTAAAGCTGCAAAACTATCGATAGTCGGCCCATTCGATAGTTTCTATAGTCCGGTATAAAATTATCGATAGCATCGAATTTTTAGAAGTGTGCTAAATTTCCCAATTTTTATTAAAAATTATACAGACGTACGTATATGTATATGTGGAAAAATAATAGTAACACACAAGAAAAATGTGTACATATCCTACTTTTTCCATAACGACATTTTCTATTTTGATAGTATATAACGGTTCATTTTACAGCTATTCAGTAAGTTAAAATTATTTTCTAATAGTTGAAGCCTTTAAAAATTTTTTTTTTTTTAAATTTATCTCTATTTTATTTTTAACCTTAACTTTAAACATGCATTTATTAGTTACCCAATGCGTTGAAGCCGTCGCAAAACTGAAAATTACCGCTTAAATTTCGATACTATCGCTAAACTCGCTAGAATAAAACTGTCAATAATATCGATGGTTTTGCAGCTCTAGTCCCACCACTCCACACTGGTTTCCCCCATAGGCCAAAAATCAAAAAAAAATATTTTTTTTCTAAGCTTTATTGCATTAAACACACTAACACACTCTAAATTTTATGAATCTAACAAATTTTGATGTCATTTTTTGCGAGATTTAATATTTGCATCATTTGAAAGTGGAGGTATGTTTATATTGCATATATTGTGTTATTGTGCAGGAGTCTCCAAAAACCCAACAAAAATTAAATTTTAACTTGTTTTCTACCAAATTAAATGATAAAAGTTGCAAAAAATTAAGCCCATTAAAAAATCTCTGAAGAATACTTTTTTGACCTTTTCAAAACATACGTTTCTTATAAACTAATTTTTCACGTAGACTTTTAGTTATTTGGCCATCATCTGCCCACAATTTATTATACATCAAATTGTAGATTTTTCATCCCTCTTTAAATTATATTTATATACATATTTTCGCAAATGGATGTGATTTGCATAGTTATCCTACGAAAAATAATAAAAAAAAGTATTTTGTTTTGTACTATATATTTTAAAGAACATGAGTAAAGAGAAATAATTTTTTTTAAATCTTGTTATTTTAAACTATATATTGCAATTTTGTGGCATTTGATACAGTTATGAATAATGACAAAACATTTGTTTAAGAAGTTAAGTTAAGTTTAGAAGCAAAATCCCTTGGAAAAGAACTACCAGCACCTAGTCAAAAGCGTGGTCGTCCTGCTAAGGAATTTTTCAAGTCTTCAGAAAGAACAAAGAGGCGTAAAATATCTAAAATTACGCAAGGTGATAATTCTTTAACTGAAGTTTTAAAAAAACACAATTATCCCACGACATACAATGGGGAAATTTACCAGGTTTTGTCTCTTTTCGTTGAAACAAGACTTACTCAGCAACAGTAAGCGAAAATTAAGGATATAAAACAGTTTAGATTGCAACATACAAGAAAAATATCACGCACTGACCTTACAGACCTTTTAAATAGGCTCTTTTTAAGTTCAGATCCATGTATTTCTGGAGCCCGAAACTTACCAACAAAGTAAACAAGTAGTTTAAGTCAAGTAGTTTTAAATTTGCTTAATATTTCATAAATATTAATATCTTAATTTACTTTATTATCTTACATTATTTAATAATAACTTTTACTGAATTTTATAACTTTGTATAATGGAAAAATTTTACAAAAATATTTTAGAGCAAACGAATTTTCATTCTTTATTTCAAAAATTCTTGAAACAAATCTATAAACCAATTAACCCTTCAGAGATCAAATGGCTACTTTGCCTACAGTTGTTGCCTTTAAGCTCTTAGGACATGCTATGGGCTGACCAATTTTGAAGACCTTAGCTTTTTTGGTTTTGGAGATATTGATTTTTGACCGCTTGTCCATATAAGGGAAACCACTGTGCACTCTCAGATAAAATTAACACATACAAAACTGGTTGTGTTTTGTCCTGACTATCAATTTGTAATGGCCAGTAACATATGTATGTACATCGATAGATTTTTTTGGTTTTTTAAACTAAATTGCTCTCCAAATACTCTTTTATTACAAAATGTGCGCCAATTCAAAATATTTTTCTTTTTGTTTTTTTAAATGTATACTGGGCTTCAGAACTGCTTGATGATGTACAAATTCTCAAAGATTTTGTATTTTTTAAAACATATTTTGAAAAATTTTATTCTGAATTAAATACCATCAAGGTTTTCGTGGCTCTACCCTGTTAAAAACACATTCATCCACAATATACGCCAAAACATATAGAGTGTGCAAAAATAAAAAATTGGAAACATTTTTGTTTTTATTTTTCTATTTAAAACTCAAACAATTTTTGTATCAAGGAAAACTAAAAACTTAAACTAAAATTTGCGTCTTCTCCCTTAACAAAAACTAAAAAAGAAAACATGTGTTAAGTTTGGCAACCATAGCAACCAAAATAAGCAAAAACACTGTGTAAAAATTTTAAAATAAATACACACTAAATTTGTATAAAACTTAAAGAAACGAAAAAAGAAATCAGAACGGAAGTGTCTAGAAAATAAAGCAAAAAATAAAAAAAGTAAAATGAAGCAGGAAAGAAAACAACAAATCTAACCAGCAAACACACACACACAGACCGAATAAAAAATATGATGTGGTCTAATTAAAATTGTTTAAAAAGGCAACAAAAAGTAGCTTAACATGCGAACGAAAATTTCACACAAAAACTACGTAAAGTTCAGAAAAACAATTTTTTTCAGATGTACTACATATAGTGCTGATATGTAGAAAAATTATTCCAATTATTTTTTGAACCATACAATACATACAAGTACACATAAAGACGGTATTTGAACAACGAATGAAGAAAAAATATTGTTGTTGAAAAAGTAAGAATATTTTGAATGTTACATTGTACATGTACAAGATAGTTTTCTTTGATATTTTGTCGAGTTCGTATGCAAATGTCTTTTAAATTTGTACGTTTTTATATTTTTATATTGTATTTAAATATATCAAGTGGGCCATATAATGGTTTAAATTTGAGCGATCGGTTGTTTCGAATCTGGCTATACTTATGTCAATCTATTCTGACACTAAATTCAGGATATTATCTCCACTGAACGTAATGTACCGATACGCTTGAGCAACGTTGGGATATATTTGCCGAACATTTTTTTGTCATTCATAATAAGCAAAATTGCCGTATTTGGGTTTCAGAAAACCCACATCTGGTCTTACAGAAGCCAATGCACCCATTACGAGTGACTTTTTGGTACGGCTAGTGGATCGGAGGCATCATTGGCACATATTTCTTTGAAAATGAAGACGGTGCAACCATTACGGTCAATGGAGACAGCAGCATGATAACCGATGCTTTTGTACCCTACTCTTCATGGTATTGATTTGAACGATTTTTGATTTCAATAGGATGGTGCAACTTGCCACGCATCTCATGTCAAAATCGATTTATTGCGTCAAACGTTTAATGGGCGTTTAATTATCCAAAATGGTGTTGTCAGTTGGCCACCAAGAAGCTGTGATTTGACACCGTTGTACTATTTTCTGCGACATTTTGAATTCCAACATTCGTGATGTCATTGCCTCGATATGGCCCCATACACCCGAAAAAGTGCAGGAAAATCGATTCAATCAAATGAGATACTGTTAAGCAGTCCTATAAAATGAAATAATATGCCAGTTCTAACCGGATTGTTAAATTTTACTTCAGAACAGAAAATAAATTCGACAAAATTTCAAACCCTTTTAGATTTATAGCATTTTTAACTTTAAACTTTTAAATGACCCACCCTATATATTAAATATTATTAGAAAATAAAAGTATATCAAGACCTTAATATTATAAAACTTAGGGCCATTATTACAACTTGCCGTTAAACTTAGGTTTAGTTAAAGGTACCTTTAGCTAAAGGGAACTGTAAAGTTACCTTTAACTTATTTTCGTTAATACAACTTACAGATAAAATAAAGTTAACTGTTTGCAAAAATATGGCAGTGCCGGAGCAATGTCGATAAAACTGCTCAAGTAAACAAGTTTTTTTTTAACGCAGTGGCAATGACCGGCTTCGTTTTTATGTTGTATATGCTCATTTTGTTTAAATTTGAAGTTGCCATATTGAAAATAATACATCTGTATGGCAAGTTCAAACATTAAGTGACCTTTAAATATTAAAGGTAGGATGATCCTCTCTTAAGCTTAACGATCATTTCTTATTGGGTACTTATAATAATGAAAAACAATTTATCTGCCCGTTAAAATCCTCCCTTTAGTTAACGGGAAGTTGTAATAATGGCCCTTAATATTGTAAAAGATTCTACAGCATGAGTAGTTTGAGAATGTGATCATTTACTAGGGATTGGGTTCCTGAGACAATTTAGATGAACTAAGAACTAAGTTCTTAGGGAACCCATCCTGTGACCTTTTTAAAATTGTTTTTGTTTATATATATACCACACGATATTTTAAAATGATATTTCAGACTTCCTTTTCTAAATTTATAGCAAATCTCTGTTGGTGTTATCATCATCCCACGCTCTCATGGAACGATAATACATATTATTGATTGGGTTTAGCAAGCGACAATAGCGTTTTACACCTGCAAAAGGGCCGTAGGTATGATTTGACGTCTCAAACTAACCATCACATACCGGCTCTTTCGGATTATGGTGAAGGTTAAACACATCCGGTGTACATGTCTGGAAGACGGAGTGCACACACCAATACAACTGCCGATTAATAGACAGAGTATGCAGGCTACGACTGATAGGCTGATCACTATGCGTTCTGTTCCACTTCAATCAAGGCATTATTTACAAAATGAGTTGATGACAGTAAGAATTAATGCGGTTAACTGCTTGCCAAATCTGGAATATGGACTTCTGCTATGCTGTAAACATATAGACTCATCAGGGTCGATTATATGATTCCTTACAACTTTATCAATAGAACATTCGAACTAATTCCAACTAAGGACTTTTGGCCATAGGAGGTTCTCAATGGCAATCTTGAGTTTTACACTGACAACTTTAAGATGAGGGCCAGGGTGGGATCACTGATATATTTTTTAAAGGTTCTGATATTAAGCATTTTTATAGGTTGCCCAACTAAGGCATCATTTTCCAGGCAGAGGTCACGGTAATTTTGAAAGTGGCGTAATGCTTGTAGGGTAGCGCGGACAGACAGACTACGATTATGTACCTAATGCTATGTTCAGACATGCACTTATATTGAGTAAATCGTAATAAACGGCATTACTGATCTCAATATTTCATATAAAATGTCATATAAAATGCTCAATTAAATCATTAATTTTTATAATATTGATTAAAACTTGAAATACAGCACAGTCATAAGTAAGTTCAGTGGGCATATTACAATATTCCGAACACTATCTATTGATATTTGACAACTCAAATATCAACCACGCCAAATAAAAAAAAAAAAAAAAAACATAACAAAAAAACAACGAACAAAACAAAACAATGTTGTTGAAACAACCAGCTGTTTTGTTTACCAGCTGTCAAATGAATATTGAATAAGCAGCTAAACTTATGTCTAAACACTTAAAATATTGTAATCAATAAACCGAATATTGATTCAATAAAAGTTCATGTCTGAACATAGTATAACGAAAGTGGTCTCAACGCCCACGCTTGTTCATGAATGCCGACAGGTACTCAGGGAAATTTTAAATCATTCAAACGTAACTCTTATATGGGATCCGGAACATAGGGATATCATTGAAAATTGCATTACTGATTTGGTGATCAGGTGCAGTACGGAGCTAACAATCTCCGACATATTCCAGAGCATAGGTTTTTCAATTGCTTTAGTTAATTTTGATATTATCCATACTTATTACCGTGAAGCTCTATCTCGTTGATAGAAGGAGGGTAGCCATGCCGAAAGACTTGAGATTCCGGTAAATGACTTAGGCAAGAGCTATGGGTCATCTCCTACGTCATTGCTGTTATTCTGTTATGAAGAGGCGGCGGTTTTTATCGTATCATATTCTTACATTTTTTACCGATGAATTTATATTTGACTCGGGTTGGTTTTGCTAGGAAATTTTTGATTCCCAAGTAGAATTGATTGTTGTACCACAATGTGTCTAAATGCTAGTCTAAGTAGACCTCTTCATTTAACCCTTTCATGCCCGAATTTTTTGGGCCAGAGCTAAAATTTTTTTAAGGACATGTGTTTGTTAGTCATGACCTAAATATGAAGTGATATTAAATTCAGAGTCCTACGTATTCTGGTTTTACACGTTAACCAAGCTTGTTTGCAAAAAAAAGTATTTTAAAAAAATTAAAAATTACGGAATTTATGAACAAAAATGTACAATGTTGTCTATAGGCAACATCGGGCATGAAAGGGTTAAGGATGTTCTTACCTAATCTAACTTATTAAGGGCGTACCGAAGATAAGTTGAATTTCATCGGATAATAGAAGAAAGCAAATAAGTGTATCAAAATCCATTATACAATACACTAAGAATATTACTGAGGAGAAAAACCATGTGAAAAGCAATAAAAACATTGCACGAGCAATGACCTCAAAGTTTATATCCATTGATTTGACAGAACCGATGGCGCTGCATCGACTGTTCCACTATTTAAATAATAACTACGGTATCAATCGTATCGAAGTATCAATCTCTTCACAAGATAATGCACTTTCAGAATGTCGACACATATTTCATATTTTTTAATTAAATTTTGCAATTAAGAATGGCTAAACTTGGAAAAATGAGAAAAAAATCATATTTTCCAAGTTTATCCGATCAAAACTCATAACATGTAAGTTTGATATGTTTATGTATACCATTTTAAAGGTAAAATCTCTCCGATTTTCAAAAACTTTGGATTTTGGAAATAGGTTAAAAAATATTTGGGTAACGAGTTTGGAGGGTTCGAGATATGTATATAAAGAGATATTTTTGACTTCTACTCAAAAAAACTCATAACCTACACTATGTCATTATCTGGGTGTATTTTGACTGTCGCACCGTGTTATTAATACTTTAAACATCATTTAGATAAACATAATTTTATAATACTGGTTAGCTATTTTGCATTTACAATATTTTATTAAAAAAAAAGAAATACTTTTTATTACCGAAACATAATCTTCAATAATTTAATTTTTTTTAGTTATTAATTTTCACAATTATTTTAAAGTCTACTTTATTATTTATGTAAATTATTTCACTAAAAATGAATTAATTTAAAAATTGTTGATAAAGTTTTCATACCCTTTTTGACGTTTGATTATCACAAAATTTTGTTTACTTGACCAATACGTTTCCAAGTAAATGTCCGTCGTGTTTTATACCCTACACCACAATAAGAGCTTAAGATATAATGTGTTTGAGTTAATTTTCATAACATTTTTTGATATTTGTTGGGCTTAGTCACAGTTTTAATTCTGGAAATAGATTATGAATGATTTTTATGTCACATGACAATTAGCAGTTCGTTATTCCGAATTTTTTTAGCCGATTATAAGAGTGGTCCTTTTAGGACTACATCATCCAAGCTATTATTTTCTATCCTCAATTGCCTACCACTAGAGTGTTGGCGAAACAAGTGGCTGCGAACGCTGCAGTGAGACTGAGTACTGAAGCTATGATCATATCAAAATCTTGGTTATGGTTGGTCTGAATATACCTATCGACTACACCAGTTTTCGAATGGATCTTTTTGTAATAATGGCCTACTCTGATGGATCCAGATTACATAACATACAGAACATAATGTTTCATTGCAACCCTTCAACCAGGATTACGACCTAGTTTCTCAACCACATGTATTTAAAATCAACTCTGAACGACAGATTTTTGAGAAACTTTTCATGGCAATTTTATTTATTCTCAGAGAAATCTGCGTAGAGGAAGTCGCCGAAGAAATATTTTTCGTATTTCATTTTGTTGGAGATGTCTGACCTGGGGGTGTAAACAGTGGTCTCACGTCTAAGAAGCCAACATACTACCTACTAGACTACGTCGTCTTCATAAGAATAGGTATACCACATCTAAGATTGTCCACAAATACCAGGTGATTCTGGTTTCCTGGACACAAGAAAATCGAAAGATACAACAGGGCCGCGCACTTCTTAAACCAGGCACCGCACAAAATTCAAGTGAGTTTCTACACGAGCGTGGTGCTTCTCTACACAAAGGCAAACAAATGGTCTCACAAAATCCCATTTGTTTGCAAAGGTAAGATAGGATAATGAATCCACTTAGAGAGGAGAGACACCTGACAGATCTGGCCCAACTTGTATATCTGTAGAACAGAATTTGTATTGAACCCATCTTAGAAACCACATAGCAGCTATAACTGTCCTGTGCTTGTTCACGCCAAGAGACTGGGAATACCTCATAACGACTTCTGCAGAAGCTGCGGCGACAAGAAGTAGAGGAGACCACATAACATGTTATGTGCCATTTTACGACGCTTGAGAAGTATAAGTAACAAAACATGTCTAAACAAAGAATGTTACAGCTGGACCTTAAATGATCCAAATTAGTTGTGCCCATGGTGGCAGCTGTTAGTTTAGACTAACCTAACCTAACCTTTTCTGGTTATAAGTTGCATTTCGAGAAAAATGTTGCATAAGTTTAACTTTTCAAGACGTTGTACAATGGGTCAATTCGAACTCCGGGTACTGTACTTGTCTTAATTGACAAGTACACGTCCTCTAACCTAACCTAACCTAACCTTAATTTTATTTATTTATTAATTACAATACAATTACAAATTATATTTAATTACTATATATACGAGCTGAGTAACTTTGACCATATTTTCGGTGTAGTGACACAGACCAAAGTCTCTGGTGGGAATCGAACCCACGACCCTCACGCTAATAGTCTAGCACACTACCCACTAGACTACCAGGGCACCCAAGTCTAACTTTACATATTTCAATTTTTTAAACAAAAAAGCATGAAAAATTTTCGAATTTTATTGTTTGATAATGTTGTATTGAAATAAACTCTGATTTAGTCTTGTAACTTAGAAACTGAGCAGAGATATTCAGTGCAGGTCGTCAGATAGTCACGATTGACCAACTGTTATTACTTTATTTCTATAAAAAAAACTTTTGAATTTTATTTTGTTGTGTTATTTTGCAATAGCAAGACACTGGAATTAAGTATCCGAATAAAGGCAATAAAGGGGAATAAAATGGAATGATCCTCTAATCCTTATTTCTGTATCCTAAATGAAATCTCATAATTGAAACAGCCTTTAACTTTGCGATGTTAAGGAGCAAAAGAAAAGAAAAGTAGAAGAATATAAAATTAATAAACTAAGAGCCATCCGTCAAAAGGATTGAAAGAGCTGTCAAACGTTTCTACATTAAAGAAAATTATATTATTGCTATACAAAATGAAATTTGTGAATGAATAGATTTGGAGAAGAAAAAAGTGTAAAGTAAGCAATTCTATACCTTAATTGTTATTTTTATATTATGTTCGCATTTTTTTAAACATTTTTACAAGTTCTAGCAACAAAATTGTGGAGTTTGTTGTAAAGAGTGTCACTTCTTAAGTTTTTAATATTAATTTTGTTTTAAATTCAGTGTATTTGACTAAAATTTTTACAAAAATTAAAGAATAACGCTTTATAAATTATAATAGTGCAAACTTATTGCAAAAATTTGTAAAGTTATTCTGTCAACACTCGCAAAAACCAAAGAAGTTTTAGTCCAAAAAGTGCACCTAATGTGTCAACCTAATGTGTCAACCTAATGTGTCAACACAAAAATTCTGGTTTGTTTATGGACAGCAAGACTACTGTGCGTCAACGTATAGTTTGGTTTGTAGAAAATATTGCTGCTGTAAACGATAACCCGAAAACATAAATTCTGCATCATTCTTACATACATACATAATTGGCCATTACAACCCTTCAGTCAAGGTTACGGCCTAGCTTCTCACACCACTAATGTTGTGTATGTTAATTTTATACATGAGGGGCGGGACCTACATTTTAAAGTCGACTCCGAACGACGAGATTTTTGAGAAACTTTTCATAACAATTTTATTTATTTACTCTCAGAGTTTTTGCCAGAAATCTCCGGAGAAATATTTTTTCATATTTCGTTTTGATGTCTGACCTGGGTTTTGAACTTCAAATAAGCCAACACACTACCAGCTAGACTTCGGCAACTTCGCATCGTTCTTAACAATTTCAAATTGCAAGAAGCACTACACCGGAAATTTTTCAATAGACATTTATCTCTAAAATTCAACGTACCAAATTCATCTTACTCAGTCCGCATCAATCAGAAACTCAACTCTATAGTTCGAGATAAACGGAAGAATATTTTCCAAAAGTAGTCTCAAGCTTTGCTTTAATATTAGTTTCACTGAGATATCGAATTTCAAAACAAATTGTTTCTAGATCTTTTAATTTATTTTTGGCTAAAACAAAAACTAAAAAACTTAATATCTTAAAACTAAGTGAGTGCCAGTTTTTTTAAAGTATTGCCTTAAAACAATTGATCTACTAATTTAGCAACAGTCAACATCATAATTAGTGTCACTGTTTGTATCTGGATTAAACAAAAAAAGTAAAATCAAAATAAAATGTTGTTGTAGTATACACGTTGACGCCGGAGCGTACCGCCGGTGACCCGCACTTGACTGCCTTATCGCGCGGGGCGCGTCCCTTGGTGACCAGCAATAAACTGCAATTGATCAAGTTATTAGATGATACGTAATACCAAATATTGAGATCTTTAACATTTCGGCTGGCGAAATAAATACCTGAGTGTCACGTCCTCTTAAAAGCATTTATTTTCAAAAACAGCTATAATTAATAACATCCTAACGCCCGCCCGTAGGCGAAAAGAATATTGCTATGAAAATGGAAACGGTGTACATCGTTTATCATTAAAATGAGTAAAATCTACACAAACAGATACAACGAACTTATTACAAGTAAACCAACAACATCGGTATGAAGGAAAAGTGGATAGATAAGTAAGCGAGAACGCAACAACAAGCAACGTGAACAAAATACACAAACATCAATGAAGTCGCGATAAAGCCCTCGAGAAGGCGAACACACGAACGTTCGATTTTAAGAACATTCATCAGACTGATTACATGGGCATATAAAAAGGCAACACAAAGCAGGCAACGAGTAGTAAGAATTCAGTCAGTCTTGTGCAAAGTCGCGTTGTCATTAAAACAGTCGTGGTTTGAAGATCTCCGTTGAATAGATCTGCGTTGTAAGCAAAGAATAATAGCGAACAAGCAATTATTATTGTATTCGTCAAGTTGTAAATAGTGGCACACAAAAGTAGGAGAACTATAAAGAATTTAATTGAAACTAAACACCAATTTATTTTTATTTTGTTTGCAATCAACGAACTCATATTTTAAACATTTTTAAAAAGGTAAAAAACGTAACAATAGATGTAAAATAAAATTAATTTTTGGAAAATATTAAATTGTTTTAAAACTGTTTATAATACAGAACCAGATACAGGTACATGTCATACACATTCTTTATTTAAAGTGATATTTATTTAAATCGTCTTCATTGCGTTCCGTACTGATTAATTTCCAACGATCATCATTACTTATTATGTTTTACACTATCCGTTATCTATTAATAATGGACAGGAATATAAACATCAAAATTAAAACCGGTATAAAACAAGAAAAAAAAACTTTTACAAAGTGTTTCTTCTATCGTTGATAAAATGCCTTCCTAATTGTTGTAATGTTTCATTTTTCCTTAAAGCCTCAAGCATTGGGAATACCGTTTTTCTTTTGAGCTTGCAATCTTTCTTAAATACAAAATACCCTCACCAAGTGCTAATAAGAGAAATATGTTTATGAATTGAAAATAAATTTTTATTATAATAAAAGAAAGAGTTTCAACTTGACAGCTTCATTTATTATTAGCGCCCCTGGGACATAAAATGGACCATTGCTTCTTTTCCTAATTGTAATAAAATTTTTTGTTTTTAGGGTTAAGCTCTCGGTTATGTTAAACAAAATGAAAATCTCACAAATATGGAATGAATATTTGAATTTTTGAATTGTTAATCAAATTTATTCAAATTATATTTAAAGGATGCATGTATACAAAATATTCCATTCGTAGCAGAGATCAGCAATGAGTATTCAAAAAGATGAATAGAATCGAATCATACTCATAATTTCTGATTCTTATATGCATTTATACTTATTTTAACCATTTCCCTGTTTCCATTCAAAAAAAAAATTATGCCATACGTCCAAAATAATATTTTTGTTTAAAATGGTTTTTATGCACTGCTTTTCGTATCTTTTATTAAAATATTTAATTTCAGTAATGTAGAAACGGAAAAAAATTGCACCGCCGGGAGATCGTTTGTATAAGATATCAAACTTCATCAAAATTTTCATTTCAAAAGTAACAGGAAGTATATACTCCAGGCGCAGAAATTTCGGTAGACGAAACAATGATTTCACACAAACGAAGACTCCTATTCAAACAATGTAAACCTGGAAAAGCGCATAAATATGGCATCAAAATATTTCAACTGTGCGAGGTGAGTGGCTATGTTTGGAATTTCTCGATATGTTGTGGTAAGGGATCATCTGAAAAAATTCCAGAACTAGATTAATCTGGAACTATTGTTGCTTCACTAGCCGAGGGTTTATAGAATGAGGGAACACTATTAATTGCTGAAAATTGGTACAGCAGTATTCCTATGACAATGCTTTTGAAATAAAAAGGAACAGGTTACTGTGGAAAATTGCGAGCAAATAGAGCAGGACTACCAAATTTGTAAACTATTAAATTGAAGAAAGGACAACTCTTTGGAAAGAAAAGTGTTTCTGGTATTCGTGTGATAAAGTTTCAGAATAGGAGTGAATAACATATGATATCAACTGTTCATGGTCCCGATATGAAGGACACTGGAAAAAAATCTACAAGGAGAAAAGTTGTGAAGCCTTCTGTAATATTAGATTACAATCGTGTAAAAGACAGTGTGGATCCTTCTGATCAGATGATATTCTATTACAGTCCTGATCGTAAAAGCGTTAAGTAGTATCATAAGGTACTTTTTGAATGTGTAAACATATCGATTTTAAACACCTGGGTCTTATACAACAAGTTTTATGCGAGAACAGAATTAAATATACAAGAGATTTCAAAATCCATTGAAATGGCATTGACTGATATCCCAACACCCACTGAAGAACTAGAAAAACTGCTAGGATTGTACACGTGCTGACAACTATTCCTCGGAAAGCCGACGGGAAAGTCGTTCGCAAAAGATGTTCAGAATGATTTCGGAAAATAGCTGAGACTGAAGATAGAAAATCAGCAATTAAAAAACGAATGCCAAAAGGCATTATGTTTAACCTATTCTATTGATTACCATAAAGACTGAAATAACATTTTTGGTGATAACAATTTAATAAATATATACGGATGTAAGAATTAAAGAATTGAATTTTTGTTTATTTGTTGGTAGTTTTTAATAAATAGAAGTGAATTCATTATTTTTTGGATATTAAAAAACGCCTTTTTTATTTCCATAAAACTTCTGAAAACTTCTTTCACGACTGATAAAATACAAATCTTGCAAAAGAATACTATTTGTGAATCACATGTGATGAAACCAACTTGCTGTGCACCACATGTGATGATGTGGCCAGGGAAAGGGTTATCCTCTACTCATATTCAAAGTTTGGAGAGCTCATTATATTCATACTTAACAACATGTACAATGTTGTTGATTTCGACTCTCGATAACTCAACATTTACAAGAATCGCAAAATAAGTATGATTCGCGTACGAGCACTAAAATCCTCGCTAAAAGGTTGTGTGTTTGCTGTGCTTGCTGCTCTGTCTTTTTTGCTTATGTGTCTTTTTTATTTTTTTGTAAATGCAAAATTTTTAAAATTTTGATGAATGATTCGAATCAGTCGAATCATTTATAAGTATTTTTCCAAAGTTATGAATCTAAATAAGTTGGCTTATGAATCAAACATATTTCGAATGGTACGAGTTTGATGTCAACGTTGTACGTTGCAACCTGTACTTATAAATCAATGTTGTAGTGAGTACGAATGAATCAGAGTAGTTGGATTTGAATACTGTCGACTCACTCATACTCAAAATTTAATGAGTGCTTATGAGTACCGAAAAAACGATTTATTGCTGATCTCTGATTCGTAGCAAAGAGTTCATAATAATTATAAATTCAAATATAAACACAAAAAAGTATTTCTTCGGCGACTTCCTCTCAGCAGATTTCTGGCAAAAACTCTGAGAGAAATAAAATTGTCATGAAAAGTTTCTCAAAAATTTGTCGTTCGGAGTCGACTTTAAACTGTAAATCCCACCACTCATGTATAAAATTAACACAAACAATATAAGTGGTATGAGAAACTAGGGTTGTAATGACCAATTATGTATGTATGTAATCAGGCAACACTACTGCCAGATTATCAGATTTAATTATGCTAGGTGCATGGTCAGTGGATTATTTTTACTGTCACTGTTCTAGTTTGCAGATGTCTAAGCAGAAATGCCTAGGTAGTCGATTTATCGATGATCTGGTAGATCTGAAGGACTGCAGACTTCAAGATTTAAAAGATTCATTAATGGAATTGATTAGCTAAGGGGATATCTTTAGAGATAGAGGTTTTATCTATAGATGCCATCAATTTCTAAGTGTTTTTCACAATTTTTTCTTATTTTTCCTAATTTTGTTGTTGTGAATTCTTACTGAATGAAGTTTGATATGATATAAAAACTGGAGTCTTTTATAATATAACAACTTAAGTTCATTGCAAATAGTAGTGACAAAAATGAATGGAGTTAAGTAAAGTAAAGGCTACGTTGTTTTCTAAGTAAGGCGAGTCTGAATTATAGTCAGGCCAGTCAGTATATAGTATAGTATAGTATAGAATATGAGTCAAGAGCATGTATTGAGGAGCGGAAACTTTTTATCCCAGAGTTAAATATTTTTTTTTATTTATTTATTTATTTATTATTAGTCATAGCACAACAAGATAATAATCTTATAAATGAAAGTGCTATGGGAGTACATCAAAGAAACAAAATAATAACAAATCATTGATTATATACGTAATGAAATGTTTGAAATAATGTAGAAATAAAAGTGAATAAGAACGTGTTAAAATCACGGGAAATAACAATTGATACAAAAAAAGGATAAAAAATGAATATATGTAAAAAATTAATTAGGAAAACTACAAAGAACAGTATATACAAATATAAAGAAATATACAAACAAAGTAATAATATATACATATACTAAGATACAATGAAATTTAAAGATAAATTAATTAAAAAAATGAAAAATTAAAAATAATCATTAATAGAAATAGAGAGAAAAAAATTCACAAAAAAATCAAGATATGCTAAAAACTACTTAAACAGAATGTATAGCTCCTTTTTAAACTTAGTTGCATTGCCTATGTTCTGAATATAATTAGGTAGTGTATTCCAAAGACTGATGGTGTGTATAAAAAACTGGCGTTGTGACAAAAGCGTCCTATGTCTGTGTTGGATAATCTTCATACCGCGGTTGGATCTAGCAAATGTAATCCTACTAAATAGGTATATTGGCTGTTTTAAAGTAATAATCTTATGGAGGAGAATAAGGCATTTTATATTTAATAGATTATCAAAATTAACTCCGAATATCCGGTATGAAAATTGTGATATATGGTCTCGACGTCCCCTAATAAAAACATATCTGGCTATATTATTATAAGCCAGGTTGAGTTTCCGCCTATCGTCAGTATCACAGTTTGCGAAGATTTCACATCCGTATAAAAGGACAAGAATCAAATACGTTTTAGCCAGTTGCATACGTATGGCAAAGGGAGTCGAATCTATAACAGCCCACAAGTTCCTAAGCATACCATAAACTTTACCAACGATGACGTTAATGTGGTTAGACCACGTTAGCCGACTATTAAAGATAACACCCAGATTGGATGCTGATTCAACAAAGTCAATTTTATTCCCCCTGATAATTATATCCGGCACAACAAATGCTCTCTTAGTTCTGGAGAGCAATAAACAATTAGATTTAGAGGGATTTATACAAAGTCCATTGGTCCAGTTGTCAATTTTTGGTAAATCACAGTTGATGGTGTCTATACATAGTTGGATATCCTCTATACGCATGCTTCTATAGAGCTGATCATCATCAGCGTACATATGTACGCTATAATTATCCAAAACATCAGGCAGGTCGTTAATGTATATACAGAACAAGAGAGGCCCTAATATTGATCCCTGAGGAATACCTCTTCCAACGCTTAGCGAATTCGAGATCTTACCGTTAAGATAAACTCGTTGTGATCTGTTCACAAGATAAGAACGTATGAGATTACAAGCTGAGTTAGAAAAATGAAAGAGGGTCTGTAGCTTCCTCAATAATATTTTGTGGTCAACCGTATCAAAAGCGTTGGTGTGATCCAGAAGAACTAAAAACGCTATGTAATTTTCATCTAGTTCCAACCTAAGGTCATCAACTACATTGACTAAAGCAGAAGTGCAGCTCCTAGCTTTCATAAATCCCGACTGCTTATCAGATAGGAAGTTATTACTCACGAGATAACTGTTTATTTGTTTAGCCATGAGATTTTCCATTACTTTAGACAGGAATGGAAGAATGGCAATTGGCCTGAATTCGTTGTTTGATTTAGGAATGGGAATGGTTTTCGACTGTTTCCATTCATCAGGAAAGGACGACATAGTTAAAACTGTATTGAATAAATGAGTCAAATACGGCAAAAGTCTAAGTGACAAAGCTTTCAAAAACAGAGGATCTAAATCATCAGAACCAACCGCATTCGATTTTACCGAAGATAAGCATTCCAAAACCTCGAGCTGATTAACACAACGAAAACTAAATGGATTTTCAAGCGGAACAAAACAAAGGTCATTATATATGTCACTATCAGGGGTCGGAACACTGATATTAACAAATTTATCATTGAGAGCGTTTACATCGACATCAGCAGAAGTATTATGACACTTTTTTCCAACACCAATATCACGGATTACCTTCCATTTAGCCTTATTATCCAATGCGGAAGCGAACTTCCCGACGTAAAACAATGTTTTTGCAATCTTAATGCGTTTGGTAACCTCACTACGAGCTGACCTATGGATGGCTTTCAGATCGTCCGTTCTGAACCTCTTCCATCGCCTGTAGGCAATGCCGCGTTCATAAATTAAAGCTTTAATTTCAGCATTAAACCACGGTTGGTGTTTGGCTCTAACAAGTTTAGTTCTGACAGGAACACAACTGTCGTATAGCAGACGAACATTTTCCTGAATTAGTGCCACCTGGTCATTTACATTATCCAGTGAGTAGATTTGGTTCCAACAGATATTATCAACACTACTATTCAAAACTGCAAAATCGATACTTTTAAAATCACGGTATGTGATATGCCTGTCCACAGGACTCATAGGCAGATTATAAGGTAAGAAAACAAGATAATGGTTGGAAAAGCAAGAGGCTGAGATTTGATCATATAAAAGTACCTTAGTCATATCATTAACAAATACAAGATCTATTAGACTACTGGAAGTAGAATGGAAGTGAGTTGGTAAGGACACATTCACAGGATTAAGATGGAGAGATAACATTGAAGCAGTTAACGTATTATCTAGTATTATCTAGTAAAAGATTATTATTAAAATCGCCAATAATAATAATGTCGTCATATAGAATGGAAATTTCCTCAAGAATAGAAATAAAACGATCAAAATTTATGTTGGAATTCGGTCTATAAACACAGCCTAATCAAACATTCTTCAAGCCATATACCAAGCCAATGTGGAAGCTCGTGCGTATCTTCCAAGCAGAAGTCTATACCACTGGTAGATGCGTTGATTTGAACTAGGAAAGAATAAGAAGTAAGAATACTATTAGAAACACAGGTCGCCATGCGAGCAGCAGAATCTAATGAATCCGCTAGGTAGGGGAAATAAGGTCATGTGGAAATACAATGCAATGAACAGTTAAATGAAGTCTAGAGGGGAGAGTTAAGAGGCAAAGTACAACCGTAGAGACTGGGGTGCATTTCGAACTCAATAAATAAATTTTATTATGACGAAAATGTGCGGTATTATTACATCCGAGAAGGGAACACTTGAATGAATGAATATCAGGCGCTGAGCGGGAATAGGAATATTGATAGTGCGTTGTTAATCTTATATATAAAAATGAATGTGTGTTAATTTGTTTGTTTGTTTGTAGTCTATATACGGCTAAACGGCTGGACCGATTTTATTGAAATTTTAACAGTACCTTCCTGTATGTCTGAAGGGAACTATAGGCTACTTTTTATTTTAAAATTTCAAGTAGGCGAGGTGCCACGTCCACATACCCAATAAGTATTTAATGTCGCATATCTCATAAACTGCAACAACTAGAGCCCAAAAATTTTGTATGGACGACTTTGACGTATATATAAACAAAGTGGGAGGATTGGCTATAGTGGGCATAAAAAGTATAGTAGGCATAAAAATGAATGTTTGTTTGTATGTACCTTATTGAATCGTAAACTATGTATTTGATCATGTCATGATCTTTAGCAAAGTTGTTGCGCATGAGCCGGGGAAGGTTTCTTAGTTGGTATGACCAATTTCCTTCAGGTGACGCCACTGAAAATGACTTAAAAGGAGGTTGGTGCAATTAATTTCCGATGGATGGCGGAATGATAAGCAAGTGGTCGACCTACACCCCAAGTACGAAAGAAAAGAGCATTACGAGCCTAAGAATCAGACGAGCATTGATGCTGGAAAACCTTCGAGTATATGCCGCTGAGACCCGTTCGCTTGAACCACTTGAACAACGAGAAGTGAGAATAGAAACTGATCGAATGCGTACTACTCAGGCCCGTTCATCTGAATCATCAGGACAACGGGAAACAAAATTAATAAAATGATTCAAAATTAATTGGACATTTGTGTAATGTCTTTCCTTCAAATTTACTTTAGTTGGTGGCGCAGCAATATGCGCAGGGTACAGCTAGTTTTATATAAACACAGGATTTATTTAATAAATAAATATCAACGAATAAAATAATCGTTTTAAAAAGAAATAAACACGTATCACGATGTTTCAATTTAAATTGTTATAAAATTTTCTTTCATTTCTAATTTCTCTTTTGCTTTCCTCTCCAATAAAAAAGAGGATTAATTTTCATGATACGAAAATCATTTTTGTTACTTTCATCAACATTTTTTCCAATTTTCCTTTATACTCCACAACAATTTCTATTAAATACAAAAACGTTTTGTTTTTTATTTCAAAATCCTCTGTGAACAATCCCACAAAATTCTGTGGATTTTATTGTTTTCAAAACAAAGCCACACTTGTTGGAAAACACTCTGTGTGGGTTTTTCAAGGAAAGACGAAACCAGAAAAATATTATTTTTTACCAAAATGCATGAATGTGTTTGAAAACTTCTCTCTGTTTTATTTATACCGGAGTTAAAAAAAGAAATTAATGTTGAGTTTTCCAAAACTTTTTCTATTAAATTTTATAATTAAAATTGTGAAATTGTGTTCTTTGAAAATTCGCTTGATATAGGAAAGAAATGTATACGAAATATAGCAAAACAGAAAACAGAAAGAATAAAAATAACTTGAAGACTTAATTCTAAACACTAATGCACTGGAAATACGTTGACATGTATTCGAACTATATATCGATTTAACTTATATGTGACTATTATGCTTATTTATGGGAGCTTTATAAATCTAAATTATTATTTAGTTTATAACTATATCATATCTACAGAAATCACAGCGAAATTGGTCCAATTGCAATTAAAGACCTTAAATGTACAAAGAAGAATGGGAAAAATATTGTTACGTTTTTAACTTTAACACAAGACTGACTGAATTCTTACAACTCGTTGCCTGCTTCGTCTTGTCTTTTTATATGCCCACGTAATCAGTCTGATGAACACAAAACACACAGAGTTAAAAACTTTGACGTTTAAAGAACGCTCAAAGCAGCACCTTAACCTTCCTCGTAGAGGGAGAAAAAAATATTATAATGTTTTGCGAATCAAATGTGTTAGACGTAACAGATATACAGAGTGAAAACTGGCGGTTAAAGTAGAAAAACTAAACATTTATTTTGTGTTAGAAAAGGTATAATTTGGAATATTTTTTAATTTCTTCAATGAAAAGTTTAATGATTCTTAAATATATAAATATTTATTGTTCTTGTCTAGAGTACAATAATGTCGGGAATGCATTCTTAATGAAGTAGTCTAGTCTAGTAGATGATGTGTTGGCTTATTAGACGTAAAGCCCGGGTTCGTACCCCAGGTCAGACATCATAACGAAATATGAAAAAAAAATATTTCTTCTGCGACTTCCTCTCAGCAGATTTCTAGCAAAAACTCTGAGAGTAAATAAAATTGCCATGAAAAGTTTCTCAAAAATCTGTAGTTCGGAGTCGACGTTAAATCGTAGTTCCCGCCACTCACGTATAAAATTAACGCACACAACATGAGGGTTGTAAGAAGCTAGGCCGTAATCCTTACTGAAGGATTGTAATGGCCAATTATGTATGTATGTATGTATGCATTCTTAATGCGTTTAAAATTCTAATGAATTTTTTGAAAAATTAAGACCAAATGAGAAGAATCGAAATAATTGGCATGATAAAGTACATGCAGTCACTTCATTGACAAATATTAATCAATTACTGTAATACACGACTAAAAACTGTACGAACTAAGTAACACTTTTCTTATCCGTGGGTCGCAAACGGTTTATAGGTGGAATAAGTACATACATATGTATGTACATAATAGATATATATTTATTACCAGAAACAGATGAAAAGGTTATCGCAAAAATGGCTTAGAAAAAAACATATGTTGAAACAAAGAGAAAGGTAATGTTTAATTGATTATCTTTTCACCTGCCAAAACATGAAAAAAGAATATTAAATATGTTCCTTTGTTGCTTCTAATTTAAATGTACTTTTTAAATTTGTTACAAAAATTTTTCAAGTTTTAAACGCAATTCTTGTGTAGTAAGTCAATATGATTTATTATAATTTCAGTTTCTTATTAAACTGCTCCTTTCATTCTGCATGCATTTAAATTGTTTTACATCAGGTGTTTTAGGAGAACAATCTCAGTTTTCATTATTGATACATATTATATGAGATTCATGTTGGCATAATATTCACATCGTCTAATTCTCTTTGTTAAAGTTTAAGGACTGGTTTTTGAAAAATTAAAAACTTGAAGAGTAAGGCAACAGAATGCACAAGACAACTCATAGCACAAAAGCTGGCGTATTTTGCAAAGGTAAGTTAGGAAGGTCTAGATGTTATACCGAAGTCAAACTATTCATGGTGACTATGATTCTTTAAGGACTTGCTATATTTTAACCATGCTTACGAAACTTTTCTGAAAGTTGGGTAACAATAAGGTTATGAGAGACAAATTTATCATTTTGTCTATTCAGTATGATTCACTATATGTTAAAGAGATGTATTTTAAAACCAAATTGCCAACAACTGTCAACTCCAAGTAACCATATATAAAGAATGTTCGAATACACCCCGCTATTGATAGCAAACGTAAATACGAGTCCTTAGAAATAAATAAAAGCAATGTAAACCCTACCCGGTTTTTGGAATTTACGATTTCGGTGCAATTTTTTTTTAACTTAAATCCTCAATATTTGAATAGATCTTTAACAGTAAAAATAATTCAATATATTCAAAGAAATGTATACGAAATATAGCAAAACAGAAAACAGAAAGAATAAAAATAACTTGAAGACTTAATTCTAAACACTAATGCACTGGAAATACGTTGACATGTATTCGAACTATATATCGATTTAACTTATATGTGACTATTATGCTTATTTATGGGAGCTTTATAAATCTAAATTATTATTTAGTTTATAACTATATCATATCTACAGAAATCACAGCGAAATTGGTCCAATTGCAATTAAAGACCTTAAATGTACAAAGAAGAATGGGAAAAATATTGTTACGTTTTTAACTTTAACACAAGACTGACTGAATTCTTACAACTCGTTGCCTGCTTCGTCTTGTCTTTTTATATGCCCACGTAATCAGTCTGATGAACACAAAACACACAGAGTTAAAAACTTTGACGTTTAAAGAACGCTCAAAGCAGCACCTTAACCTTCCTCGTAGAGGGAGAAAAAAATATTATAATGTTTTGCGAATCAAATGTGTTAGACGTAACAGATATACAGAGTGAAAACTGGCGGTTAAAGTAGAAAAACTAAACATTTATTTTGTGTTAGAAAAGGTATAATTTGGAATATTTTTTAATTTCTTCAATGAAAAGTTTAATGATTCTTAAATATATAAATATTTATTGTTCTTGTCTAGAGTACAATAATGTCGGGAATGCATTCTTAATGAAGTAGTCTAGTCTAGTAGATGATGTGTTGGCTTATTAGACGTAAAGCCCGGGTTCGTACCCCAGGTCAGACATCATAACGAAATATGAAAAAAAAATATTTCTTCTGCGACTTCCTCTCAGCAGATTTCTAGCAAAAACTCTGAGAGTAAATAAAATTGCCATGAAAAGTTTCTCAAAAATCTGTAGTTCGGAGTCGACGTTAAATCGTAGTTCCCGCCACTCACGTATAAAATTAACGCACACAACATGAGGGTTGTAAGAAGCTAGGCCGTAATCCTTACTGAAGGATTGTAATGGCCAATTATGTATGTATGTATGTATGCATTCTTAATGCGTTTAAAATTCTAATGAATTTTTTGAAAAATTAAGACCAAATGAGAAGAATCGAAATAATTGGCATGATAAAGTACATGCAGTCACTTCATTGACAAATATTAATCAATTACTGTAATACACGACTAAAAACTGTACGAACTAAGTAACACTTTTCTTATCCGTGGGTCGCAAACGGTTTATAGGTGGAATAAGTACATACATATGTATGTACATAATAGATATATATTTATTACCAGAAACAGATGAAAAGGTTATCGCAAAAATGGCTTAGAAAAAAACATATGTTGAAACAAAGAGAAAGGTAATGTTTAATTGATTATCTTTTCACCTGCCAAAACATGAAAAAAGAATATTAAATATGTTCCTTTGTTGCTTCTAATTTAAATGTACTTTTTAAATTTGTTACAAAAATTTTTCAAGTTTTAAACGCAATTCTTGTGTAGTAAGTCAATATGATTTATTATAATTTCAGTTTCTTATTAAACTGCTCCTTTCATTCTGCATGCATTTAAATTGTTTTACATCAGGTGTTTTAGGAGAACAATCTCAGTTTTCATTATTGATACATATTATATGAGATTCATGTTGGCATAATATTCACATCGTCTAATTCTCTTTGTTAAAGTTTAAGGACTGGTTTTTGAAAAATTAAAAACTTGAAGAGTAAGGCAACAGAATGCACAAGACAACTCATAGCACAAAAGCTGGCGTATTTTGCAAAGGTAAGTTAGGAAGGTCTAGATGTTATACCGAAGTCAAACTATTCATGGTGACTATGATTCTTTAAGGACTTGCTATATTTTAACCATGCTTACGAAACTTTTCTGAAAGTTGGGTAACAATAAGGTTATGAGAGACAAATTTATCATTTTGTCTATTCAGTATGATTCACTATATGTTAAAGAGATGTATTTTAAAACCAAATTGCCAACAACTGTCAACTCCAAGTAACCATATATAAAGAATGTTCGAATACACCCCGCTATTGATAGCAAACGTAAATACGAGTCCTTAGAAATAAATAAAAGCAATGTAAACCCTACCCGGTTTTTGGAATTTACGATTTCGGTGCAATTTTTTTTTAACTTAAATCCTCAATATTTGAATAGATCTTTAACAGTAAAAATAATTCAATATATTGCTACGAAAATGGAAATGGTGTTACATCGTTTGACATTAAAATGATAAACAAAAGCTAAAACAGAAAAACTATGGACTTGTTTACATGATCAACAAATAAACAAAAACATAGCAACAATATCAGTATAAAAAACGGATAAACAAGTAAACAAACAGACAACGTAAACAATATACACAAACAACAATAACGTAAACATGTTTAGAGAGATTTCGCAAAGGCAGAGTCACTCTCCTTCAAGAGCAATCATCACACTGTTTATCCTGCATCGCAGGGCCTGCGATATAAAAGGCAAGGTAAAGCAGGCAATGGAATCAGTAGAAATTCAGTCAGTCTTGTGTGAAGACGCGAGAATAATCGAGGTTTGAAGATCTCTAACGAACAATTGTTAGTGTTTATGCAGAATAGTGTAAAGAAGAATAACAAACAAAGCAAATTGTTGTTTACATCAAGTTGTGAACAGTAGCACACGGAATTGTACAAACAATAAAGAATTTATTTAAAACTAAACACAAATTTATAATAATAATTTATGAAGTCGCCGTAGTCTAGTAGGTAGTGTGTTGGCTTATTAGACGTAAAGCCAGAGTTCGAGCCCCAGGCTAGACATCAAGACAAAATACAAAAAGTATTTCTTAGGCGACTTCCTTTCAGCAGATTTCTCCCAAAAACTCTGAGAGTAAACAAAATTGCCATGAAAAAGTTTCTCAAAATTCTGTCGTTCGGAGTCGACTTTAAACTGTAGGTCCTACCACTCATGTATAAAATTAACACACACAACATAAGTGGTGTGAGAAACTAGGACGTTGTACAATGGGTCAATTTGACCTCCGGGTACTGTACTTGTCTTAATTGACAAGCACAAATCCTCTAACCTAACCTAACCTAACTTAACCAAAGGTTTTAAACCCGGAGCGTGTTCTTGCAAAGATGATTCTCTACTCTACTACGAGGTGAAGACAATGACGTACCAAATCCAATCAATGATGACGGCGTGGAGATTCCGCCGCCTAGCCATGGAGATATCAAAGTCGCGATGATGCGTCTTAAAAACAATAAATCTGCAGGTCCTGATGGTCTCCCCGCTGAATTATTTAAGACCGGAATTAATGAATTGGCACATGCAGGAAAGTATACCCAACGATTGGAACCTCAGTGTCCTCTGTCCTGTCCTAAAAAAGGGAGACCCTACGATATGAGCCAACTACAGGGGTATAAGACTTCTCCCTATCGCATATAAGGTAATATATCGTATTGCGTAAACGACTGAAGCCACTCGTCAAAACACTTACTGAACCTAATCAGTGCGGCATCTGACCTGGCAAGTCCACCATCGACCAGATCTTCACACTATGTCAATTCCAAACCCACGAAAAAAGAGTTGACACACCCTATAAGGCAGCCTTTGCTAGCCCCATAATAGAGTAGTGTTTTGTCATCCGTTGTGTGCAGATGTAATCGCACTGTCCGTCTATTTTGTGTCATCCATCTATTTTTGTTTTTAAACAACAACACCATCAAACGAAATATTTATTAAAATTAACATATTACAACATACATACCTATTACATTTTGTTTTTACGAAAACCAGAGCAATTTAAAATAATCCACAATCAATTTAAAATAATCCACAAACAATAACATAAAAATACTAAAATGCTAAAATTAAAAAGAAAACAAAATTAAAACCAAATCAAAATAAAACAAAACCAAAACAATAACAATTTCGCGGTCAAGAATTACAGTTTTTAAACAACAACACCATCAAACGAAATAGTTATTAAAATAACATATTACATACATACATATCTATTACATACATTTAACCGCAATAATTTAAATATTTGAAATCAAATAACCTTAAGATGCGGGCTTTTTGGGGACGATGGTTGTAGACTGCTGGTGAAGGTTAGCACTGGCCATTATATAGTCACCTAGCTGCAACGCGTTTTCTTGCCGTTCGCATCCCGAGGTTAAATCAAATGTCCACAAAGACTACTCCCTCATTCCACCTTCCTATAACCTATTTTCCTAAACCTGCACAATGCACTGCATGAGTAGGGGACATCCCCTGAGTGCTGGTTTTACAAAAAAAAAAAAAATAATAATAATAATAATAAAGTTTTTGGCGCAATGTCTGAGTTCGGTACACCAGCGAAGCTGCAGAATTATGTTGAGCAATTCCTGCAGAGCCGTCAAGGTAGGAATGGACCTCTCCGAACCCTTTGAACCGTGCGAGGTTTCAGACAAGGCAATCCCTTATCAAGCGATCTCTTCAACTTCGACATTAAGAGTGTTCTGCGGAAGGCAGGAGTGCATCGGAATGGCACTATTTTTCAAAAAAGCGTCCAGTTGCTTGCGTAAGCTGACGACATTGATATCATACGGCGTTCCTATGAAGATGTTACTGCTGCCATTAGTGCTATTGAACCGAAGTCTATGAAGAATGGTCTAGCAGTAAATAAGGCCAAAACGAAGTATATGTTTACGACAAGTAGGCATATGCGGCGCATTCGATCTCAGATTACGGCCGATAACTATACATTCGATTTAGTCAAGGAATTTAGTTATCTTGGCTCCACCATTACCACCAAAAATGATGTCAGCCTGGAGATCAAGCGCAGGATCACTCTTGGCAACGGGTACTACTATAGTAATAGAGACCACTCTTGTACGACAAAACTAATACTCTACAAGACACTCATCCTCCCCGTTCTTCTTTATGACGCTGAGGCATGGACAGTATTAAGCACTGATGAAGCAGAGAGTATTCGAGAGAAAAGTCCTACGTAAGATCTTCGGTCCAGTGCGAGTTTCCGCATCCGATCCAGTAGTGAGCTGTATGAGCTCCATATCGTTCGAATGAAGAAGGATGCTGCGATGAGACGAGTATTTGATGCGGAGATTTGCGGAAGTCGGCGAAGAGGACGACCTTGTTTACATTGGAGGGACCAGATCGAGGCAGCACTGTCATCGATTGGTGAGACCCACTGGCGTAGGCGCACAAGAAGCAGAGACGCCTGGAAGGCAGGCCGAAATCAGTTAATCGGGTTGTTATGGCCAGTTAAGTAAGTTAGTAAGTAGTAAGTAAGTGAGTGACCCTCATTTTTATCAAAATTGAATTGCAACAGTTTTCAACAACAAATGTTTTTGTTATTGATTTCAAAAACAAAATTTTGCCTTAAGGTTCGTATGAATTTGTATATTTTTACTAAATGTATGACAATGTATGTACATATGTATAGATGGATTCGGATTCCATTAATTTTTATTATATATTTAGATTGGTAGGTTAAAGGAGAGGAGACCAAGCATGAGTCTCATGACATACAGCTAATTCATCATTTGTGTTTGTTGTGCGCTTAATTTAGAAAGTCTGTATCTTGTAAAAGCTTTCTTAACTTCTTCCAGTCCATTTCTATGAGACGAGTTATGTCTGGTTAATGTCATCCCGGAAATATTGAGATTTTTAATCTTACTAAAGCTGGGTAATAACAAAAAAAAGTGCTCCACGTTTCGATGCCACGTCATGCATTCATTATTTTCCACCATGCCAATACGGTTCTGGTGCACATGTCCCGTGAGTGTGATTATTAGCATGCTCAGGTTGCCCTTATTTAATTTAAAAATACTCATGGGATCTCCCCTCATTAGGATATCCCTAAAGTATTGCTGTAATTCTTCCAACAGTGTCATTATTCCACAATATTCTATGTGACTTTCTCAGCTTGTTCTTGAATGCAATTAAAGGCAATGGAATATATATGCTTATGGTATATAACACTCTGGTTCTATTAGTCAGAATATTCGCTTCCTCATTTCCAGTCACTCCGGTACATCTAGGTACCCATATAATGAGTACCGTTCCATGCCTGGTGTAACCATTGATTGCCTTTCTACACTCCAGCACAGTCTTCGATACCGTATTTCCGAATGTTATTGCCCTAATTGTAAGTTTACTATCCGTAAAGTTCCGTTGAATTTCTATACGTGCAGACTTTCATATGATCATACATCCCCGTTTGAAAACTTGTATTTATTATGGTCCGGGATCCGGAGTTAATGTTTCATTGCTGATTGTTTCATATAGAGGCCCAGTCCCGTCCTACATTCTAGTCATCTCTGTGGTCCCCTCGGCATACATACCTCGTTGAACTTGTGGCGTGATGTAAGTTTTTAATTTTTTTATAAAATATATTAAAATTTTAATTTATCCAAAATAATAAACATACATAAACAGAAAATATAACAATTAAATCTTATAATTTAGAAATTTAATAGAAATTTTTCGTTCCCAATACATTCCCCAATCCACTGCAGATAAAGTTGGATTCAATTATTAACTTTTGGTTTGCAATTAAAACATTTTGCTTTTTACTTTAGGGAAAGCGAGAAAATTGCAAACAACTTGTTAATCCTTTTTTTAATAAGTTTTGAAAATTAAATTTTCCTTAACAATATAAAAACTTAATTGTTGACATCAACGTAATAACAATAAATTTTTATTTTAAGTTTGTTGTCTGGAAGGTTGTGTGGCTATTCAGAATGTTACGCCAATGAATGGTTTTCGATATGCAATGCATCCACAGAGAATGCAAAATGGTCTAGTTAGTACTGTGCAGAACTTCAATTGCAGATGCCTTGGGTTTGGCAAATAAGGACACTAAATTTAAGACTAAGCGGTTTAAAAAAAATATTACGTAAATAATTCATTTATCGTGACTTCACCGCTATGTAAATGAAAGAGGAAAGATAAAGTATACACAACATAACATAATTGGTCATTACAACCCTTCAGTAAGGATTACGACCTAGCTTCTTACACCACTCATGTCGTGTGTGTTAATTTTATACATGAGTTTTAAACGGGACCTATAGTCTAAAGTCGACTCCGAACGACAAATAACTTTTAAAAAATTTTCATGGCAATTTTTAATTACTCTCAGAGTTTTTGTCAGAAATCTGCTTAGAGAAAGTCGTCGAAGATATAATTTTTCATTTTTCTTTTTGATGTCTGGCCTGGGATTTGAACCGAGGACTTACATCTAATAAGCCAACACACTACCTACTAGACTACAGCGACTATAAGATAAATTATACATGAATATATAAATGACCTATTAAACTACAGTTTACCATCGGATTTATAGAAATAGGAAGGTATATATTTTCAAGTCAATTAAAATGATTTTCGCATACTTTTTGTAAAATTATTGTTTTATAAGTGAAAATATGTATATACTGAGTTTGTGGACGTATAAAACACAGTATTTGTGACACTAGGTATAAGAACAATAGAATATAATAGTATAAATTTATTAAGCGATTGAAATATTTACTTAAATTTACTACATATTTTATATTATTCATTTGTCAAACGTAACAACTTTTTAATGTTGTTAAAGTTTCTACGTTTATGTACGTACATACATATGTATGTATCTTATGTATATATTTAGTATAATTAAATAAACACAAGACTTCTATATATGCAAGAAATTTATACTCAAAAAACTTTAAGCATTGAATTTGATTGATCCCTTTGCAGCAGTGACGACGATGAGGCCTCTTCGAGATGTAGATTTTTCCACTTCAGTGAAAAAAATTCTAAAAAAATATGAATTTGATACGGATTTGTAGATAATCAGAAAAGCTTTAAAACTTTGTATAATCCTTAGCATGTTTTGTCCAAAAACATTTCTTGAACAAAACAAGAATAGAAAATTAACAATTTTCGTGTCAAACGCATATATAATGACACTTCATTGTTTAAATTATTAATGTTATTGTGAGTTTGTTGATGAGTTTGATAAAGATGATGAGCACACAAAAAAACGGTGGATAACACTGTAGAGCTGCCAGTTTAAAACATCAGAAGCTTCTGGAGCAGACGAAGAAAGTATTCCAATTTGTACCACGTTCTTATCAAATAGACCAATCCGATACCATAACGGTTATTTCAGTGAGGTTATTGTACCGTTAGTGTACAAGCCTCACAATTTTTCTTGATCATAGACACGTGATGTCTGACCTCTCGTAAGGTTATAATTAAAATGAATTATAATATAAAATAATATTTATTTATTTATTTATTTATTTTATTTGCCTATGGAAATATTCCTTACAGGCAATTTAGTAAAGTTACAATTGTAAATTTAAATTTATATCAATTTTAAAAACTATGAATTTAAATATATAATTACATTATTTTTTATAACATTATTTGATGACGAAAAATCTATTAGCATATACAATTTATTAAATTCTTTACACATTCTCCTTATTGGATCAGCACCAGCGTAGTTGGATCTAAAAAATTGTATTGATAATGGGGAAAAATGACGTGACGGACGTTGAGGAACATTAAACGTGATATTATGGATTAAAAAACTGGAGCCTATATCACCAGTAATTACATTGAATATGAATGATATATTTAACATAGTTCTGCGGCTTTTAAGTCTCGGAAGTTTAATTAAAGCTAGTCTGGCAGAATAAGAAGGTAAACTTGTAGGATTAAAATTCAGTCCTCGGAGACAAAACATCAGAAATTGCTTTTGTACAGATTCGATGACGTCGGAATATTTTTTATATAGAGGATCCCATATTATGGAACCATACTCGAGTATAGGCCTTACAAGAGATGTGTAGAGCGATTTAGTAACATAAGGATCGTTAAATTCTTTTGCCCACCGTTTTATAAAACCAAGAACGCTTCTAGCTTTATTTACTGTCATAGTTATGTGCGGAATAAAATTTAGTTTGGGATCAAGTAAAACTCCTAGATCCAGGAAGTTATCTACAAGCTCAAGCTCGTATCCATCAAAAGCATAGTTTGCAGGAATCGGATTCTTTCTTACAAATCTCATGTATTTACATTTTTTGAGATTAAGCTGCATTAGATTTAAATTACACCATAAATGAAACGAATTTAGGTCATTTTGAAGAAGTTTCTGATCGGAACTTTGGCGATAACTTAAGAAAATTTTTACGTCATCAGCGTACATTAGGATATTGGAATAGTGAATCGTTTCAGGTAAGTCGTTAATAAACAATGAAAACAGAAGCGGTCCAAGATGGCTACCCTGAGGTACCCCAGAAAGGACATCAATACTTCTGGAGCAGCAGTTTTTAAAAAGTACGGTTTGTTTTCTGTTAGTTAAATACGAGTAAATCCATTTTAGACTAAGATCGGAAAATCCCAATAAATAAAGTTTCTTCCTCAAAAGTACATGATTGACTTTATCGAAGGCCTTGCTGAAATCCGTATAGATAACGTCTGTTTGTTGCTGATGAAAAAATCCTTGATACACAACTGTTGAGAGATGAAGCAGGTTTGTTGTAGTAGAACACTTTTTCCTAAAACCGTGCTGATAAGGAGATATCAAGTTAGAAACTTGATAACATAAATCATCTGTAACCATTTTTTCAAACAGTTTTGGAATTATGCTCAGTTTTGCAATACCACGATAATTTGTAACATCGGATCTATTTCCTGATTTGAACAAAGGAATAATGAATGAATCCTTCCAAACATTAGGAAAATAACCACATATAATCGATTTATTAAATAAGTATGATAGTGGAACAGCTATAGAGTCGGCACAATTAATTAAGATGCTACTAGGAATGTTATCAGGTCCAAAGTTATAGGAGAATTTTAGTTTTCTCAATTCCATAGAAATAGTAGGAACGTTGATTAAATTTATTGATACTGTGGAATTTGTATTTATTTTAATGTGATAATCAGTGGAATCATTATAAGTTGCATCCGAATAAGTTGTGGAAAAGAAGCTGGCAAATAAATTGCTTATAATGCTGTCATCACTAGATTCAATCTGCTGAAATCTCATAGAAGATGGAAAACCAGTTACTTTTTTCTTTGAGTTCACAAATTTAAAAAACGATTTTGGATTACGCTTAAAGTTGTATTTCATTGTATTTACATATTTATCGTAACATGATTTATTAAGTATTGTGTATTCCGCCCGGGTAACAGAATATCTTATATAATCCATATAACAACCAGATTGTTTAAACTTTTTATAGTATTTATTCTTCTTATTTTTTACACGAGCCAGTTGTTTATTATTCCATGGAGGACCGGATAATTGTCTAGATATTTGCTTTGGAACACATAAATTCAAAAAGGTATTAACCTTAGAGAGAGGCTTTAGACATATCATCAACATTAGTATAGCATGAAAAAAAGGAGTGCCAATCCGTATTGATTAGGAGTTCATTTAACATATTATAGTTGTTGTGCTTAAATGAAAAAACTTTCTCAGTTTTGCTACACGAAGGCAGCGATAAATTAAGTGGAATGGATGTTTTTAATATGAGCGTTGGATGATAACAATCTTCTGGACTGGTAATAGGGAACGAGCGTTTAAACTTTACACACTTACTCTCAGCAAAAATATAATAATTTCAGATATAAAATCCCATATCATTAACCGTAGGAAGTCTAGCCTCAAACACAATAATTGCTTTCTTAAATAATTTGCAAAAATGAAATTGACTTTTTTTCAACATTTATACAATTTTTTATATTTTTTACAGTCACTTGAAGATGATAAGAAAAAAGAACTTTCCGGTAAAGTTTATGTTAAGATTTTAATTAGATAGCACAAAAGAAACATGTAATGATCATTAATAAAAAATATTTATATATAAAATCGATGAACTGGCATTAAATTATATTCAGAAACTAATCATAAACATTTGAACTACAATTGATTGCACTTTTTAAGCATTTTTTATGTGAAATAAAATTGCTTAATAATTTTTTTAACATTATAGATATTCATACTTACAATGTAGACATAGCAACATTGCCGAAAGACTCTGTTTATACATGTAGGAGCACAATATACATACATATATATGAATGGCTATGTTTCACGTCTTATGTATCTATGTATCTATCTACACTTTGATTATTTTTATCATAGCTGATATTTACGCAACAAATGTTTAATATATTGAAGTTGTGTTAATGCTCGTATATACATACATTAATTTTAATGAGAAATAAACATTTTAACAATTTTAAATTTCGGTAAGAATCGTTCACCACAACACTCATGTTTCAATTATGAAATTTAAACATAATAATTCGCCTATTAGTGCCAAAGTTTTCCTTTGATATTGAATTTTGACGGAATAAATGGTAATTGCCATTAGCATAGGACAATAATATGAAATGTTATTGTTTTTTAAATAGTGTAGTGAACGATTCTTCTTAAAGTTAAAATTATTACCTTCCACCCCTCAGAGTCATATGTATTCGATCGCGAAATAATATCCACATATTATAAACATGTTGCGTAAATGTTAGCTGTGATGTAAGTAATACAAGCTTAGAAACATATGACAAGGAAAATATGTATAATTTAACATGTATTGCAACATTGTTTAGCTACATGTATATAGGGTACAGAGCTTATCAACAATGTTTCCAATGTTTCTACTTTGCAGACATGGATACCTCTATTGTCGAAGAAATTAACTAATTAAATTTATATGATATTTTACATTTTGCATTAAGAAAGTCCAATTAATTGTATTTAAAATATTTATAATTAATTTCTGAATACCATTTTATTTCAATTCATCGAATTATATATAATTATATATATATATTTTTTTTTTGTAATATTCGGCCGGTCAATTAGTAATGTTGTCACTGACTGATCAAATATTTAGCATGCAACCGTAATTAACTGTAAAATTCCTACAGCTTTCGTCTATCCAATAAGAATCTTCTCAGAAATCTACCTAGGCTGCAAATATTATGTGGGAACGTTCTCTTTCTTTGCATCTTTAAACGATAACTAGTCCCAATCAAGAAATTATTAAAATTTTGAAAATATAAAAAGCATTGTATATAAGTTATTTTTATTTAATCAAGTTAAAAAACATCTGACGATAAAATTGTTGTGCATTTGTCTTTGGTTACATATATACATAATTGGCCATTACAACCCTTCAGACAGGATTACGGCCTAGCTTCTCACATCACTTATGTTGTGTGCATTAATTTTATACATGAGTGCCACTCCGAGCGGCAGATCGTGGAAACACTTTTTTTCTTATTTTCGTTTTGGTGTATGACCTGGGGTTTGAACCGTGGCCTTACGTCTAACAAGCCGACACACAAACTACTAGGATACGGCGACTACTTTCGTACATAAAGATTTTAAAAAATACTTCCTATGCTTTCAGTCGGAATGCTTCAATCAAACTTACGAGCGCTCCAACGTATGAAGGCCCCTTAAACGTAATCAAGCAATTTGAAAAATACTTATCCATTGAGGAACATGACAGTCTACGTAAAAATATCGATCGATCCACTTAAACATGTATATCTAAAATCTTTGGATATAGAACAAGTAACTCGTTCATCAAAACAAAATCTTAACACTGAAGAGATAGGGTATATCAACCCACAACAGACATAATGAAATTACAAGCAATGAAGCATTGCTATAATCGAACTCAATGCATCAGCAATATCTACGTCATACAAGAATCCGAGATTAGATACTACAGCATACGCTTCATTTCATCGAATCATTTCGCAGTTTCTTTTTTCTTAGAATATTTTTAATTAAAATAATTCCGAATTTTAATTAACCATTAAATATACAAACCCACAAACACTCCATTGCAGTGCTCTTATTTTGCTAAAATTATTGCTTGGAAGTTTAAAAATCTAAACAACATTTTTTTTTGCGTTTTTTTTGTCCTCAACGAGAACGAGCAAAGGAACGAACGCACCTTAAGCAAAAAATTTATTTCAGATTTCATAAACTTTTAACCCAAAAAGAGTACAAAGCTCCCGTGGAGACGACACTTGTATATACAATAAAAGCATTGTAAACAACAAAATAGAGACAAAACAAACAACAACAACAGCGACAATTGCAAGCGAAAATGTAGAAAAATGTAAAAAACAAATTGCCCACTTGAGGTTCTTAAATATTTACGTGTAAAATAATGCAAAATTTACAACCGACTGGTTGTAAATTAAACTACAACTACATTTGGAAAAAGAAAATAGTAACCGTACTGGGCAAATTAAAGAAAGCCAAATACGTTGTGTAAAAGAGAATTTATGTAAATTAAAGTAGCACAGGTCTAAGAATGCCATAAAAATGACAAATAAAGGTTTCAATAGGTGATGCACGATAAGATACCCTATACGATACCCTATCTTACAATGAATGCATTTGGAGTTTCCCACACTGGGAGTAAGACTGTTCTTTAGGTATACACCATAAATTGTTTGTTGTTTGAATATAGGGAAAATGCAGGGTTTACGATTAGCCCAGATATACGCTGCCATATACTGGTTTTATGAGAGTAAACAAAATTGCCATGAAAAAGTTTCTCAAAATTCTGTCGTTCGGAGTCGACTTTAAACTGTAGGTCCTACCACTCATGTATAAAATTAACACACACAACATAAGTGGTGTGAGAAACTAGGACGTTGTACAATGGGTCAATTTGACCTCCGGGTACTGTACTTGTCTTAATTGACAAGCACAAATCCTCTAACCTAACCTAACCTAACTTAACCAAAGGTTTTAAACCCGGAGCGTGTTCTTGCAAAGATGATTCTCTACTCTACTACGAGGTGAAGACAATGACGTACCAAATCCAATCAATGATGACGGCGTGGAGATTCCGCCGCCTAGCCATGGAGATATCAAAGTCGCGATGATGCGTCTTAAAAACAATAAATCTGCAGGTCCTGATGGTCTCCCCGCTGAATTATTTAAGACCGGAATTAATGAATTGGCACATGCAGGAAAGTATACCCAACGATTGGAACCTCAGTGTCCTCTGTCCTGTCCTAAAAAAGGGAGACCCTACGATATGAGCCAACTACAGGGGTATAAGACTTCTCCCTATCGCATATAAGGTAATATATCGTATTGCGTAAACGACTGAAGCCACTCGTCAAAACACTTACTGAACCTAATCAGTGCGGCATCTGACCTGGCAAGTCCACCATCGACCAGATCTTCACACTATGTCAATTCCAAACCCACGAAAAGAGTTGACACACCCTATAAGGCAGCCTTTGCTAGCCCCATAATAGAGTAGTGTTTTGTCATCCGTTGTGTGCAGATGTAATCGCACTGTCCGTCTATTTTGTGTCATCCATCTATTTTTGTTTTTAAACAACAACACCATCAAACGAAATATTTATTAAAATTAACCTATTACAACATACAACCTATTACATTTTGTTTTTACGAAAACCAGAGCAATTTAAAATAATCCACAATCAATTTAAAATAATCCACAAGCAATAACATAAAAATACTAAAATGCTAAAATTAAAAAGAAAACAAAATTAAAACCAAATCAAAATAAAACAAAACCAAAACAATAACAATTTCGCGGTCAAGAATTACAGTTTTTAAACAACAACACCATCAAACGAAATAGTTATTAAAATAACATATTACATACATACATATCTATTACATACACTTAACCGCAATAATTTAAATATTTGAAATCAAATAACCTTAAGATGCGGGCTTTTTGGGGACGATGGTTGTAGACTGCTGGTGAAGGTTAGCACTGGCCATTATATAGTCACCTAGCTGCAACGCGTTTTCTTGCCGTTCGCATCCCGAGGTTAAATCAAATGTCCACAAAGACTACTCCCTCATTCCACCTTCCTATAACCTATTTTCCTAAACCTGCACAATGCAATGCATGAGTAGGGGACATCCCCTGAGTGCTGGTTTTACAAAAAAAAAAAAAAAAATAATAATAATAATAAAGTTTTTGGCGCAATGTCTGAGTTCGGTACACCAGCGAAGCTGCAGAATTATGTTGGGCAATTCCTGCAGAGCCGTCAAGGTAGGAATGGACCTCTCCGAACCCTTTGAACCGTGCGAGGTTTCAGACAAGGCAATCCCTTATCAAGCGATCTCTTCAACTTCGACATTAAGAGTGTTCTGCGGAAGGCAGGAGTGCATCGGAATGGCACTATTTTTCAAAAAAGCGTCCAGTTGCTTGCGTAAGCTGACGACATTGATATCATACGGCGTTCCTATGAAGATGTTACTGCTGCCATTAGTGCTATTGAACCGAAGTCTATGAAGAATGGTCTAGCAGTAAATAAGGCCAAAACGAAGTATATGTTTACGACAAGTAGGCATATGCGGCGCATTCGATCTCAGATTACGGCCGATAACTATACATTCGATTTAGTCAAGGAATTTAGTTATCTTGGCTCCACCATTACCACCAAAAATGATGTCAGCCTGGAGATCAAGCGCAGGATCACTCTTGGCAACGGGTACTACTATAGTAATAGAGACCACTCTTGTACGACAAAACTAATACTCTACAAGACACTCATCCTCCCCGTTCTTCTTTATGACGCTGAGGCATGGACAGTATTAAGCACTGATGAAGCAGAGAGTATTCGAGAGAAAAGTCCTACGTAAGATCTTCGGTCCAGTGCGAGTTTCCGCATCCGATCCAGTAGTGAGCTGTATGAGCTCCATATCGTTCGAATGAAGAAGGATGCTGCGATGAGACGAGTATTTGATGCGGAGATTTGCGGAAGTCGGCGAAGAGGACGACCTTGTTTACATTGGAGGGACCAGATCGAGGCAGCACTGTCATCGATTGGTGAGACCCACTGGCGTAGGCGCACAAGAAGCAGAGACGCCTGGAAGGCAGGCCGAAATCAGTTAATCGGGTTGTTATGGCCAGTTAAGTAAGTTAGTAAGTAGTAAGTAAGTGAGTGACCCTCATTTTTATCAAAATTTAATTGCAACAGTTTTCAACAACAAATGTTTTTGTTATTGATTTCAAAAACAAAATTTTGCCTTAAGGTTCGTATGAATTTGTATATTTTTACTAAATGTATGACAATGTATGTACATATGTATAGATGGATTCGGATTCCATTAATTTTTATTATATATTTAGATTGGTAGGTTAAAGGAGAGGAGACCAAGCATGAGTCTCATGACATACAGCTAATTCATCATTTGTGTTTGTTGTGCGCTTAATTTAGAAAGTCTGTATCTTGTAAAAGCTTTCTTAACTTCTTCCAGTCCATTTCTATGAGACGAGTTATGTCTGGTTAATGTCATCCCGGAAATACTGAGATTTTTAATCTTACTAAAGCTGGGTAATAACAAAAAAAGTGCTCCACGTTTCGATGCCACGTCATGCATTCATTATTTTCCACCATGCCAATACGGTTCTGGTGCACATGTCCCGTGAGTGTGATTATTAGCATGCTCAGGTTGCCCTTATTTAATTTAAAAATACTCATGGGATCTCCCCTCATTAGGATATCCCTAAAGTATTGCTGTAATTCTTCCAACAGTGTCATTATTCCACAATATTCTATGTGACTTTCTCAGCTTGTTCTTGAATGCAATTAAAGGCAATGGAATATATATGCTTATGGTATATAACACTCTGGTTCTATTAGTCAGAATATTCGCTTCCTCATTTCCAGTCACTCCGGTACATCTAGGTACCCATATAATGAGTACCGTTCCATGCCTGGTGTAACCATTGATTGCCTTTCTACACTCCAGCACAGTCTTCGATACCGTATTTCCGAATGTTATTGCCCTAATTGTAAGTTTACTATCCGTAAAGTTCCGTTGAATTTCTATACGTGCAGACTTTCATATGATCATACATCCCCGTTTGAAAACTTGTATTTATTATGGTCCGGGATCCGGAGTTAATGTTTCATTGCTGATTGTTTCATATAGAGGCCCAGTCCCGTCCTACATTCTAGTCATCTCTGTAGTCCCCTCGGCATACATACCTCGTTGAACTTGTGGCGTGATGTAAGTTTTTAATTTTTTTATAAAATATATTAAAATTTTAATTTATCCAAAATAATAAACATACATAAACAGAAAATATAACAATTAAATCTTATAATTTAGAAATTTAATAGAAATTTTTCGTTCCCAATACATTCCCCAATCCACTGCAGATAAAGTTGGATTCAATTATTAACTTTTGGTTTGCAATTAAAACATTTTGCTTTTTACTTTAGGGAAAGCGAGAAAATTGCAAACAACTTGTTAATCCTTTTTTAATAAGTTTTGAAAATTAAATTTTCCTTAACAATATAAAAACTTAATTGTTGACATCAACGTAATAACAATAAATTTTTATTTTAAGTTTGTTGTCTGGAAGGTTGTGTGGCTATTCAGAATGTTACGCCAATGAATGGTTTTCGATATGCAATGCATCCACAGAGAATGCAAAATGGTCTAGTTAGTACTGTGCAGAACTTCAATTGCAGATGCCTTGGGTTTGGCAAATAAGGACACTAAATTTAAGACTAAGCGGTTTAAAAAAAATATTACGTAAATAATTCATTTATCGTGACTTCACCGCTATGTAAATGAAAGAGGAAAGATAAAGTATACACAACATAACATAATTGGTCATTACAACCCTTCAGTAAGGATTACGACCTAGCTTCTTACACCACTCATGTCGTGTGTGTTAATTTTATACATGAGTTTTAAACGGGACCTATAGTCTAAAGTCGACTCCGAACGACAAATAACTTTTAAAAAATTTTCATGGCAATTTTTAATTACTCTCAGAGTTTTTGTCAGAAATCTGCTTAGAGAAAGTCGTCGAAGATATAATTTTTCATTTTTCTTTTTGATGTCTGGCCTGGGATTTGAACCGAGGACTTACATCTAATAAGCCAACACACTACCTACTAGACTACAGCGACTATAAGATAAATTATACATGAATATATAAATGACCTATTAAACTACAGTTTACCATCGGATTTATAGAAATAGGAAGGTATATATTTTCAAGTCAATTAAAATGATTTTCGCATACTTTTTGTAAAATTATTGTTTTATAAGTGAAAATATGTATATACTGAGTTTGTGGACGTATAAAACACAGTATTTGTGACACTAGGTATAAGAACAATAGAATATAATAGTATAAATTTATTAAGCGATTGAAATATTTACTTAAATTTACTACATATTTTATATTATTCATTTGTCAAACGTAACAACTTTTTAATGTTGTTAAAGTTTCTACGTTTATGTACGTACATACATATGTATGTATCTTATGTATATATTTAGTATAATTAAATAAACACAAGACTTCTATATATGCAAGAAATTTATACTCAAAAAACTTTAAGCATTGAATTTGATTGATCCCTTTGCAGCAGTGACGACGATGAGGCCTCTTCGAGATGTAGATTTTTCCACTTCAGTGAAAAAAATTCTAAAAAAATATGAATTTGATACGGATTTGTAGATAATCAGAAAAGCTTTAAAACTTTGTATAATCCTTAGCATGTTTTGTCCAAAAACATTTCTTGAACAAAACAAGAATAGAAAATTAACAATTTTCGTGTCAAACGCATATATAATGACACTTCATTGTTTAAATTATTAATGTTATTGTGAGTTTGTTGATGAGTTTGATAAAGATGATGAGCACACAAAAAAACGGTGGATAACACTGTAGACCTGCCAGTTTAAAACATCAGAAGCTTCTGGAGCAGACGAAGAAAGTATTCCAATTTGTACCACGTTCTTATCAAATAGACCAATCCGATACCATAACGGTTATTTCAGTGAGGTTATTGTACCGTTAGTGTACAAGCCTCACAATTTTTCTTGATCATAGACACGTGATGTCTGACCTCTCGTAAGGTTATAATTAAAATGAATTATAATATAAAATAATATTTATTTATTTATTTATTTATTTTATTTGCCTATGGAAATATTCCTTACAGGCAATTTAGTAAAGTTACAATTGTAAATTTAAATTTATATCAATTTTAAAAACTATGAATTTAAATATATAATTACATTATTTTTTATAACATTATTTGATGACGAAAAATCTATTAGCATATACAATTTATTAAATTCTTTACACATTCTCCTTATTGGATCAGCACCAGCGTAGTTGGATCTAAAAAATTGTATTGATAATGGGGAAAAATGACGTGACGGACGTTGAGGAACATTAAACGTGATATTATGGATTAAAAAACTGGAGCCTATATCACCAGTAATTACATTGAATATGAATGATATATTTAACATAGTTCTGCGGCTTTTAAGTCTCGGAAGTTTAATTAAAGCTAGTCTGGCAGAATAAGAAGGTAAACTTGTAGGATTAAAATTCAGTCCTCGGAGACAAAACATCAGAAATTGCTTTTGTACAGATTCGATGACGTCGGAATATTTTTTATATAGAGGATCCCATATTATGGAACCATACTCGAGTATAGGCCTTACAAGAGATGTGTAGAGCGATTTAGTAACATAAGGATCGTTAAATTCTTTTGCCCACCGTTTTATAAAACCAAGAACGCTTCTAGCTTTATTTACTGTCATAGTTATGTGCGGAATAAAATTTAGTTTGGGATCAAGTAAAACTCCTAGATCCAGGAAGTTATCTACAAGCTCAAGCTCGTATCCATCAAAAGCATAGTTTGCAGGAATCGGATTCTTTCTTACAAATCTCATGTATTTACATTTTTTGAGATTAAGCTGCATTAGATTTAAATTACACCATAAATGAAACGAATTTAGGTCATTTTGAAGAAGTTTCTGATCGGAACTTTGGCGATAACTTAAGAAAATTTTTACGTCATCAGCGTACATTAGGATATTGGAATAGTGAATCGTTTCAGGTAAGTCGTTAATAAACAATGAAAACAGAAGCGGTCCAAGATGGCTACCCTGAGGTACCCCAGAAAGGACATCAATACTTCTGGAGCAGCAGTTTTTAAAAAGTACGGTTTGTTTTCTGTTAGTTAAATACGAGTAAATCCATTTTAGACTAAGATCGGAAAATCCCAATAAATAAAGTTTCTTCCTCAAAAGTACATGATTGACTTTATCGAAGGCCTTGCTGAAATCCGTATAGATAACGTCTGTTTGTTGCTGATGAAAAAATCCTTGATACACAACTGTTGAGAGATGAAGCAGGTTTGTTGTAGTAGAACACTTTTTCCTAAAACCGTGCTGATAAGGAGATATCAAGTTAGAAACTTGATAACATAAATCATCTGTAACCATTTTTTCAAACAGTTTTGGAATTATGCTCAGTTTTGCAATACCACGATAATTTGTAACATCGGATCTATTTCCTGATTTGAACAAAGGAATAATGAATGAATCCTTCCAAACATTAGGAAAATAACCACATATAATCGATTTATTAAATAAGTATGATAGTGGAACAGCTATAGAGTCGGCACAATTAATTAAGATGCTACTAGGAATGTTATCAGGTCCAAAGTTATAGGAGAATTTTAGTTTTCTCAATTCCATAGAAATAGTAGGAACGTTGATTAAATTTATTGATACTGTGGAATTTGTATTTATTTCATTGTGATAATCAGTGGAATCATTATAAGTTGCATCCGAATAAGTTGTGGAAAAGAAGCTGGCAAATAAATTGCTTATAATGCTGTCATCACTAGATTCAATCTGCTGAAATCTCATAGAAGATGGAAAACCAGTTACTTTTTTCTTTGAGTTCACAAATTTAAAAAACGATTTTGGATTACGCTTAAAGTTGTATTTCATTGTATTTACATATTTATCGTAACATGATTTATTAAGTATTGTGTATTCCGCCCGGGTAACAGAATATCTTATATAATCCATATAACAACCAGATTGTTTAAACTTTTTATAGTATTTATTCTTCTTATTTTTTACACGAGCCAGTTGTTTATTATTCCATGGAGGACCGGATAATTGTCTAGATATTTGCTTTGGAACACATAAATTCAAAAAGGTATTAACCTTAGAGTAAAAGGCTTTAGACATATCATCAACATTAGTATAGCATGAAAAAAAGGAGTGCCAATCCGTATTGATTAGGAGTTCATTTAACATATTATAGTTGTTGTGCTTAAATGAAAAAACTTTCTCAGTTTTGCTACACGAAGGCAGCGATAAATTAAGTGGAATGGATGTTTTTAATATGAGCGTTGGATGATAACAATCTTCTGGACTGGTAATAGGGAACGAGCGTTTAAACTTTACACACTTACTCTCAGCAAAAATATAATAATTTCAGATATAAAATCCCATATCATTAACCGTAGGAAGTCTAGCCTCAAACACAATAATTGCTTTCTTAAATAATTTGCAAAAATGAAATTGACTTTTTTTGAACATTTATACAATTTTTTATATTTTTTACAGTCACTTGAAGATGATAAGAAAAAAGAACTTTCCGGTAAAGTTTATGTGAAGATTTTAATTAGATAGCACAAAAGAAACATGTAATGATCATTAATAAAAAAATATTTATATATAAAATCGATGAACTGGCATTAAATTATATTCAGAAACTAATCATAAACATTTGAACTACAATTGATTGCACTTTTTAAGCATTTTTTATGTGAAATAAAATTGCTTAATAATTTTTTTAACATTATAGATATTCATACTTACAATGTAGACATAGCAACATTGCCGAAAGACTCTGTTTATACATGTAGGAGCACAATATACATACATATATATGAATGGCTATGTTTCACGTCTTATGTATCTATGTATCTATCTACACTTTGATTATTTTTATCATAGCTGATATTTACGCAACAAATGTTTAATATATTGAAGTTGTGTTAATGCTCGTATATACATACATTAATTTTAATGAGAAATAAACATTTTAACAATTTTAAATTTCGGTAAGAATCGTTCACCACAACACTCATGTTTCAATTATGAAATTTAAACATAATAATTCGCCTATTAGTGCCAAAGTTTTCCTTTGATATTGAATTTTGACGGAATAAATGGTAATTGCCATTAGCATAGGACAATAATATGAAATGTTATTGTATTTTAAATAGTGTAGTGAACGATTCTTCTTAAAGTTAAAATTATTACCTTCCACCCCTCAGAGTCATATGTATTCGATCGCGAAATAATATCCACATATTATAAACATGTTGCGTAAATGTTAGCTGTGATGTAAGTAATACAAGCTTAGAAACATATGACAAGGAAAATATGTATAATTTAACATGTATTGCAACATTGTTTAACTACATGTATATAGGGTACAGAGCTTATCAACAATGTTTCCAATGTCTACTTTGCAGACATGGATACCTCTATTGTCGAAGAAATTAACTAATTAAATTTATATGATATTTTACATTTTGCATTAAGAAAGTCCAATTAATTGTATTTAAAATATTTATAATTAATTTCTGAATACCATTTTATTTCAATTCATCGAATTATATAAAATTATATATATATATTTTTTTTTTGTAATATTCGGCCGGTCAATTAGTAATGTTGTCACTGACTGATCAAATATTTAGCATGCAACCGTAATTAACTGTAAAATTCCTACAGCTTTCGTCTATCCAATAAGAATCTTCTCAGAAATCTACCTAGGCTGCAAATATTATGTGGGAACGTTCTCTTTCTTTGCATCTTTAAACGATAACTAGTCCCAATCAAGAAATTATTAAAATTTTGAAAATATAAAAAGCATTGTATATAAGTTATTTTTATTTAATCAAGTTAAAAAACATCTGACGATAAAATTGTTGTGCATTTGTCTTTGGTTACATATATACATAATTGGCCATTACAACCCTTCAGACAGGATTACGGCCTAGCTTCTCACATCACTTATGTTGTGTGCATTAATTTTATACATGAGTGCCACTCCGAGCGGCAGATCGTGGAAACACTTTTTTTCTTATTTTCGTTTTGGTGTATGACCTGGGGTTTGAACCGTGGCCTTACGTCTAACAAGCCGACACACAAACTACTAGGATACGGCGACTACTTTCGTACATAAAGATTTTAAAAAATACTTCCTATGCTTTCAGTCGGAATGCTTCAATCAAACTTACGAGCGCTCCAACGTATGAAGGCCCCTTAAACGTAATCAAGCAATTTGAAAAATACTTATCCATTGAGGAACATGACAGTCTACGTAAAAATATCGATCGATCCACTTAAACATGTATATCTAAAATCTTTGGATATAGAACAAGTAACTCGTTCATCAAAACAAAATCTTAACACTGAAGAGATAGGGTATATCAACCCACAACAGACATAATGAAATTACAAGCAATGAAGCATTGCTATAATCGAACTCAATGCATCAGCAATATCTACGTCATACAAGAATCCGAGATTAGATACTACAGCATACGCTTCATTTCATCGAATCATTTCGCAGTTTCTTTTTTCTTAGAATATTTTTAATTAAAATAATTCCGAATTTTAATTAACCATTAAATATATAAACCCACAAACACTCCATTGCAGTGCTCTTATTTTGCTAAAATTATTGCTTGGAAGTTTAAAAATCTAAACAACATTTTTTTTTGCGTTTTTTTTGACCTCAACGAGAACGAGCAAAGGAACGAACGCACCTTAAGCAAAAAATTTATTTCAGATTTCATAAACTTTTAACCCAAAAAGAGGACAAAGCTCCCGTGGAGACGACACTTGTATATACAATAAAAGCATTGTAAACAACAAAATAGAGACAAAACAAACAACAACAACAGCAACAATTGCAAGCGAAAATGTAGAAAAATGTAAAAAACAAATTGCCCACTTGAGGTTCTTAAATATTTACGTGTAAAATAATGCAAAATTTACAACCGACTGGTTGTAAATTAAACTACAACTACATTTGGAAAAAGAAAATAGTAACCGTACTGGGCAAATTAAAGAAAGCCAAATACGTTGTGTAAAAGAGAATTTATGTAAATTAAAGTAGCACAGGTCTAAGAATGCCATAAAAATGACAAATAAAGGTTTCAATAGGTGATGCACGATAAGATACCCTATACGATACCCTATCTTACAATGAATGCATTTGGAGTTTCCCACACTGGGAGTAAGACTGTTCTTTAGGTATACACCATAAATTGTTTGTTGTTTGAATATAGGGAAAATGCAGGGTTTACGATTAGCCCAGATATACGCTGCCATATACTGGTTTTATGTAATATTTTAAAGTCAATAATGGTGTCTTAGGGCCTTCATTAATTGGCAGATAAATAGTTTTTCATTATTATAAGTGGACAATAAGTGAGCGTTAGGCTAAAGGGAGGATCATCCTACCTTTAACTTTTAAAGTTAAGTTTATATTATATATTGTTTTCAATATGGCAACTTAAAATATAAACAAAATGAGGAAACACAACAACACTTATAGAGGGCCTTCGTTGCCACTGCGTTCAAAAAAAACTTGTTTAATGAGCAGTTTTAGCGACATTGCTCCAGCACTGCCATATTTTTGAAAAAGTTAACTTTATTTTATCTGTAAGTTGTAATAACGGAAATAACTTAAAGGTTACTTTACAATTCACTTTGCCTAAACCCAAGTTTAACGACAAGTCGTAATAATGGCCCTTAAGCTATTATATATGTATAACAATGTATGTCAGTAATTATCCCATATCGCTAATTGTCAACTTGGGACTACGCTGCAACGATTCAATAAAGTTATACAATAGACGCAGCTTATGGTTTTCCCCTTTCTAAGATTACCAATTTTGCGTGTGTTAAGTTTTTAAGTCAACATATAGTTTTCAAATTTTTGAAGTTTTTATGCATCCCCGAAAGTCTGCACATGCATAACATTCGCTGTTTTTGATGGCACCGAAAGCGAACCCAATTTTTGTTTAACCAGGTCAGACATCAAAAAAAATAAAATATAAAAAAAAAATATTTCGTCGGCGACTTCCTCTCATCAGGCTGGCAAAAAAAGTCTCACAAAATTCTGTCGTTCGGAGTTGACTTTAAACTGTAGGTCCCGCCACTCATGTATAAAATTAACACACACAACATATGTAAGTGGCGTGAGAAGGTAGTTCGTAATCCTGAGTAAAGGATTGTAATGACACAAATAATGTAATGTGAATAGTTTTAAAGTAGACTCCGCGTGACAACTTTTTCAGAAACTTGTTTGGTTTTGTATGAAAACTGAACAAGAAAGAAATTGTTTTTTAAGATTTCGTTTTTTTAATATGTTTGAGCTGGGGCTTGAAACTACGAAATCTCATCTAATAAGTCAATTCACGACTACGGCGATTTCACGATAAATATTCGATAAATATTGCCATATACGACGATCATCCCAATGTATTTTTCAGCAGACGGCTGCGTTTTTGTTGGTCCTGCGACAACAATCATTTAGATCCTTGTCATTACAACCCTTCAGTCATGATTACGACTTCACTTCTCACACCACATATGTTGTGTGGGTTAATTTTTATATATGAGTCTACAGTTTAAAATCGACTCCGAACAACAGATTTTTGAGAAACGTTTAGCGGCAATTTTATTTAATCTCAGGTTTTTGCCAGTAATCTGCTGTGAGGAAGTCACCAAAGAAATTTTTTTTGTATTTCGTTATTTTTGAAATGTCTGACTTAGGGTTAGAACGGCTGCCTTACGTCTAATAAGCCTACACACTACACATACTAGAATACGACGACCAGTATGATGGAACTATGTTTCAACAAATTTGGGTTTTTAATGCTGGCACATTTTTAAACATTGTTCAAAATTATCAATTCGTTGTTGTGTTTGATCGATAGCGAGCTCACTCGTCCCAGTCATCATAATATATTTAGTGCGTTTCTCCCATATCTTTAGTGACTTAACTATTTCGATCAACTTCAGTTTGCCATCATCCAAAATTATTATGTGGTCTTTTTGATGTTTTTGTTGGCAATAGCCTCTTTAGAGCGACCACTGCTTGCATAACTCTCGGTGCTGATTGTGCACTTCTCCACCCCTTAACGATCGATTTCCTCGGTGTAATGTATATTAAAGCAAATTTTGGAGTCAAAAGTATTTTTTGTTTTTCCCCAAAAAGCAGGGCTTTATTAATTCGCGAATTCCATTTTCTTCAAACATAAGACAGACACCAGAATCTGTGAAGTTCAAATTTAAACACAACAAGAACAATTTCATTTTTGGTTTTGTCAAGGAATATAACAAAATATATCTAAGTGACACGGTATTCTAGTGGGTAGCATGCTAGTCTATTAGCGTGAGGCTAGTGGATTTAATTCCCATCGAAGACTCTGGTTTGTTACACTACACCGAGCGTATAGTCTTAGTAACTTCGCTTATATTATTTGTAATTGTATTGTCATAAATAAACGAATAAGATCTCAAGGCCTTCGACGATTTCTATAGCCTATTTTTTTAAAATTTATTTATTTACAATCTGTTTATACAATAATAAGCAATTTTCTAATATTTATAAGAAAAATAACAGCTGTTATTGAATTATATTACAATAATACAAAAAAATTATTCGTATTTAAAATTATATATACACATGTATAGGATATTATATATACTATTTATAATATATACAAAGTTACTATCTAAAAGGCAAATTTAAGACATGAAAGGATGCACGAAGACTAAAAATCGTGCATCCTCTGTCGCATCTAGTAGACTAATGGTCTTTCAACATATCTATAACTAAATTCAGTTATGGTGTCTTTAACTAAAGATATATTGAGATCTTTATGTTTAGCCGCATTGGTCACGAACCAGGGCACTTGAGTAATGAAACGTAGGGTTTTAGACTGCTAACGAGTTTCGAGTTTTTAGCTGTTCCCCATAACTGTATTCCATAAGTCCACACGGGCTTGAGAATAGCTTTGTATATAATAATTTTGTTATTTAAACTTTATTCTGATTTCGGGCCCAATAGCTAATTCATTTGTTTCTGTTTTGATGTTTAGAAATTTGCGTTCAGTTTTTATATGTTCCTTCCAAGTAAGACACTTATCCAAATATAAACCTAAGTATTTTACACTTTCTACAGCTGGGATTTGCATTCCATTAAGTGTAACCGGTGGGCAACATTCTCTTCTAAGGGGAAAAGTTAAGTGAGAAGACTTCGTTGTGTTTATTTTAATTTTCCACTTTTGTTGTCTTTGTAAAAAAGTATAAGCTGCTATAGGACAATCCGGTGACGCCATAAACGCAGTATCATAAGTCGCAACTGTAAAATAAAAATGTGGCATATCACACGTATACGAGTATATTGAATAAAGTGTTGGGCCTAAAACACTACCCTGAGGAACCCCAGCCTGTATCGTCTTTATATTTGAAAATTCTTCTTTAATATTGACATAAAAGCAACGTTCATCAAAAGCTTTCTGGACATCTAAGAATACCGCAGTGCATTATTTTTTTGTTTCAAAAGCATCAATTTCGATATTTATAATTCGATGGCACTACTCTGGAGTATTGATGGTCAGGAATGATATTATTTTGTTCCAAAACAGGATTCAGTCTTAGCAAAACCAGTCTTTCAAATACTTTTGAAAAGCTTGACAACAAACTTATTGGTCTAGGTTAGAGGACGTGTACTTGTCAATTATACAAGTACAGTATTCGGAGGTCGAATTGACCCATTGTCTATATGATGACAATTCATTTTTATTTTTATTAGGTTTCAGAACTGTAAATGTTGTAATCATTTATATAATAAAGTTAAAAATATCTCTTTTTGAATAAAATTTGGAGTCTATTTAATCGTATTCAGGAGTTTTATTATTTCCAAGCTTCGTAATTTCTAGTTTAATTTAATTTGGAGTAAAATGAGTGATACGAAGACTCATTTGGCATGGAGCATTTAAAAATTCCAGTATTTTAACATCACAGAAAGAGTGAATTTGAGAATTAGATTGAAATATATTTTCCAAATATTGACAAAATGCTTCGGCTTTCTTTTGATTTGATCTGCACCAACTGTTGTTTAAATCTCTTATAAGAATGCTACGCTATAGTGGCAGTTATCATGTTTGTTAGCGTCTAAAGATCTCAAATGTTTTTTCATTTTTAAATTCTTTAAACTTTTGTTTAAGCTGCGTACATAAGCGATTAAAGTTTCCCTTATCAATTGGGCGAATTATGTGTTTCCGTAACATTTGGTGTTGATAAAAGAGCGGCTTCATGGATTAGCCTCGTAAACTTTCGACGGCTTCATCTATCTCTTGACCATTATTTATTGAAAGATTTAGGTTTATATTCTTATCTATCCAATATATAAACGAATTTATGTCACTCCTATTTGATATAATCTTTGCTTTTTTTGAAATCTTGTGAAAAGTTGAATTATAAGTTGATACATATAATAGGAGTGTGATCAGAGCTCAGATCATCTCTGTCTTGTATGTCGAGACTGTTTCTTGGTATTCCAGAGTAAACAAAAAAGTCTAGTAAATCTGGTATTTTGTTCGGATTAGTAGGTCAGTAAGAAAGAGTATTGTAATGTTTTTTAATAAAACATTTGTATAGCTTCCGACCTTTAGGGTTTGTCAATCTAGATCCCCACCTTGGATTTTTAGCATTAAAGTCTGCTTCTACCAGGCAACGGCTCCCTAAATTAATAAAGAAGTTTTTGTAGTCCTGACATGAAAATATTGATACGGTGATATTTTATTTAACAATTTCTATTTCATTGTTAGTTAAAGGATAACGTATAATGATAATAAAAATAAATTTCAATAATTTACTTGACCATTTGTTAGGCGTTATGGTATAAGAATTGATTTTAACGGATTCGTAACTGTTTGTCTATTTCAAAATACACGACAACGAAGAAAACCACTGATTACATATAACCACAGCTGTAAGGTGTAACCTCAACTACAGGAATATGTTTTTCCAAGAATTGCCAACTAAATAAACATCCACCGCCAGCATCTTATTTTGAAAGATGTAGACTTTGCCGAGGAATATAATGCACAGTGGTTTAAGGTCTATTAAGATCAGAGTACAATTGTGGGTGAACAATTGAGTCATGTTATGTTCTTGTAGTTGCAGACCTTAATAGTCGTTTTGAACATGAAAATTTATGAGTAATTAAGAAGAATGTTGCATATCGTGCATTCCTTTAGTTTAATTTAAAATACAACTTGACGAATTTTAAATAGAGTAGTAGAATTCCTATGGTCAAAATTTCTCGGTTTCTGACAATACATCAAGCCTGTAATGATGAATAGCGCTTATTCTCTTTGTCTGATCCGATATATTGGGGCAAACGAGCACATTCTTTCAAAACAAAGACCTGGAAACCAGTCAATACTAAAAATCAACTCTAACTACATGGTACATATAAACTTAATTTCTGTTTTTACGCGGTAATTGCTCGATTCTTGTGACACAAGAAATTTCCTCATTTCACTCAACACAAAATACATTTACATTGCATTGCTAATTGCACTCATGCTTCGCACGGACACATTAGTACGGTCTTTACACGTCTGCTTATTACTTCTGTTAATTTCCAAACTGATATTAAATTGTTCATTTAATCTACTTTAAGTTACACTTCTCTCGAGTTACACTTCTTTCATCACAATACTATCACTGTAAAAGAGATAGTTCACATCGCCAATGTTTAGAAAGCTATTGAGCATTAGTAGGTATGTGGTATGAATAACTGATTCCTTCACTAATTATTCTTGTCTTAAGTTGTTAATTTGTAGTAGGTAGTGTGTTGGCTTGGATTAGACGTAAGGCCCCCTGGTTAGACATCAAAACGAAGTATGAGAAAATGTTTCAGCGACGGCTTCCTTTCAACAGATTTTTGGCAAATAAAATAAAATTGCCATGACAAAGTTTTTTCAAAAATCTGTTGTTCGGAATCGAGAAGTGAGAAGTTAGGTCGTAATCTTGACTGAAGGGTTGTAATGACCAATTGGGTATGTATGTGTATCGAAAGTCTGTGTGAATTTGTAACCGTATGCAGACGTAATTTACTTTTAAGCTGCCATTTGAGTCCCATGTTATGTCGCTATCCTAGTTAGTTAAATGCCACAATTTATTATCGGTGGCTAAATGTTCAACTCTAACTTATTAAGCGCTTTTGTTTTCATTCAGTGTGGAATATAAATTAATTTGGAATGCCTTCGTATCTTAGTGCGTTCCATATAATAGGCTGGTTTATAGTATGAAAGGCTTTCAATTTACGTCATTTAAAAAATCCACAAAAAATAGATGACTTCTACACTAGTAGTTGTCGAACTGCGAATTAATGTGCTGTTACTGTAGGACAAGCAATTTTACTTGTTTGTCTGTTGGCATGGAAAACACGATGTAATGTCTCATCCAAGCCTATTGCTTGAGACCTTCTCGGTCTCAACAATGACAATGCGATGTCTAGCGCGTATTGCACCATACTGTGTCTTTTTGGGATACATTAATTTCCCACTGGTTCAAAACTTGTGTTGCGATGATTCATTCTCTTCGTTATTGGATCTATATGTCGATCTTGTGACAACCTCTCTTTTAAATAGGTGTACTGTAAGCGTACAGTGTCTTGTAAAAAACCGGTTACGAACTTTATATTATTCTTGGAAATTTGCATGGCTCAAATCTACTCTTATTGTAATTTCCCAGCAAAAGTTCTGAATTGTTCACTGCCCACTTGGTCTTTGCCTATCTTTATCTTCCGTTTCTTTCAGCATAACTTTTCATACATCCACTCCCACTCCAGAAAAGGGTTCTGGTCCCATCAACGGAGAGGAAACTTTCCTCCTCACAATTTTGTTTTTAAGCTTATTGCTTTGCAAACTGAAAATGGTATTCTGTATATATAGACTTCCACTTGAAAGATCATGTGGGACCAAAATCTTCCGGCCCAATCCTAAGATTCGTTCATAATCCATATGTATACCATGAAACAGTTCCTTTACCGAGATACCTGGCAATCTATATACATATATCTAAGAACTGTATATGCGATAGCTCTGTGTAGCGCCCATGATGTGTATGTTAATTTTTTCCATTATTGAGCGAAACTACAGTTTAAAGTCGACTATCAACGACAGATTTTTAAGGAGTTTTTCGTGGCAATTTTATTTTCTCTCACAGTTTTTGCATTTATCGATCCGTTCGGTTTATTTGCATGTTTTGACTTGGATTGTCTTAACTAGGATTGGCGACAAATAGTTGAAAAAAACATCAATTTTATAATTATAATCAGTGTTCCGTCACATGGACCTGAAAAGATCTTAAAACCATTCACTTCAAAGGTTTATGTTAGTCTACGAATTATTTAGTAGGTAGTGTGTTGGCTTATTGGACGTGAGGTCACGGTTCAAACCCCTTGTCAGACATCGACGTTCTTCGGCGTCTTCCCCTCAGCAGATTTCTGCCAAAAACTCTGAGAACGAAATGAAAATTGCCATGTAAAGTTTCTGAAAAAATGTTCCCGCCACTCATGTATAAAATTAACACACTCAACATAAATGGTGTGCGAAGCTAGGTCGTTATCATGTCTGAAGGGTGGTAATGACCAATTATGTTACATATGTAACTATTACTAGCGGCAAATGTAGTAGCATTTAACATTTTTTAATATGTGCAGGACAAAATTATGATTCTCGTACTGAGCAAAGGAAAATAGGAACTAAAAATGTGTTTAATTTCTTTATGGAACAACGTAACTCCTTCATAACTCGAATAGATATGGTATGTAAAGTTATGTAATTCGAAGACACCAAATTTTCTACCAAATCGTTTCGGCTACACATTTATATCGTATTTAAAGTTTCAATTCAATTTCGATTTAATGAGTTTAATGGTTGACCCTAAATAATATCGTGTATGTAAGTTATTTTGAAAACTTTTACGTTGCGTTGCGTTACTTGTTGCGTTAAACAGTTTTCACTTCACTACGTTATCGAATTACTGTGCTTAATGTTTAAAAATTTATCTCGAAGATTATTTGTGTTGCTGTTTTCCTTTCTCTTTTGTTTTTCTTTTGTCAAAAGACAACATTTCTGGCAGATGATAAATTTTCTGATGCCTAATTCCTAAATTTTTACTGTTACATATTTAATTTCCACCGTTACAATCACCTCTTCTGGCCTTCCCAATGTAGGCGGAATTATTCATACAAAATGAGAAAAACAGAAACATGAACATGTGCGACGTTTGTTATTCCGCAAGGCAAAGCTTGAGAGCATAATGATATTGATTATGTATGTACATAAAAATGTGTGATAAAATAAGGAAAATAGGTCCCAAAATAAAGAGCATAGTCGAATAGAGTGATGGCGGCGGCGGCTTTAATGAATAAAAATTACATTTTCTGTTCCATTTGCAAAGGTCGATGTTAAAGTATTGTTATGTTCTCTTAAAGATGAAACAGGTTGTACATTTACAAACATTTTTTGTAATCAATTTCCATTGTGTAGAGGAAATTTACGGAACATGATTATCAAAATTATGTAAAAAAATGAAGTGTTTTGTTTTGTTTTATTTTTGACTCTAACCTGTCAAATGGACAATCGTTTAAAATAAGCTTTTTGAAGAACTACAATCCAAGACGAATTCATATATAAAGTGGTCTTAAGTTACCAGCTGTTGAGTATCGTCGTTGTCAAAAACTATTTGCTTTTAGTGTATTTTGTTTCGATAATTAATTTCGTATTTATATTAATCATAAACCCTCATATGTACGGCATGTATCCTTAACGATACGCACTCTAGGAATTCTTCAGGATTACTATTTTAAAGCCAATTATATTAAATTATATTAAATTCCAGACGCCTCTGCTTCTTGCGCGCCTACGCCAGTTGGTCACACCAATCGATGACAGGGCTTCCTCGATTTGGCCCTTCCAACGGATACAAGGTCGTCCTCTTCGCCGACTTCCGCAGATCCCCGCATCAAATATCCGTCTAGCCGGCGCATCCTACTACATTCGAACGACATGGCCGAGCCAGCGCAATCGCTAGATATTAATACGATCGGATGCGGAAATCATCGCCAACTCGAACTGGACCGAAGATCTTACGCAGTACTTTTCTTTCGAATACTCTCAAGGCTGCTGCATTGTTGCTTAATAGCGTCCATGCCTCTGCGCCATAATGGAGCACGGGTAGGATGAGCGTCTTGTAGAGTATTAGTTATGTCGTACGAGAGACGTCTCTGCTACTCAATTGCCTATTAAGACCATAGTAGCACCTTTTGGCAAGAGTGATCCTGCCCTTGATCTCCAGACTGACATAATTTTTGGTGGTAACGGCGGAGCCAATATAAATAAATTCCTTGACTGTATCAAAAGTATAGTTATCGGCCGTAATGTGAGAATCAATACGCCGCACGTCTCTACTTGTCGATAATATATACTTTGTTTTGCCCTCATTTACTGCCAGGCCCATCTTAGTAGATTCCCGTTCAATAGCACACTGAAGGCAGCAGTAGCATCTTGCTTGGTACGCCCTATGATGTCAATGTCGTCAGTGTATGCAAGCAACTGGACACTGGAAAAATAATGCCATTGCGATGCACTCCCGCCTTTCGCAAAATACTCTCCATGACGAAGTAGAAGAGGTCGCGGGAAAAGGGGTCGCCTTGTCTGAAACCTGGCATAGTATCAAAAGGTTCGGAGAGGTCCATTCTTACCTTGACGGAGCTGCAGGAATTGCTCAGAGTCATTCTGCATAGCCTTATCAGCTACGCAGGTATACCAAGCTCAGACATTGCGGCAAAAATACGATCCCTTATGGTGCTATCGAAGGCAAAAAGACAAAAAGATGGTGTCTGTTTTTCGTGGGTCTTTTCCAGGATTTGGCATAGTGTGAAGATCTGGTCTATGGTGGACTTGCCAGGTCTGATACCGCACTGATAAGGTCCAATCAGTGTTTTGACGAGTGGCTTCAGCCGTGCACACAATACGCCTGTAAGAACCTTATATGCGATAGGGAGAAGACTTATACCCCTGTAGTTGGCGCATATCTTAGGGTCTCCCTTTTTCAGGACAGGACAGAGGACACTGAGGTTCCAATCGTTTGGCATACTTTCGTCTAGCCATATTTTGTAAATAAACTGGTGCATGTGACATACCAACTCATTACATCCGCTCTTAAACAATTCAGCGGGGAGGCCATTAGGACCTGCCGCTTTATTGTTTTCAAGACGCATAATCGCGACTTTGACCTCTTCATGGCTAGGCGGCGGAATCTCCATATTTTTCTAATTGCTTTAATTAATTTCCTATGGAGGTTTGAGGGTTAATGCCATTGTTGTATTTATTGTAGATTAAAAAAAAAATTTTCTATTATTATGGACAAACAAGCGAAAAAGGGGAATTCCCTCTTTAGTATACGATGAGTCAGAAGCATACATGTAAATCTGTTTAGTTTGCTATAGAAATTAGAGAAGTGCGTTTTTTAATATTTTTTAAACATGTATATAATTAAAATCCTTGAATTATTTAGTTTTTATATAAATATGTACATATTCATTTATTAATTAATAAAAATATCTATTAAAAACCTAGCCAAAATTGGCACTCAATTAATCGGGGAAAATGGATTATCGGGAATGCTTCCGTCCTGACCATCACGGATAATCATGGTCTTACTGTACAAGTATTTTGTGATTATTTTTCAATTTCAGTTTTGACTGATGACGCATTGAGGTTCTCATATTGGTTAAAGATCTTAATGTACCACCGTGCAGTTGTAATAGCACGTAAGATGTCATTATGACGTCTCTGGATTTATTCTATATGAGAAATGGAAGTAGTTTCTCAAAGTGATGGCCTTAAGCCGAAAGTCCATACCATGCGTTTTAAGCGACTGGTTTTTTGGTTTGAACAGCTGTTGTGGTAAAAGAATTAGCAAAAATTTTGTAATAAAATTTTGATTTTAAAAGAATTTAATGGAATTCATTACATGTTTATGAATTTACATACATATATGATATTTTGTGCTGCTAATGCTAACGAAAGGTTTCAAAAGAACGCAAGACAAGTGTTTTCAGTTAATTTATCCTCCATTTTTCTTGTTTACAAATTAATAAATTCAAGACAGATGACAATCAGTACATAAAAACAATAGATAACTAATATACAAATTTTGTTCATGATATAAATGTGTTAAAAAATGTATTTTAATGTTCTTTCCTCTTAAATTAGTATTAAACTTTATTATGAAATATGTTTTTATTAATATTTTTGTAATGCAAAAAGAAAAATACGAAAATAGTAATGCACTATTTAAACATATATATAGAAACCATTCACAATAGTATATAATTTGACATGTCAAGTCTAAAAAAACTGCTGGCATTTTCCAAAACTGCATGAGTCGCATAGAAAAGTAGAAAGTAAACCTACTTAATGCGTTCTACGCGTATATGCATTCTATGCGTTTTCTTCTTTGACTTGTCACAATCAACTACACTGATTCTACTTTTTCGGTATATGCATGTAACGCAAGGCGGCATGAAACGGATGGTATGAACTTTCGGCTTAATTCTACTTTTTCGGTATATGGATGTAACTCAAGGCCGCATGAAACGGATGGTATGGACTGTCGGCTTTAATGTTAAACGATATTACACCGTTTCCATTTTCGTAACAATATAAATTAAATCATTTTAGGACAGAAATTAATTTTTGCTTATAAATATTAAGCAAATTACCGTTAGCAAAGAATTTTTTCTTTACTTTATTGGCACAATATGATGGCATCATTAGCTAGTTTTGTTTCGTTTAAAAGACAATATCTTCATTTAAATGCAATAACATTTTCTTTCAATGTTTTATAAAAACGGCCTTTTGAAAATCACAGCAAAATTTCAAAATTTAATTTAATTTCACTTTTTTCTCTTCACTTTCTTTAATACAACCACTTAACTTTTGCCTTTCCTTCTAAAACTCATTGCAGGGTAGACAAAAGCAGCAAGTGTCAATATTTGAAGACGGTGAGTGTGGAAGTACTTTTACATTAGCGTTGTAAATTAAATGGTCTATTCAACGTTCCCTAATTTGTGTTGGTTTCCATTTCACTTCAGGTCTTCGTTTCTTTTCTTTTTTCTACTACAACTACTTAGCACCTTTTCCTTAATTTATTTTCACTTGTTTGTTACGTTCTTCCTTGCTTCTTAAATAACCTGCTTAGCCTTTAACAAGATATTGACATGCTTTTCACACAGTATACCATACATACAAAGGTATTAAAATCTATTCATAGCAATAAGCTCTTGCGTTAAGCCCCTGATATAAAAAATTAAATTATTTTTACGAAAGCATAAACTTTAAGTGCAAAGTTGTGTGTTTAAGAATATATAGTACATACGTATAGATATATTTATGTATATGCTGTACATACATACATATACCAGAGTAAATAAGTTCAATTTGCTTTACAACAATACACGTTTCCGCATTTGCATTAAAAATTAAATTTTTTGGAAATAATTTACATCTTTACAGAAAAAGAAGTGGTTAACGGTATTTTTAACCTTGGACGGTTACTCTTCATTTTTGTACATTAAGTTTACTCTTCGTTGAATCGACATTAGTTGATAACGAAAGCTTGCAGTGAGTAGACGTAAAAAAAATATTTTTTTGTTTTTAAATTGTTCGTCGATTCAACGAATAGTAACCTTACTGTACAAAAATGACCATCCAGGATTAAAAAATGGGTGGCCAGCGTACGTTTACGTTGCGAATCGCTTCTCAAACGCCACGAAAAATGGGACAAAAAATTAGTTGTATACAACAACATAAAACGCAAGAGGTCATGGAGCAAAAAATATGAACCGGCTCAAACCATTTCCAAAGCCGATATTCACTAAAAAAAAGGGGGATTCTGTCTGTTTGATGGGATTTTAAAGGAATCGTTCTTTTTGAGCAACGATTAATTCGGAAGTCTACTGCCGTCAGCTGGTCAAACTGAATGATGCACTTCAACGGAAAAGGCCAGAACTAATCACAATAGTGTTTCACCAAGACAACGCAAGAACTCACACAAGTTTGGTCTCACGCCAAAAGCTTTTACAGCTTGATTGCGATAATATGCCACACCCACCATATTCTCCAGTCCTGGCACCATCGGATTATTATTTGTTCCGGTCACTCCAGAAATTTTTTAGACGGTTAAACCTTCACCTCAAATGAGGAGTTCAAGTCAGTTTTTTGCCAGCAAAGGCCAACAATTTTATGAGCATGGAATTATGCTACTACCAGAAGATAGCAAAAGACGTTGGACCTGAACGGCCAATATATAATTTATTATATGAAAATTGTCTTTCATTTCACAAAAAAAAACCAAATTACTTTCCGAACAACGCAATACTTACGTCTTTTTGATTCTTCATAATATCAACAAATATACAGTGATGTGAAAAACAATAAGAACTTCAAGATTTGCTGGGAAAGTAAGTAAAATTAAAAAATTGTTGATAGGTAGCTGTACCTCTTAGCTCATATGTCACGGTTTTATTAAATTATGGTTTCTATTTTAAAATTTTTATTATATTAAAATTAAAATTAACCATGTGAAAAAATAAACACAGCCATTTTATTTACAAAATAATTATAAAAAAATAATAATAATATGATAACAAATGTGCACTAATGTAAGTTTTAATGCTGTTTTAGAGTGTTTTATGTTTTTTGGAGAATTCGTTTTTATTTCAAACTGGAAATCTAAATTGCAGATAAAGAGGAAGTGTGCTTAATCAAATTTTGTTCATTCATTAATTACCTGCAGATTTAACTACTTGTCTAAATCCACTACTGAGGGTGCTGAATGGATTGTATAGTTTCGTCCGTTAGCCAGTCGAGCTTCCGTCGGTCATCAATAATATTAGTTCACCACTTAAAACCAATTACTTGTTTGCCGGCATTATTTCAATAACTTTAATTCAATATAATCCCTAGACTCTCTTAACCCTTTCATGCCCGAATTTTTTGAGCCAGAGCTAAAATTTTTTTAAGGACATGTGTTTGTTAGTCATTGACCTAAATATGAAGTGATATTAAATTCAGAGTCGTACGTATTCTGGTTTCACACGTTTTTAATCAAGCTTGTATGCAAAAAAAATCTTTTAAAAAAATTAAAAATTACGGAATTTATGAACAAAAGTGTACAATGTTGCCTATAGGCAACATCGGGCATGAAAGGGTTAAGGATCAAGCTCAACTGTACCTCGTAATAAAGTAGCCCAGAAGCGATTGGAGCATACATTAGGTGGGCCACCAATCTGTTAAGGCCGCCCCCTGCACCTCAGGCTCAGTGTCAAATGTTCACCGAGTTTTCGGGGGATAAAAGTAATCCACAATTCTCTTTATTGTCCTGAAAGTTCTGAAATGCCTGAAGTTCACCCTCTTAACCGCTCCGTAATACAAGAACAGTGTTTATCTAAAAAAGGAAAACTTCACACTATTATTAGTAGTGTAACTGCACTATTTGATGCGGAATGCCTGGTAGCTCTACGTATGCTTTGGTCTTTAAAAGACTGCAGTTTAGTTTCACACTTTACACAGCGAGCAAACCTTTTACCACTAAAGTTAAGAAAAGCTTACTTTGTGATATTAAGCTGGAAATTTTATGGAAGCCGCTTTTATTGTGTTGACACCAAACCTGATCATTGCAGTCAAGAATAATGGCATTGAAGGGGGTTGACAGGGATCTGGCCCAGCATTCGTGGAAGAGATGGTTAGTTGTCAAATACCGAAAATGGCTAGATCAAAGGTATGGATTACCGTCAGGCCTACCCTCTCAAGATTGAAGATACGTTTACTTCGGATCCATATATATTGAACACCTCTGCTCTGAACCTGTTAAAAGTTCAAATTGTTTAGAATATGGTCGTATAGGATAAACTGCATTGCCGTGCACAGTCTATATATTCAAAGGCCGAACTACTCTTGCAACTGTTTTGCGGAGAAATTACTACGGAGCAGAATGCATGTTTGTTGCTGCCATATCAGTAGCGTACAAAATTGTGTTACCGGATATTGTAGACTGTATAGTGTAGAGGCTAATACTATGTTCAAATGTGCACTTTTATTGAGTCAATATTCGGTTTATTGAGTACAATATTTTAAGTGTTCAGATATAATAATATACTCAGTTCAGCTGTTTATTCAATATTCATTTGACAGATGGTAAACAAAACAGCTGGTTGTTTCAACAACATTGTTTTTATTTTGTTTTGTTTTTTGTTTGTCGTTGTTGACATTTGAATTTTCAAATATCAAGAGAAAGTGTTCGGTTAATTGTAATATTCTCACTAAACACACTTATGACAGCGCTGCATTTTAAGTTTTACACAATACTATAACAATTTGCGTATTTATTGCGCATTTATTAATTGAAACTTTATATGAAATATTGAGCTCAATAATGTTGTTTATTGCGATTTACGCAATTAAGGTGAATATCTGAACATCCTATAAAGCTCCAGGTATAGAAAAAATCAGAAATCATCAAAATCAGTATATTCTTTTTATATTCATATTTATTTTACTGAATAATATCTTATAACTTGGAGCTCTTTCTTGTTACAATATATTTAACCAAGGGAAAGTAAAGTACAATTCTAAAATAAACTTCACGACATAATCTCATAGAGGAGGGTTATATTCCGTTTTCAGTTGGTAAATGGTAAGGATATCAAAGGTAGTAAAGTGTTCTTTTCGCCGCCTTAAGCAACTGAGATATTTAAATGCTTGAAAATTATGCTGAGTCCAGCCACCATGGAACCGAATTTTAATGCCCAGAACATCACGATCTTCTGATTTCCTAATATTTACAGAATTCGTAGTTACATATGACATGTTATTAATGTTGCGCTTGAAAAAAGAAAATTGTATAAAATTTATCAAGGTCGCCCAAAATATAATGCAACTACGGAAAATTTTCAAAACGATCCATATTTTCATCTACTGGGAGAGTAGGTTTTCTAAACTTGACAATAAGTGCATGGAACAAAGAAGAACAGTTCAAGCTGGACTTAAAAGTTTCTTAGCAACAAAAGAGCCGTTTATAGTTTCGAAAATTCGTAAAACATACATACATTAGTCATTACAACCCTAAAGTCAGGATTACGACCTAGTTTCTCACACCACTTATCTTGTGTGTGTTAATTTTATACATGAGTGGCGGGACCTATAGTTTAAAATCGACTCCGAACGACAGATTTTTGAGGAACTTTTCATGGCAATTTTATTTACACTCAGATTTTTTGCCAGAAATCTGCTGAGAAGAAGTCGCCTAAGAAATATTTTTTCATATTTCGTTCAGTTGGAGATGACTGAACCGATGCCTCACGTCTAATAAGTAAACACACTATCAACTAGACCACTGCGACTTCAATTCGTAATGGTCACATTAAATATGCTCGAGAACATTTGAACTCGTTTATATCGTAAAAAACTATTACTAGTTCCAATGTAATTACAAAAGTACGATGACGCACTAATAAAAAAGTTCTCAGGCAATAGTTTAGGATCTTAACACAAAAGCGAAAATATTATGGACAAATAAACATATTTGGAGGAGAACATTGGTATAACATCCGTATAACTAGTTTGAGCTATAAATTAGTCCAGGTTGTCAATTCCAATAATACAAAATTATATAATAAATATACTTTTTAATCCAATGGACTTTGTTGGATAAATACTTAGATCAATTTACATATGTACATACATACATAATTGGTAAATATAATCCTTCAGCCAGGATTACTACTTAGCTTTTCACATCACTTATAATATGTGTGCTAATTTTATGCATGAGTGGCAGGACCTACAGTTTAAAGTCGACTCCGAACGACAGATTTTTGGGTTTTCCATAAATCTGCGAAAAGGAAATCGGCGAAGAAATATTTGTTCATATTTTTCTGTTTGAGATGTGTGACCTGGGGTTTGGACCGTGGCCTCACTTCTAATAAGCCAACATTCTACGAACTAAACTACGGCGATTTTGAATCAATCAATTTATTTTTTGTCAATTTGTTAATAGTATTGTTACGAAAATGGAAACGGTGTACAATAAAGGGTGGATATATCGCCTTTTTATCTTTCGTAATTATCGACTCAAAGAATACATATATTCTCATTAATTAAAATGGTATATACACTTTATACAATTTATTTATAAATGGGCTTAAAAACAAAGAAACCAATTAAAACATTCCAACTTTATTTCCATTTACGTTGGTTATGAAAAACTTAAAACAGAAATTAGTTTTAAAGAAAAGTAGTAGTATAAATAAAAACTAAGAAAGAAAAAAAATATTTTTAAAAGGCTGTACAAGAACAAAGAAAATAATAAAAATTAATTCAAAGTTTTGCATTTTTTCCTTTGCCGAGTTGATTAACAGCATCATAAATAGTTCAAATGCCACCAGCACTACCACCTCCATTTCCAAACGGCTTTATTTAATTTTGTTTGTAGGGGCTTTTGTTTTTTGCAAATTTTAATTTAAATGTACTAGCAAATCCATAATAACTTTTTCTATGGTTGTATAATGAAAAAGTATAATGAATATAGAATTCATTTAATATTTATAGTTAGTGGTCGATCAAATAACAATTACATACGTAACATACATAATTGGTCATTACAACCCTTTAATCACGATTACGGCCCAGCTTCTCACACCACTCATGTTGTTGAGAAACTATTCATGGCAGTTTTATTTACTTTCAGAGTTTTTGCCAGAAACCTGCTGAGAGGAAGTCGCCGAAGAAATATTTTTTCATATTTTCGTTTTGATGTCTCACCTGAGGTTCGAACTGTGGCCTTACGTCTAATAAGTCAACATACTACCTACTAGACTTCTGCGACTTGATCTAGAAAAATTTTTGTTATTCCATTTCTCCAAAAGGGAATTTTTTAGTTCTGCATGGTTCGAAATTCTTTATTTTCTTATTTAAATACTCAGTTTTTCTCCGATGGTGATCAAATGATGCAATTGTCTTCGAGCATTGATAACTCGAGGATAATTGTTCAGCAGCCATGTCTTAAGAACGCCAAGCTGTTTGCTCAGTATCAAGGTACAAATGTGTGATACCAAGTATTTTATTTATTTTTTAAATACTGCATTTAGTCCATATTTCCTTCATCGAAATGAATCCAATTTATCGACTCCAGTAGCAGAACAAGCAACCCATATCCTTACGAACGCCTCACCATCTTTGGCAGTTGGTAGCAAGTATCTCGGCTTAATCTCCTGTTTGGGTTTGCTCCAAATTTTCTTAACCAGAAATATTATATTTGCTTTCGTCTGTGAACTAGACAAGCTGCCAAAAAGGAAAAACTTTCCTAATTCAGCAGTAAACTGCACCCCAATCTTTTCATTTTCTTTCTTTAAAAACACTTTCTTGCATGCGATGCTGCCATACAAATCATTCTTTCAGAGAACTCGGTGTATTGTTTCAATATCACAGCTTGTGTTAAAATGTGTTGACGTCATATCTTATAATTTTGATGTGTTGATCTGTTTGAGGGTCCTACTTTCTCCACGTTCTGTAAAAAGTTTTGTCGTGCGGATTTTTGGCTTATTTCATATTCGACTTTCAATTTTCCAAGTCTTGGTGACGGTTTTTGCAATTTTTCTTTGACTTCTTTACTTGTGGTGTTCAAGGGCTAACTTTTTAATTTGAAATATAGTATGTCGGCAAATGTTGAAATTTTAGACTAAATAACGTATAAAATAAAAGACTGTTTAAGAGCATAAGTGTATCAAAATAAACAATTGAAAACCAAAGAAGAATATGAGATTGATACATACATAATTGTCCATTACAACCTTTTAGTCAGGATTACGTCCTAGCTTCTCACACCACTCAATTTGTGTGTGTTAATTTTTTATACATGAGTGGCGGGACCTACAGTTTAAAGTCGATTCCGGACGACAGATTTTTTGAGTAACTTTTCATCGCAATTTTATTTATTCTCAGTTTTTGCCAGAAATACGCTGAGAGGAAATCTACTAAGAAATGCTTTTTTATATTTTCGTTTTGATGTCTGACCTGGGGTTTGAACCGTGGCCTTACGCCTAAGAAGCCAACACACTACCTACTAGACAACGGCGACCATTTATATTGTGATCCGAATTTCTCACCATGTTCTTACAAAACACACAAAAATTTTAATTTACGTTAAATATTTATGTTTATTTAAGTTTTGAACAAAACAATCTAACCGATTGAAGTCTGATCTTTTGAATTAAATGTCCACTTTTGAATTTTGTTTTTTTTGTACATTCAAAGTCTTACTTGTAAGTGGAACTTCCGAACTGTGACAATTAACAACGATCATCTTATTGAAACTACATCTATCATGTTAGCTGTCATTTATTTAAATTGTTTTGCTAAATCATCATGGATGGATAAAGCATTCACCAACATGTGCAAATAATGAAAATATTTTGCGTCCGTATTCGCTTATGATAAAAAATCGATAATTATAGAAAATTTTTGTAAAGGTACCAAACATGATTAACCGATTACAATAAACTATATTTTCACACATCACAAAAGTTGCTTATCGTTTATTATCATGGGCTGGAGAAAATTGCGAATGTTATCAGCGTCAACTTTGAGTTGAGTTCTTTAGTGGTCTAGCGGGTAGTGTGCTAGAATATTAGCGTGAGGGTCTGCTCTACTTCACTGAACTTAACGTTACTCTGCTGGTAATAGTTATATATATTATATATAATTTGTTATTTTATTCCAATTAGTAAATAAATAAACTTTGTGTATATGAAATATGGTACATACATTTGCATATTTTTTTATTGAAATAAGTTTTGTTGACGTTGAAGTTTCTACATACCTAAAGATTATGAAATTTACGCAAACTCCGAATATTCCTTTTCCTTAATTCGTTGTACTAAGACAAAAAAAAACCCCATCCGGTAGCCATAAAAATTACACCATCCCTTTCTATATGGCACATGGAGTTGGCATTTGTAACAAAAAAAAGGGGAATAAAATTAAGCTTAATACCCTCACTGTAAAGGAGTCTCTCAGTAAGAATACACGTTTTCAGTTTTAATAGCAATTTTTTATAGGATTGTAAAGAAGTCATGTTCTGATTAAATATGGAATATCAAATGGCCGCCAATTCTCTTTTCGTGAAATTTTTCTCCACGTTTTCACAAAATTATGGCAGTGCGTTGATCTCAGATTTAACCTCAGAAATAGCTTCTGGCCCTATGTTGAAGTCGCCGTGGTCTAGTAGGTAGTGTATTGGCTTATTTCTGTTCAAACCCCAGGCCAGACATCAAACAAAATACAAAAAGTATTTCTTCTGCGACTTCCTCTCAGAAGATTTCTGGCAAAAACTTTGAGAGTAAAATAAAATTGCCATGAAAAGTTTCTCAAAAGGTCTGTCGTTCGGAGCCGACTTTAAACTGTAGGTCCCGCGAATCATGTATAAAAATTAATGCACACAACATAAGTTGTGTGAGAAACTAGGTCGTAATCCTGGCTAAAGGGTTGTACTGACCAATTATGTATGTATGGAATAGCTTCTGGCTTATTTCCATAAACCCCAGAGTTCCAAAAAAGCACCACTTTGAATCACAGGCTCTTAATTTCACTAGTTGACATCGGAATTTCTTGTAATAATACCCTTTTTAAATCGTTGCCACAATCTGTTAATTATCCCAAATTCTGTGTGACAGGTGGAGGACAGATGCAGACCTAAGCCGTCCAATAGAGGTCACATAAACTCCATTAAAATGCTTCTGTACCGAATGCAGTACACGCATCAGGCTATCTCACCAAGATCCGCACCAGACAATTGTTCATTGTGGGTACATTTCTTTATTATGGGTTGCTTCAGGCACAAATTCGATAATTTTGCTTATTCACTAAACCATTTAGAAGCAAATGCGCTTTATCGAAAGTGGAATTAACTTCAATTATGCTTGATTACGCATTGAATGAATTAACGAAATTTTTTTTTTATTTTATTTATTAATTAGAATACAATTACAAATTATATTTAATTATGTATATACAAGCTGAGTAACTTCGACCAAATGCTCGGTGTAGTGTAATAGACCAGAATCTCTGGCAGGAATTGAATCGACCCTCACGCTAATAGTCTAACAGTACCCACTAAACTATCAGGGCACCCTTATTAACTCTAATTTCAGAATTGCCACTTAGTTCAGTTTTTTATTCAACTGACCATATTTTACCACAGATCTCATATAAAGTATATGTATGCTTTTAATGTATAGACACAAAGCATATTTTTCATAACTTTTCAGGCGCACCTCGTTAATAATCTCAAGGATCTAAAGCACATGGTTCGTCGTTCTATTGTGTATATTTATATTTGGTTTACATTGTTTTCCTTGTTCGTATAATCTCTGGAGTTTTGTTTAAAAAAATGTTTCATATTGTGTTAGTAAAAGAAAAAAATATTTTGTATACCATACACCAGGTTAAGTTAGGTCAAATTGGCATTCACAGTAAATGTTACTGCGTAAGACGTTCTGTGGTCTAATCTTCTTAGTTGTCAATACGGTTTTTGACCTTTTGGCACCCGGGCATTTCCAGTTGCAACTGACTCGTTGTGACTGCTGTGAGGATCTTGAGATATATAAGCTATTGAACGTAAATTTTATTATGCGCATATCCAGATTTGTCTCGGGTTTGTCAAATGAGTTAATTTTCAAATCTTTACTTTGAGTAGAGTTTGTGACATCATTTGTTTATCCCTCTGTAAAACAATACCAGTGTCTTTATCTGTTGTATCAAATTTCACAAAAGCGCTAGTCATACCATTGCCATTATGTACATATATTACCACAAAAGGGTAACTATTGAATGTCTTGTTATCCCCTCCAGAGATATCCGGCATTCTGGAACCATCTTTGATGTACACAATCTCTGGAGATCCAACAGTGGCTTTTTGTCAAAAAATACAATATATAACGGCTGTTTTTATTTCAACCTTAACAGCACTATGGTAAAAGAATAGCTTAAGGGACAATCTAATAACTAATAGTTCCAAAAGATTTCATTTCCGATTGTGTTGCGCCATCAGAATCCATTACTGAATACTTAGACAATATTGTCTGTTTGGTTAAAACCATTGACATGACAAGACTTACCAGTTATTTTCGTCAAAAATCAATTATCGGGGGCGAATTCGAATCAAAATCAAGTCTATTGAAGATATTGTGAAAATATATTCTATACTTCGATAAATTTTCAGGGATTCCATTCTTCGATTGGAGTGTTTGGCTTGGTGTCATTATTGTCTTCGCAGCAAATTGTTTTACCAACATATCTATCGGTAGCCAGTTAATACGGTTTTCAGATATGCACCTTTATTACGTAAATCGTAATAAACACCATTATTGAGCTCAATATTTCACATAAAGTTTCAATTCGTTATTGCGCAATAAATACCCAAATTGTTATAATATTGAGTAAAACTTAAAATGCAGCACTGTCATAAGTGTGTTTAGTGAGAATATTACAATTAACCGAACACTTTCAGTTGATATTGGACAACTCAAATATCAACAACGACAAACAAAAAAATAACAAAACAAAAAAACAACAAAACAAAATAAAAACAATGTTGTTGGAACAACCAGCTGTCAAATGAATATTGAATAGGCAGCTGAACTGCGTATATTATTATGCCTGAACACTTAAAACACTTTGTATTCAGCAAACCGAATATTGACTCAATAAAAATGCATATCTGAATTTCTTAGATGTAGTATTTCTAATAGTACCAGCTTACATAATTTGATTTAATTTTTTTAAAGAAAACCGGGACCTCGTAGAACAGGATTAACTTATTGCCGCCTTGGTGATCTTGGATTGTGTATTAATATTTTAGATAATGTTATTGGATAAAATGGCACCGGGAATGTGTTCTTTTAATTTTGTCTTTGTTGGATTAACTCTCAGTCCACAACCTTTGCAACATTTAGATCTTAGTGCAGATTTCGTTCGGATTCGACTTTAAACTGTAGGCCCCGGAATTCCATATACATACAATGCATTCTCAAGAATAAACAAAAATATAAATTTTAAAATCACTTTTAAACTGGTTGTTTCTCTTTAATATCATGTACTTTTTTCGTTTACCCTTTCTCTAGGGAATACCAATACAATACATAAATGCTTGGGTATTCGAGTAGCTGAGATTTGCAAACTAAATACTATGAACCAGAAGGACGTATATGAGTAACCAAGCAAGGCAGCAAATGAAAATGTCAAGCAGACAGGCTCAGAAGAAAAGTATTGTTCACATAAAATCAGATACATCCGAGTGGCATCACTGAATTTGATTTGTTGTGTTTTTCTTTTTTCTGAATTAACGTCACTCTTTAAAAATGCTTAGCGAGCTATGGAAAATCAAATCGTACTAAAAACCAGAAAAGTATTGCATTGAAATGAGCACGCGTTGGGATAAAAGAAGGAAGAAATTCATCAGTTTCTACGATATGGAGTAAAACTGAAGGTATTGCTGTACTATGCAAAATATAGGGTGCCCTGGTACTCTATTAGCGTGAAGTTAGTGGGTTCACTTTCCATTTTAGGCATCAAAGTAATCGTTTATCATTACTAGTCATACAGTGGAGAAAATTCATTATGTTACCAACGTAAACTTTGTGTTGCGTGTTCTAGTGATCCAGTGGGTAGTATGCTAGACTATTAACGTGATGGTCATAGATTCGATTCCCACCAGAGACTCTGTACACTACACCGAGCACAAGGTCTTACTCAGCTCATAATAATTTCAGTATTATTATTTTAATTGTATTCAAATTAATAATAAATGAAATAAATATACTTACGTGAACATGGCTTTCAAAAAACTTCCAATTTTGGTCTAAAGATCGTCCTGTATCTTGCCTTTTCTATAGAAATACTAGCTGGCCTTTGTTTGACATCACATTTCAGTACATATGTATAAGGACCGATTTTTGCCACTACTCGTAAGTTGTAATGTATTGGTAGCGAAAAGATTTTTGAGAACGAATTTTTTGCGAACAGCTTTTCAAATAAGAACGTAAATAGATGTGGGAAATGGTTATTTTTCTCCTTTACCATCAGCATTATTATTAAAGGATAAAAACGAAAGGTTTTTTTCTATAAACTGTACAGTAGTGGAGTAAAAATGGAAAACTAGATAAAAATCAACACAGTAAAATAAAAATGTTGTAACTATTCCATGTATCGATACAATTTACTTCATCGGTGTATGCATCGGTTTTTAATTTTGAATTGTAATTAAAATATCAGATTACTTTTGTTTCACTACAGTTTAATTGAAAGAAGTTCAATAATTAAAAAAGGTGTACCGGTGTGAATTTCAATTCTTAACGGGAAAATAAAAAATATTTTATTCAAAGTATTGGTCATTGCCGGTAAGCATTCCATCTTTCAGGGAGTTTTTGAATTCCACACCAGTAAAACGGTTCGCCTTTTGAATCAAATCAATAAGTAACACAATTTCCGACTTCTTCATAGGAATTAAAGTGTTGTTGCTCAGCCAATGTGTAAAAGTAAACAGAAAGAGCCAAGCCTGGTGAATACGGCGGATGGAGTAGCAGGTCCCAGCCAAATATTTTGTTGCAGAATTGCCTTTCCATATCTTGTGTGTCATTCTGGTCTTTTTTTGACACATGCATGATACAAATTGATTTTGATCTGTATTAACGATTTCACCAGATCTTAGGAGCCATACCTTTCTCGTCCCGCCAAACTTGACCCATGTCTTTTTCCGTTTAGGATTCTGAAATCCATTTTTTGTTGCCAGTAACAATTCGCTGCAGCAATAATTTTCTATCGAGTTTTAAACAAAATTTCACAAGTCTTTCAATCAATTCATATGGTACCCATTTTCCAGACTTTTTGATCTTTCTTCTGCAGTGGTGGGAAAGATAGTGCTTAGAATGTTTACAGTTATCGCACAAACTATTCTGTAGACTATTTCAAATAATTTAATTTCTAACAAATTTGTTGATACGTTTTGGTGAGCTTTGGTTTTGGACGTTCTAAAGGGTACTCATGTTGGATTATTTTCAATAACACTGAATATAACAACAAAGATGTTGAATTGTAGTTGTAAATAAAAGTTCAGTAAGGAAACAGTTCAAACATTTGATTAAAACTATATTGTTGTTGTTGTAATTATGTTTGTACTCAGCTAAACGCTGAGACATGTGTTTGAGTTAGATGATGTAGTATATAAAATCGTTTCTGTAAAAAAAAAATAATCCTTGAACTGTAAGATGGGCCTGCAATTGGCCAAGACTACCCGATTATTTTATCATATTTACCAATTAGAGGCCCAAAAATGCTTGCATAACAACTACAAAACTAGTTATAAAATTGACTACTGAGTCGCGAATTTGTTAGACGGAACAGATATTTTAGTGTGTCTACCAAAAGGATATCATGATATTGAAAGATTATTTTTCCCACAGTGAACATAAAACCAAAAGAATATCTTACCGTAAGAAAGAATACCTTGCTGTAAGATATTCTTTTGTTCACTGTGTGAAAAATACTCTCTCAACTTTAGGCAATTGAATTTAATAAAAATATTATCAAACAAATCTACATAAAACATTTTGCAATAAGATAAAACGTATTTCTTTTGACGTGTGTGAAAATAGATTTTAATATCGCAAACCAGACGCAAACCAAGTCAGTTAACAGAGCTCTGTTATGTTACTAATAGAACTCTGTTAAAGAATTAATTTAACGCTGGGAAAGAAAAACAGGAAAAATGATTTAAATTCCTGCGTATGTTTTCTTCAGCAAATTTTTATCAGTCTGTATTAGAGATGAGCGATATTTTCAAAAATGTGATTTAATCACGGTGATTGATAATTCACTGGTAACTGCAGTGATTGAAATTGCCAAATAATAGTTACTAATAAAGTCGTTCTTTCAAAATTCTTACAATTTCAAATATATTTCATTTTATTTTGAGCGAGGCATAATTACTATTAGATGATGCTGATTATTTACTTTTGTCTTTTATACATGAACTTTCTGTGAAACTTAATTGTCAAACTCCATATAAAAAAAATTACATTAAAAATAATAACATTGATGACACCACTTTGATTTTGTTTAGTAGTCTTTTCGTAGTATGTATCTATCTATTATGTCTCTTTCTTACGACTTAATAAAATACGTTATTGTCATAATTGTTTTCGTTTGGAATACTGTGATCGCAATCACTGTTTTAAAAGACAGTGATTAACAAATCACGTTCACTGAGAACAACGTTCTTCAAAAATCACTGGATCGCTCATCTCTAGTCTGTATGTATTCAAAGATTGTTTATAGGTTGTTACAAGCTACTCTCTTCCATGCATGCTTGTCGTTTTGAATGTAATTGTGACCTTTTAATGTAAACAGTTCTCTTTTTGTGACTTGATTTTTCTCTTTCACTCATACAAGATATAAGAAGGTTTAAATTAAGGAAATTTGGAAAGTTATCTTGCTAGAGATTGTGGAATAATTGTTTTAACGATAATATAATCATTCTCGGTGATACTTCTCGTAGTAAACATTTGAGTAACCTAAAATCGATTTGCTTTAGTGAAAGTAATTTTTGTGAAGTGAAAGTGTACTTACCAAATTTAAAAATGAATAAGGAAGTATTTACCAAATCATTTTTAAAAAATTCTATATTCAAAAGAATAATTTAATAAATCACTCGAAGACTTTAAAAATTGAAACACAAACCAAATATTCGAAGATTTATTCAATAAAACGATGTGATATTCACTAATAAAATAAAACCTACGTATATTTATAAAAAACATATATCTTCAAAACAATTGTAAGTACAAACTCCTAATACAAAAATTTCTTCAAAGTCAATATATTTCATCGAAACGGGAGTGTAATTAAAATTTTTTTTTTATAATTTATATATATTATAAAAAAGAAAAAATTCTGAACAGGGATTGAGCAGCGCTGCTTGAGATTATAATTAAGAGTTGTAATTAATAAACTTTTGAGGATATTTTTGAAAGGTAAATTTGAAATTCAATTACTTATTCTCAATCATGACCGAGTTCAATCTCTATTTGGCACTTTTGTGTGATTTTTTTCCTTTTTTTTAATATACATACATATATACATAATTGGTCATTACAACCCTTCAGTAAGGATTACGACTTAGTTTCTCACACCACTTATGTTGTATGTGTTAATTTTATACATGAGTGGCGGGACCTACAGTTTAAATTCGATTCCGAACAAGAATTTTTAAGAAACTTTTCACGGCAATTTTGTTAACTCTCGGAGTTTTTGCCAGAAATCTGCTGAGAGGAAGTCGCCGAAGAAATACTTTTTGTATTTTATTTTGATCTCTGGCCTGGGGTTCGAACCCTGGCTTTTCGTCTAATAAGCCAACACACTACCTACTAGACCACGGCGATTTCAAATTAATAAGATTGATAAATTTTATATATTACATATCGTTAGTCTCATTCGTAAATGTGTTAAGTCCCTTTTTTCAAATTTTACAGGAGACACAAAAAACCCCGCGGCTTCGTCAGTTTTTAAACTTTGTAAACTTTTTAAACGCAATTATTTTTACAAAGTAGCTCTCTTTAAATACCCTAGATCAAAAATTAAGAATAATTAATAATTAATATTCGTAGAGTTAGCACGTGCTGTTAATATTTTTCGTAGTTTTATGGACTTAGCGTTTTTGCAAACCACAAAATTACAACAAATTTAAACTACATACTGACATTTTTTTGTCGTAAAATATGTATTTGGTATAGTGTTATCGTTTTACATTAAAATCTCAATTTTGGAAAAAAGTGGACTTAGCGTCTTTACGAATTATACTAACGATATGTATGAGAAAAAATTAAAAAAAGGAAAAAAATTACACAAAAATTGTTTAAAACTCATGAAATTGCTAAAATAAATAAGAATAAACACATAGCCTGCTGCTGTCCACTGTATATACATACATGTAGTTACAGATTATGTAAGAAATTAAGAAATATTAGAAAATTGTTGATAGGTAATTGCACTAATCCTAATGTATCAGACAGAACAATAAAGTTTATTGCAGTTCTATTAATTTTTTGTTATTTTTTTAAATTTAAATATAATATTTAAAATAATTTTGTAAAAAGTAAGACATTATTCTATTCAAAACACATTTGTCATATATCTTATACAATATATTTAGAAAGTATCAGCTGCATTAAGTAAAGTATAAGCTACACTATGTTCAATAAAAAAATACTAATTCGATACATGTTCCAGCAGGATAAGTACTCTAAATAGTCAAAGTGCACTTTGAAATAATTCGATCAGAACGAAATAAATGTGTATATATGTATATGGAGAATTTCGTGCCAAGTGACCCAATTTGTAAAATCGATGTCTTCCGATTTGGATGAAATTTGCACCAAGGTTATCAGTCAAGAACTGCCGGAGTTAGAGAGGGCCAAAGTTGGACATTTTGGTTATACAGGTTTTTTTTAAAATGTGTGTAACTTTTCACCTATTGGTCCTAGCAAAAGTTTATTATATATTATTATTATTATATTAGATAGCTATTTCTTCAATCAATTTATATATATATAAATATATATATACAGTGTGCGACAAAAAAAGGCACGAATTTCTGTGAAATAGACTACGTATCAAAAACACATTTGGTTTTAAACCCATTTTATTGAAATATAAAATTAATAACTTAAATTTAGTAATATATAAGAAGAATAAATTAAAAATTCTTATTAAACATAATAAAATTCATATTATACAATGGATAATTTTTGTGTTTGCAACAAAATGCATATATATTATATATAAATATGCACATATATCGTATAATTAGCCAATTCACACTACTTTGTATCGTGTATGTTATATTGAATACACTTTTTGCTTGTGAACGTTCAATGCTGTGCTGTATTGTGTATTTTATATACCAAACGTCATCAACCGATAAGAAAAATACCAGTATTCATAATTTGATTTTCAAGCAATAAAATGAAAAATATTACGGAAAAAAGTTAATTAATTAATCATCTGTATGAATATATTTTGATAATATAATTTTGAAAAGTTAATTGTTGGCTCAAGTTAAAAGAAAATATTTTTATTTTTATACTTCTTCTTGATGACTGAAGATGACTAAAAAAATGTGTATTAGTTTATCGGATCTTTACATGAAAATTATCAACAACAAGCATACATTATTGGATATTCGTCCAACAATACACTCAATACAACGATACAATGGTTTGTGTGAATTGCCCAAATATACATTCTATTAGATTTAATAAGAATTTTCATTTGTTTTTCTTAAATTCCTAAAGTTTATTGTCGTCATATTGTGATATATTCTACTTAACACTAATTCCTGTATAGTGTATATACTGTCAAATTATCAAATTAAAAAGAATGTTGTAGCGTTGCATAATAATGAATCTGAATTGTATTTAATAATAATAATCTTAACAAAATAATGAATGTGAATTATATTTTATTTAAATTCATATATAAAATACCTTACGGTTAATTCCTTTTATTACAAGAAATAAATTCAAGGACATTGGAGATATTATTTGTAGAAGTCGAAACAGGTTTCGTAAGACTTAGAAAAAGTAAATTATTTCAGTTCAATTGTATCTTCCGCAACAAGCGGACTTATTTTCTTAAAGTGAAATTAAATGTGAATTTTATATAAAGTATTATTAAATATCTTCATGAACATGAATTAAAGTGATATTATAAATTTAAAATAAACATTTTTAAATAAAATCTAAAGTGTTTTTTCTTGATCATGATTATCTTAAAGTTCAATTAAATCTCTTACATGGTCTTCAGTAGAATGCAGGATTTGAAGCTTTGTCACCGCAATGAATACAAATTTCATCCATACAATCGGCTTTATTTAGAAGAGTGTTTTTTATAATTTCTCTATATTCATTTTAATTTCTTAGACTTGTGAGGGGCACATTTTTAACAAGTGCTTCAATAAATTGGCACATGAAACCCCGCAGTTAAAACTGTCTTCTTGGTAATCATGCTCTAAATCCATATTTTTACAGATCTCAGTATTTAATTCATTTTTAAAAATTTCAAACAGTTTTTCACTTTTTCTGCTGTTACCTCGAATTGAATCTAAGTACAAAAATTGTTTTCTTTGAGTATCGAGATAAACAACTCTGTAGTGCTGTTGATATATTATTAGAATAAATTTTTTTTCAGATAATTCGAAGGGTATTCGAATATCTTTTTTAAAAAAAATATTTTTCCTTCTTCGCAAGATAGTGCATAGGATGAATCTATATCTCTTAAAATAATTGTAATATATATATATCAACAACATTATTAAAAAGGCATTTAGTTGGCTCAAGGCTCTTATATTCATTTAAGTCTATTATTGATGCATAAAACACTGGTTTATTTTCATATACAGCATTGAAAGTAAAAAGTATGTATCTTTTATCTTTAAGACTTCGTGGCCAATGGTTGTTTACTTATATTTTCAATAAAAATCTTACGATTTATTTTTTTACTTTCCTTTTTCGGAGTTCTTCTCCAAACATCTCCAATTTTATCGTTTTCGGTTGTGTTTTTTCAATTACTCGGTTAATTTTGCTTTAATATAACCATATGATTTTCTGATATATTCAGAAGTACCACTTTACTTTTTCCTTCTAGAGTTACATTTTTCGTTATGTTGAAATAAGACTCTACAGGACTATTTGCAACACGACATCTACTTGCGTCTACAAAGTTTCCCACTATATTCGTCCATAAAGGTATGTACGCTGAATATTTTATTAAAAATATGTTTGCGAACTCTTCATTGTAATAAATGTTTCGTTCTCTACAAATGGCCTTCGATTTTATAGTACTTTCATACAGCCGTAGACTCTCTAAGTCAAATGGGCTTTTTATATGATGGAATTTTTGACTTAGCTTCATTCGGAAAATCATATTCGTTAATATTTTCATCACGGATGTTATAGCTAATGTTTCTTAGTTTTAAGATTGCACTTTGAACATTTGGAGTGGCATATTGATATAGTAAAATCGTAAATAAATCTTTTACCCACTCAAAGATTATATCCACTTCACTTACACCGTTTTCATAAAAAAATTGCTCTTTCATAATTTTAAGAAAGTTCGACGATTGAAAATTACTTTCAATGTCGTTGTGAACCATTTTAAGAAAGTATGCACAACACACTTGTATTACAATTAGTTTATTTTTTGACATTGGACTTGCCTATTGAATAAGATTTCGATAAGTACTGTTCAAGGTTATGAACGTTGTTTTCCTTATTGGAAACCCTTGATACGGCATTGATCAATGCTAAACTCCAATCTAAACATACTCTTTTAATATAGAGTTTTGCATCGAAAGCAATTTAATTGATATTAGAAAGCGCTTTATGTCATCAGCGTAGTGGCTACTCAGTAATCCTTCGGCGATTGGTATTACGAACCCTCTTAATTGGTTCCCTAATATGTGCCATAAATGAATATAAAAAACTCTCTTTGAATCTGTGCTCAGTTTCCGCACACTATTACCAGTGGCGTCAAAAATAGTGTGTTGTGGCTCAATTTAATGTATTTTCTATTTTTTTCAAACATATACTTAAGTTGAGACAGAGAGAATAAATAAATCTCCAGAAGGTTTGGTATTTCTTTATAAATGAATTTTTTCCGACTTTATTGTATGTGCAGCGCCAGCAGATGGTACTTCCTGGTCGTTACCCAACACTAAAGCGTCTTTGTTAACTTAATAAAGTTTTTTATTCCTCCAATTTGCTGCTTTTTGGAACTGTAATTCGCTTTACAGTATTTCTACGAACACTCCGGATTTTTTGTGTTTTTATATATTTTGAGGTTAAAAACCTTTTTTCCGTTTGACTCAATTCTACCTTCCAAGCATTCTTTAAGAAAATTAATTACAAACCTATACCGTCCGCAACCGTTTTGAAAATAAATGCACCTTGTATATAAAAATAAGGTTGTTTTGTGCTTATTCTACACATAACTTTTAAAAGTTATAGGACAAACATTATTATAACTTTTAAATCTTTCTCTAATCATATCCTCTATAAAGGATATTATATGTAGATCCTAATTTATTGTCCACAAGAAAATCTTCTTTTAAAAATAAATATTCACTCGGAGTGAATATAATTTGAGCCTCTTTCTTATTATATACTAAATTTCTTTTCATATTTATTCCCTCAGAATTTTGAAGAGGTGACGGTATTAAAACAATGTTTGTATTTCTACTCTCCTTTATGCGTTTCCTCAGCACTCTATATTCCTCGATAAGAGGGCACGTAGATCCTGTAATATTTATAGCATCTCTAGTGGATGACAACGGAACATTCTGGTGAAATTGTACCGAATCAGTCAGAGTGCTGTTACCGAAAACTATTGAATCAGTTAGGTTGATGCTTATGATGATTACGAAGACTATCTTACCGTCATCAAAGATAAGTCAGAAGATAAGTCACGTTTAGTTGAAGTGTGTATTATATTAATTTTATCTTCTGAAAGTTAAATATTGTTTCGTTGTTAACATTGTTTTGTTATTAAGACACAACATTTTAAGCTTGATATTTACCTGATGAAAATTTCTTTTCAAAGATTTTTTCGCTGCCGTATGTACATATACATAAATCCTACGTTTGACCTTTTTGAAAGGTTAAAAAGTTGGAACAAAAGTTCCTCGACCGTAACGGTTTGTATATCCTGCAGAACAATATGTATATATATATATATATACAGTTATAAATGTATATATATACTCATTTGAATCCACACAAAAAAATATATGACCAAATAACTGAAATAAATTAACGAAACGGGAGCTTTATTAAACTGAAGTTATATGACAGCAGTATTTGTATTTTTTGATCTGATTTGAAAAAATGTAACTATGCCTTTAAAATAGATGAATCCAAATCTCTTTCCGATCAGCGATTATGTATGGTTTGAAAAACAAGAATAAATGCATACATAATTGGTCATTACATCCCTTCAGCCAGGATTACAATGTAGCTTCTTACATCACTTATGCTGTGTGTGTTTATTTTTGTATATGAGTGGCGAGACCTACACTTTAAAGTCCATTCCGAGCGACAGATTTTTAAGAAACTTTTCATGGCAACTTTATTTACTCTTAGAGTTTTTGCCATTTTTTCATTTTGTTGGAAAAGTCTGACCTGAGGTTTTTTCTTGAATGTAAGAAATACATTTTTAAATACTTATTTATTCATTTTTATATTTGGTAAGTACACTTTCATTTCACAAAAATTACTTTCACTAACTAGAATCGCTTTCAGGTTACTTCAATGTTTACTTCGAGAAGTATCACCGAGAATAATTATATTATCCGTAAAACAATATACCACATTTTTTTAGAAAAAAAACTTTCCAAATTTTCCTAATTTAAAGCTTCCTATATCTTGTCTGAGTGAAAGAGAAAAATCAAGTCACAAGAAGGGAACAATTACATAAAGAGGTGACAATTACATTCAAAGCGACAAGCATACATGGAAGAGAGTAGCTTGGACAACCTATTAACAATCTTCGAATAAATGCAGATTGATAAAAAATTTCTGAAGAAAACAACAACAATAAAAAAATTAACAATTCTACAACAATTTTGTGTTAATGCTTGATGGTATGGCGGGATTAAAAATGTCCTAGCTTTTTGATGCGATATAATACTTGGTGGAATCTTTTTGGCCTATCTCTATATATGGTATAATTAATGATTATATTTTATTTAAGTTGTTTTAAAAAATTACATTTGCAAGAAATAGGATTTTAGATTTCATAAAATTTATCAGAAAATTTCAAAATCGACTATGAAAACTCGCTCTGTAAAGAGTTCTGGCGATTGATTTAGTTAAAGGAACGCAAAACGCTTTTAAAACAATTCATTTTGTTCGCCCATGTTGTCCTGTTTTCCCGCAAAAGTCGATTTTAAAATTTGAAATCTAGGAAAATTTCAAAATCTAATATGAAAACTCGTTCTCTTCAGGGTTCTGGCGATTTATTTAGTTAAAGGGACGTAAAACGTTTAAAAAACAATTCACTTTGTCCGCCGATGTTGTCCTGATTTATCCCTGATTTATTTATCGGATTACATTCGCTTTTGGAAAATGTGTGATTATCTGTTTATTGTAAATAGTTAGTTATTGTAGATAGTTCTTATCACATAATATTTTGTAACAGTGATAAACTATAGGACTTATTTTATCAACTTTTGCTTTTTTATCTTATTTTACCCAGGAATTTAAATCATTTTTCCCGTTTTTCTTTCCCAGCTTTAAATTAATTGTTTAACAGAGGTCATTTTGTAACTTAACAAAGCTCTGTTAACTGACCTGGTTTGCGTCTGGGGAAAGAGATTTTAAAATCTATCTTCACACACATTAATTTCTTTCATCTCACTGAGAATATAATGATAAAATACTTGGCGTGCTAATAACATGTCTTGATTGATGTATTTTCAAAAAAGAAAGTAAATTTTAATAATTGTTGTTGTTGTTACCATATAATTCCTTTTAAAAGTAAAATATTCAACACACTAGTTGGTGAATGGGTGTGCTAATTATAAGACCGCCGCTGTATATTATAATATTTATACTCCTGTGCAATATGGTTGAATAAAGCTATATTTAACCAAAGAATTTGAGATACACTGAAATGCTGATGATAGCAGAGTCGTTTAAATATCAGCTCACATAAAACAAATTGTGTGCATTGTTCAGTTTTTGTCAGAAAATAAAATATTAGATCCAGAAAAATATCTGGAAATTATTTTCTTCATTCTACAGAACATACATTCGTTTCCATCCGAATTCATCTTCATAAACTGAATTTTTCTAATTAATGTGCAAGGCACACCGAATGCCAGTAAACTTTAATATTAAAATTTGTATTAAAAATAGTATCGCTGCTATCGAAATAAGTTAATTACAAAATATAAATACATACAATGAAACATATTAATTTTAATTTTAAATAAAATTATTTTTTTTAGTTTATTTAGGACACATTTTTATTGATATTTAACCGTGGATGTTAATGCTTTCTGGCCTTCTTATTTTGTGTAAATTTATTATTTGTATCATCGCGGTTAATTTTATGGTTTTCGTGGACAACAAATTGAAAAAATGTCAATTTGTTTAATGTGCAAATGGTCAATTAGGTCAGTTGATTTAGGTTAAATAAAAACACTTTAAAATCTTTTTCTTTAACATTTATTTAAACAAGTAAATATTTGCTATTATTAGTCATTGGAAGATTTTTCAATGCATCTGTGGTCGCATGCAATCACGTAATAGCACCTAAGTAGTCTCAAGTAAGTAAGTGAGTTATATATACAACTTTATTCTGTATTCCAATCCTTCTGCTTTAAAAAAATTGTAATTAGGAAATAGAATGGCTTATACAATGTTCAGATATGCACTCTTATTGAGTCAATATTCGGTTTATTGGGTACAATATTTTAAGTGTTCAACCATAATAATATACGCAGTTCAGCTGCTTATTCAATATTCATTTGACAGCTGATAAACAAAACAGCTGGTTGTTTCAGCAACATTGTTTTTATTTTGCTCGCCGTCTTTTGTTTGTCGTTGACATTAGAGTTGTCAAATATCAACAAAAATTGTTCAGTTAATTATAATATGCTCACTGAACACATTTATGACAGTGCTGCATTTTAAGTTTTACTGAATATTATAACAATTTGGTATTTATTGCACAATTATTAATTGTAAGTTTATGAAACAAATTGAGGATGAATAATTTGTTTATAAATCTCCTTTAAATCTCTTTTAAAGAAAGAGATCTTTAGGAGATGTGGATTGTAATTACTCGTGAGTATATAATATTAGATTCGTATATGAGTTTAGAATTTGAAAGATTTGGACTACTGGGAAGTAGAGCTAGAACTGCTATCTAGCAAAATTCAAAGAGAATGTATATATAAGGGGTAATATTGGATATTGTAATCCAGGAGAGTAGAGCTACTGGGAAGTAGAACTAGAACTGCTATCTAGAAAAATGTAAGGAGAAGCTAGCACTTAGGAGATTTGGGCTACTGGGGAGTGGTACTAGATACCTGTTATCTAGCGTAAAAAGAGTTAAGAAAAAACTCTAAGTGCTAATTTGCGGCATAAGAAATTATTTTCCATATTCTATGAATAGGGGTTAGGGGCTATGAGGAAATAGCACTAGATACCTGTTATCTAGTTTAAATAGTGAAAAAAATAGAATATGGAATTGAATTGAAAGAAATTGGGATGTTAAAAAATTGCCATGTGAATTCTCTTATATAACTGCGATTTGATTTTGGCAACGAGACATGAACAATTCGTATCAATTGACCAATTATATGAGATTTTGGTGCCACTAAATTGTCTTAAGTTTGGTAATTAAACTTTTTTTTTCTTAATTTTTAATTTTTAAATATTTTTGTTATAAATTTTAAAATATTTTTAAATATTTTCCTATTATTAAGTTTTATATGTGTATTTTTTCCTATTCCATTATTTTTGAAAATAATTTATTTTTAAATTTTAATATAAGTTTGTGATATAATTTTCGTAGTGTTCGCCCCAATGGGTTAATTTGATTCTATGTTTGTAATCTTTATAATGGACTGTATGTTCTTTATTGGAAGTAAAGACCAGTGGTGTAAAAGAAAAAATTCATTTATTTATTTTTTCAATTTATGTTTCTAAAATTAAAATTAAAACAAGTGAGGGTAAATGGGAGAAACATTTATTTATTTATTTTATTAATATATTTATTATGAATTATTAAAATTTGAAAAACTAAAATTTTCATCTGATATTTATTGTAAATATCATTCCTTTATTTCTCTGATTTGATGTTTGTTTTCTTTGGGTTTATGTTCCTTTTCTTCTTCGTTCGCTTTCCTTGTGGAACAACCAGAATCGTTGTTTTAATTTTGATGAATCCGCTATTATCTTGTTGAATTTTGTAACAAAGAGATTTGTTACAAATCAAGAGAAATTTAAATTGAATTCTCAAACGGGAATATAGCAAATCAAACACACTTCTCTTATGTGTGACTAAGAGAGTGGTGTATTAATACACTATATATTTGACTTACGCAGCGATTAAGGGAGATGAGATCACTTGCATTTTTTATTATTATTATTTTTTTCTACTTTGTTCTTTTTTTAAAGGGGGAACTTTCAAATGGTGTTTTTTTACATATGGAGAAAAGAGATCTCTGTATTTTATATAAACAAAACGGGAAATGTTAATCGCGAAATGGACCAACGGGATCAATATTTTATGTATATAATATATAATTTATGTACATAAAAACGGGTTTGTTTAATTTTTGAGTGTTATAATTTATATTTATTATATTTTATATTATTATATTGAAATTTTTAAATTATTTCTTATATATAAGTATAAAAAAACGGGATAAACGAGAAAACGCTGCACGGGTAAAAGGAGAGAAAAATGGGATGTATTTGCTTTTTATAAATGTAATGTTACCGTAAGCATATATCCATCTAAATGTCCATACGCTTTCTTTAATCTCTTTCTCGTTTTCCGAGGTTAATTTTTATTGTAATAACATCACTTTTTTCAGCACTTTTTTTCCTTTTTACATATGTTTTCCATCGGGTTAAATTTTATATTTAACCTATTATCATTTTATCTGTTCACTTTAGGTTTTTTCTCTCTCTTTTTTGTTTTTTTTACGCGGAATAATTCGTATATATGTATGTATGTAAAAATTTTTTTGTCACTTAATTTTCATTTTTTTTTACTTATTTTCCAATATCTTATGTGTAAATGTATAAAAAATGTACGTCACTTACGGTTTTGTTGGTTTATGTTGTAGTGATGATCTTCATGTTCTTTTTACCTCATTGTATGGAGTTGTTGTATGGACTTGTTGTATGGAGTTGTTGTAAGGAGTAGTTGTTGTTGTTGTAACAGTTCGGCTGTTGTCTCCGGAAGCTTTTCCCTGTATGTAATATAAAGATGGATTATAATTTTAGTTTATGTGTTCTATTGGTTGTGTGCCGTGTAATTCGGTGGGGATGGGATGGATTGGAGATAAGATTGTTGTTGTTGGTTGTATGTGTGTGCTGTCAACGTCATGCGGTAGGTAGTCCGAGGAAGTCAGCTGTCGTCGTAGGGTTCAGCCATAGGTCTACTGGCCGTAGGGCTGTCGGTTTCGCTGGACAGCTAAAAATGTGCACCGTATCGTGTGGTGTCTGGCTGCACAATGGGCAGCTATCCTGGGTTCACTATCCTAGCCCTGTAGTTATTCAAGAAGTTCGACCATCCTGATCTGAGCTAGGCCAGAATAGTTCTCGTGACTCTTGGAAGCTGCCCTTCCGAATCGGCTATGGATGGTGGGTGCCGATTAATGACCTTATTACGGCTGAGCTCGTCTCTGGCCGTCGCGACGATGGTATTATGAAGGGCATTTTGTGCCTCCCTGACGGATAGTGTGTCAGTTATTGAGGGTATGAGGTGTAGATAGTGAGGTCTTATCTTATGCGGCGAGGAGGGGGATCATTCAAGACTATGTGGTGGTTTGGATGGGAAGGTTGGTAGCAGGCTATGAGGATTTTTTTAGTTAGCAGCTCGTTGCGTCTTCTAACCATCAGCATCTTCGTCTCATCATGGAGATGGTCTATATTAGTCATCCTCACACATCCGGTGGCTATTCGCAGGGCGTTGTTCTGTGATGTCTGTAGTGCCCTCCACTATGTGTCACTGACTTCGTCGATGTTCATGCCCGAGGAAAAGACCGTACAGTAGTCCGCGTAAGAAATCAAGGAGATGTTCGGAGGTGGTGTTGGGAGTGAGGTGAGGTAGATGTTAAACAGGATAGGCGACAGGACTCCCCCTGTGGGATACCCATCTTTATCCTCCTGTGAGAGGACTTCTGTCCCCTAAACTCAACGTATGCCTGCCTACCTCCAAGGTAATTGGTGGTCCAGCGTTTCAGGTCGTAGGGCAAAATTGAGTTTAGTATGTCTCTCAGGAGTATGGGGTGGTCGACAGTGTCAAAGGCCTTTGAAAGGTCAAGGGCCGCAACGACAGTTCGTTGACATAGTCGTTGTTGGTTGAGTCCGTCTGCTATCCTAGTTGTTATCTCGCCCTTCCCTGAATCCATGTTGGTGGTCTGACAGTGGGAAGTGCTGTTTGAATGCAGGGAGCAGAAGGTCTTCGAGGATCTTTACCACAGGTGATAGTAAGGAGATCGGTCTATATGATTCTCCTTTGGTAGCTGGTTTGGTTTCAGGATCGGGATGATCCTCGCGACCTTCCAGATGTCCGGTATCACTAGGCTGTGCATTGACAGGTTTATTAGTCCGGTAAGGAACCTCAAAGCCCTCTCGCCTAGCTTCTTCAGCATAAGCATGGACTGTCCGTCGGGTCCCAATGCCTTTGATGGTTTGGCGTTGGTGATGATGTAAGCCACCGCGGATTCCTCATAGGGCTGTGCTTGTTGGTCTCTGCGCAAGTTCCTTAACAACCTCAGTGTTACTCTCTTGTCCTTATTCTGCTCAGTTTGGTGTTCGACAAATTGCTTGCAGAATTCTTTGGCGCACTTTTTGCCCTCAATATGTTGCCTATCTTCAAATTCAATAGCGGCGAGGTTGTTGTTCGTTTTAGAGCCAGATAGGTTTCTGATAGTCCTCCATAGTTTCTTGGGAGCTAAGGAGCAGCGTTCTAGGTGTTACAGCTATTTGGAACGTCTGTGCTCGTTCACCAATTGATTTATCCTTGCGTTCATTGATTCTAGCCTTTCGTCAGCTGGGTTTGCCGCTCTAATGTTATCCCGCTGTTGAGCCCGGCTCGCGGCATCTGAAGGGTAGTTCGGCCTGGTGTTATTGATTCTGCCGGCAGGAATAAAACGCTTCGCACCGTTTTTCTATCTTGACCACTATGGGTAAGTGGTCGGAGCTCAGGGCAGTATATGTCTGCCAGGTGGTAAAGGCTAGAAGTGACCGACTAGCAATGGTGAGGTCTGGCGAGCTTGTGCATCTTGCAGTGACCCTGGTCGGCTGCGGCTCGTATATCGTGGCGAAGTCCGACTCGTCTATTTGACCGGCTATCGCGATCCCACGTTGATCGTTGGGAAGAAGGGAATACCAGCTCCCATGATGTGCGTTGAAATCACCTAGTATGATCTTATTTTCACCCTGGAGAAGATGCGTGATGTTCGGGTGGTAGTGGGTTCCTATACTATTTACTGGTGGAATGTAAACGTTTGTGATTTCGATATCGGCATGCTCCAGGAGTTGTTGTATGGTGTTGTTGTATGAAGTTGTTGCTTTTAGTTTAATTTGTATTTAAAGAGATTTTCTTCTTCTTTTCCATTAAAAAACGGATGAAACAAATCCATAGGTTGCGGAGAGTTCGCGGGGAGAAGGACCATGAAACAAATTGAGGATGAATAATTTGTTTATAAATCTCCTTTAAATCTCTTTTAAAGAAAGAGATCTTTAGGAGATGTGGATTGTAATTACTCGTGAGTAATTACAATCGTTGGGATGCGTGTTGTGGGAGAGAGAAAGAAAGAAATGGAATTATTTCGATTTCTTTTTAGAGAATTGAGAGAGAAAGAGATTCTTACCTTTTTTCCACCATTCAATTAAACTCTTTGTATTTTTCCAATTATGAATTTATTATGGGTATTCAAACTCAGTTTTGACAAGTCTAACTTAAATCAATTGTACAATTTTAATGTAAATAATTCAAGTGAGTGCAATTCAGGTAAGTATATTTTTTAATACATACATATTATATGTAAGCACAATTGGTTTATTTCAGTTTTATTAAATATTTCAGCACAAAATTTTATTTTATTCAAAGGAATGAATATAACACTTGAGGTAAGTATTAGGGTAGATTAGAGAATATTTCAATTTTTATAAATATATATTTTGGTAGGTATATCTTTAAATTTAATACAAGGTAAATATAATTAATTCAAATAAATTCTAGAATTCTGTATCTCCTTTTTTTTACATTAATATATATATATATATATATGTAAATTTTAGCACAGTTTATAACTTTTTCTTCTTTTTATTTGGTTTAACAAAGAACACTTTAATGGTATGGTATGCTTCTTTTTAAGTAAGAGATGGAGTTATGCCATTGTTTACTATGTTAATGCAAGGTGATAAGTGATTTCTGTCTGTATTTTCATTCTCCACCAAACTTCTGCTCTTCTTAAACCAGTTGGATTAGCAGTAAATTACGGAGACATTTCCTGTGTTTTTACTGGAAATTTGGAGACATTCCCTTGCTTAATGGGACTGGAATGATGGGGTATTCTTTTAGTTGATGGAAGTTCTATTGTTATTGTTGGAATTGCTTATAGGGTATTGTGTGTTCAAACCACGTTTGAACAGTTTATATGAAATATTGATCTCAATAATGACGTTTATTGCGATTTACGCAATAAAGGTGTGTATATGAACACCGTATTAAGCCTTCCTTATTGTATGCAAAGGCCGTGCAGTCTATCACCTATCACTCGAGGAGATAAAGAAATCGATACACATTTCAAATGACACCCAAAATAAGATTATTTAACGTGAGCATCAAGCTTTTATAAACAAATTTTTGAGCAGAATAATACGTGTGTTATGGCCTAAAAGAATCTCCAACAAAGATCTATTAACAATTACAGAGTAAAAGCCTATATTCAAATGGATATAAATTGGCTTGCACGTGGTGGCCAGATCACCATGAAACCATCGTCGCGGCAGACCGAAAAACTCTAAAAACAACTCAAATGTAGTCACACAAGATACTAAGCCTAACGTATATTGGGGCAAAAAAACTTATTCTACTACAGCGGTAGTGTAGATAAGATCTTTGAAAACAGTATTTAGTATAATGGGAGACAAATCTAACATGTTAACTTCCTCTTCATCTGCCCTTTTGAAAGAACCAATAGATTTTATAATTTGGGAAATTCTTCAAAACAAGACTTAGTAATAAAAGTGAATTGCATAATCTGAAAGCTACAAACTCTTTTAAAATTTACTCTCAGATTTTTACTCTCAGATTTTTTGCCACAAATCTGCTGAGAGGAAACTGCCAAAGAAATACTTTTTGTATTTTGTTTTGATATCTGGCCTGGGGCTCGAACCCTGGCTTTACGTCTAATAAGCCAACACACTACCTACTAGACTACGGCGACTTCAAAGCGAAGTATATGCCATCGAAAAAAGTGTTAAATTCATCCTGGCCAGAAGGTAGACTGGACGTGTCACTACTGACTACTGGGAATACTATCTGACGATCAAGTCGCCATCCAAGCACTAGAATCTTATGAGATTAAATCGAATATAAAATGGAATGGAAATTAAGCAGCTAGATAGATTGGGAGCCTCTGGCGGATCGCAAGACATGTGGACATTCACGAAGAAAGAAGAAAACACACAGGCGATGGGAATGGATACAGATGTTTGGAAAGGTATTCTCAACGAAAGAGAACATAAAAAGGAGTAAAGATTCTTCTTAAACCAAATCAGTTAAAGGCAATCAAAACTTTTGTTTGTAAAAGTTGCAATAATAGGAGATATAAAGCATGCATTAGATTATTCGGGAAGAATCAGAGGTAAGTAGCTGGTCTTTGAGAGAGCAGAGTAAACTCATAATATACTTGTCCAGAATGGGAATTATTTCGGACCCAACATGAAGATTCTACGATAATGATAATGAATAATAAATACACAGCAGAGTCCTGACCTTTGTCAGAGTAGTAGGATTGGAGAAGAAATTTTAGGGATTCCATATATACAAGGTGGGCCATTTAGAAATTTAACTTAAAAAACAATAAAACAAAAATAGTTTGAAATTTTTCCAAGTATAATTGTTCCGGTTAGAAATGGAATATTATTTCATTAGTAGCTCATTCGATCGGATCAATTTTCGTGCATGGGGTCGTATCTCAGCAATGTCATCACAAATGTTGGTCTTCGAATGCTCAACCGTCTCTTGTTTGTCGCCAGAATACTTTTCTTTAACGGCGCCCCACAGAAAATAGTTCAACGGTTCAATAAATCGTTTGTGGTATGAGATGTGTGACAAGTTGCACCATCCTGTTGAAACCACACATTGTTCACATCAATACCATAAAGAGCGGGTACAAAAAAATCGGTTATCATTGACCGCAATGGTTGCTCCGTCATTATTTTCAAGATGAAAATTAACGTCAACCGAAATATGATTTTTTTGGGAAAATCGACATCATAATGCAGTTTCTCCACTAAGCGAAATGAAAACGAAGCGGATGGTCGTGCGGTTTCAACTCTTGCTGGTGCGTGAAATGTTCAATTCTGGAGAACGATGGACGCACGCTCTCAGTTTCGACATTTTCGGGTGAACGCACTGTACGAGCACGCTCACGTCTTGGCGCATCAACTATGAAACCAGTTTCACGAACCAGTGTCTCCTTTTCACAAGGGCAATAAGCCAACCTCAGAACGACACATGATAACATAGCGCAAAGCCCTTTTATTGTAATCTACCGAGAAGTCGTTGAAAAAGAAGGCTACCTAATACGTGAAGTCGGAGTTGCAGAAAAAGATTACGCATGGAACAGTTAATTATTAATCACATTTAATGTCTTAAATTGTTTTGCGGATTATGAATTATTTTATGCTTAATGGATTGAACAACCTGTTTTCAGTTCTTCAGACGTTCTAAAACAAAATATTTAAAAACGTGCCATATTTAATGCAAATGAAGCAAAACAGAATATAAAAAACAAACATCGCAAGAAAAATAAATAATGAGAATTATGTCTGAGCATTTACATACATTGACAGTAACATATAATAATGTATAGCAGGTGCGCATATATCCTTAGGTTTCATTGGGTAAGTTATTTCCCTATTACCTTTAATTCTTTTAAGTGATTTTAATTTGTGAAATTGAACTTTGATTTTCAAATTAAATCATTATCATAATATTGAAATTTATTATGGAATATTACGAAAGCAAATTAAATTGAATTTCTTGACTCCTACAAATCCAAAATACAAATACGCATCTGAAGGTCATGTAATCATAAGATACATAATTTGCATTTTCTGCCTTGTCTACATTTTCTTTTTAGCCTTTTTGCTGTCTCCATTTCTTCTCTCACTCATTTCTTGGGTTTTAATGCTCTAATAACCGTTTGAAGTTGTTCATATGCAGACTCATTACACATTAAACATGATTTACACAGTCATACACATGATGCAGATTCAATATTTATACGAACATATATAGTACAAATACAAATAAGAACTTTTGAACGTTGTTGTTGTTATCCAGCGACGATAAGTGGGACTGTAGAAAACATGAGTGTAATGCATAAATTTAACACTTACGTACATGTGTTTGAAAATTATTGTTATCATCAGCAAGTTTGTTTTTGTTTTTATTTTTGTATGCTGACACATTAAAATAGTTTTTTGCACATACATCCCTCCATACATATATGCTGAAATATTACAAGAATCTACGTCTTTTTACTTATGATGTGATTGCACTCACGTATATACACTCACATATATATTTACATTTGATTTCTATGTATTTGCAAATGGATTCTTACTTCTAGAACAATGTGTGATTATATAACTATTTCACAAAAGGAAAGAAACACAAGAACTTTGCTCTAACCACTCCATCTTACTCTGTCGTTATATCTTAAGAAGAAATAAAAAACTGAAAGGACGAACAGTTTTTTATTTCTTCTCTAATTTCCTACCTTTCAATCTGAAAAATATCATATTTTGATGGCAAGGCAAATAACATGTTTGAGCAGTCTTGGTACTATTTTTTTCTTTACTTTACAGCGTTGACTTCTATAAATTTTATATAAAATTGCTTTACTTCTAGTAAAAATTTAAAAATAAAATGTTTTCATAATTTTTTTTTTTCATTACCGCTTTTGTGATCATACTTCCATAAAGCATTCTCATCTTACACAATTTGCTGCTATTATTTCTACATCTTCCCATTTAAGGCCTCCCTCTTCAGTTTTTGTAGCACTATGTATCTCCAAATGTTTTTTGACCAACAGTGTCTACTTAGTTTTGAGGATCTTCTACAGTGTGACTTCTTCCCAATAGTATGGCCTGTCTATCTCCAGTTTCTGCTTTTGATTTGCTTAATATGTACAGTATTCCTCTGATATAAGCACTTTCAAAAATGTTTGCAGGATAGTGCATAAAAGCGGGAAATTTTGGATCGAAATTCTACACCTTGGATCAAATGGCCACGTGTCATTCAAGCTAATAGAATTATATTTGTCTAATTGCCAGCACTGGCTTCAAATTCGATGGAATTCAGGCTTGATCATCTTCTAAAACGAGATGTGGTGAACAAAGTTGTAAATTGCTGGGCCTCCGTGTCTCTTTGGAATTACTGCGAAAAAATTTACTAAAGGATATGGATTCGTAGCACACTAAGGCATAGGCATAGTCAAGAATCCTATTGTCGCATTATCTAGCCAGAGAATCAGGTCGGAGACTTGCTCGAGTTCTGCACCAGGCCAGATTAGTAGATGATGAGCTTTACAAATTACGAAAACATTGGTGGTTTTAGATTTACTATCAGGTATCAAATATCAGAGATTACGTTGCGTCAGTTGGTTACGTCTTTGGGATGGGATAGAGTGCAGCCTCTGTATTGCTCTGTTCAATTTTTACTAATTTTGCATTCAATATACCGTTAATGGTGAACATTGGCTTCAAATGCCTCAAGAGCTGCTATTTTATCAGCCTAACCCTATGATAACCACATAAAAAGAAATCCAAAAACGTTTAATCACACATATTAGGGCGTTAGAGAACAGGGTCAAGTTTGGATAGAAAGTTTTCACAAAGCGGGTGCATTTAAACGAATCTTTTTTAAGTGAATTTAGAGAAAGAAAAACAATTTTTCGCATTTATAAGTGGGGAATGCTTAAAAGCGGACAGCTAAGCAACATCTTAATTGTAACTGTAATTGTAATTCATCAAAGGCTTGAGGATTATCTTTACTCCATGTACAGCAATTTTGCTTAGCCCTCTCTATAATTCTTTGATAAAAGCACTCATTTTTGCTAGTTTAAAATAAGACGCAAACAATGTTTGTTTATCTTAACCTTTCGTACGAACTATTTTATTTAGGCGAATGGACCAAGATATTTTCATAAAGTTTTCACGTAGATGAGGAACAAAGGTCAACAAAGTGAGAACGAAAATGAATTACAATTTCCAGACTTCTCGCCAGAGCAAAGACAAACAATCAATAACTGCACTAATCGAGTGTGGCTTGCTAACAAGAAATTAATAAATTAAATGGCATACAAGATTTTTAAAATTTGTATGTGACAATATCAGTACATTTAGACATTCTATATAGTTTTCAATACTCATAACAATAAATAATGAAACTTATTGGTGTAATGTGTCTTTTTCATTATCGATTCACCAAATTAAACTGGATATTGAAAATCTATTTGCCAACAGTTCTGATTTACTTACTCTTTTAAGACCGCTTATTACCGTTCTTTCAGATATACAGTCAAATCTAGAACAACCAAGTCAAATCTTAAATGCCTTCATTTCAAGTAATTTTGATAGATCTCACAATTAAATGTGTTCATATTAGTCGCACAGTTATTACTATATAATTTAAGTACTCAATTAGATATTTTTCTTTTTTTTGTACTCAAAGCTAAAATTATCCAATTCAGTTCAATTACACTATGCGATAAAATAAAAAATGAAATACACCCAGCTAATGACATACCGTAGGTTGTGAGTTTTGTTGAGTAAAACTCAAAAATATTTTTTTTTATATTTCTTAGACCATCCAAACTTGTTTTATGTGACAAAAACGATGTACACCGTTTCCATTTTCGTAGCAATATTTATTATTTGATGGTGAGAATAAATCATTAGAACACATTCTTGGAAAATGTGAGGCATAAATATATTCCAGTAGAAAAACTTGGGTACACATCAAGTGATGGGCAGGGTATTCTTCTCGTTGACGCCTTTCACGACGATAATAATAATCATGTATGCGAATAAATCTAACCATAATTTTTTGCTTTGTTTGGAATTCGATTTGCAGTTTTTTTGTCCTTTTTAGGACACAATATTTTAGAAATTCTGTTGGAACATAAGAATCTCGATTGGTGGCTCTTGCACAAATGCTGTTATCCCAACGACCTACTTTTAATACCTCGATATTTTTATCGGAGTTGCATATAATCGAATGTCCACAAACACTGCTCCCTCCGTCCACCTTCCCATAATATATTTTCCTAATAATAATGCACTGCACGGGTGGGAGCAATTCCTTGAGTGCTGATCTTATAAACACAAAAAAATTGTTCCTTCATTGATGAGGCGGCCATAAATAGTTAAACACATAGGAAAACGCTGCCTCCTTCATTATAGTCACATTCGTATATATGACACCATTTTTTACATATATGTATATATGACACCATCTTATCCTGTTTGTAGATGTAATGTGAAGTTAACGTTTTGTATTTGAAATCAATGTTTAAATACACGGTGAAATGTATGACAATACAACGTTGTAAAATATTCTTCTTCGTATCTTTTCTTCTTAATCAAGTTCGCAAAACTTTTGATGGGAATATTCATAGAATTTAATACAACGCATATTTTTCTCAGAAAGAAGTAGGGAAATGTAATATAAGTTGTATCAAATTTCTCATAGTTTCCATAGGAAATAGTTCTGCATTCATACAAATGTTTCCAAATATATTTTGTTTCGTTTTTATCAGAGATTTTTCCCATTTGAAATTATTGTGAAAGAGAAAAAATTTAGGTGAAAAAGATAAACAACTTGAGCATAAAAAATACCTCTTAACTTATATTTACTTTTGTCTTGATAAAGGATTTCTGGCAATAATACTTCATTAGTTCAAATACAATTCGGTATAAACCTTCTATTTATTAAGTTGATAAACTCTTCAAACTTTACATTACATTTAGTAAATAAAAAGTTAAAATAATGAGATTACTTTATTGGTAAAAGTATGAAAAAGTAAAACTGAACGCAAAGACAACTCATATCATACGAAAATTACTCTACGCCCTTACTTTTGTTCCTTGGAAATGGTTAATGAAAAGCACAAAAACATGTCTAATAATACGACATTATTGACAATTGCAATTGCTTCCCAAGTTCCATCAAAATTAAAAAAAGGTGAGGGTGCCCTTGTAGCCTAGTGGGTGGTGTGTTAGACTATTAGCGTGAGGGTCGTGGTTTTGATTTCCACACGAGACTCTGGTCTGTTACAATACACCAGGCATAAGATGTCAGTTAGTAAGATCGTAATAATTAGATATAATTTGTAATTGTATCTAATTTATAAATAAATAAATAAAATATATAGTGACGACGTGTCTAAGGTTTGTACAGAAATGAATATGTACATTAAGTAATCTGTCGAGTTGAACGGATGTGTTTTTGAATTTGCTGTGTGTGACATTGAACATTTTAAAATATTGAAAAATAGATTTGGCAAACTTAATCACATAAATTATAATTCATTTCATTCCTTTAAAATTAAATTTAACAAATTAAAATAATAATGAAACAAAGTTAACAATAATATCGAAAAAACACTGAAAATTTTAAATTTAAAAACAACCAAGAACAATAGGAACATTGGAAATAACATGTGCATTTATATCAAAACAATAACAATAAAATTCAAATATAATAAATAGCGTACATTTGTATAAATTAATTTTAATTTTTTATGGTGTTAACTTATATAAACAACACAAATTCAAAACAATAACAACAATTCATAGTCAGCTGATTTCTCCCAACAAAAAACATACGAATAAACAAACATTAATAATATAAAACTATAAAAATTTAAAACATAACAATCCGAAACATATGCAAATTGAATATAAAGAAAAGAAAAAAGAAATAGAAATAAAGAACAAAACATAATTAAATACACAAACAAAAACTCAGATCGGAATAGTTTATAAACCGGTTTTTTTACAACAATTGAACATAGAAACAATAACTACAGATATTAAAATCAAATAATAAGCAAATTTAACACTCAACAACAACACTATAGATCACCTGTTTTTGTTTACGTGTCAAGTTGAATAATAGGGTTGCCATCTGATTCAGACTTTTTCTACACTGAGCAAAACATTATATAATTAATTTTGAAAATGGCTTGCTTATTAAAATATTGTAATATAAAAAGTGATGATGAAAGAATGATTGTTTGTTGGCTGTGTCACGAATGTTGTCATTTTAAATGTAGTGGTGACTCGTTGCTGAAGCCGTATCTAAAAATAAAGGTCTTCATTGGTGTCGCGAAAACTGTAGAAAATTCGGAGATAATTATTATCGTTTTTTCCAACAAAATTCACCGAACTTCAAAAAGAGGCAATTAAATTAAATGACCGCATTTCGGCATATGGAAAATTATTTGATGATTTTAAATCTTTGGATAATTTACAATCTTCTCCACAGTCTTCTCCAAAATTTTGTAAATAAGGATAAACGTGAAGACCAAACAAATGTTTCTGCGCCCCCATGTAACTCTGCATCCGATTGTAATGTTCAATTCTCCAATATTACTGAATTGAATAGTAATAATTTATATCGTGAATCTGATTGCAATGTACCTTCTTCCAATATTACTGAATTAAATAGTACTAATTTATATACTAATGTAAGCAATCCTCCACAATCTATAAATATTAGTCCTCCCGGATCCATAAATAATGATTATAGGTATATTCCTCTCAGAGCAGTTCCTCCAAAAAAGACAATTTTCATCTCGCGCTTACATTACGATACAGCATCGGAATCTGTTGATTTCTAAATAAGAAATGCTATTGGTAGAGATGCGGATATATCAATACAGAAATTTAATTTTTCTCAACATAGATCTATCTCATCATTTAAAATTACCATTTCTACGGATATTTTTGAAACTCTAATTAATCCGAATTTCTGGCCAACAAATACTCTAGTTCGGGAATATATCTATAAAGCTAGACCCCAAAGTATTGCCGTACTTCCACAACGTGAATCTTTTGTTCCAAAAAACTAACTGATGATTTTGTGTCCATCGCTTATCAAAATGTTCGTGGCTTGAGAACAAAACTTACTACATTATACACGAATAGTTTTAACATCGATCAGCAAATATTAGTATTTACAGAGACATGGTTAAATGATAATTTTATGAATACTGAAATACTTTGTAACAAATTTAATATCTTTCGTCGTGATCGTGGCAACGAAACTACAGGAAGAGGTGTCCTTATTGCTATTTCATGTAATTTATCATCTGAGCTTGTAGTAACTGATACACCTCACGATATAGAATTTATAGCTGTTTAAATAAAAATGAATGGTCATCGTATTTTTATTACCTGTTAATATATTCCGCCATCTTCTCCACAAGCTGTATACATAAAACATGCAGAAGATATAAGTACTGTAGCTCATGCTTCAAAAGACGGTGATTTTATTTTTGTCCTTGGAGATTTTAATCTACCTTCAATTCAATGGAAATACATACCAGATGATGCTTATTTCATTCAAATGAAGCAGAATTAAAATTTCGACGAATTTCGAATATTCGCAAATGAGGTGACTAATAGTTTTATTAAACGCTCGTTCCCTATTACCAGTCCAGAAGATTGTTATCATCCAACGCTCGTATTAAAAACATCCATTCCATTTAATTTATCGATGCCTTCGTGTAGCAAAAATGAGAAAGTTTTGTTATTTAAGCACACCAACTATAATATGCTAAATGAACTCCTAATCAATACGAATTGGCACTCCTTTTTTCATGCTATACTAATGGTGATGATATGTCTAAAGCATTTTACTCTAAGATTTATACCTTTTTGGATTTATGTGTTCCAAAGCAAATGCCTATACAATTATCCGGTCCTCCATGGAATAATAAACAATAAATACTATAAAAAGTTTAAACAATCTGGTTGTTATATGGATTATATAAGATATTCTGTTGCCCGGGCGGAATACACAATACTTAATAAATCATTTTACGATAAATACGAAAATACAATGAAGTCCAACTTTAAGCGTAATCCAAAATCGTTTTTTAAATTTGTTAATTCGAAGAAAAAAGTAACTGGTTTTCCATCTTCCATGAGATTTCAGCAGATTGAATCTAGTGACGACAGCATTATAAGCAATTTATTTGCCAACTTCTTTTCCACAACTTATTCGGATGCAACTTATAATGATTCCATTGATTATAAATATAAGTTCCACAGTGTCAATAAATTTAATCAACGTTCCTACTATTTCTATGGAATTGAGAAAACTAAAGTTCTCCTATAACTTTGGACCTGATAACATTCCTAGTAGCATCTTAATTAATTGTGCCGACGCTATAGCTGTTCCACTATCATACTTATTTAATAAATCGATTATATCTGGTTATTTTCCTAATGTTTGGAAGGATTCATTCATTATTACTTTGTTCAAATCAGGAAATAGATCCGATGTTACAAATTATCGTGGTATTGCAGAACTGAGCATAATTCCAAAACTGTTTGTAAAAATGGTTACTGATGATATATGTTATCAAGTTTCTAACTTAATATCTCCTTATCAGCACGGTTTTAGAAAAAAGTGTTCTACTACAACAAACCTGCTTCATCTCTCAACAGCTGTGTATCGAGGATTTTTTCATCAGCAACAAACAGACGTTATCTACACGGATTTCAGCAAGGCCTTCGATAAAGTCAATCATGTACTTTTGAAGAAGAAACTTCATTAAATGGGATTTTCTAACCTTAGTTTAAAATGGATTTACTCATATTTAACTAACAGAAAACAAACCGTACTTTTTAAAAACTCCTGCTCCATAAGTATTGATGTCCTTTCTGGTGTACCTCAGGATAGCCATCTTAGACCGCTTCTGTTTTCATTGTTTATTAACGACTTACCTGATACGATTCACTATTCCAATATCCTAATGTACGCTGATGACGTAAAAATTTTCTTTAGTTATCGCCAAAGTTCCTATCAAAAACTTCTTCAAAATGACCTAAATTCGTTTCATTTATGTTGTAATTTAAATCTAATGAAGCTTAATCTCAAAAATGTAAATACATGAGATTTGTTAGAAAGAATCCTATTCCTACAAACTATGCTTTTGATGGATACGAGCTTGAGCTTGTAGATAACTACCTGGATCTAGGAGTTCTACTTGATCCCAAACTAAATTTTATCCCGCACATAACTATGACAATAAATAAAGCTAGAATCGTACTTGGTTTTATAAAACGGTGGGCAAAATAATTTAACGATCCTTATGTTACTAAATCGCTCTAAACATCTCTTGTAAGGCCTATACTCGAGTATGGTTAGATAATATGGTATTCTCTATATAAAAAATATTCCGACGTCATCGAATCTGTATAAAAGCAATTTTTGATGTTTTGTCTCCGAGAACTGAATTTATTCCCATCATAATCAAGTTTAACTTCTTATTCTGCCAGACTAGCATTAATTAAACTTCCGACACTTAAAAGCCGCAGAACTATGTTAAATATCTCGTTCATATTCAATGTAATTACTGGTGATATGGGCTCCAGTTTTTTAATCCATAATATCACGTTTAATGTTCCTCAACATCCGTCACGTCATTTTTCCCCATTATCAATACAATTTTTTAGATCCAACTACGCTGGTGCTGATCCAATAAGGAGAATGTGTAAAGAATTTAATAAATTGTATATGCTAATAGATTTTTCTTCATCAAATAATGTTATAAGAAATAATGTAATTATATATTTAAATTCATAAATTTTTAAAATTGATATTTTGTAACATTACTAAACTGCCTGCAAGGAATATTTCCATAGGCAAATAAAATAAAATATATATTAAATATATAAATATTACTATACTAAAAAGTATACACATTTAAAAACGGGTTCTGCTGCGTCAAGTTTTCCAACGTAAATGATGTGGAAACCTTTCGGAAGCGTAATCTGTGCATTTTACGGTAAGCTTACAATATTTTATGACGAAAGACGAACGGCATCACCTTTTTTGGTAATTACTGTAGGTAATATCATACTATCGTATGTCGAAGTACTGGCTAATTCATGCTTTTTCGTTTACTGGACACATGAATTTGACATAACTATACCTATCGTGTATGTCCCAGAATGAAATATTCCGATCCCACGCCGCTGAAGGTTACAAAATCTTTTTCTGCAGTAAAAACAGATATTTGGAAAGTTATACTTAACAAGAGGAAACATATACAGAGTCAAACGCTCTTCTCAAAATATGATTTTGAGGCAATCAAAACTTTTGTTGGAAGAAAACGATAAGAGGAAAATTGATTCATGCATCAGATTATCCAGAAAGAACCTGAAGGTAGCAATCGGTCTTTTGATGAATCACTATAGACTGATTGATTCTTGTGATGATAAGAGTGAACCATTAGAACATAACTGGGTACATATTTTTCTGTTTGGCACCGAACAGGAATAGGCTTAGAAGAGACATTGTTAGGATACCCTACAAAGTTTGAGAGAAGTACAATAGATCGTATGGTAGTTGTGCAGTCTGAGCAATGAATATAAATAAGGAATAATTTTACAAACTCTATACAATTTTAGACTAAGCGTTTTTTGAGCTGAAATTTATTGTAATTTTTTTATTGGCATATGGTTGATTTTACAATATCTGTGTTAAAAACCGTACTTCACATTACATATAGCGCACACAATACAATCAAATTAGATTAATTATTAATTTTTAGTATATTACTTGGTATGAGGTACATAAATGCTTACTTAAATACAACAGCATATACTTGGATACCCATTACACCCGAAACAATTAAAAAACAATTCAATTAATAGTGTTGGCCGATCGGAGGTTGAAAGTTCGAGATATTGGGGAAGCCCTATCCGCTCATTTCACATTTCTCAGTGCTTTCCATTATGAATGATCACTTATTTATGAGAACGCTTTTCACAAGGTACTTAAATTACTGTATCTGTATCTGTAAATTAAAGTAGAGTTCTATCCATGCGGCAACTGCAAAGATGGAAGTGGATAAAAAGTAAAAGTTATTAAAGCACATAAGAAGTAAGAGAACACAGCCTTGAGGTACCCCCAATTTAATCTGAAGTATAACTTACCGTATATAAATACAAGACAATACCTTAAGTACCAATATAAATATGCTTTATCAAGAAGACGCCTTTTAGCGACATACGAATTTTTGGCTTGCCAGTGTTGCAAATAAGCTAGCACAACTTTCAACAGTTTGTTTGAAGTTCACAATTTGGCATGACATGGTATTCTGGGGATTCAGTTTCATCATCGTCGAATCTAAATATTTGACTTCGACCAATCCATTTCTGAAAAAAACAAATTGCACGATCGGAAATCCGGTTGTTATCTTCAGAGTACTTTGTATAATCCGATAGAACAGAAAAGATTTGGTATTACGGTTTGCAAAGTTTTAGATAGTTTCCAGCACATTCTGGCTTTAAAAGAGAATTCGGTTCTATCCATCATCTTTTTCGTTGAGCATACATTTGTAAATTTCATTTTCAAATGCGCAGCAAATATTTGGTATCATCACCTCTTTGCAAGCTCATCTGCCTGCCCTTCTTGTACAGTGATACAGTTTGTCATACTACCTTCGATTTGACCTAGTAAGAACCGAGTGCTCGGATTGTCAGATAGTAATGGGAAAAAAATATCACATTCCAGTTTTTCGAGAGCGGAATTCTCGGATTTTCCTCCATCGTTTGTAAGATATTCGTATCTTTTTTTCTATCTGTTTTAGAAATATTACAGAGTGTTGAAGTAAATTGATCGACTTACGTGCTTAAAATAGTTAGGGCCATTATTACAACTTGCCGTTAAACCTGGGTTTAGTTAAATGAACCTTTAGCTAAAGGGAACTAAACTTATTTTCGTTATTACAACTTACAGATAAAATAAAGTTAACTTTTTCAAAATGTCGATAACACTGCTCAAATTAAGCCGGACGCGCGTCCATAAGTATGGACGGCTTCTTTTTTTTTGTTGCATTTGCTCACTTTGTTTATATTTGAAGTTGCCACATTGAAAATAATATATAATATGGCAAGTTCAAACATAAACTTAACTTTAAAAGTTACCGGTATAATAATCTTCCCTTTAGCTTAACGCTCACTTCTACCTTATCGTCCACTTATAATAATGAATAACAATTTATATGCCCGTTAAAATCCTCCCTTTAGTTAACGCCAAGTTGTAATAATGGCCCTTTTATTTAGGAGTGGAGAATGACAGATTTTTTGTGAAAGAGTTTTTGGCAGAAATCTGTTGAGGTGAAGTCGCCAAAGATATATTTTTTGTATTTCACTTTGTTGACGATGTCTGACGGGGGGGGGGGGGGGTTTGATCTGAGGCCTCATGTCTATAAGCCAATACACTACTTGTTAGATTAAGTCGTTAACATAGCGCCCAATATATTATACTTCTTAATAATCATCTCAGCACACTTATATTCGACTCCCCATGGAGGCCTCTGAACTTTTCATGGCATTTTATTGACTCTCAGCTTTTTTTTCAGAAGACCCGCTGAGAAAAAGTCGCCGAAAAAATATTGTTCATATTTTTTTGTTCCAGATATCTGAGTCTGTGTTGAAGTACGGACTCTCGGCTAATAATTTTACTGGGTAATTAAAAAATAATTTGTATACAACGATACGGCGATACACATACATACATACATACATTGTGTTTCATCTGACAATGTAGATCTGCGTTATACGGTGTTCAGATATGCACATTTATTGCGTAAATCGCAATAAACGTCATTATTGAGCTCAATATTTCATATAGTTTCAATTAATAATTGCGCAATAAATATACAAATTGTTATAATATTGAGTAAAACATAAAATGCAGCACTATCATAAGTATGTTTAGTGAGCATATTACAATTAACCGAACACTTTCTGCTGATATTTGACAACTCAAAAGTCAACAAAGACAAACAAAAAGAAAAAACAAAAAACAAAAAAAAAATGTTGTTGAAACAACCAGCTGTTTTGTTTACCAGCTGTCAAATGAATATTGAATATGCAGCTGAACTGCGTATTTTATTATGCGTGAACACTTAAAATATTGTACTCAGTTAACCGAATATTGACTCAATAAAAGTGCATATCTGAACGTAGCAGTAGTCGGAAAAATAGAATGTGAGTGTAATAAATATTAAACTGAACACATGATTAAACTACTATCGTTGAAAGATATTTTTCAAAATCCTCAGTATAGTGGCTAGTACAGCTAACTTTTAATAAATTTGTGAACCTTACAGTTCAAGAAGTGGTTTATAAAACTAAATAATAATGCGGATTTGAACTCACGTTTATTTTACACTTATTTTACTCCTTTCTTCCTGGTTTTAACAACATTCATTGAAAATTGCTTTCGGTACTAATTAACTTTTTCCCAGAATATAAAAGAGAACAGGGGATATAAACTGAAATGAAAGTTCACAACAATAATATCAAAAGCAGAAAAAAGTGAAAAGAAATTTCAAGTGCTGCATAAATAAACAAACGTTCACAAAAACTTAAGATAACAAGAGAAACTCATGCACACATAAAGAATAATATTTGAATCCCTCTTAAGTCTTCTTTATTATAAGATTTTATATATTTTTTTTTGGTTCTTTCCCAATTTAGTTGTTGTCACTATTTTTATTCTATTTCGTTGTTATTACAATAAGAGTCCTTTAAAACGATTCTTCGTATACGATTTAATTTAAAAGAAAAACTTCCTTTCAGCAAACAAACAGCGTCTACAGCATGTCATTGTCCATGCAACCATTGTTCGGGTTCTGTTTGTAAGCCGCAAAGCGCAATGATGACAATTCAGTATTTTTATTCATTTTACTCTTAAACCTGCTTTACGTGCTGTATTGTTCGTTTTTTATATTGTGCTGAGTGAGTATAGTGGTCTTTTAGCTCTTCCACTAATTTCACTTTTTAATGTCCAAAACATTTCATTGGAGATTAAACTTTTTTTTTTTTTTCAGTTCAATCTCTATGTGCTGCGGCCGAAAATACACCAATTTAAATGAAATTGGGAAACTTATTAACAATTCATAATAATTTCCTTAGTTTTGGCACAGGGTACCCGAGGGAGATATTACGTGTTCGTTTTACTTAAAAAATTTGCAACAAGTTATCAAACATGACAGTGCATAATAAATTTAATTATTTTATGCTGCATAAGCTTCATTGAAGCTTCAGATCACAAATATTTGCGTGGAAATCAAAATTGATTTCGTTGTGCTTTAATATTGTTCTTCAGGCCAATACAACAAACCAATTATCTTAAGCTGGATTCCCCCATCGTTTCGGAACAAAATTTTTGTTCCGAAACAATTTTTTTATATGTAGTTTGACGTTTCTATTTTTGAGAGAGAAAGAGAGCGAAAGAAGGTAAGCTTGCTTCAGAACAATTTCAGCTCGAATTGGTTTAATTTTAATTTTTGAACCTAAACAATCGAACTGTGCTGCCAGCTACTTTAATTTTTTAAGTAAAGTTGAACTGAGCTGCCACATCATATTTATATAATAATATAATATTTTAAGAATTTCGTCGAATATGTGGTGATCCATACAATGGAAATTTATTAATGATTCCGTATCATTTAACCGCATCTCTGGGAACAAAGCGTGGAAGTACCCCATTTTTCTCCTTTCTTTCAGAAGATTCCTATCCATTTTTTTTCACTAATATTTGTTTTAATTTACAATTTCTTTGTAACACAATAAAAAATATAATCACACTCAAGCCAAGAAAACAAACGAATTGCGATCATCTGCTACTGTGCTGCCTTACAAAAATATTTCACATGGTAACCTTGTTTTTACAGAACAATTGTTCGAAGTGGGCGAATCGTTTTGGAACAAACTCTCAAAAAACTGAACTTGTTTCGGAACAAAATGGGTGAATCCAGCTTTAGAATCAACATCAGCTAAAAAAATAATTGTTTGTTTGATGCATTCAAAACTATGGTGAATTTTAAAACGTTCGATGTTCGGCTGTTACTCTACTGAAGAGGAGTTACCAACCATTATTATAAAAGACTCACCACCAATATGCGTGTGCCATTAGGAAATGGTCTGTCAGCTGCTACATTTTCACGGCAAATGACTTTGACAAATGATATTAGTGATGGACGATAGACATTGATGTTTTAAAAACACTCGATGTAATTCGACCATATATCGAATAAACATCAATGATTAATTAATCGAAATTAAAAACTTAATACAAATACTATATGCGATGGTTAAATGTTTTGTAAGTCCTTAAACATTGCTCAAGCAAAACTGAATAAGATACAGTGACGAGTTTGCCTTGACTTTGTCGAGTATAAGCCCGTTGCATACGGTTGTGATAAGTTGAACTATGAAAACTGCTAGGTTAATGAGGGACTAGTCGAACGAGAGATTCACCAAGTGACATCGTATTCCCAACCGAATGACTAGCAGCTCTCCCCTTAATTGTCTCTACATAATACCAGTAAACGCTATGACTTTTGGAAATGATTCACAATGATTAACTCTTTTAAGAGAGGTATAGCATACAGATGGGACATACATATATAATAGTGGAACAAAAGCAGGGTATTCAATCCTAGAGTGAAATACTCAGCTCATAAAATGCTACTTTACGCCATTGAAAGATGTGCTCAATTCAACTAGCTAGAGCAGGATCATAGGTTATGTGGGAATTCGAGGCAATAAGCAGGAAAATCAGATCAGTAGATGAGTAGCTTATCCGCCTTTCAGCGAAGTTGGAAGAGGGGATTTGATGGATATACTTGACGAAAAGACAGATGAGGGGACGCAAACATCTTTTTCATATCGATAGGGTTGTGAGCAACTTATAATTTTATCGCGAAATTACAATGCGAATTGATTACAGTTATGCATCAGGGTATCGAGAATGAGGATAGTAACCGTCATTTTATCAGGCGTTCTAGTCTCCAGGAACTCTAGTCTTAGCATTGAAATCTATTCTAGTCCAATATGTAGACTCAGTGATATGGACAGCGAATCACCAGTACACATATTGCAAATTTGAGCTGCGTTGATGCATCTTAGGGACACCTATGTATGTATTTATTCACAAATAGAGATGGATCCGTTATAGGCTGGACCTGGCCCTGTTTCTTCAGCAAAATACAAAGACCTGATGGACTTGATTAATTACGCAGCCCTGCAAATTTGGACTTTTCTTGTGCAAATAAGATGGCTCCAGGTGTTTCCGAAGGCATTTTGGGCGCTGAATACGAATCTCAGGGGTTTTTGGGGTCGTTGATTACACATCTTCATTCAGATTTAAAAAATTGAAAATGGCGGATCCAATATAGCGGTCGATTAATCTGATTAATTTTTATAAACCTCGATCGCCATATTGGATCCGCCATTTTGAATTTTTTAAATCTGAATGAAGATCTGTAATCAACCCCATAAACCCCTGAGTAACAATTTTGAAGTAAATCTGATTAAGTTTTAAGGACCTCCGTAGTGTGTTTCTTTTTCTCTTGCACCCCTTGACATTAACTCACCACCTACTTTAAGGGTGCGTGCAAACAATTTGGCTTTGTGCTCATTTTAAGGGGCAAAGATCAATTGTCAATTTCTGACAATAGCAATGGTTCTAGCACGTGAGTGTTTAGCTCTACAATCTTACAAAAATGTCCAAAAAAGCTATTTTTAGGGGTTTTCAACCCCCTTTTTCTCGAAAACCTGAAACCAGATTCGTATTCAGCACCCAAAATGCCTTCGGAAACATCTGGAGCCATCTTATTTGCAAGATGCAGGGCTGTGTTATATACCTCCAATATACCACAGTTAATTTAAAAATTTAAAACAAATCACAATTTCCGAGAACGTAATCTTCGTAATCTTATTGATGACGAAAATTAAATTTAATTGGTATATTTTCATATAAATTACTTATACTTATATACATAAGTTTCAAAATGAAGTAATTTTTTTGTATTTTAAGATATTTTAAATAAAAAATACTTGAATCAAACCTTTATATTAAATATGTTGATGGTAAGAATTATTATTACTATATACATGTGTAATATATTTAGCAATTTTAGTAAATCACTGCCCTTTCAAAACACGACTTCAGCACAATACGTCAGATTTAATTGATAAGTGTTAGCCATTTTTCTAAACTATTTATTTTCAAAGTAGCTTAAGTCACTTTACCTTAATGAAAAGTGGTGACTTTTTTAATTTTTATACGAAATTATTTATACTAAGAAAAATATCAGTATCATGAGATAACAAATACAAAAAAATCTTACCGAAAGTTAGCGTCCATATTTTTAAATGTGTTAAAACGCAAACCCTTAAATATCTCGACTTAAAAACAAAGTGACTTATGCCACTTTCAAAATAAACGGCTCAATTATTTATTTATTAAAAAAAATAAAGAAATATATAAAAAATATAGTAAAACAAAATAAAACCGAATTCATTAAATTTATATACATATATGTATATCTATAACCTAATTATTTTTGTGTCCATTATTTTTGCGCTCTCATTTAAGTTTTGTATTTTGCAGGTCATTTTTTTTATTTGCTCGAGATTTTGCTGCTTTATGTTTAATATTTCCTTTTCAAGTTTTAGTCTTTCTTCTTGAATATAGTAACTTCTTCATAAATAATCGCGAATGCCAGTTAAATTTTCATTTATTTCTGTTAGTATTTTAATTGAATTGTTCTGATATGGTATTTGATTTTTCAATTGTTTTTCTAGAAGAGCGTCTTTGTTATAAACTTTTTTTTTCTTTGACGTGGTTTTGATGGTCTTGGTTCTTCATTTACAATATCTGGGAAGGACGAATCAGACTGTAATCGCTCCTCATTTTCTTCAACTAAACACTGAAGGTGTTTTTCAAGAACAGAATTTATTACTGGTGAACTTGATTGTGGATTTGAACCAAAGTGTTTATTTTGGCTACCATTAATTGCCTCATCCATTGTCAGTAAATCAGCCGTTTGTCTTTCTAGAGGTGTTAGTGAGCGATACTTGCTTGGTCCTTCACCAGTACCAGAAATGCTTAGTTTATTTATACTGCATTTGGCCTTGATATGATTTTTGTGGTCTGCCCAAACCTAATAAAAATTAAAATGTTTAATGACCCTGCGATTTTTCCAACTTTTAACATCTCGCTGCGGTGGATCAAGTAAATCCAAATCGGTTTTTAGTTTTTGCCACAGGTCATTAGATTTCTCTCTTGCATCCATCACTTTTAGATGTCCCTTGGCAAAATCTGGACGCGTCATCATAAAGTCCACAATAGTCTCGTATTGTTTTTGCTTGGCATATAAAATTCTTTTGGACTCACTCCCTTGAGATTGTTTAAAAAATATTATTTTGTTTTTATTTTGCAATATATTTGTATTAATTTACTTACATTTTAAATTTATTATTAGTTGTCACCAACACAATTGCTAACGAAGAATTTTCGAATAATTACTACGCTTTTTATGCTCGTTGTCGTTATACAGAGTTATACAGAGTTGTTTTTTGTTCGTACGAAAAGAAAAAAAAAATTGGTCACACTTTCGAAAATGTTCCGTACTTTCGTACTACAGAGTACAATTTGTTCGAATACGTACACTTCAATTGTCGTATCGAGTTACGGAGTAACCCCCTGAAATATATACATTTAAAGTATGAGTGAAATTCAACAACGTATAAAACATAATTCAACTCATATTTCATTGCATACTTTTCAGGACAATTATGGCAGCACAACAAGCACTATGGCCGCGTAATGAATCCCATATTGAATTCAATACCACGTATACGATAGTGATATTAGGTTCCATTAAATAATTCGTTATACGACAAAATTAAACAGATATTCTATTGCATACTTTTCAGAGTAATTGTTGCGCTACAGGTAGTATGGGTATGGGTGCGTATGAGGAATATATTTTACATAGAATTAAGTATTAAGTATACTCTCAACATGAACTTAGTCAATGCAATTGCAGTGAATAAAAATAAATACATACAACATATGTAAAATAAATAAATAAAAAAATTTTTTGTATAATTTTTATTGTTTACATTTATTCTTTTAGCATTTGTTGTTTTATTATTGTTTACTTTTTCAAATTTTTTTTATTTTGGTGTTTGTTGGTATATTACGCAGTGCGATAATTTGTAAACATGTTCATTGTTTTGTTTTTTAGCTTTTGTTTATAATTTTAATGTTAAACGATATTAAAGCAAAACACCATTGTCGTAATCATTATTTATTTTTATTGACTATAAACTAAAACCAAACATAATCAAATCCAAAAAAGAAATAAAATGGCTTTCAGCCTAACTAAAACTAAAAGAACACATTTTAAATGAGATCATAGTTTTAATTTCACATACTTATGCATCTAAAAAATGTGTTACTTTTTCTGTTGTTTTTCCTTTCTAATACTTGGAAGAGAGCTTTCTCTGGCAAACGTCGTAATACATTTAAGTCATGTTGCTCAACGTTCTCGCATTGAGCCCAATCCAAAGCCCAGTTAAATATTTCGACAGCTTCGTTTGGTTTTATTGTCTGCACATTTGTACTTGTATCTAAACAATTGTCATCATCAGCGGTCACTTCTAATACATATGTAAATATGTACAGATTTTACATACATACTTATAAGGGTAATCCCGAATTTCATAAGATAAATGTGTGTGTGCACAAATCTATGTATTTTAACTGTTGCTAAATTCAAATTTTCTTTTATTTAAAGTTGACGTTTTAGAGCTTTGTGGTTTGGTTGACGTTTTAGATTAGACAATGTAAAAAATTCAGGGTTGTCGTTTTGGGATGTTGACGTAAACGAGTGTTGACGTTTTCCCTAGTGCACTGTATACTGAAATACAGTAAAATTTAAACACTAAATTAGAAAAATTCATAATTATTAATAAAAATAAAGAGACAACTCGTTGTGATCTGTTAATAAAAATAAATGTAGGTTAGGTTAGGTTAGAGGACGTTTACTTGTCAATTAAGACAAGTACAGTACCCGGAGGTCGAATTGACCCATTGTACAACGTCCTAGTTTCTCACACCACTTATGTTGTGTGTGTTAATTTTTTATACATGAGTGGTGGGACCTGCAGTTTAAAGTCGATTCCGAACGACAGATTTTTATTTATTGAGAAACTTTTCATGGCAATTTTTATTTACTCTCAGAGTTTTTGCCAGAAATCTACTGAGAGGAAGTCGCTGAAAAATACTTTTTGTATTTTGTCTTTGATGCCTGGCCCCAGGCTTTTGCGTCTAATAAGCCAACACACTACCTACTAGACTACGGCGACTTCCAAAAAAAAAAATAAAGGACAAAATAAGCAAAATATGCTAAAAACTACTTAAACAGATTGTTTAACTCCTTTCTGAACTTAATTACATTGTCTATGTTCTGAATATAATTAGGTAATATATGGTAAAGTATTCCAAAGACTCATGGTGTGTATAAAAAATTGACGTTGTGACAAAAGTGTCCTATGTCTGTATTGGATAATTTTTATATGCATTTGGATATAGCAAATCTAATCCTATTCAATAGTTTATTGGCTGTTTTAAGGTAACAGTCTTATGGAGGAGAATAAGGCATTTAATATTTAATAAATTATTAAAACTTATTCCAATTATCTTGTTAGAAAATTGTGATATATGGTCTCGACGTCCCTTAATAAATACATATCTGGCTATATTATTGTAAGCCAAGTTGAGTCTCCTCCTATCATCAGCATCACAGTTAGTGAAAATTTCAGATCCGTATAAGAGAACGGGAATCAAATAGGTTTCAGCCAGTTGCATACATATGTCAAAGGGAGTCGAATCTATAACAGCCCATAAGTTTCTAAGCATACCGTAAACTTTACCAACGATGACGTTAATGTGGTTAGACCACGTTAGCCGACCATTAAAGATAACACCCAGATTAGATGCTGATTCAACAGAATCAATTTTATTCCCTCCGATAATAATAACTGGAACAACAAATACGCTCTTAGTTCTGAAGAGCAATAAACATTTAGAATTAGAGGGATTTATACAAAGTCCATTGGCCTTAGCCCAGTATCATGAGATAACAAATACAAAACAAATCTTACCGAAAGTTAGCGTCCATATTTTTAAATGTGTTAAAACGCAAACCCTTAAATATCTCGACTTAAAAATAAAGTGACTTATGCCATTTTCAAAATAAACGGCTCATATAATACAATACTAAATAAAAAAAAAAAAAAAAATGCCGTGATATTAATTTGTTGTATGTATATATGAATATATGTTATATATGTATGTATGAATTTACAATCATGAAAATCCCGGGATAAGTTTTAAGAAATCCCGGAATTCGAAATTTGAAAATCCCGAAAATCCCAGGATTTTCCGTTTTTCCGATAACGTCCTTGACTACTTTGGAAGGACCAAATAGAAGAAGCTCTACCATCGATTGGTGTAACCAACTTGTGAATGTGTGCATGAAGCAGATTCGGCTGGAAGGATGCATTAAGGCAGGCCAAATAAACGGGTTGTTAATGGCCAGTCGTATAAATGAGTATTTCAATCCATTTATTGAAAAACTAACCCAAGTAAAATGAATGTCTGATTATTAGATTTTAAAATCAAAATGTTTTATTCAGTACCAAATTCTGTAGATTGTAATTAATAATCATTTAAGTTATTCATTGTTAACCACCAGCATATTTGTTCACATGCTAATTAAATCCTTATGTTACATATATTTAGCAATTTAATTAAGGCAATCAATAATTATTATTATTTATTTTAGTTCAAATGAAAAAGAGAAATAAAAACATCAACTGTTGAAAATTTGATTTGCATATAGCAATACCTCTTTTATGTTATTTCGCTGTGTGTGAACTAATCCTAAAAGTCTAATTTCTAATTCAGATTTAAATAAAAACAATTAACATACAAATATTACAACATTTTATGCTATTGTGGTAATCATATGAAATTTCAATACACTGAGAATAATTTTAAAATTAAGATTTAAAAAGAAATATTTTCATTTGTAAATTACATCCACGCATATATGTATGTGTATTCATTATAGAATAAAGACATGGTTTGTATTGGATTATAAAATTTATACCACAATACAAATTTTGTCACGTGTATGTTTAGCCAGGACTTTCAACAACAATGTTTAACAATTACATTAAAATGCTTAATATTATTACATTTACAAATAATAGAAAAAACAAAACAAACAAGTTAAAAAACATTGACAATTATTTACATTTTAAATATTTATATATGTACGCATGTATTTACACAAGCACTCATGCATACTTATCTTTACAAATGTAATATTTTCATTTATTCTTCATATTTGACTATTTTACACATAAAATAAATACAAAAAAATTAATTTTTTTTACATTTGCCTGCAAATTCAACAAAATTTGGAGGAATTTTAAGTATTTAAAGTAATTCGGATTTATTACAAGCTTTTACTTACTTACTTACTTAATTGGCCATTAACAAGCCGATTAACGGATTTCGGCTTGACACAACACATCCTTCCAGACACCTCTGCTTCTTTCGTGCCTACGCCAGTTGGTTACACCAATCTATGACAGGGCTTCCCCGATTTGGTCCCTCCAACGCATCCTCTTCGCCGACTTTCGCAGATCCCCGCATCAAATACCCGTCTCGCCGGAGCATCCTACTCCATTCGAACGACATGGCCGAACCAGGCAGCCGCTGAATATTAATACGCTGCACAACGTCTACGTTGTTGAGGAGCTCATACAGCTCACTGTTGGATCAGATGCGGAAATCATTGCCGACTCGCACTGGACCGAAAATCTTACGTAGGACTTTTCTTTCAAATACTCTCAGTGCTTAATAGGGTCCATGCTTCTGCGCCATAAAGAAGCACGGGTAGAATGAACGCCTTGTAGAGTATTAGTTTAGTCTGCTACTCAATTGCCTATTGAGAGCATAGTAGTACCTGTTGACAAGAGCGATCCTGCGCTTGATCTCCAAACTGACATCATTTCTGTTGGTAACGGCGGAGCCAAGATAAATAAATTCCTTGACTATATCAAAATTATAGTTATCGGCCGTAATCTAAGAATCAATATGCCGCACATCTCTACTTGTCGATAACATATACTTTGTTTTGCCTCATTTACTGCCAGACCCTTCTTACTAGACTCCCGTTCAATAGCACTAAAGGCATCAGTAACATCTCGATTGGTATGCCCTGTGATGTCAAAGTTGTCAGCGTACGCAAGCAACTGGACGTTTTTTGAAAAATAGTGCCATTGCGATACACTCCCGCCTTTCACAGAACACTCTCAATGACGAAGTTGAAGAGGTCGCATGATAAAGGATCACCTTGTCTGAAACCTTGCACGGTATCAAAATGTTTGGAGAGGTCCTTCCTAATTTGACGGAGATGCAGGAATAGCTCAACGTCATTCTGCATAGCCTTATTAGCTTCGCAAGTATACCGAGCTAAGATATTGCGGTAAAAACACGATCCCTTATGGGGCTATCGAAGGCTGCTTTTACGTTCGCGTCATTTCGATTTTCGTCATGAAATTTTTCGTTTCTTCGTCTTTTTTGTTTAACCGATTTTTGTTTGAACGCCAGTAAAGTATGGTTAGAACAGCCAAGCACAACTACGTAACATAACAGCTGTTGAAACGGACGATAAAAGTTTCCAAAAAATTTAAAACAGATAATTAATGAGACTGGCTTGACTGGATAATATTAAAAACAACAGCCCTAGAGAATATTTATATCAGAAGAGGAGAGAACAATGATTTTAAAATATAGGCTTACGCTTGTCTTCAATGCAACTATTGCTAGAGATTTTAAAGTTAAGGCTTCGTAAGTTCGAAACACCAAATGAAAGATTATGAAAGACTTTTCGAAAGACACACTACCTAAAAAATAAGGAAGTAATTCTATCCAAGTTATTTAATGACTGTTTCAAGAATAACTTTTTTCACAATATTGAAAAATGTTTATTGTATTGAAAACTGTAATTTATCACAAGAAGAACTGCTTACATTTGATATTGCTCCAGCCTACTACATCAAAATACGAAAATCGGTTACAACAGACCTTAATGCACATCAGAAAATGGAAGTGCTGGAATTTTAACGACGTTAATAAAGAAATTTTACATTTGGCCCATGTAGTAATATTATCTGATCCAGAAGATTACTGGTTTTTTTAGTTTAGATAACATACATACATAATTGGTCATTACAACCCTTTAGTCAGGATTACGACCTAGTTTCTCACAACACTTACATATGTTGTGTGCGTTAATTTTTATACATGAGTTCAAAATCGAGTCCGAATGACAGTTTTTTGAGAAACTCTTCATGGCAATTATATTTATTCTCAGAGTTTTTGCCAGAAATCTGCTAAGAGGAACTCGCCGAAGAAATATTTTTTCATATTTCGTTCAGTTGGAGATGCCTGACCTGGGATTTGTCCAGAGGCCTCACGTCTAATAAGCCAACACACTATCTACTAGACCACGGCAACGTCAACTTAGATAAACTTAAAATAACAATAAAAATATCAAGATTCATAGAGGTTAGGTTAGATTAGGTTGGAGTGGGAGCTTTGATAATTGTGATGCCAAATCTAAAACTCATAGAGATAATTCACAGATTCCATTAGCAAAGTTTTATAAAACCTTTGATTGCATAAAAAGGCATGCAAAATTCTTGAAGAAATTAAAAAGGAAATTGCATGAGGAACGCAAACTGTCAAAATATAATAAGAAATCGAACATTGTCTTGCAGAAAACCAAATGGACATGCTAATGTCAGAGACACATTTAATGTCAAGAAGTCTATTTAAAATTTCTTATTACGCTTTTTTTGAAGTTGCCGTAGTCTAGTAAGTAGTGTGTTGGCTTATTAGACGTATGTCCAGGGTTCAAACCCCAGTTCAGACATCAAAACGAAAATATGAAAAATTTTTCTTCGGCGACTTCCTTTCAGCAGATTTCTAGTAATGTAATGTTTCTCAATAATCTGTCGTTCTGAGTCGACTTTAAACTGTAGGTCCCGCCACTCATGTATAAAATTAACACACACAACATAAGTGGTGTGAGGAACTAGGTCGTAATCCTGACTGAAGGGTTGTAATAACCAGTTATGTATGTATGTATAAATAATAAAATTGATTTACACAAATTCGGCTATTCTGTAAGGGCAACTTTCCGCGCGCCTTGTCCACATACCGAGAAGACAATGTGATGGATAAATTGACTAAAACCTTTACATTGAAAAAACAAATGATTGCAAGCAAGGGAAATTGATTTCACCTCGCACATAAGAATTCAATCTTTCGCTGAATTTAATATCGTGACAAAATTCAACTGTCCCAGAAACTGTAGATAAACGACCATAGACAACATAGTGCATGCGACGAATAGGCTGTGGAGCAGTTAGCAGTTGATCTTAATTTTCATCGAAACATCGTCTTCTTTGACGTCATCCGTGAGTATTTTTTGAGAACGACGTTATCGAGGCCGTGGACTTACGTCTAATAAGCCAACACGCTACCTACTAGACTATGGCGACTGTGTAACAATGTGCAGTATATGTCAATGTCTGATGAGATCAAAGCCAATGTGACAGATTAGGTGTTCAAATGAACAACTATGCTACTTATCGTTATTTTAGTGCAAAGAAAGAAATAAAAAATTAATTCACACTGTTTTAAAGAAATTTTTTGATTGGCCGTACTAGCAAGCTATAGATCGTGCAGAATTTAATCATTAAGACTCTGGGCTAAATTTGACAACTTTCTGCTTGGGAGAGAGAAAATATTTTTTACGAACAACAATAACTGAACAGACCTAACAAATAGTGATAAAGATTGGAGCAAGGAACGCAATTAAAACGGCCAACAATTTTTTGGCAAAAAACCACAACCGCATGTCCTGCTACTTATGGATAAAGTTCGAACACACAACGTGGCTGGTATAAGAAGCTAAGTAATGAACTCTATTCGTTTTGTGCTGATGACGAAATAATGATTTTACTCCAAAAGTTGGTTTTACTCGAAAAACCACAAATTTGAATTAATAAGCCTCGTGTCTAACATAAGAAACTGTTTTTAACCGCACTTCTCCAAACACCCAAATGCTAATTGAGTAAAATAAATTGCGCCATGTGTGAATACCAGACTTTATTTTATATGTGAACGGTCCATTAGGCTGATGTTGAGTTTGGTTTCGATTAAAATTCATGTACATGAACAGACACAATTTTCATGACTATTTAAATTCCTCAATTATCGATTAACTTTATTTGAAATAGAAAAAAAGTTACGAAAATGTTTTCATAAAATATTTATCTTAGGACAATCGCTTGTATTTTTTTTATAGTTTGATTTCACTTTTTGCATTTCTTCATAGCGATTTCAAATAACATACAAAATGAAAACTTGTAATGTGCAGAGATGACAGCTGAAAATATAATCCTTTTTAATTCCTAGTATGCCATTTCCTAGCTGTCGTCGATAATCGTTCAGTGGAACAAGGCTTAAATGGGAAAAGAAGCAGTTTTTTATTGCCATTCAGGTAGCCATCCGTAAAAATACTTCCGGCTGTTATTTTTAGTTGGGCTATTGAACTCTTAAATAAAATACAATTTGAATTAATACTTATGTACATACACACATATGTTCATCAATAGCTTTGTAATAAAATTGCACAGGTACACATATTGCATAATATCACAACAATAGGAATATTTTTGTTACAAATTCCGACATACACATTTACTTACGAAGTATAGAAAGTAAGTATATGTCATAGACAGAGCGATAGATTTATTGATTTCCTATTTTGTAGTTCATGTTTTCCTTTTTTTGTTATTTTTGTTATTTTATTATGGTATTTTATTACCCTTCTTTTGTGTTTGTGTCATTCAACCTATAAAATGAAGAACATAAGTACGCATGAGAATATGTACTCTTATGTCCTCTTAACATTTATAATTTTGCTATTCTTCATGCAACCTTTACGTCTTTCTTTGATTTTTCGTTAAATTTGAACAATTTTTCTATATTGAGGATATCTCCAGTTCTACAGAAAACTTGTATTGCAACAGAAATTGTTACAAATCGAAATTTTTTCATTTTTCTTTCAATTCATTTTACATGTAGAAAGGGTGGGTATCTCAGTGAGAGAGTAATTTTTAAATTCAGTTTCATTTTTTTTGTCAATTACGAAAAATGGACCGCTTTACGAGATAACAACGCATTATAAGTGTGAAAATTTTTTGTGGAGAAATTTTGTTTCAATCATTCGAAATGTATTGGGTTATTAGACGTCAGGCCAAGGTTCAAACCCCAGGTCGACTAGATTTACCGCGCCAGTCAAAATGACTTGTTTTGCCTTATTAGCCTTAAATATTGACTTTGTGTGGATATTTTTTACCGAAACTATTATATGATTTTTATAACGACAACTAATTACAATTAATTTATTAACTTATTTTGATCTTGTGTCCACAATAAAAAAATTATTTTTGATTTTGGTACTTATACCGGTACCAGTCATTTTGACTGGTATGGTTTTCTATGGCAGAAGACAGTGTTTCTTTGCATAATACACAAAAACGAATGTGTATGCGGTTTCGTTCTAGTCCTGAAGAGGATAATGAAAGCGGGGAAGATACACAACTTGAGGTTTATGCAAGTGGAACTATGTGGAAAAAAATAAAAGAAGGAGGTGTTGCTGGAAGGTTACCAACTCATTGCATACTCAACGATTTATGTAGGCCTACAGCATATGCTAGAAGAAATATTATGGAAGAGAAGCCAAGCAGTGCCTTTTTACTATTGATTGACCACCATATATTAGAGAGCATATCAAAACTTGCACCGAATTAGAAGCTTCTAGAGTTTTAGGGAAGAAATGGACACTTTCATAGAATAAATTGAAAGCTTTCATTGGAATACTGTTTGCACGAGGTACATACAGTATTCAAAGGGTTGCAGCTGTCGTATTTATGGAACAAAAAATGGGACCCTGAATTTTTTCTAAATCTATGAGTAGGCATGACTTTACAGAAATTTTACGTTTCATTCGTTTCGAAAAAGAAATGAAAGAAATAAAGAAATAAAAGAAATGAAAGCAAATATTATATTAAATGAACAATTGTTTCCAACGAAAGCCAGATGTAGATTTATACAGTATACGCCAAACAAATCAGACAAGTTTGAAATAAAATTCTGGCTGGCTTCTGACGTTGAAACGAAGTATGTTGTAAATGGCTTTCCTTATCTTGGAAAATATGAAACACGAAATTTGGCAACACCTCTTAGTGAATTTGTAGGAATAAGACTACTGGAGCCTTATACCATGAAAGGAAGGACTGTATTAACCGACAACTTTTTTACCAGTGTTTCTTTAGCTTCTAAATTATTAGCCAAAAACACTACGTTGGTTGGTACCGTACGTTGGAATAAACGTAACCTTCCAAAAATTTGCAAGGAGAAGAGGGATAGTATGGCTCGTTTCTCGACGTTACAATAGGCAACAAATGAATGTACAAAATAATTCGTCAAAATTGATACCGACAGCAAGAAACTAATTGAAACTGTGTCTTTTTATAATAAAACCAAATTTGGTGTCGACGTCATAGATCAAATGGCACGATATGGCTAATGACATATAGTGTGAAATCAGGATCTAGGAGATGGCCACTTCAAGTATTTTTTAATATTTTAGATTTTGTCGGAATAAATTCCAGGATTTTGTATAAAATCACAACCGGAAAGAATATTCCAAGAAAGGATTTTTTGTTTCGTTTGGCTGAAGAACTCACTTTTGATTATTAGTCATCAGGTCAAGAGATAGGAAGTGAAGCTGACTGTCCAACAACTCCTCTTCCGAAAACATTTTATTATTATTTTACCAATACTGTTTATTAATTCTAAAAAACATTATAGCACATACAAAATTTACATACGCAAAACGTTATTTTTGAACACCAGTCATCTTGACTTTATTGGTAAATGTAGTGTTAAACTGTAGGTCCTGCCACTCATGTATAAAATTAACACTCACAACATAAGTGGTGTGAGAAGATAGGTCGCAATCCTGACTGAAGGGTTGTAATGGCCAATTATGTATGTGTGGGTATGTAGGTCGGTTATGGACTCCTGTGTAACAAGCCGAAAACATTAATTCGTGAGTGTTTTCAGCAATCTACGACACAGCGAATTTTCTTAAAAGGACCCCTCTTCCATGCGTACAAAATTCAGCATAGGAGAGAGCCCAAATAGTCAAGTGCATATCAAGTAAAAGCCTTTTGCATGCCATTATACTAGACATGCTATACAATAACAAGAGGTTACAATACAATATCAATAACAAGATATCTATGAATGATATCGAAGAGACTAAATTACTGGTGAAAAGGCGCCACCTCCTAATTGTGTGAATTGTTATTATCACATTCACTTGCCGATTACAGAAATAAAAATGATTTCATTAATGTGGACGGCTGTTATGGTGGACTAGTGCTAGACTATTAGTGTGAGTGTAGTGGGATCGAGTCCCACTAAAAATTCTGTCTTGTTACACTACACCGAGCATAAGGTCTAAGTCAATAAGCTCGTAAATATTAAATATAATTTGTAAGATGAGAAATATGAAGAAACTGGATCCGTTGATGATAACAGAAACAGAATATGTCAACGTATAGTCGTTCAACCAAGCTTACAGCAGCGTTGAAGAATATTCAAAAACGTCTATTCTTCACCGTCCGCAGCATTTAAACATCATTTATTTATTAATTACAATACAATTACAAATTATATTTTAATTTAACGCTCGGTGTAGTGTCACAGACCAGAGTCTCTGGTGGGAATCGAACCCATGACCCGACTAGACTACCAGGGTACTCTGTTTTGTAATTAATAATGTATAATATTACGTAGTTTTTATTAAGCGATATGAAGACGTACCTCCCTTTTCTTGCCTTTTATAAACTAACTTTATTTTGCTATTTGTTTCTACTTTATTTACATTTATTTAGCTTCACTGATTTATCAACTTGAGCAGAGAATTTCTTTTGTTTTTTTCTATAAGTTCAGCTGTGATTTCTTTAGAAATGTTTGCTCTGTATAAATTGATATCAAAATACCAAATAACAACAAAAAAAAAAAATATATCAACAACAACAACAACAAAAAGGAATACTTTTATTAGACACGGAAACGCAATTCAAACAGAATGTCAAAGTACATTGAAAACCAATTCTCTCAATTTCCTGTATTCCAAGTTAGGGATTTTTTCCTTGACATCTTTGTGATGTAAATGTAAAACGAATTTTTTTTCAGTTCTCAGTTATTCTTAATCAAAGATTTGAATAGACACAGTACGTAGTAAGAGAAAAATAGGAAACAATATGTTTATGCTTTGACAATTGGGTCTCTAGCAAAAATTAAAATTTTTTATTATTTTTCTTTAAAGCTTAAATAAAAAATTATGATTCAGGCGATTGAAAGAGAATGAATTATTAAACGTCTGATGGTAATATTGACATATAATTTAATAAAAGCTTTCTGTTCTGATTTCCAGTCAATTTTATTTTTAATTCTCTAATTGGTTTCCATAAAACTGAAGTAACCCGTTTTTATTTGAAAACAAACTATAAACATTAGAAGGTAAAAGAATTTAAAAAAAAATTCTAGGAAAACTACACAAACGAATGTTGTTACACTTTAGACGTTACTAAGAAACAGTTAAAAGTTGAAATTATAGCTTAACTCTACGGCAAGGCATGGGTTCACATACAAGCATTCAATTTCGTTACAATATTGCATTTTTATTTTCAGTGACGCACAAAAATAAAAAACCATTCGGAGTTAGTTGAAACCAATATTCGGCACAACGATAGTTAAACAATTTATGGTTGTTACTTTGCAGCAAATAAGTTTTAACAGAACATAACAGAAATAAAAAAAAACAATTTTTTTAAATTTTAATAAATTATGTATTCAGTTTATTATTGACACATAACACATAATAGTGTTTCATTAAGGGTGCACTTTTGAAACTCAGTGTAAAGTTTTGTTTGAAAGCGACAACTCTGAGATTTGATAGATGTCACATATACTCATTGCGATCGTTAAAAAGGATTGCTTTACGAAATAATGCCGTGTTGTAAGAGTGAAAATTTATTACAAAAATTTGAAAAGTCATGCGGAGACCGTTCGTAAACTTCATTTCAGTAGAGATCAGCAATAAATCGTTTTTTTGGTAATCATAAGCACTCATGAAATTTTCAATATAAATGAGTCAACAATATTGAAACTTAACTACTCTGATTCATTCGTTGATTTATCAGTATAAGTACAATGAGTATGAGTACAACGTTTGACATCAAACTCATACCATTCGAAATATGTTTGATTCATAAGATTAACTTTGGAGCTCAGAAAATAATATTCATAAGTAGCGAATGCACGTACTACGATCACTGTCTGTTGCGCATTCTAGTTACGTAGCGTGATTGAATCTTACTTTTTTCGAAAACGAAACCAAAACTGTTCTGACTTTGAACAGCATTCGTTACAGGAACTTGATAACGCAGTTCTTGTTGAACTGAAGACCATTAATCTAAACGACATGTGCTTTTAACAAAACGATGCCACCGACCACTCCGCTCTTTCAACAATAAATTTAAAATATTTGCAAAACAAATTATGTTAAGAAATCTACTGATCTGCTCACCAACACCGAACGAATTAACACTGAGCGGTCTTAAGAGTTTTGTGATATGTCGAATTTTTTTAAATAAACTAACAACTCCTGACCTCAAAACCGAGTTCCAATGTTTGGTGAGAATTGAAAGCGTTATGAAATATTTTATGAAAAGCGTAATGGATTTTCATTAGAACCGTGACGGCCTTTTGACGGATATTTTTTATTGCGTACTCAATCGGAACAATCCAATAAAAGAACAAAAACCATTTACATTTTTACATTACTGTACATTCTTACTCAAACATCCTTGAAATGATTGTATAAAATATCTGAAGTATCTATATTAGTATCTGAACAGCGAATGTGAGAAGAATTTTAGGCAAGCGATCAAAATTTAAAAATCTTGCACAGACTTAATACAAACAAATTGTTAATGCAAGCGGCAAAGAACAACCCAATGGAAGTAGCGTTTGCAATAAAAGACAAAATTTTTTAAATTTGTATTTTGTATGTCAAATTAGTTAAACAAAATATATATATACACTCATGTAAAATCTTGGTTTCATATTGACATAAGAACTGCAAGTAGAATATTTTCTCCTCATAAAAACTTTGAATGAAAAAGATTAAATATGAAAAGTAGTCTTATTACTCTTTTCTCTATCCATTTGCTATTGAACCAAAGAAAAGATTACTCACCGTAAGGAATATTTGTAGTACTATAAGTAATAATATATGGACCAATGAATAAACCAAAGTTCCAACGAAGCTAATCGTTTGTTAACAAAGAATATGTTTTCTATAGTAGTTTGTCTGTTGTGGTTGGCCCTGACAAAGTTCAACATAAAAATTTAAAATTTAATTTTGTACAACCTTTCTTGTAAGCATACATTAACACATTTTCACCACAATGATTAGTAAAAGGCTATCGGGATTCGTTGTAAAATTTTGTATTTGTTGTTTCTCAATTGAGAAGGTATGAAGTTTTCCGTTTTTTATCGTTAATATTAGTTGTCGGTTGACATTTATCCTTCTTAATACTTTATGTAGTCGTCGTAGCCTAGTAGGTAGTGTGTGGGCATATTAGACGTAAAGCCAGGGTTCGAGCCCCAGGCCAGACATCAAGACAAAATACAAAAAGTATTTCTTCGGCGACTTCCTCTCAGTAGATTTCTTGGAAAATCTCTGAGAGTAAATAAAATTGCCATGCAGAAGATTCTCAAAAAAATCTGTCGTTTGGAGTCGACTTTAAACTGTAGGTCCTACCTAGGGTTGCCAGTCTTGGCTGGATTGTCCAGCTTTTCTGGTGCTTGTCCAGTTTAAAGCTAAAATTTAATTTGTCCAGCAAAATAGAATTTTTTAGTACACTGCAATAACTTGGGCAATAATTTTCATGTCATCTTTGTCAAATCATTAGTTTATTACAAACGTGTTTTTTTTACCAAAGTGCAAACTACTTTAAACAAAATCAAACTATACTGAATTGTATATTTTGTTTTTAGTTTTTAATTTTAATTCTTACATACATACATATGCATATGCGAATATGTATGTGACGGACTGAAGTTTAGTTAAATAAATTTTAAAGAATACAATGAATTTATATAATTGTAATATTTTTAAATAATAATACATATGTATATATGTTGATAACAAAGGATATTTTAATAAAAATTATTTACAAAACCAAAATTAACATTTTCGCAGTATTTTTTTATGTCCAGCTTTTTTTTGTTTTGTAAAGCTTTTTCAAACCCAATGTCCAGCTTTTTGCGAATCGGAATCTGGCAAACCTGGTCCCACCACTCATATATAAAATTAACAAACACAACATAAGTGATGTGAGAAACTAGGACGTAGTACAATGCGTCAATTCGACTTCCGGGTGCTGTACTTGTCTCAATTGACAAGTACACGTCCTCTAACCTAACCTAACCTAATATTTCAACATTGGAGACTCTGGCAGTCCATGGTATTTTCAGAACTCGACGGTATATCCACATTTCGAAGGCCTTCAATTTTCTTTCATCAAAGTTTTTGATTTTCCAAACTTCTACTCCGTATAAGAGAACAGACCAAATGTAGCATTTTATGAAGAGTGTGTTTTCTGCTACGTTGATGTCGTGACTGGTCAATTTACTAAGCCTCCCAGATATTTAAACTTCGCACTGTTTTGTTTACCAGCTGTCAAATAAGTATTGAATAAGCAGCTGAACTGCGTTTATTATTATGCCCGAATACTTAAAATATTGTACTCAATAAACCAAATATTGACTCAATAAAATGCATATCTGAACATAGTATTAGTAAATATTACCTTACTTATCCAAAGTTTTTGAAAAAATATTTCATCAGCAGATGAATAATTATCACGGAAGAAAAAATATTTTTTTGATGTCTTTGAGCTCTCGTCTAGTAAGACCACGTCAACTATAATGATGAAGAACATAAAATAACAAAAGTAGTTGCACAACTGATTTGTAGAAGTGTAAAAGAAATACATCGTTACATCGATCAATGCCACACTGAGTTTTGATTCACCATCAATTAGTTATTCTCAATGGTCGGCTTTTCAGTTCTTTATATATTTCAAAAGGATTGACGCATTACTTCCATCTCGGCTCACTTCTTGTTACAACACAAGCAATCATTTAATAATAAAAATTTGATATTATAATCAGCAATAACTAAACTTGGATTGTCTATGAACGTAGCATATGTTAAGAAGTCAGTGAAAAACACTTTACACCATTCAAGGTATGTCCATTACTCGCTAACTCATACTTGTTTCTAGTGCTTTTCCATGGAAATGAAAGTTTTCCTTCTGCTGTGCTGCCGGCCTATGAAAAATAAATCTGTCGTATAATGCTATAGTAAGACTCGCTTATGGACTATCCCAAGAGAATCGAGTATCAAAATTTTATGAAAAAATTTTATGGTGTACCATGTGATGACATTCTTTAAATAATTGTTCTTGTATTTTATGTCATACTTACTACTTTACTACCTATGAACTACAGAGTTCTGTGGCCACAACACAATTGTCCTAAGGCAGGAAACTTACCCTACATTACAAAGCTTTAATTAACATACACATTTAGCATAAAAATCAGGTTAAATATATATCTTGGGACGCATTAAATCGTTTATTAACATGGGCTCACCAGTGTGGCTCAAAGAAAACGTAAACATAGAACACTGATATGAAACCTATTTTCTTATGGGATATTCAGCGCTCTAAGTAAACTCCAAAGTACGCACACAGCTGTTCTACTTACCAGTGCTCTCTGTTGCACTCTGACCAAAGCCTTATATGTATACTTCCCCTCTGATTTCCTATTGAGGCAGAGACTCAATGTAGTTCAAATCCTCATCGAATCTGAATACCTACACTCTGCTTTTCTGGGAGTGCATAGATAAATCAGGGTAGATTGCATGATTTTTTACAATTTTCTAAATAGAACATTCGATTTTAGAAGTTCAACTTCGGACCTCTGATCAGAGATCCGTAGGTTCTCAATGTGATCCTTGAGATTTACATTCATGGGTAGGCTGTGGTTCTGAAATTAAACTTTCTTAGAGGCTACCTGACCATTGCAGTTTATTCCTAGCAGAAGTCGTGGTTACTTTGAAAGAGGCGCAATGTTTGTTGAGTAGCATGATTTGCCCTGGAAATCTCTTGTTTTACTCGGACAGCCAGGTTGAATGTCTATCAAGGTAGTTTCAACGTCCGTCCTTGTCTATGAATGCCAAGGATTTCTCAAAAAATTTCGGATCACTTAAAATTAACTCTTATATGGGTTCCGGAACATAAGGATGCTTATGATGCTGTCCATAGCCAGTACAGAGCTCATAAACTCTGAGATTTTAAAGGGCATAGGTATTCTAATTGCTTCAGTTAACTTGGATTTTATCCACAATTATTGTAGGGAAGTTTAAACTCGTTAGCAACAATATTGCTGACTGCTGGATACGTCAGACGGGCTCACTTCTGTCCTTTTAATCGCATGACCATTCGTCACACAATAGTGATGATTATGGGACACTGTCCTGTTGGTAGGCATGCCGACAGACTCGACATTCTTGCAAACGGCTTTTGCACTACCTGTGGGTTTAAGGATGAGACTATCTTTCATCTGATGTGTCAGTGCCCTACTGTTCTCATAAGCATACGGAGGGTCAATAAGAGGCCAATACTTTCTGATGTCTTTGACCGAGCTCTTTAATATGAAGATATCTGCAATAGCAAGACTTATTTTGGACTCGGGTTAATTTTCTTTAGGGAATATTTGGCATTTCTTCCTTTAATGGAAACTACAAAGAAAGCAATCGCATATTCTTCATTTGAATTTATATGTCCCATTGTTTTATAAGGAACTCTATCAACTACAAGACTCCCAAAGTCTCAGCAGCAGAGGAAGATTTTAAGAGTTTCTGTCAAAGTTACAAAATTATATCGATCGTGCATCCAAATATCATAGACCACCAACTCTTAAAGTTCGAAGTTACGCGAAAAAGATTACTGTTACACTTACAGTTACCGTTGTAATTTTAATTCTTCTTTCCAATAATTACTATGTTATGTTTTTACATATCTGTTTTGCTCTTCAAATGTTCCTGATTGTAAAACATATCAATAACATCTTTTTTAATTTCATAAAAAGGAACGATGTATGTAGACTCTTTTCTTTGACTGTATAAATATGAGATATACCACAGATAAATTCTAGTCAGAAAAATTTAATACATACATACATAATTGGTCATTACAACCCTTCAGTCAGTATTACGGACCTAGTTTCTCATACCACTTTTGTTATGTGTGTTAATTTTAAAGTCGACTCCGAACGACAGATTTTTTGGGAGTCTTATCATGGCAATTTTATTTATTGTCAGAGTTTTTGCAAGAAATTTGCTGAGAGTAAGTCACCCAATTAATATTTTTTTATAGTTTCGTTTTGATGTCTGACCTGGCATTTTAACAGTGGCCTTACGTCTAATAAGCCGACACACTACCTACTAGACTACAGCGATTAAAAAATTCAAAACGTTGCTCAAAAAAATCGGTTGTATTTGATCATATTAAAAAATTCAATGAGAAATAATATGTAACATAAAAAATCAATAAAAAATTAGTATTTTTATAAATATTGTGCGTTTAAATTGTTACTGCCGCAAGCCATTCATTGTACATGCACGGATATTGTTTGTTACTAAATTTCTCAAATATTTTTTTACCAACTTCATATGGCGTTATAAATATATGAACAAAATGTGAGTGTTATAAACCAACAATGTGACTGCGTGTTTAAACATGTCTTTTAACTTTTATTATTATTCGATTTACAGTGTACTTTCACCAAAATTGACGCAAAATAGAAACAAAAATTTAATGCATGGATATCTCCTACGGCACAATTAAACAATGAACGTAAACAAATAAAACCAAACGCGTGAACACGAAACAATTTAATAAAAATAAATAAATGGAGTACGGCAAAAACGAAACAAACAAAATAAAACATACAAACACATACATAATTGCAAGCAAATATAAAACACGAAAAGTTATAAAAAAAGAAAAAAAAATATGACAAGAAAATTAAAAATAAAAACAGAAAATAAATCAACGTACCATTAAATTGATATAAAATGAAATGTTGCATGTGCTGATATTGTATTTGTATTTGCATTTTCTGACAATGGGATACTTTATTCAACTACAAACATATATATATTTTTCAAGGCACATACACAAGAGCCTTTTAATTTTTGTGTGTTTAATACTCTTTAAGTTAAACATGAATTGAGCGATTTAACGAACAATTATCATAAGGAGGTGCACAAAGGCTTCTAACATTTAATTTCTTCTTTTAACAAATTGTTACGTGCTTGTTTTAGTTCAGCTTTAATATAACCTAAGTTAACCTAAATTGCGTTCAAGAATATTATTTCAATATTTGAAAACCACTACTAAACTGGTGGATTGAGGAAAACAACGTTTTTGAAGATATAAATGTACGACGAATAAGAAAGTGAATCGAAAACTTTGAGTTTACTTAAAACACTAGTTAATATACGCTTCATTGGTTGTCTCACGTAGCCTAACTTGAAAAAAAACGAATAGTCAAGTATTAAATCATTAAAACCTATCTACTGCGGCTTAGTCAAATGGAATACGTCATTATACGTCACACATCATTGGTTGTACTACGAGCTTCAGACCTAACTGAAATAACGTATGACACACTTCGAACGAATCACATGGTATTGAACACCGAAATGTTTGATCTTTGTGAAAAAGGATCGAGAATAAAATTAATTTTTTTCAGTGTTATCAGTTGAAGTGTGTTGTTAGTCAAGTAAATGTAGGATCTATTTAAATAATTAAGTAAACAACGAATAGAAATATACAATTTATTTTATTTCAATTGCTGTCATCGAGTGCACTATACGTAACAATATACTGAATTTGCCTCCACACAATAAAAAATATCTAAAGACCAGAGAGCATATCACGTACGTTGCATTAACGACGATGAAAACCTGTTTTCCAATTTCTTTGCCAATTGAAAAAGTCGAAGTGCATTATCGGATTTGGATGATACTGTTCGTATGGAAGTAAATACAGTTTCAACTTGGAGAGAAATGTAAGTATAAGCGGATGTTAGTTGACATAAAAGTAATGGCTGGCCCATCTGTGAACTACGACGAAATCATTAAAATTCTAAAATTGAGAAAATGATGAGTAAGGGCAAAATAATACCAAAGTTTTAAGCTTGTGTTATATAGTCTACCCAAAATCGCCACCGAAACTATTAATGACGACCTGAAATCTGTGCACAATAGTGAACCCTTATCTACAAATTCAAATCGTTTACAAGTGCTATAATTGTACTAAAAAGAAACGGAAGGATGTTAATCATAGAGCTGATCAACGATGTCCACTCCGAAGAGAATTTATAGAAATCTGAAACAGAGTTATAAGCAAGAAGACCCAATTTTTTTTTTACCAACGATAAACAATTTTGACTCTCTAACTGATGACCGTTTTCAGAAAAAGATTTTCCAATTTTTGTTAAATCTTCCCCAGAATGGCATGAAATTAATTCAAATAAAGCCAAGTATGACTGTATCCAAGCGAAATCTAAGTATAACAATATTTCTAACGAAAAGCTCGAAAAGAAATATATTTTGAAGCTATTGATGCTCTTCAGATATGCGATAACAATTACGACAAGAGTTCTCGACATGATGTTTAAAAATGTCATCTATTCAATTTACTAAGTACGAAATACGAATACGTAAGGTCATGCCGGGGCATGAAGATTATTCAACAAAGTTACAGGACTCTTTTGTCACAGCGACAGTTCTTTATACACACCACTAGTCTCTGGAATTCCCTACCAAATTACATCCAAAAGATAGGCAATGCAAATGCGTTCAAAAAGGAGTTATTTAAATTGTTCTCTTAATGAAATGTTTGTTACGATTTTAGCATGGTTATTATATCGGTTACATATTTATCCTTACTTTCTTATATCGATTTTTGTAAATATTTCTTTTTTAAATTATTGGAATTCTTTATTTTTTTAACTTTTTATTTTCTTTTTATTTCTGTGGTATTGTTAGTTTTTCTATACTGTTTTAAATTATATTCCTACTTAAATTTTTTATTTTAATCAATTTGTTTTTTATATTAATTTGTTATTTTTGCTTAACTTCTTATATTTCTAATATTTCTCAATTTTTATTATTCTTTTATGTTTTATATCTTATAGATCCTAAACATAGCACTATAACTTATAAGATTAAAATCTTGTTGTGTTATGTTAATTATAATAAATAAATAAATAAATAAAAATAAATAAATAAAAATCAATAAATAAAAATAAATAAATAAATAAATAGCATAACAATTCCATCAACTACAATGGAGCTGGCCCAATGAATGAATAATGACCAATGAACCTTTTTTGAAACCACACCACAAGTTTAAATTGAGAAATTCAACTATACATGGAGAAGACTGTCCAACCCATTGTGGCTGAGTCCTGATTGGAATAAAAAAGTATGCCTCATCAAGACAAATTTCCGAACTATTTGAATAGAGAATATATATATCCTAATTTATGTAAACACTAGCTGTACCCTGCGCGTGTTGCTGCGCCACCAACTAAAATACATTTGAATGAAAGACATTACACAAATGTCCAATTAATTTTGAATCACTTTATTGATTTTGTTTCCCGTTGTCCTGATGATTCAGATAAACGGGTCTGAGTAGTACGCATTCTATCAGTTTCTAATCTCACTTCTCGTTGTTCAAGTTGTTCAAGCGAACGCGTATCAGCGGCATATACTCGAAGATTTTCCAGTCTCAATGCTCTTCTGATTCTGAGGCTCGTAATGCTCTTTTCTTCCGTGTAGGTCGCCCAATTGCTTGTCATTCATTTTGAATAATTGTCAGTGACGCCATCCATCGGAAATTAATCGCACAGTTCACGATTTAATTCATTTTGAGTAATTTTCAATGGCACCACATGTCGGAAATTGGTCTTTCCAACTTAGAAACCTTCGTCGGCTCATGCGCAACAACTTTGCTAAAGATCATGCCATGATCAAATGCATAGTTTACGATTCTATAAGGTACATACAAACAAACATTAATTTTTATATATATAGACTATGAGAGGTGACACATCCACTATAGCGAATCCGCCCATTTTGTTCATATATAAGTCAAAGTCGTCCATACTAAATTTGAGGACTCTAGCTGTTGCAGTTTATGAGATATGCGCCATTAAATACTTATTGGGTATGTGGGCGTGGCACCTGTCCTACTTGAAATTTTAAAATAAAAAGTAGCCTATAGTTCCTTCCAGACATACAGGAGGCTACTGTTAAAATATCAAGAAAATCGGTCCAGCTGTTTAGCCGTCTATAGACTTCAAACAAACAAACCCACCAACAAATAAACACACATTCATTTTTATATACATATGTCAGTATATAGATGTATTTCAATTACTGTCGTGCATAAAATATTAAATAGAGCTGACGGGTGACGTATACGTAATAGTTTATTAGACAATAGCACTCATACTTTTTTATTTATTTTATTTTATTTGCCTATTTCAACATAAAAAGTAGCCTATAACTCCTTCCAGACATACAGGAAGATACTGTGAAAATTTCAAGAAAATAGGTTCAGACGTTTAGCCGTCTATAGACTTCAAACAAACATACAAACAAATAAACACACATTCATTTTTATATATAAGAAGATTAGACCGGGGTCTGAACTACTCACTGCCCTCGTTGGTGGATCTCAAATTAACTAACAGCATTCTTGCGGTATCCCCAATGGAAACTGATGCTGATATGCATACGTATGTATCAATTATGAATAATCCGACGCTGGTGCCTCAGTATAATAAAGTAAAATATAAGGAAATTGTTAGATGATGAGAAATAAAAATTAAATTTACACACTACAGTGACAACACAAACCAATATTGAAGATGTCTTGACAAAAACTATTCAAATTATCCAAGGATCATGGCAAAAAAGTCTAACTCCGCTCGGTTTGTAAAAGATCCAGAGAAATGCTGATTTGACAAAAGAAGAACTCTGTCATGTATAACAAAATAGTCGAACTTTGTGATAAGTTATCACGTGTTGAAGGACAGAAACAACAGCTGGTCATAGTTTCTTCTGAAGCTGCCACCCGGAAAGAATAAATTCTGGCTGTTAATTAAAGCTATAAAGGTTTAAAAAGCGACGGTGGGAGTTTTAAATTTAGATGATTCCAATATTTACGACAATAAAATAAAGACTAGAACTATGTCGTACCTTTTTGATAATACCCACTTGTTGACCCAGGATATAATTTCGCCAAATGAAGACAAAGTTTCTAAATATTGTTAATGGTTAGATAATACAGATCCTTACAAGCGAATTCTAAGCCTTAACATCTGTTGAAGAAGTGCATTTTCACATAAATAATTTAAAAATTACTGAAGCTCCAGGCACCAGATTTTTAAAATTGTTATATAAGTTTTTGATTGGTGTTTAAAACAAGGAAAAAATTCAATATAACCCGCAACTTCCCTCTGATTGTAGTTTTTCCATTTTCCACGAGATCTCTATCTGATTTGAATTTGAATATAATGCAAGCTAGTCAAGCACATAGATATTGTTACCCTTAAACCACTTATTAGTAAAACCACTAAACCACTATTTAGTAGGTTTACAGCATTATCCGTTACTGTCCAAATGCCTGCTACAAGATTTTGTGTAGGAAATTTATTTCCAAGCAACAATGTTATCTTCGCTAAACTTTATCTTGTTAAGAGTGGATCTACACTGTGGTTACTGGTAAAGATAAATTTATTTGACGTAGGTCTTCATACTGTAAGGAAACTAATAAACTCTTACAATTCTTAGTATATTCCTAAAAGTAATGACTTCTTTGAGTAGAGCGCATTCGAAATGATACATAAATCCGGCTGAATTTGGCCAATGACATGGGTAATGTTCACTTTGATGACAACTCTGGTTTGTCGCTTATTCGAACACACCTGCGTTTTAAGAAAATTATACAAAAATAAATCTAACGCGATCAAATTGTACCATTTCGGAGGCTCGTTCAGATCACCCCAACATGCGATGAGCATGCTATCAAATCGCACGTGCATAATATTCAATGTGTCATGAGCTATAATACTTGTAGTAATACGTGTTTATTGACCAAAGTTAGATCTTTATTAAATCCATGAGATATATGGTGTAAAATAGATTTGTCATATATTTGTTTTTTTTGATAAAATAGAATAGAAATTAAATTGTTTCGAAACATTTTCCCATATTACTGCAGTTTAAATTAAATTTTTAAATATTGTAAAAAAAAAATTTTTTCATGTCAACCAGAATAAATGCTACATTGAAAGTGGCACCATTACTGGTATATCTGCAAACAATCGTGCGATTGTTATTTTATTTCCAAATTTAAAATATATGCAGTAAAGTGGAAACCAATACAAAAACCATTCATGCCACTAACATGTCTATCAATGGTTTCAAAAAATGATAAAATGATAAATGGAAATCGTTACATCACAGAAGCATTGTGCCGCAATGTGCTGGTGCAACAATTTGAATGATAAATCTTCTCCATAATGCGTGTGAGACATGACACTGTAATAGGAAACTTTTGAAATTGAAGTTGACACGTTTGTTTATTTTAAGTAGCAGAGCGCGCAGTATAAGTAATTTAATAAATTTTTTCACATTTCTAAATAAAAAATCTAAAATACGTACAAAAAAATTATTATAAGTAACGTAAGATATCCGACTTGTTATGGTCTTTCTGATTTCTTGAATAGCTAGAACTGCCATAATTTACTGGCGCTTGTTTAAAGCCAATTCCAAATAAGTAAGCAACCTTCGCTCATTTGCAAAGATCCCAATCATACTGCTCCAATAGAGTATATTGGGAGATAATTTAGAATGGTTATTTAGTTGCTAAACTTGAGACAAAAGTCAACTAAAAAATTACATATTATTTGGAGTAATATTACTTAAAAAAATTCTAAAAAAGTAGATCTTACCAAACACTAATCATACATGCTTAATAAAGAAAATAATCAAGTTACACTGTATATATTGAATATATGTCCCTGTATACTCTAAACGTCAATTTATTTTTTAATATATTAACTACTTGATCTTTAAAGTATTTAGTAATTATTTATACTAAATCAACGATAGCCTAACTGCGCTTCTCATATTATCGGCCGTCATTTTAGCGTTTCATTTTCTGTTGATGACAAATGCAAAATATTGAATATTTTTAAATCAAAATATCATTTAGAACGATAAGGAATTTCTTTTAAAGCATGTTTTATAAAATACAGTGAACGTAAAAACTGTACATTGAGCAAAATGTACGTTAATAAATTACAGTTATTTTTATTTTAAAATTGTTTCATTGCCAGTTTTTAATATTGAAATAAAGAAATATTATCAAATTTTTTCGGGTACTCTCCTTAAGTGGTGGAAGTTGAGTTTGGTGATTGTTAGAATTTTATCCTTAGTGTACAGTTTCTATTGACGCTCACTGTATGCAAATACAATCACATCTCTGATATTAAGAACTGAAAGTAATTACACATTTTATTTGGTTTTGAAACAGTTAAAGTTTGTACAAATTTCATTTCAAATAACTGCATTGTGTGTGTGATAATTTTTTTTTTCCAAAACAGTGTGCATATCTTTTTGATACCCTCAGTAAATTAGTATACAGAAAAAACTCACTCTTAACCACAATACCCACAGTATATATCATACCCACAGTATATATCATACATATATGTATTTGCTACACAATAGAAACCCTTATTTACAATACAACAATTTTTCTATTTATAGTGGTTGGTAAACAGGATAGAAAACTACAGCGAATAATGCAACAATTTTCAGCCGCATACAAATAACCTTGTTAACTGCAGACAGATTTCGAATATAAATAATGTTGTTATTAACCACTCAATAGCACACATGCAAACAAATATCGCTTGCATTTTAATGATCAAAAAAATTTTACATTAATGCACATACTCAAGTACATTCCTACGCATTCCATGCAGTTTCAATTTGAAAAAATCCAGATTCTTATGCTTGCTATCGAATTTTTAACATGTATTCCATACAAGGTGCTTTAACCAGACATACATACAGTGAGGTGCACAAATGAGTACATGTTTGTATTTTGAACGCTTTTTATTGAATAAAACTAAAAGTAATAAAGAAAACTTCAAAAGTTTTTTGTCATTTATTTAGCATTTAGTAATTATCAAAATAATATAAAATTTAAAACAGAAATCATCAAGCCCTAAGAAAAAACAAACAAAGCAAAATCAACTCGCATGTACTCAATTTTGCACGTATTCATTTTATGATATGTTTGCAAAAACGAAAGCAAAAACTATCGTTATTTTTTCATGTTTTTGCACTACTTTGACTTTTTTAAGAAAATATTAGTTTGATATTAATTACTTAATCTCGTTGAGCGAATATTTTTTGCAACTTATCGAACCAAAATCAATTTCTATTAAAAAATGAAGAAACTCTCGAAATCAACTGAAGATAGTATTGTAGCTTTGACTGGAAGTGGAAGTAGAGCTCTTAAAGATATTGGCTATACATCAGCAGTCAAAAAGAAAGAATCTGCACTTTCGGCTAAAACCGGAAAGGCACGGTTAAACTTTGCCAGAGAGTTTGATCTGGTCAGACGTATCAAAATTCAACCACTTTCAGTCCAATGGTAAGCAATATTGCTGACGCTGCCATGGGGAAAGAATTGAAAGACACCATGTTAAGAAAACGGTGAAACACGGTGGAGGGAATGTCATGGTATGGGGTTGCTTTACATGATGGCACCTTGGACCACTGCAAAGAATCAATAACATTCTGAAAAAAGAAAATTATTTGAGAATTTTGCAGACCCATCTTCCCGATTTTGTCGACAAGATCGCCTATCCTGCGCAAGATGTACTTTTAATTAGTGCAGTGGCCAGTACTAAGTCCCGACCTCAATCCGATTGAGAATGTGTGGTCAATCGCGAAGAGACGGTTGAGACAGTACTGACCAGCCCCAACCAATTTAGATGAGCTTTGGTAACGAATTCTTCCGGAATGGACAAATATTTCGAAAGAAATTATAGAGAATTTGGTGGAGAGCATGCCAAGTAGCGTAAATGAAGTTTTACATAACAAGGGTCTTTGGACTATATATTAAAAATACTCGTATTCCCTAAAATTTTGGAAGGGTGCAAAATTGAGTACATCACACTTATTTTCCTCTTGATTGTTTTTTTCTAAGAATTTGATCATTTTAGTTTTGAAATTTATATTATTTTGTTAAGTACTAAATACTAAATTAAAAACGAATAAAATTTTTTTAACTGCTATAACACTTTTATTTTTATGCAATTAAAATTATTCCTTTGTGCACCCCACTGCATTTATGTACATATATATATTCAAGCTATTTCCCACAAATCATTCCTTTATATGTCATTAGACACTCAAAGTAGTTGAAATTCTTAGCCGTAGAATTCGTGTTAACCTCAACAACATACTGTTGACTAAAATGTGCCCTTATCTAAAACTGATAATAGAATTAAAACTAATAACACGGTGCGACAGTCAAAGTACACCCAGCTAATGACATAGTGTAGGTTGTGACTTTTGTTGAGTAGAACACAAAAATATTTTGTTTTATATTTCTCGAACCCTCAAAACTTGTTTTATTTGACAAAAATGGTATTTTTGGTCTTTTCACGCAAAATAATTGATTACCCAAATATTTTTCAACCTACTTTCAATACCCAAAGTTTTTTGAAAAGGGGACAGATGAGCTTTTAAAATGGTATGGTTTAAACTTACATATTATGAGTTTTGATCAGGTAAACTTGGAAAATATGATTTTTTGATCATCTTTTCAAGTTAGGTATTCTTTACTGCAAAATAATTATAAATAATTAAAAAATATAAAATAAGAGATGCATTATATTGCAAAGAGATTGATACTTAGATCAATTTTGACAAAAATTACCGTAGTTATTACTTAAATAGTATAACAGTCGTGTTATATTTTTTATATATGTCATCTTATCAAATGAACTTTCAGTTCAAAAATTTTCGATAGTTTTGATGGATCTTGATTGTTTATCGCAAAATCTATCAATTTCACGTTTGCACCACTACCAGAAGTCGGCTAATATTTGTTTTTTTTTGTAAATATTATTATTTCTCTTTGAACAAACATAGGCAAACTTCTGGTGGTCGCTCAAACGTGAAATTGACACATTTTCCTATAAATAATCAAGATCATCAAAAATTCTAAAAAAATTTCCACTAAAAGTGCATATGAAAAAACATATATATGAAAAATATAACTCGACAATTACACTCTTTCAGTAATAACTACAGTAATTTTTGTACGATTTGATCAAACGAATTCTCAATCTCTTCCGAAGGTAATGCACTTTCAGGAAGTCATCACTTATTTCATATTTTTTAATTAAAGTTTGCTACTATGGACGGACAAACTTTAAAAAAAATATGAATAAAATCCGTATTTGTCCAGTTTAGCTCATCAAACTTCACAGCATATTAAGTCAAATAATACATATATGTATATCGTTTTAAAGGTCCATATCTCTCCTTTCTAATAAGGATTAAGTTTGGACATCAGTTTAGAAATGTTTGTGTAATAAATAAATTTGTGCGTAAATTCCAAAAAAATAGTTATTGTCAAATAAAACCAGTTTGAAGTGTTCAAGAAACATAAAAAAAATAATTTGGAGTTCTACTCAACAAAACTCACAACTTATAGTGTAAGTCATTAGCTGAGTATATTTAAATTTTTTTATTTTGTCGCATAGTGTAATTTTTTAAAATGTAATTTCGATTAAAGTTCAGAATGTAGGATTATAGAGAAGTGTTGGTATCTATCTTGTAAACTCATAGTACTACACAGTAACTTCATATGTAACTTTTAAAAAGAATATATACAAACAAACAGTAGACTGACTGTTCACAAATAATTAATTAATTGATATACATATGTATGTGAAAGGGCGTACAAGGGCTAAGGATTATGATCAGCTGATATTTTTAATTAGTCAAATTCTTTTATGCTAGCAATGCTGTCTTAATTATTTACAACGAGTATCTTCTTTTTCTATATTGTTTTTTTATGCTACCAATGCTGTCTTAATTATTTACAACGAGTATCTTCTTTTTCTAGATTATTCAAGAAGTAGCCGTCAAGTTGAAAAGTTGCAAAAAGTAGAAAAGAAATCTAAAAGTTGTATACTATACTAGTTTTTTTTTTTTGATTTGTTGTTGGCTTATTAGACGTAAAGTCAGGGTTCGAGCACCAGGCCAGACATCAAAACAAAATACAAAAAATATTTCTTCGGCGCCTTCCTCTCAGCAGATTTCTGGCAAAAACTCGGACAGTAAATAAAATTTCCATGAAAGTTTCTCAAAAATATGTCGTTCGGAGTCGACTTTAAACTGTAGGTCCCGCCGCTCATGTATAAAATTAACACACACAACATAAGGGGTGTGAGAAACTAGGTCCTTACTGAAGGGTTGTAATGACCAATTATGTATGTATGTTAAGCTATTCAGTTATGGAGAACTGTCTTTTATCCGCCAAAACTAAGGGCCATTATTACAGCTTCTCGTTAAAGTTGGATTTAGTTAAAGGTAACTTTTGCTAAAGTGAACTTTAAAGTCACCTTCAACTTATTTTCGTTATTAAAACCTACAAATAAAATAAAGCTAACTTTTCAAAAATATGGCAGTGCCGACAGCAATGTTATCAACATTGCTCAATTAAACCAGTTATTTCTAAACAGTGGCAACGACAGGCTCCTTTTTGTTATTGTATTTACTCATTTTGTTTATATTTGAAGTTGCCATATTGAAAACAATATGACAATATAATAATAAAAATCAGATGTAAACTTAATTTTAAAAGTTACCAGTAGGATGATCCTCCGTTTAGCTTAACGCTCACTTCTAACTTAACGTCCACTTTTAATAATTAAGAACAATTTATCTGCCCGTTAAAACCCTCCCTTTAGTTAACAGCAAGTTGTAATAGCGGCCCTAAACCTTATATACACATGATTACATTCGTACATCATTCGGATATACATATGTACATAACGATCTTAACGCGAGAAGGGCTTAAAATGTGGTTCTTAAATACTGAACAAAATATTAAGAAAACCTTGTATTCCATCCCAAAAATGTTATCGACTAGTACCATATTGGGCAACTGTAACGATATACTACCGATCTGATCTCCACACATAATATTTCCAAATAAACGACAAAACTTAATATCGAGGCAATCACAGATAAATAAATTATTCCAAATGGAGGGATCGCATAGTTGAGCGGCAGTTATGTAACCCCTGTTTTGTTAGTTTGTTGGGATTAAGGTTCATAACCATTTCCTGCAGCCATTGAAAATGAATGTAATACGATACTAATTTTGATTATGCCACATTTGCAAATATTGTAATTTATATAGAGATTCTGCATTCTCTTCGATCCATTAATACCCCAATACATTTGGTGTCTGATTTCAAATCATGTCCCTTAGGAATCCAATGAACAAAGAAGTTGTTTCAGTATTTTTTTTGCATTTAATTTCAATGAATATGTCCACAAAACCGTTCAGATAACAGCCGTAGTAGCCGTGTGTAAGTTTAACTCATGTCCGTGATTTAGATTGCAATGGTTTTCACTGCACTAGAATTTTGAAAAGATAAGGATTGTTAGTAGTATGTTTATGTACCTTCTAGGTCACTTATTCCATACAAAATTTGGTGCATGCCTGCTTCTTCTTGTTCCTTTATTTTGCATTGCTTTTTAAACGAATGATTGGACGAACAGAATGAGTGTGTGCGTAACATGTAATGCGTATGATCGTTTTTTAATAGTAAATTCTTGGCGCGTATTATCATACTCAATGCTGAAAAAATAGAAAAGGGATCTGCACCAATATAGTTGTTGTGTGTTTTTTATTTTTTTTGTATATTTAATTAGAAGGATCTTTAATTTTAAATGTGATAAGAAAGAGTAGGTTGGTTGTGCGGTTATTTTTTATTTTTTGTGTGATTTAATTTGAAGGATCTGTAATTTTAAGATGATAACAAATTCTTGGCACGTATTATCATACTCAATGCTAAAAAAATAGAAATATAAACTGATAAGAAAGGGTGGGTTGGTTGTGGAGTTGTTTTTTATTTTTTTTTTTTGTATATTTAATTAGAAGGATCTTTAATTTTAAATGTGATAAGAAAGAGTAGGTTGGTTGTGTCTTTTTAGTTTTGTATGATTTAATTAGAAGGATCTGCAATTTTAAATTGATAAGAAATTCTTGTCACGTACTGCTCATGATAAAATGTAGAAGAAATTGTAAACGGATGTGCACCTGCATGATAGTTTTCTAGGAATAATAGATTCTTATCGCAGTTTAGTGTATACAGGATGAACACCTGCATCATCGTTTTCTATGAATAATAGATTCTTATCGCGGTTTAGTGTATACCTGCATAATAAATTCTTGTCACGTACTGCTCATGATCAAATGTAGAAAAAATAGAAATACAAACTGATAAGAAAGGGTAGTTTGGTTGTACATGTTCTTTTTTTGTAAACAGGATCACCTGCGTGCTAGTTTTTTTATATACCTAAATAGAAACATGATTGTGCATGTTAATTTTATTTGTATTACTTTTCAAACGAATGATTGGACGGACAGAATGAGTCTGTCTACGTTTCCTCATCTACATCCCAGAGTATAAATAGACTTGTTTTTAAGGATTTAGAAGTCATTCTTGTGCTAGAAATTGATAGCGAGTTGTGTGTTCAAATTTATAATTTAAAATAAAATAAAAAAAAATGGCTAGTTTTACTTGTGAATTTTGTCTTAAAGAATTCAAGTTTAATAGATCATTAAGAAGACATCATAGACTACATCATGATGGATCATCCACATCAATAAAATGCATACCATGCAATAAATATTTCTCAAGCCAGTTAAATTATAATCAACACATTTTAACACATTCAAAGATTGGAGACGGAGGAGAACCATTTGATACAGTTAATTGTATCGAGTGTAATCAACGTATTCCAAAGACGAATTGGCACTATCACATTCGAACAAATGCACATAAATTTAATTGTGCTAACAAAGTTCGAAATGATAATGATGCTAATGATGATGATGAAGTTAAATGTGTAAGATCAGTGTTTAATAATAGAATTATCACATATGTTATTGAGAATAATGATGAAACGAATTTAATACCTGAGAACTTTTTATCGGGAATTAAATTCAAAGTGGCTAAGCTGTTAAATCATATGATCCAAAAACATGATAATATTAAATTCAATCTGGAGATATTTTGCGAATACATGCTGGTTAAAGAAGAGGAGAATTTATGTTATATTGAAATAAAATCACATCAAACGAAGATGGCTATAATTAATCTGTCATCATCAACTACAGATGATCTCCTCAATATTTACAAAACACAATGCGATGTTATTGTAAAAAAAATGAGTGAATTCCAGGAACGTGATAGCGGATGGACATTAATACAAATATTACGGATCGAAATTAATATAAATAAATACCAGTGCATAAAAGGTTCGCAGTATATCCCTCTACCAACTCCAATACAAAAGAAACATGCATGCATCAATGTTCAAAATAACGATGAGTATTGTTTCAAGTGGGCAATAATATCAGCATTGTATCATGTTAATGACAATTCTAAAAGAACTACATCATATAAAATTAATAACATTAGTGATGATATTATCACGTTGGAAAATGGTATTGTTTTAAATTTTGAATACTTGACTTTTCCGCTACCAACGAATAAAATTAAAGATTTTGAAATGAAAAATCCCGATATTAGCGTGAACGTGTTTGGGTTGAATGATGACAATCATATAGTCGGTCCCTACTACTCCAGTATAAATGAAAAAGCTAAGCACGTTAATTTATTATTATTAGAAGATGGTGAGAGATTCCACTACGTATGGATTAAAAATATTTCAAGGTAAAACAATAATAATTTTGTGTTAAAAAAATTATATTAATATAAAATTGTTTCACTTTCCATTTAATTACAGATTAATAAACAGTCAATTAACAAAACATCGTCGACAAGTTTACATATGTAATACATGTTTAATACATTTTCATCGTGAAACGGCGCTGATCAAACACAAAGATGAGTGCAACAAAATCGTAACTAAAATGCCCTCTGTAGACAATAATATCGTAAGTTTTAAAAATTACAAAAAGCAAATGGATGTACCTTTTGTAGTCTACGCTGATTTTGAGTGTATTCTAGAGACTATTAATATTCAAAATTCAGCAAATGTCAAGTCAATACAAAAACATATTCCATTTGCTTATAGTTATTACATCAAATGTTCATTTAACAGTAGTTTAGATAAATTTAAAATGTACAGTGGTGATGATGCACCAAAACATTTCTTCGTAAATTTTGTTAAAGATTGTAAAGATTTATATGTGAATTATTTAAGTATCGTGAAACCAATGAATACCTTAACACCTTCTCAACAGCTTAGACAGAAAGAGGATACAATTTGTCACATTTGCAAAAAAAAATTATCTCATGTAGATCGAGTAGCCGATCATTGTCACTTAACAGGTGAATATAGAGGACCGGCACATAACAAATGTAATTTAGAGTATCAAATAGCAAATTTTATTCCTATATTCTTTCATAATCTATCATCATATGATTGCCATTTGTTCGTGAGAGAACTCTCTTCTATTGAAGGTGATATAAATGCAATCCCCTTAAACAAAGAACTATATGTATCTATATCGAAAAAGATTAATGTAAATGAAAAAAATACTATAGAACTACGTTTTCTAGATTCTTGTCGGTTTATGCCATCAAGTTTGGAAAAACTAGCAGGATATTTGTCAGATAATGATCTGTTAGCAGTAAAATCAATCTATCAAACTCCCAATGAATTTAGTTTAATGAAACGTAAAGGTGTCTTTCCATATGACTATCTGGATTCAGTCAACCGTCTTGAAGAAACAGAACTACCACCCCGATCATGTTTCTTTAATAAACTTACTAATGAGTCGTGTAGCGTAGATGATTATGAACACGCTGAAAATGTTTGGAATACATTCAAATGTAAGAAACTTTTAGATTATCTTCTATTGTATTTAAAAGTTGATGTCCTATTGCTTTGTGATGTATTTGAAAATTTTCGTAAGGTTTGTAAAAACATTTACAATTTAGACCCCTGTCAATATTATACCACACCCGGTTTATCCTGGGATGCAATGTTGAAAACAACTGAAATTGAGTTGGAATTATTGACAGATATCAACATGTACAATTTCGTTGTGCGGGGTATTAGGGGAGGTATTGTTCAATGCAGTAAGCGACATGTGACCGCTAATAATAAATACGTTAGTGACCATGATTCAACAAAAGAATCAAATTATCTAATGTATTTAGATGTAAATAATTTATATGGTTATGCAATGTCTCAATATCTCCCCTATAAAAATTTTAAATGGCTTGACAACTGTGACGACTTCAATATAACTACTGTAGAAGAAGATTCAGAATTTGGTTATATTTTAGAAGTGGATTTGGAATATCCAACTGTATTGCACGATCACCATAGTGATTTTCCATTCTGTGCTGAAAATAAGAAAATTGAGAATATGAAACATAGAAAATTAATAACAGACTTAAATGACAAAAAGAATTATATAATACATTACCGCAATCTTCAGCAATGTATTCAACATGGTTTAATTTTGAAGAAAATTCATAGAATACTGCAATTTAATCAATCGAATTGGTTAAAAAAATATATTGATGTAAATAACTATCATAGAACATTAGCTAAAAACACATTTGAACAAAACTTTTTCAAATTACTCAATAATGCTGTCTATGGTAAGACTATGGAAAATGTCGATAAGAGAAAAGACATCAAAATAGTAATGGGATGGGAAAATAGAAGAAAACGATTAGGAGCCAGATCACTAATTGCGAAACCAAATTTTCATAGTTGTATTGAAATTACTGAACAAATGGTTGCCGTTGAAATGAGTAGAGTGCGAACAGAATATAATAAACCCATTTATATTGGTTTTTCAGTTCTAGAATTATCAAAATGGAAAATATATAACTTTCATTACGATTATATGAAGACAAAATATCTTGATAATATTAATCTCTGTTATATGGATACCGATTCATTTATATATGATGTGAAAACAAATGATATGTATGATGATATTAGAAATGATATTCCAACACATTTCGATACATCTGCTTATTCAAGAGAAAATTCATATAATTTCCCCTTGATGAATAAAAAAGTATTGGGAATGATGAAAGATGAATGAAATGGAAAAGTTATTAGGGAATTCATTGGTTTACGAGCTAAAATGTATTCCGTCAAAATAGATAGAGTAGACAAAGAAATAAAAAAAATTAAAGGCGTTAAAAATAGTGTAACAGCTAGACTAAGTATTAATGATTTTAGAAAATGTCTACTAGAGAAAAAGCTGTATCATGATTCTATGTATGTGTTTAGATCTAAAATTCATCAAGTATATACACAATATATAAGTAAATTAACTTTAAGTTATTTAGACGATAAGAGATTTATATGTGAAAATAATGTTGACACTTACGCCTGGGGACATTATAAAATAAAAAACCTCAGACTTAACAGTTTATAAGAAATTAAGTGTAAAAAATAAGAAAGAATGTAAACCTATCTATTTATCTACATAATAAAAATAAGAAAAAATGTAAACCTACCTATTTATCTACATAATAAAAATAGAAAAAAAAAACGTTTATCTGTTGTTTCATTTCAAATTTTGGTTCAGTTTAATATTTTTTAACATTTCCTTTAGAACAGCTCTTGTCTTTACAAGATCTTCTAACATTTTAGTATGGTAATTTCTAGACATTGTGATAATTTTTTCATATTAATTTTGATCTGCTTTGTATCTGTTCCCGATCTGCTTTATATCTGGACACGATCTGCTATGTATCTGATCACGATCTGCTTCGTATCTGCTCACGATCTACTTGGTATCTGGTCACGATCTGCTTCGTATCTGCTCACGATCTGCTTTATGTCTGGTTACGATCTGCTTTGTATCTGCTCACGATCTGATTTATACCTGATCACGATCTGCTTGATGTCTTATGTCTATATCTTTTGAATTTGGGTACGCTATATCGTGCTTTCTACAAGCTGCATCCAATAAATTTATTCCTTTGCCTCCTCTTGCTAATCGTTTTTGAAGTTTTGTATCAGGTCCACAAAACTGATAACCAGGTGGATGTAATTCAACATATAATTTGTTTATTAAGTTGTCTACAAATCTTCTTCCAATCTTACACTGATTAGGTGTTTTTCTTTTGACTGTAGTTTATAACCATTTTTTTCATTACTTTCATACCTCTTCGCATGAAACACTACACCAGCTATACCTGCTATACCAGCTATATCAGCTGTACCAGCTATACTAGCAAGCTGTACTAGCTATACTAGCAAGCTATACAATCTGTACTAGCTATACTAGCAAGCTGTACTAGCTATACTAGCAAGCTATACAATCTGTACTAGCTATACTAGCAAGCTGTACAATCTGTACTAGCTATACTAGCAAGCTGTACTAGCTATACTAGCAAGCTATACAATCTGTACTAGCTATACTAGCAAGCTGTACTAGCTATACTAGCAAGCTATACAATCTGTACTAGCTATACTAGCAAGCTGTACAATCTGTACTAGCTATACTAGCAAGCTGTACTAGCTATACTAGCAAGCTGTACAATCTGTACTAGCTATACTAGCAAGCTGTACTAGCTATACTAGCAAGCTGTACAATCTGTACTAGCTATACTAGCAAGCTGTACTAGCTATACTAGCAAGCTATACAATCTGTACTAGCTATACTAGCAAGCTGTAGTAGCAGGTATAGCTGGTATAGCTGGTATAGCTGGTATAGCTGATATAGCTGGTATAGCAGGTATAGCAGGTATAGCAGGTATAGCTGGTATAGCAGGTATAGTTGGTATAGCTGGTATAGCTGATATAGCAGGTATAGCAGGTATAGCTGATATAGCTGGTATAGCAGGTATAGCAGGTATAGCTGGTATAGCTGATATAGCTGGTATAGCAGGTATAGCAGGTATAGCTGGTATAGCTGATATAGCTACTACAGCTTGCTAGTATAGCTAGTACAGATTGTATAGCTTGCTAGTATAGCTAGTACAGCTTGCTAGTATAGCTAGTACAGATTGTACAGCTTGCTAGTATTGCTAGTACAGCTTGCTAGTATAGCTAGTACAGATTGTACAGCTTGCTAGTATAGCTAGTACAGCTTGCTAGTATAGCTAGTACAGATTGTACAGCTTGCTAGTATAGCTAGTACAGATTGTATAGCTTGCTAGTATAGCTGGTGTAGTGTTTCATGCGAAGAGGTATGAAAGTAATGAAAAAAATGGTTATAAACTACAGTTAAAAGAAAAACACCTAATCAGTGTAAGATTGGAAGAAGATTTGTAGACAACTTAATAAACAAATTATATGTTGAATTACATCCACCTGGTTATCAGCTTTGTGGACCTGATACAAAACTTCAAAAACGATTAGCAAGAGGAGGCAAAGGAATAAATTTATTGGATGCAGCTTGTAGAAAGCACGATATAGCGTACCCAAATTCAAAAGATATAGACATAAGACATCAAGCAGATCGTGATCAGGTATAAATCAGATCGTGAGCAGATACAAAGCAGATCGTAACCAGACATAAAGCAGATCGTGAGCAGATACGAAGCAGATCGTGACCAGATACCAAGTAGATCGTGAGCAGATACGAAGCAGATCGTGATCAGATACATAGCAGATCGTGTCCAGATATAAAGCAGATCGGGAACAGATACAAAGCAGATCAAAATTAATATGAAAAAATTATCACAATGTCTAGAAATTACCATACTAAAATGTTAGAAGATCTTGTAAAGACAAGAGCTGTTCTAAAGGAAATGTTAAAAAATATTAAACTGAACCAAAATTTGAAATGAAACAACAGATAAACGTTTTTTTTTTTCTATTTTTATTATGTAGATAAATAGGTAGGTTTACATTTTTTCTTATTTTTATTATGTAGATAAATAGATAGGTTTACATTCTTTCTTATTTTTTACACTTAATTTCTTATAAACTGTTAAGTCTGAGGTTTTTTATTTTATAATGTCCCCAGGCGTAAGTGTCAACATTATTTTCACATATAAATCTCTTATCGTCTAAATAACTTAAAGTTAATTTACTTATATATTGTGTATATACTTGATGAATTTTAGATCTAAACACATACATAGAATCATGATACAGCTTTTTCTCTAGTAGACATTTTCTAAAATCATTAATACTTAGTCTAGCTGTTACACTATTTTTAACGCCTTTAATTTTTTTTATTTCTTTGTCTACTCTATCTATTTTGACGGAATACATTTTAGCTCGTAAACCAATGAATTCCCTAATAACTTTTCCATTTCATTCATCTTTCATCATTCCCAATACTTTTTTATTCATCAAGGGGAAATTATATGAATTTTCTCTTGAATAAGCAGATGTATCGAAATGTGTTGGAATATCATTTCTAATATCATCATACATATCATTTGTTTTCACATCATATATAAATGAATCGGTATCCATATAACAGAGATTAATATTATCAAGATATTTTGTCTTCATATAATCGTAATGAAAGTTATATATTTTCCATTTTGATAATTCTAGAACTGAAAAACCAATATAAATGGGTTTATTATATTCTGTTCGCACTCTACTCATTTCAACGGCAACCATTTGTTCAGTAATTTCAATACAACTATGAAAATTTGGTTTCGCAATTAGTGATCTGGCTCCTAATCGTTTTCTTCTATTTTCCCATCCCATTACTATTTTGATGTCTTTTCTCTTATCGACATTTTCCATAGTCTTACCATAGACAGCATTATTGAGTAATTTGAAAAAGTTTTGTTCAAATGTGTTTTTAGCTAATGTTCTATGATAGTTATTTACATCAATATATTTTTTTAACCAATTCGATTGATTAAATTGCAGTATTCTATGAATTTTCTTCAAAATTAAACCATGTTGAATACATTGCTGAAGATTGCGGTAATGTATTATATAATTCTTTTTGTCATTTAAGTCTGTTATTAATTTTCTATGTTTCATATTCTCAATTTTCTTATTTTCAGCACAGAATGGAAAATCACTATGGTGATCGTGCAATACAGTTGGATATTCCAAATCCACTTCTAAAATATAACCAAATTCTGAATCTTCTTCTACAGTAGTTATATTGAAGTCGTCACAGTTGTCAAGCCATTTAAAATTTTTATAGGGGAGATATTGAGACATTGCATAACCATATAAATTATTTACATCTAAATACATTAGATAATTTGATTCTTTTGTTGAATCATGGTCACTAACGTATTTATAATTAGCGGTCACATGTCGCTTACTGCATTGAACAATACCTCCCCTAATACCCCGCACAACGAAATTGTACATGTTGATATCTGTCAATAATTCCAACTCAATTTCAGTTGTTTTCAACATTGCATCCCAGGATAAACCGGGTGTGGTATAATATTGACAGGGGTCTAAATTGTAAATGTTTTTACAAACCTTACGAAAATTTTCAAATACATCACAAAGCAATAGGACATCAACTTTTAAATACAATAGAAGATAATCTAAAAGTTTCTTACATTTGAATGTATTCCAAACATTTTCAGCGTGTTCATAATCATCTACGCTACACGACTCATTAGTAAGTTTATTAAAGAAACATGATCGGGGTGGTAGTTCTGTTTCTTCAAGACGGTTGACTGAATCCAGATAGTCATATGGAAAGACACCTTTACGTTTCATTAAACTAAATTCATTGGGAGTTTGATAGATTGATTTTACTGTTAACAGATCATTATCTGACAAATATCCTGCTAGTTTTTCCAAACTTGATGGCAAAACCGACAAGAATCTAGAAAACGTAGTTCTATAGTATTTTTTTCATTTACATTAATCTTTTTCGATATAGATACATATAGTTCTTTGTTTAAGGGGATTACATTTATATCACCTTCAATAGAAGAGAGTTCTCTCACGAACAAATGGCAATCATATGATGATAGATTATGAAAGAATATAGGAATAAAATTTGCTATTTGATACTCTAAATTACATTTGTTATGTGCCGGTCCTCTATATTCACCTGTTAAGTGACAATGATCGGCTACTCGATCTACATGAGATAATTTTTTTTTGCAAATGTGACAAATTGTATCCTCTTTCTGTCTAAGCTGTTGAGAAGGTGTTAAGGTATTCATTGGTTTCACGATACTTAAATAATTCACATATAAATCTTTACAATCTTTAACAAAATTTACGAAGAAATGTTTTGGTGCATCATCACCACTGTACATTTTAAATTTATCTAAACTACTGTTAAATTAACATTTGATGTAATAACTATAAGCAAATGGAATATGTTTTTGTATTGACTTGACATTTGCTGAATTTTGAATATTAATAGTCTCTAGAATACACTCAAAATCAGCGTAGACTACAAAAGGTACATCCATTTGCTTTTTGTAATTTTTAAAACTTACGATATTATTGTCTACAGAGGGCATTTTAGTTACGATTTTGTTGCACTCATCTTTGTGTTTGATCAGCGCCGTTTCACTATGAAAATGTATTAAACATGTATTACATATGTAAACTTGTCGACGATGTTTTGTTAATTGACTGTTTATTAATCTGTAATTAAATGGAAAGTGAAACAATTTTATATTAATATCATTTTTTTAACACAAAATTATTATTGTTTTACCTTGAAATATTTTTAATCCATACGTAGTGGAATCTCTCACCATCTTCTAATAATAATAAATTGACGTGCTTAGCTTTTTCATTTATACTGGAGTAGTAGGGACCGACTATATGATTGTCATCATTCAACCCAAACACGTTCACGCTAATATCGGGATTTTTCATTTCAAAATCTTTAATTTTATTCGTTGGTAGCGGAAAAGTCAAGTATTAAAAATTTAAAACAATACCATTTTCCAACGTGATAATATCATCACTAATGTTATTAATTTTATATGATGTAGTTCTTTTAGAATTGGCATTAACATGATACAATGCTGATATTATTGCCCACTTGAAACAATACTCATCGTTATTTTGAACATTGATGCATGCATGTTTCTTTTGTATTGGGGTTGGTAGAGGGATATACTGCGAACCTTTTATGCACTGGTATTTATTTATATTAATTTCGATCCGTAATATTTGTATTAATGTCCATCCGCTATCACGTTCCTGGAATTCACTCATTTTTTTTACAATAACATCGCATTGTGTTTTGTAAATATTGAGGAGATCATCTGTAGTTGATGATGACAGATTAATTATAGCCATCTTCGTTTGATGTGATTTTATTTCAATATAACATAAATTCTCCTCTTCTTTAACCAGCATGTATTCGCAAAATATCTCCAGATTGAATTTAATATTATCATGTTTTTGGATCATATGATTTAACAGCTTAGCCACTTTGAATTTAATTCCCGATAAAAAGTTCTCAGGTATTAAATTCGTTTCATCATTATTCTCAATAACATATGTGATAATTCTATTATTAAACACTGATCTTACACATTTAACTTCATCATCATCATTAGCATCATTATCATTTCGAACTTTGTTAGCACAATTAAATTTATGTGCATTTGTTCGAATGTGATAGTGCCAATTCGTCTTTGGAATACGTTGATTACACTCGATACAATTAACTGTATCAAATGGTTCTCCTCCGTCTCCAATCTTTGAATGTGTTAAAATGTGTTGATTATAATTTAACTGGCTTGAGAAATATTTATTGCATGGTATGCATTTTATTGATGTGGATGATCCATCATGATGTAGTCTATGATGTCTTCTTAATGATCTATTAAACTTGAATTCTTTAAGACAAAATTCACAAGTAAAACTAGCCATTTTTTTTTATTTTATTTTAAATTATAAATTTGAACACACAACTCGCTATCAATTTCTAGCACAAGAATGACTTCTAAATCCTTAAAAACAAGTCTATTTATACTCTGGGATGTAGATGAGGAAACGTAGACAGACTCATTCTGTCCGTCCAATCATTCGTTTGAAAAGTAATACAAATAAAATGAACATGCACAATCATGTTTCTATTTAGGTATATAAAAAAACTAGCACGCAGGTGATCCTGTTTACAAAAAAAGAACATGTACAACCAAACTACCCTTTCTTATCAGTTTGTATTTCTATTTTTTCTACATTTGATCATGAGCAGTACGTGACAAGAATTTATTATGCAGGTATACACTAAACCGCGATAAGAATCTATTATTCATAGAAAACGATGATGCAGGTGTTCATCCTGTATACACTAAACTGCGATAAGAATCTATTATTCCTAGAAAACTATCATGCAGGTGCACATCCGTTTACAATTTCTTCTACATTTTATCATGAGCAGTACGTGACAAGAATTTCTTATCAATTTAAAATTGCAGATCCTTCTAATTAAATCATACACAACTAAAAAGACACAACCAACCTACTCTTTCTTATCACATTTAAAATTAAAGATCCTTCTAATTAAATATACAAAAAAAAAAAAATAAAAAACAACTCCACAACCAACCCACCCTTTCTTATCAGTTTATATTTCTATTTTTTTAGCATTGAGTATGATAATACGTGCCAAGAATTTGTTATCATCTTAAAATTACAGATCCTTCAAATTAAATCACACAAAAAATAAAAAATAACCGCACAACCAACCTACTCTTTCTTATCACATTTAAAATTAAAGATCCTTCTAATTAAATATACAAAAAAAATAAAAAACACACAACAACTATATTGGTGCAGATCCCTTTTCTATTTTTTCAGCATTGAGTATGATAATACGTGCCAAGAATTTACTATTAAAAAACGATCATACGCATTACATGTTACGCACACACTCATTCTGTTCGTCCAATCATTCGTTTAAAAAGCAATGCAAAATAAAGGAACAAGAACAAGCAGGCATGCACCAAATTTTGTATGGAATAAGTGACCTAGAAGGTACATAAACATACTACTATTGTTGAAATAAATACATATTTTAAAATATTACATATTATTAAAGGGGCATGTTGCTGTCTCAGTATGCATTTGGCCAAACTGCAATGCGTTAACAATTCTGTACAAAAGGCAATTAAAAATCGTTTTGAAAGCAAAAATATCAACCGCAGCCACATGTTCATGCAAACTGAATGATGTTTAATAACGTTTTTAGTGTCTGCAAAATGGCAAAAAAGCATAAAGAGAGTATAAATCGAAATGAAACCAAAAAATTGCAATTAAACTAGCCGTCTTTAATTGCGAATAATGCGAATATTCATGCAAAAGTTCGACATGATTGAGCATATTCTTGTTCATAAAGTTGAAATTTTTTGAAATTTTTTTTTTAATTTTTTATTGTACCATTAAAAATGATTAAAGTTTTTTAAAACTTACCCCGTAAACTTGATCAAATTAAATCGTGTAACGATTTGTTTAGCGAGTATAATTTGTTGCGAAGTAACCACGATAATTTATTATTATGCTAACTCCAGCCTATCACTTCTTAGGCAGGTAGTGCCAAAAAGCTTAATAAAAGCAGGGCGGGATATTGTGGTGCATTTCTACATATCTTTGGGACATTGTGTTTCTGTAGACGTTAGAGTTCCTCATATGCCAATATTCTCCTATATTTATTTATGTTAGAAACGTTTGATATATCCCAGAGGTATCTAACTCTGGTAATATACCACTTTTTTCCTTAAAATAATTTTAAAGCAGACCACGGACCATTAAGTCACTGAATTTTATTAGACTTTGAGCTTAATTTGTATTACTTTTGAGTCTCTGCTGTAAGCCGATATAATTCGGATATATAAATGGGTTTCAAAATATTTTACTTGATTTTTATCGATGAGTATGGACATTGACTATGTAAAATATTTCTTTTGCGACTTCCTCTCAGCAGATTTCTGGCAAAAACTCTGAGAGTAAACAAAATTGCCATGAAAAGTTTGTCAAAAATTTGTCGTTTGGAGTTGACTTTAAACTGTAGGTCTCGTCAGTCATGTATAAAATGAACACACAATCAACGTAATCGCGTCTGAAGCATTGTAATGCCCAATTATGTATGTATGGACATTGAATTTTATAAAGTAGGGCACTTTTGCCGCCTCAGGCCAAATTTTACATATATATGTATATTTACTTGCATTAACTGGTATTCTTAATTTTTTTCAACCAAGTTTTAAAATGTTAACAGTAGGCTGCAATTAATCAGTATTGTCTGCGAAATTAAACGTATGGAGAAGTTTGACTGTGGACATATCAGTAATAAATATGACAATGAGAGCTCAGAATGCCATCCTGCGGAACTTATGCACTTACTTACTTGGAGCAAGAGTATATGCCGTTGAACTTCGAATGTGTAATTTGGCACGTAGTTTTCACATATTTTACCTGACAGACTTTGATCCCCAGCATTATCATCCTTGTGCAATACTTTTTTGGAGTCAATTAAATTTAATTTAATATATATAATAATTTTATTGCAAATAATTTAGTGTTTTAGGAATACTCTTTACTCAGTTTAAAATTAAATCAAAAATGCTGATCAAGGTAAGAGAATGTTGAAAAGTGTAGCGACAGTTCTTAATTTTACTTTTCATGCTTAAGCAGTCTTATAAGGTGTTCAGATATGCACCTTTATTCTATTGACCTCAATATTTCATATAAAATTTAAATTAATAACTGCGCAATAAATACGCAAATTGTTATAAAATTGAGTAAAACTTAAAATGCAGCACTGTCATAAGTGTGTTTAGAGAGCATATTACAATTCACCGAACAATTTCTGTCGATGTTTGATAACTCAAATGCCAATAACGACAAACAAAAAAAAGCAAAATGAAAACAATGTTGTTGAAACAACCAGCTGTTTTGTTTACCAGTTGTCAAAAGGATATTGAATAAGCAGCTGAACTGCGTATATAATTATGCCTGAATACTTAAAATATTGACTCAATAAAAGTGCATATCTGAACATAGTATTATCCAATAGGTTTTGTCGACTGTTTTTATCCATTTTATTTATTATTAACCGTTAGGTATATTTTATTTAATCGGCGTTGAATCTGTCAACAAATTTTTTTTCCGAAATTCTGTATTTTTTATTATTTATTTATTTTAAAGCATTTTCTGTTCTTAATTTTTTTTACCGGTACTGTATATTGTGTCTAGCTTTCGAAGTATTAGGCTTGCATTTTCTGATTCAATAGTTAAAGTTTATTATAAAGTTTTATAAAAACAAAACAATTAATGACCCATTTTACAACCTTTCAATGAATACATACATTTCATGTAACAAACTCCAGCCATACTTTTTCTAATTACTAGAATGTATTTATGTACGTATGTAACTTTTTCATAGTTCAATTGTCCTTGACATGCCGTTGCCCTTAACAATCAACAATGATTATGAATGAATAGTTTTCTATTGTTTTTTAATAAAATTTTGAAATTATATTTTCTATAATTAAGGCTTCATCAGCAACATTCATTTGAAGATGAATTCATAGCTATAAACTTATTTTGTAGCATTTGGGGATCAAATTCTTTGTGTTGCCTATGTTTAATTAGTTTTGTCCCTGTGTCTCTATAGTCGTACCAATGGTGATGATTTATTAAAGCTACAATCGAAGAATATTTGGCAGTCATTATTAAACTCGCAAACTCATAATTTTTAAATTTAAATAAATAAATATTCATTTTAAACAATAAAATAATATATAAAGGTATCTGTATACATACATATGTATATGTATATAGTATGTACTTATAGGATATACAAATCCTTTCTTTTAGTTTCACAAACTATAATTCTCTGAGTGTAAGTTAACAGAGTGCTGCAAAGCAGCATTTAATGTTTTAATTACACTTTCCACATAAATGTAGTGGGAAATGGTAAATGCTATCAGACCTTTGTTATTGCAGCTGACCTTGTTGGAGGTTAAGACATGACGTTGGTTGTGGAGTGGCCATAAAACAATAGAAATTAATTTTATTTAATTTTACAAATATCAGTATAAGGTAAAAAGTATATAAAAAATCGTATTATTTCAAGTTACAGTAGTGTGTTTATGTATGTTCGGGCGCACTTTCTCCATACAAAATTTGGTGCATGCATAGCTGTAAAAGAGTAAGAACATTGCAGAATTGTGAAATGAATTGTGTGCGATCGGTCTTTAGGTTTTTACCATGTATTATGAAAAGGTAATGCTTTTTAATGTGTATGTGTGTGTGTGTGTTAAAATTTGGGAGAATGCATATCTGGAAAAGAATTAAATCATTTTAATTTTAAATTTTTCCCTACAAATTTGGGATCATACCTGCTTATTCTTGTTCATTTTATTTGTATTGCTTTTCAAACGAATGGTTGGACGGACAGAATGAGTGTGTGCACGTTTCCTCTTCTACATCCCAGAGTACAAGTAGACTGTAATGTGAAAATGTATATACGTATGCACGAATGTTTGGACGGACAGAATGAGTGTGTGCGTAACATGTAATGTGTATGATCGTTTTTTTTTAATAGTAAATTCTTGACACGCACTGCATAAACACATAACTAATAAGAAAGGGTAGGTTGGTTGTGCGGTTGTTTTTAATTTGATGAGAAACAAATGTATAGCTTGCCTGTGGGTTTTTTTCACGCATAAGTATAAGTAATATCTGTTTTTTATATAATTGAATTTACTGATTGATCTACAACACCCCAGAGTATAAATAGACTTGTTTTTAAGGATTTAGAATTTTTTAGTTTTACTGTTTTAAATAAATGAAATTATAGAATAAAGGGATTAATTAAAACAAATTAGTTTTTTATTTTTTGAAAATTTTATTACATATTTCTTTTTTCAGATTTTTACAGATTCGAATTTAAAAATACGTTTATACAGATTAAATAACTTAAGTGTTAACAAATATTGTGTATAGAATGTTTGACATCGACAAATGTCAAAAGATTGTGAATAAGTATTTTCACAATAATACAAACGTATAACATATTAATACATATAAATGGATTACTTATTTTACTAATGTTACATATTCTTAGTTCATTTATAAGTCTCATAAATAAATCTATATGTTTTATTAATAGTTCTTCCAATACAGCTGATGTTAACATTTTTGTTCCCCTTCTTTAAAAATTTAATAGTAGGTTGTGTTAGTGCGGGACGATGTACTCTGAATTATTTAATTTTAATTTATATTTATTGAATAAAAATGTTAAATGTATTAAATTTTTGTTTTCGTTCATAATTATATTCAATAGGAAAGTTGACAATCTCAAGTGGTGGTTGTAAGTTTCCAAAGCTATCAAAGTATTCTTTATAGTTGTGGTTTTTATAATATACTACCCAATGTGTTCCCATACCATTTGAATCATCTAAATTAACAATGCCGCATTCTTGTTTGAATGGTTTTTCAGGTAAAGAATCACGCATGAAAACACCCCTAAAATGTTTGAGATGTCTTCCATATTTATTCAAATCCAAATCTGTTAATGGGCGATTGGGTAGGTTATCTAATAGTTTTTTGGAGCTGGACTATAGTAGAGACCATATCCAGTTTTATATGGTTTGAGGTACAACCCTTTACCCATTGCAATTGATTCCATATATCTATTATGGCGGCTAGCTTCAGCCAATTGTTCTTTTCCATTTTTGATAGCATTTACTGCTTTAACAATAGCGGATCCTCCACTTGCCAAACCGCCAAGCGCTGACAATGCTGTTAGTACGGGAATAAGTGGAAGAAATCCTCCAATTTTCGGTACAGGTATAACTCTCGGTATTATAATGTCTGCTCGCTTTTTCCCTTTAAAATTTGAATGAATAGCCTTTTGAGCTATTTTAACAGCATCATTTATATCAAGGGGTTTCTGTTCTTTCAATTGTTTTAAAGTTTTTCTCACAGTAGCTGTGAATAATTTCTTATTACACTTATTCATTTTTCCTTTTCTCATTCTTTTTGAATTTTTTCTTTTCTTATGTCTCTGCTCCTTCAAACCTAATCCAAATGTCACTTTAGCTTTCATAGCGTTTGTCACAAACCACGCGTTAGCACGTTCTTTAATATCACTATCTTTAGATTTAACTCGCTGCCAGGCTTTTTCAGCTAATATTTGATCTGCTCGATGTCTTGTGTCTATATCTTTTGATTGTGAATATGCAATATCGTACTCTCTACAAGCTGCCTCTAATAAATTTATACCCTTATCTCCTCTTGCTAAACGTTTTTCAAGTTTTGCACCAGGTCCACAAAACTGATAACCAGGTAGATGTAATTCAACAGGTACTTTATTTATTAAGTTGTTTACAAATCCTCTTCTCATTTTACACTGGCTGAGGTTTTGTTTTGACTGTAGATTATAACAAATTTTTTTCGTTACTTTTATACCTCTTCGCAAAAATAGCTGAAATCAAGACGATCTCCTATATATACAGCAATTTATATGATTTCAGTATGTTAATTTTTTGATATTGATTTTGATCTGCTTTGTATCTGATCACGATCTACTTTACATCTGATCACGATCTGCTTTGTATCTGCTCACGATCTACTTTATATCTGATAACGATCTACTTTTTTGGTTTTTGGTTTTGTCTGTTTTATTTTAATTTTTTTTTTATTATTTTTTTTTTGACACCATGTTTTAGGTAAACATGTTCGACCTCAATGTTTAAATTGTTTATTTGTATGTATTATGTATTTGTGTTATATACATATATATATATATTTTTTTTTGTGTTTATGATTATATTTATTGAAACCTTCTCCAAATTTATTAATATAAGACATTTCTTTCACTCTTCTAATAAATTATGTTAGCTTCTTTAAGTTCTTCGATAATAGAGATTATTTCGTTTTGATGATTGTTGTGACCAGAACCTTCCGATGAAAGAAGTAAACGTAGTCTGTCAACTAGTTCATTAGGATCATCCCAATGTATGTAATTTGATTTCAGATTATTTTGTAATTTTAGCATTAAACCACTGCCTTTTGTTAAAATGTTTGTTGTTGTTTCGAATAAATGTTTAATTATTCGTATATATTTGAAGGCTCGTGTTCCTTTCACTTGTTCATTAGGTTCATAGCGACGTTTATGTGCATTGGTATGAATTAAAATCTCTTTATATTTCTTCAAATCATTTTTAGAATAATGGAGAGGTTTTTTATGAAATACTAGTTCAAATAATCCAGGCGTCATTTTCAATTTCATATTCCCTATCTGCATAGTATTATCTCTATTAAATATTATTTTTTTTATCTCTATTAAATATTTTATTTTATAGCTATTATAGCTAGTACAGATTGTATAGCTTGCTAGTATAGCTAGTAGATCTTGCTAGTATAGCTAGTACAGATTGTACAGCTTGCTAGTATAGCTAGTACAGATTGTATAGCTTGCTAGTATAGTTAGTACAGCTTGCTAGTATAGCTAGTACAGATTGTATAGCTTGCTAGTATAGCTGGTGTAGTGTTTCATGCGAAGAGGTATGAAAGTAATGAAAAAAATGGTTATAAACTACAGTCAAAAGAAAAAAACCTAATCAGTGTAAGATTGGAAGAAGATTTGTAGACAACTTAATAAACAAATTATATGTTGAATTACATCCACCTGGTTATCAGTTTTGTGGACCTGATACAAAACTTCAGAACGAATAGCAAGAATAAAGGAAATAAAGGAATAATTTATTGGATGCAGATTGTAGAAAGCACGATATAGCGTACTCAAAATCAATGGATATAGACACAAGCCATCAACCAGATCGTGATCAGGTATAAATCAGATCGTGACCAGATAACAAGCAGTTCGTGATCAGATATAAAGCAGATCGTAATCAGATACAAAGCAGATCATAATCAGATACCGAGCAGATCATAACCAGATCAAATTCAATATAAAAAATTATTATAATGTCTAAAAATTACCATAATAAAGTGTTGGAAGATCTTGTAAAGACAAGGGCTGTTCTAAAGAAAAAGTTAAAAAATATTAAACTGAATCAAATAGATAGAGTTAATTTATTAGAAGATACCTTTCAACCAATAACAAAACCACTCAAAAAAATCATTGGAAAACTTAAAGATAAACATAAGGATATAGACAACACTATTAATGATGACGATGATTATGATGATGTAAATGATGATAATGAAAACATCCCAAAACTTGAACATAAGCATAAGGATGTAGACAACACTATAGATGATGAGGAAGATTATTATGACGTAAATGGTGATAATGAAATCATTGGAAAACTCGAAGATAAGCATAAGGATACAGACAACACTATTGATGATGATGACGATTATTATGACGTAAATGGTGATAATGAAATCATCGGAAAACTTGAAGATAAGCATAAGGATATAGACGACACTATTGATGATGACGATGATTACGATGATGTAAACGGTGATAATAACGATTTTCAGTATGAAAATATTTCAACTGATGATAATGATGATGAAGAAAACTATGACCATAATAGACCTGTATCAAGTACATGTATCAAGAACTTGAAAAGAAAACAATGTTTAAGGCTGACGAAAAATTCTCCATTATTTGAAAATATACAAACACTTATTAATAATAAGCAATTGGATAAAATTTATGGTTTTAATCAAGATGTAGACGGTAGTTGGAGATATGGCAAGGAAAAATTAATATTTAATAGAGATAATACTATGCGGATAGGAAATATGAAATTGAAAATGACGCCTGTATTATTTGAACTAGTATTTCATAAAAAACCTCTCCATTATTCTAAAAATGATTTGAAAAAATATAAAGAGATTTTAATTCATACCAATGCACATAAACGTCGCTATGAACCTAATGAACAAGTGAAAGGAACACGAGCCTTCAAATATATACGAATAATTAAACATTTATTCGAAACAACAACAAACATTTTAACAAAAGGCAGTGGTTTAATGCTAAAATTACAAAATAATCTGAAATCAAATTACATACATTGGGATGATCCTAATGAACTAGTTGACAGACTACGTTTACTTCTTTCATCGGAAGGTTCCGGTCACAACAATCATCAAAACGAAATAATCTCTATTATCGAAGAACTTAAAGAAGCTAACATAATTTATTAGAAGAGTGAAAGAAATGTCTTATATTAATAAATTTGGAGAAGGTTTCAATAAATATAATCATAAACACAAAATGTATATATATATATATATATATATATATATATATATATATATATATATATGTATATAACACAAATACATGATGATCTAGCTGATCAAATAAACAATTTAAACATTGAAGTCGAACATGTTTACCTAAAACATGGTAATGTAAAAAAAACCTAATAAAAAAAAAATTATAATAAAATAGAGAAAACCAAAAACCAAAAAAGTAGATCGTTATCAGATATAAAGTAGATCGTGAGCAGATACAAAGCAGATCGTGACCAGATGTAAAGTAGATCGTGATCAGATACAAAGCAGATCAAAATCAATATCAAAAAATTAACATACTGAAATCATATAAATTGCTGTATATATAGGAGATCGTCTTGACTTCAGCTATTTTTGCGAAGAGGTATAAAAGTAACGAAAAAAAAAATTTGTTATAATCTAGGTTCAAAACAAAACCTCAGCCAGTGTAAGATGAGGAGAGGATTTGTAAACAACTTAATAAATAAAGTACCTGTTGAATTACTTCTACCTGGTTATCAGTTTTGTGGACCTGGTACTAACTTGAAAAACGTTTAGCAAGAGGTGATAAGGGTATAAATTTATTAGACGCAGCTTGTAGAGAGCACGATATTGCATATTCACAATCAAAAGATATAGACACAAGACATCAAGCAGATCAAATATTAGCTGAAAAAGCCTGGCAACGAGTTAAATCTAAAGATAGTGATATTAAAGAACGTGCTAACGCGTGGTTTGTGACAAACGCTATGAAAGCTAAAGTGACATTTGGATTAGGTTTGAAGGAGCAGAGACATAAGAAAAGAAAAAATTCAAAAAGAATGAGAAAAGGAAAAATGAATAAGTGTAATAAGAAATTATTCACAGCTACTGTGAGAAAAACTTTAAAACAATTGAAGGAACAGAAACCCCTTGATATAAATGATGCTGTTAAAATAGCTCAAAAGGCTATTCATTCAAATTTTAAAGGGAAAAAGCGAGCAGACATTATAATACCGAGAGTTATACCTGTACCGAAAATTGGAGGATTTCTTCCACATATTCCCGTACTAACAGCATTGTCAGCGCTTGGCGGTTTGGCAAGTGGAGGATCCGCTATTGTTAAAGCAGTAAATGCTATCAAAAATGGAAAAGAACAATTGGCTGAAGCTAACCGTCATAATAGATATATGGAATCAATTGCAATGGGTAAAGGGTTGTACCTCAAACCATATAAAACTGGATATGGTCTCTACTATAGTCCAGCTCCAAAAAACTATTAGATAACCTATCCAATCGCCCATTAACAGATTTGGATTTGAATAAATATGGAAGACATCTCAAACATTTTAGGGGTGTTTTCATGCGTGATTCATTACCTGAAAAACCATTCAAACAAGAACGCGGCATTGTTAATTTAGATGATTCAAATGGTATGGGAACACATTGGGTAGCATATTATAAAAACCACAACTATAAAGAATACTTTGATAGCTTTGGAAACTTACAACCACCACTTGAGATTGTCAACTTTCCTATTGAATATAATTATGAACGAAAACAAAAATTTAATACATTTAAAATTTTTATTCAATAAATATAAATTAAAATGAAATAATTCAGAGTACATCGTCCCGCACTAACACAACCTACTATTAAATTTTTAAAGAAGGGGAACAAAAATGGTAACATCAGCTGTATTGGAAGAACTATTAATAAAACATATAGATTTATTTATGAAACTTATAAATGAACTAAGAATATGTAACATTAGTAAAATAAGTAATCCATTTATATGTATTAATATGTCATACGTTTGTATTATTGTGAAAATACTTATTCACAATCTTTCAACATTTGTCGATGTCAAACATTCTATACACAATATTTGTTAACACTTAAGTTATTTAATCTGTTTAAACGTATTTTTAAATTCGAATCTGTAAAAATCTGAAAAAAGAAATATGTAATAAAATTTTCAAAAAATAAAAAACTAATTTGTTTTAATTAATCCCTTTATTCTATAATTTCATTTATTTAAAACAGTAAAACTAAAAAATTCTAAATCCTTAAAAACAAGTCTATTTATACTCTGGGGTGTTGTAGATCAATCAGTAAATTCAATTATATAAAAAACAGATATTACCTATACTTATGTGTAGTTGTGAAAAATTTAAAATTAAAATGATTTAATTCTTTTCCAGATATGCATTCTCCCAAATTTTAACACACACACACACATACACATTAAAAAGCATTATCTTTTCATAATACATGTTACAAACCTAAAGACCGATCGCACACAATTCATTTCACAATTCTGCAATGTTCTTACTCTTTTACAGCTATGCATGCACCAAATTTTGTATGGAGAAAGTGCGTCCGAACATACATAAACACACTACTAGTTACATTGTTTAATAATCTATTCACAATTTCATAGATTCCTCTAATATTTTTCTTTATTTTATTTTAAAGATATTTACCTTATTAAAAAAGTTTACAATATGAGTTCGGTGATTGCAAACAAAATAAAAATAAATTTGTGTTTAGTTTTAGATAAATTCTTTATGGTTCACACTACTTTTGTGGGCCACTGTTTACAGCTTGACGTATACAGCAATAATTGCTAGTTCCCCATTCTTCTTTGCTTACAGCGCAGATCTCTTTAACGGCGATCTTCAAACCACGACTGTTCTCTTTACACGCAACACGTCTTCACACAAGACCGACTCAATTCTTACTACTCGTTGCCTGCTTTGTCTTGCCTTTTTGTATCAGTTCTAATGAGGGTCTTGAAGTCGAACCTTCGGAGTTTCGCCTTCTCGAGAACTCTATCGCTACTTCATTGTTGTTTGTGTTCACATTGCTTGTTGTTGCTTTCTCGCTTACTTGTGTATCCCCTTTTCTTTCATACTGATGTTGTTGGTTTACTTGTAACAAGTTCGTTGTATTTGTTTGTGTGCCTTTTGCTAATTTTAATGTTAAACAATGTACACCGATTCCATTTTCGTTACAATATTAAAATTTCTTCTATCATATTGGGTCTTCAAAAATGAAGTCTTTCGAGCTTTGACATTTGATAACGGCCATCTTGTTGTCTGTAATATTAGTTATTATATATCCAAGAAAGGATACAACTAATAAAACTGTTTTATCAAAGTGGGTGTCTTGGACTTGCATCCGTACAAATTTCAATAACCCAGGAACTAAAGATAAACGATTATAGACAACTCCGTGTATTCTCTGAATATGTTCTAGAGCAGATGGCAAATGGCCCTAATTTTTATCGAAAACCATATCAACGATGAGGTCTGTAGTAGATGAATGTGTAGGTTAACAAATAAATTTGTTGAATTGAGGATGACACCAAACCATGTGACGTCCAAGGCCATAGGTTTTCGTCATCGGTCCAGTGTCATATGCGAGATCTGAATCTGATCTGAATTATATGATATGGACACATTTAATTTTAACACAATATCGCTGTATGGTACACGTCTTGTGGCACATTGAATGTTCTTACGTGTGATTTGGTGATACCTCGTGGGGATGATTTAAACTGGTCACTTGTGGGGTCATCTTAAATCGTAAGTGTAAGTGAATAGACCACTAAGGTACTCAAAGCCAATATAACCTACGCCATACGTAAAATTAAACCCGATTTATACTTCAGAGTTATGAAAAATTTAAAATTTCGGATGCTTTCCACCCAGTGAAACCGTGGTGGACATTCCAATGATGCACACATAAAAAAATTTCGATGATATCACACCCACTTTTTTTTATTTAATTTATGCTTTATTGTATGTATATACTTTATTTAATTTATACTTGATTTTATTTTGTTTATACTTGAGAGTTTAGTGAACACAATGCCTTACACCTTTCTTGTTTATTTTTAGTATTTTTGTGGAATATTTAAATAATTAATAGATATAATTGGTTTATAAATCCCAAAAGTTGGCATCTTTTACAAGTTACTTGGAAGCACAGAATCCTATATCAGACTAAAATAATTTAATGTGGCAAGTAATAACCTTAAACAACTTTTACGAAATGCCATTAGTGATTTGGGGAGTAATGGTGTCAAAAACAAAAAACAGTTTCATAGTCGATGAAATGGTTGATTTTCCATCTGCTGCTGATAAAGCGACATTTGATAGTAATTCCCAATCTCTATGGCTAATATCATACCAAAGCAGTGTCATGCAGTCCTATAAGTTTATTACCAATATTGTTGAATCTCTCTAAACTGTTGCTGATGTTGAAATTAACACCAATATTTGATAAGATCAAGTGTATTCCAGTTCATCAATTTGGGTTCGGTTATAACACGGCGCTATAGAACAAATTTTCTGATTGATGCATTTGAAGAACATTCATTAAACAAAAATTTGTAGTTCATGAAGGTAGTTTACTGAACAAAGCTTACTATATTGGAACCAGAGATCAGCAATAAGTATTCAAAAAGATGAGAAGAATCGAATCATACTCATAATTTCTGATAGTTATACGAATTCATACTTATTTTAAGATCATGGAACCTCTACTCATATTCAAAGTTTGAAGTAGTCATCATCTTCATACTTAACGGCACTTATGATGTTGTTGATTTCGACTCTCCATAACTCAACATTTACAAGAATCACAAAATAAGTATGATTCGCGTATGAACACTAAAATACTCAATAAATAGTTGTGTATTTGCTATGCTTGCTGTCTTTGTCTTTTTCTTTTTTCATTTTTTGTAAATGCTACAACTAAGACCGTATATTTTGATGAATGATTCGGGTCACTCGAATCATTTATAAGTATTGTTACGTTTTTAACGTTTTAGAAACGTTTAGAATACGAGTTTGTTGATTGCAAACAAAATAAAAACAAATATGTGTTTAGTTTCAATTAAACTCTTTATTGTTCGCACTACTTTTGTGTACCACCGTTTACAACTTGACGAATACATCAATAATTGCTTGTTCGCTATTCTTCTTTGCTTAAAACGCAGATCTTTTCAACGGCGATCTTCAAACCACGACTCTTCTTTTCAAACGCAGCGCGTCTTCACACAAGAATGACTAAATTCTTACTACTCGTTGCCTTTGTTGTCTTGCCTTTTTATACGCGCGCGTAAACAGTCTGCTGGAGCTTCCTGAAGTCGAATTTTCGGGGGAACGACTTGTTCACATACTGATGTTGTTGGTTTACTTGTAACAAGTTCGTTGGATTTGTTTGTGTAGCTTTTAGTCATTTTAATGTTATTTTTATGAATCAAACATATTTCGAATGGTATGAGTCGTACGCGTGCTCATTACAACCTGTACTCATAAATCAACTTTGTAGTGAGTAAGAATGAATCAGAATAGTTAAATTTCAATATTGTAGATTAAATTATATTCAAAATTTCATGAGTGCTTATAAGTAGCGAAAAAACGATTCATTGCTTATTTCTGATAGGGACCCCTGGTTATATGTGGTAATTTAATGTTAATGAACAAATGTGTCCCTATTCGAATGAATAATCAAATACACCTTTCCCCCGATTTACACTAAGGATAGGTTCCTTAGAAAACCGTGTAAACCGAAATCGTAGATTTCGCTATGTCAAACCGTGTAAATCGAAAACAAACTAAAATATGCATAACTCAGTCATTTATTTCAACGTGAAATAAAAGTAGCTATATATTCATTAAAATATAAATATGTATATAAAAGTGTACTCCTATGTTATTCATTTTACATACAGAAACCAGAAATATAAATATTTAAAAAATTTTACCAAAAATTTAATTATGTACTGTTATTATTGTCATAGGAAATGTATAATCTTTTCTTCCTGATTGGTATGATGTCACTTTCATCACTCGATAATACTTTATACGATTCTGTTTCGGTGTTAGATGGATTAGGAACGATTTTATAATGGCGAAACTTCGAAATGAAATACGTAATTAACATTTGCCTTTGGTTTTTGTTTAAATCCTTATAGACCTCCTCATATTGAGCTAAGCATTTATTAATATCTCGCTGGAATTGGAGATCTCGTTCAATATTCGGGTCATTTTGTAGAAAATGATTTCCCAATTTTCGCCCAAATTCAAGTCCTTCGTGGATGACTTTTGCGGTGAACGCATCTGGTTCAGACTCCTCCTAATCAGGATCATTTTCACGACTATTTGTTTCGTTAACCGTGTTAACTAGTCATTCTCATCTAGTTCTTCGTCCGTGTAAAAGCGAAATCGTGTAAGAAAAGTACCGTGTAAATCGGGGGATAGGTGTATACACAAAATATTTTGCTGTTGACTTTGATAGACTCGACAATACCATGTATGGCAGAACCAGAATTAATTGGATTACAGGTAGAAATTCATGCCTGAAATTGGATTCCAAACTTCTATTGTACAATTCGCTCCAAAAACCGATACGGTGTTATGCAATCTAATTAAGGGAAACTGTCGCTGGTTCTCATGTAGTAACAAAATGTTACATATTATTACAGATGCAAATAAGTATCTTAAAAACTGGAATATACATTAAGACTGAGGCGTGTCGTAGCTCAAAGCAACGTTTAAGAAATATTGTGAAATATGCTTAAGAAAACTTAAAAAGAAGAACTGAATAATAAAGAACAGAGAAAAAAGATTGAAAAGAAATGACGAAATGAATGAATTGTTATTATTCTAAACGAGTTGCAGCAATTGGTAATTACGGGTAATTTTACAACATGTTACTGAGAAGAATGGAATTTTTTCTATTATTGCTTTCAGCACTACATAAGTGTTGGAAACTGCGTTACAATAAATAATAATAAAATTTAAACTTTAAACCACGATTGTCGATTTAAACTCAACAAGTTCATCTAGTTTTTGATTGCTTTGATTTTTTGCTAGCAGGCAGAAATTATTTTCAATTCATTTATAAATTTCAAACGTAACAAGTCCTTAAGGATCCCCAGATATCGGGTTTAAGAGCCCAAAATAATTTTATCGACAATAAACAATCAAAAAAACATTAATTCTTTAAGTTTATTGGCATTTGCAGAGCGTTTAAAATATTATTTTTCTTGTGCGTTCTCAACCAATTATCCAGTAGCATGTTAAATCCTTGCACAATGTCATGGGGCAAAAGAAGATAATAAAATATTAACTTAGATTGAAAGGAATCTGTTCGAAATAGATTGAAGTGTGTCCCTGGCTTTAATAATGAGTGAAATGAAAATTATGAAAGAAAGCGAAAATTGAGAGCCAAAGGTACTGTAAACAGTTTCTAATGAATAGAATGAAGCCATAAACTCTGCAAGAAAAATTGTTTGCAACGTGTTCCAAGGAGATGCACACTTTACTGCTACGGATGATAAAAAAAAGAAGAAAATAGACTGTAACAAACACCAATAATTTTTTAATTCGCGTTGTCACTCACCTCGCAGTAACTTCCCTTAATTTTTTACGTAATGAAAAATTGTTGTCGTATAACACTTTTCTATAGGTTTAGATACTCTGCTATCGCATTCGTTCATTCATTGCATTTATCAGTACGTCACTCTCACAATTCTCAATTTGAAGTAGTTTATGCTTTCCGGTTACTTTTTGGTTGCTGAACAAACTGATTAATTGCCGCTTGAGCCGAAAAATGTAGGAAACAAGACGGTTTTCTTTTTAATTTTTTTTTTAGTGCCATTTTTAATTTTGGTTGTCTCTGAACGACAGCGTTGTCACATACAGTCTAACTTGAAGAAAAAATTGAAAACAAAAAAGAAATTTACAGTTCCCCTTCTCATTGGATACATATTAAGAGCTACTCAGAGAAAAACCTTGCAACGAATACCTTATCTCGTTACATATTTTGAAACGAATACAATTAAAACTCAAATTAAAATTTTTTATGGTTGCGTTTTTGGGCAGCGCAGGTTAAAGTAAACATCATGAATACACCCGTTAAAAATTCTTTGAATAGTTCACCAAAATTTAACGATTTTGCAATGGATTTTTGCAATGGAACCATATTGATTTTAAAGCGAAGAAATACCAGGTTACAAAAAGCTTTTTAATTTATTTTCGTTTAAATTCACAATTTTTATTAATCAACTAATTTGATTGTTTACTAACTTAAAATATTGTATTAAACAGTAGCCGTGGTAGTGTGTTGGCTTTTTAGACGAAAAGCCAGGGTTCTAGCCCCAGGCCAGACATCAAAATAAAATACGAAAAAATATTTCTGCGGCGACTTCCTCATAGCACATTTCTGGCAAAAACTCTGAGATTAAATAAAATTGCCATGAAAAGTTTCTCAAAAATCTGTAGTTCGGAATCGACTTTAAACTGTATGTCCCGCCATTCATGTATAAAATTAACATACACAACATAAGTGGTGTGAGAAACTAGGTCGTAATTCTGACTGAAGGGTTATAATGCCCAATTTTGTATGTATGTATTAAACTTATATTATATTGTTATTAAAAGGAATTCATAAAAGGTTTAAAAATGAAGACATTCATTTGAGCGAAGTTTCATTTAAATTAAAATTACCTTTTCAAAAACGTTTCGTTGATTGCAAACAAAATAAAAATAAATATTTGTTTTTTTTCAATTAAACTCTTTATTGTTTGTACTACCTTTGTGTGCCACCGTTTACAACTTGACGAATACAACAATAATTGCTTGTTCTTTTCTTTGCTTATAACGCAGATCTTTTCAACGGCGATCTTCAAACCACGATTGTTTTCTTCACACGCAATGCGTCTTCACACAAGACTGACTGAATTCTTACTACTCGTTGTCTGCTTTGTCTTGCCTCTTTATATGTCCACGTAATCAGTCTGATGAGGCTTCTTGAAGTCGAACGTTCAGGTTTTCGCCTTCTCGAGAACTCTATCGCGACTTCATTGTTTATTTGTGTATTCTGTTCACATTGCTTGTTGTTTCGTTCTCGCTTACTTGTATATCCCCTTTTCTTTCATACTGATGTTGTTGGTTTACTTGTAAAAAGTTCGTTGTATTTGTTTGTGTAGCTTTTACTCATTTTAATTTTAAACGATGTACACCTTTTCCATTTTCGTAACAATATGTACCAGCGTATGATATGAGCGGCATTTTGTAAAAATAAAACAGTAATTTTTAATTGGAAACCAAAAAAAAAAAAAAACATTTTATTCAAAGTATTGGCCATTTTTTTAATTCTTCAGACAATTTGTGGATTTCATGCCAATAAAACTTAAATAAATAAAACAAAATTCGACTTCCTCTGGGAGTTGAAATGTTACTCATCAAATGCGTGTCTCATCGATGAAAACACATAACAGTCGAAAGTAGCGAAGTCTGATGAATATGGCAGGTGGGGTAGCAGCTCCAATCCATGTCTATGGCTAATTTTGGTCATTTTTCGATAAATACATGATTCAAATTGATAATTTGTTGTTAATACCGACTTTCATTAATGGTTTCACTAGGTTTTAGGAGCTCGTGGTACACTACACCGTTCTAGTTCCACAAGACAAACACTATTCATGTCGTATCGATCAGGTTATATAGTCGAACCTGATGTTTATCCTGGATTAGAACATGATTTTTTTCCGTCTAGAATAGATCGTTAGTAACAACTCAACTGACTGCAATTGTCATTGAAAAATCATCCTAGCAATGAGGCCCATTTCTAGATGAATTCGTTAGTGAACAATAAAATTGTAAAGCTTGAGATTATAGCAATCCACATGAGAGCCAAGAGTGACATTTGAGTTGTCAAATATCGAGAGAGTGTTCGGTTAATTGTAATCTGCTCACTAAACACACTTATAACAGTGCTGCATTTTAAGTTTTACTCAATATTATAACAATTTGTGTATTTATTGCGCAATTATTAATTTAAAATTTATATGCAATATTCAACTCAATAATGGCGTTCATTGCGATTTGCACAACAAAGGTGCATATCTGAACACCGTATTACTGCATTAATAAAATTTCGTTCATATTTGACTATAGAAACAATACAAAAGAAGTTATATATTAACAAGGGTTAAAAATTATAAATGCACATATGAAATTGTAAAATTAGTGATATTTATGTGCACATATATTATGTATATATAGTTTATAGTGTATATGTAATATGTATACATATTTTATGAATCTTAGTTTTTTTAATTAAAACAAAAAAGGTTTCTTTTTTACAAATCAAAACATGAAAAAATATTTTCAAAACATTTAAATCAATTATTTTAATATCTTTTTCCAAAACTTATAGCCAAAAGAAATAAATCAGAAGCTGAAAGAAGATAAGCTAAAAATACATGAAGAAAACATATTCCTTAATATTGAAATTAGTTTTATTTTTGTTTGATTTTCTCCGATCGATTTAAAAAAAATTCATGTACAAAAATTCAAATGAAAGCATAAAGAACTGTTGTTTTAATTTGGTTATCAAAAAATAACCAGAGGATTATTACCATGTAACAATTTTTGTTTCTTTTTTTCTCGTTATTGTATACTTTTTTCCTATATTTTCCATGCAATGAATAAATAAAAACACAAAAATCCACATATAACTTTCAACATAAAAGTATATTTTTTGTCTTTTAATTCTTTGTTAACAAAGCTTAATAAAAATATTAAAAATATTGTTTTATTTTATCATATGAAAATGCATATAGTATTGGTTGAGGCCTTTGAATGATATCGAAACGCGTGGTAGAGTTTTGGATCATAACACATGTGATGTGTCTTAATTAAATTGGTGCGGTGAACAAAATTTTACAACGTTGGGTTTAAAGTCATACCCAGATCTTTGGCGACAATGCTGCTGATGGACTAGTGAAAGAAAGCTTCCTTCAGGGGATTAATTACATAAAAGTCAGTTCGAATGGGAAAAACTGTGAGAGTAAATAAAAATTGCAGTGAAAAGTTTCCCAAAAAAATTTGTCGTTCGTCTGTCTGATTTAAAAAGAGTGTGCAAATAATTGAAGAAATTGAATAAGATAAGGAAAAAGCAAAGTCGGCGAAGTCAACACGAAATTATAGTCTTAAATAACATCAATATATATACGAAGAAAAGCAATCATCCTTTTTACAATCGCGACGTAAGCGATAAGTGGGATAACTGTATTATACACTGTGAACTTTGATCTTTTGTAGTTACACGTTGTTTAATAACCCTAATAGCGCGGTGTTAGAAACTGAAGTGAGTTATAATTTCTAAATAATAAAATACATTATTTAAATAGACAAATACCAATAGAAAAAAATTAGCAACTCCTTTAACTTTAAAATTGCAATCTCCAAATTCACAGGAAATACTTCTTTAAAAGGTTAAAAACCCGCAGTTGACTTAAAAGCAGAACCTTTACATCTAAAATTAAGTAACTTTACTTATTGATGAAGTAATTGCTTAATACGGTGTTCAAATATGCACCTTTATTGCGTAAATCGCAATAACATTATTGAGCTCAATATTTCATATGAAGTTTCAATTAATTATTGCGCAGTAAATACGAAAATTGTTATAATATTGAATAAAACTTAAAATGCAGCACTGTCATAAGTGTGTTTAGTGAGCATATTACATTTAACCGAACAATTTTTGTTGATGTTTGACAACACAAATGTCAACAACTACAAAAAAAAAATAAAAACAATGTTGTTGAAACAACCAACTGTTTTGGTTTGTAAAATGAATATTGAATAAGCAGCTGAACTGCGTGTATTATTATGCCTGAACACTTAAAATATTGTACTCAATAAACCGAATATTGACTCAATAAAAGTGCATATCTGAACATAGTATAAGATATTTACACAAAATCAACGGGATTGTGGATAAAGAGATGTATCAAAGTAAATTGGAGGAGAAGACTCTAGCTCACACACATAATAAAATGTCTGGGCACTAGATATTCTAACACAATGATGACCCATTCAAATTTGGATTTTTTGACCGTTAAATATTTAATTCAATACAGTTTTTTAATTTGTTGTAGGTATCAATCAATCAATGAAGTCGTAGTAGTTTATCAGATACAATGTTGGGTTATAAGACCGTTCGACCACTGAAATATAAATATTTCTACCAGCTGTATTCTGACAAAAACTGTGAGAGTAACTGCCATGAATTTTTTTTAAGAAATTTGACGTTCCAAGTCGACTTTAAACTATAGGTTCCGAAACTCATGGGTAAAATTAACACATAAAACATGAATCGTGTAGAAGGTAGAATGTAATCCTGACTAAAGGGTTGTATTGATCAATTAAGTAAATAAGTAATTAATCAATCACTGAAATGTTGAAATAATTTTTTTTGTCTATAAAAAGAAATATAAACTATACCAAATGGACTTTCTTTTTACCAACAAAATTATTTGCTCTTAAAGAGGAACAAGTTCTCATCAATTAGTAACATGTCTGATTTTTAAGGCGGATAAGTAGATAGTCGTCTGTATTGATTTTGGGCAATAACTTCAGCCGGATATGTAACTTTTAAAATGTTCACTTTTGTCTCACCACTATTCGCTTTCCGTTCTTGTAAGTGACGCATTTTTCAATACCAGTCACATTCACTCCAGTAATGAATTGAAGTCATGAAGTTCGGATTAATCAACGATTCGTTCTCGATACTCATCTGGTCAAAGAGATATTTTTACGCTTTCATTGAAATCTTCTGTCAGTCTTCTTCAAGTAGTTTTAAAAGAAGAATACTCACTCACACCTTTAGCAGCTGAGCGTGTTGCATATTTGGTGCATGCATTACAAAGACGTAATCGACAAAACCAAAATTGCTAAGGACTAGGGTTCGTGAATGAAATAAATTCGACCAACTCGAGCAATTGGAGTCTGATCGAATTCATTTCGATCACGAATACAGTAATTATTATTTTATCAAATTATCAACTACGCGGGTATTGTTCAGTATGACATACTCGTATATCGGTAAAGTTTACTTTCTTTAAAATCATTTCAAAAAATTTTGTTATGAAAAGACAAAAACAAAACCGCCCCAAAGCTTTCCAAACATAAATGAAAGCATTAATAGAAGTGAAGAAATAAAAAAAAGGATGATCTGTACGATTATACATAATTGTATGTGAAATGAAAAACGTTTAACAAATTGCTATAAAAATGCTGTGTTAGCACTTTAAAGCACAGACAAAAAGTAGAAATATTTCTCTTACATCTTCATACTTATGTATGCAGTTTCCCGTTTTCCGTCGATGCTGAATTGCATGAGTTGCAAGACTACCAACGGAAAGAAGTAAATGAAGAAGAATTGTAAAAAATTGCTCGACTTGTTGGTTGTTACGCCTTCAAGGAAAACGGAAATTCCTTTTGAACCACATAAGAAGTATTTTAAATGATAGAAAAAAAATAATGAAAAGCGTAAATTTAAAATAAAATAAAATGTAATAAAATAAGGAAAAAAGGGAGAGAATTTGAAAGCTAAGTTAGTTTTTGCATGAGTCACAAATAATACAAGTGTGGTTGGATGAGTCCATTTTTTAGCATAAAAAAGTTTATATTTGATACGGTTTAGTTCTGAATCTCTGTTTCTGGAGCAAAGGAAAGTGTATATTATCTTTATTAATAAGAGATTGAACCTCAGATCTACAATCTTGTTCCTTCAAGAGAGTTGCTAAAATTTACTCCTTTATGGTTGTCGGCAGTTGAGCTCGATATTTCTTTTTCCTTTCCGTCTAGTAAGTGGTGTGTTGGCTTATTAGACGTGAGGCCACGGTTCAAGCAGCAGGTCAGACATCCCCAACAAAACGAAATATAAAGAAGTGTTTCGAAATACTCTCAAATACATTTGAGGGTAAATAAAAATTGCTTTCAAAAGTTTCTGAAAAATCTATCGTTCGGAGTCGACTTTAAACTGTAGGATCAGCCACTTGTGTATAAATTTATCACACACACAACATAAATAATGTGAGAAGAAGACCAATTAAAGAAAAAGTACAGTAAGTTGTTCATCCAATTTTGAAAAAGACAGCCTTGATATAAAGAACGTCATGCTCTTTGTCTTGGGAAGGCTGGGCAGTTCTGTACACAACACGATAATAGTACATTCCCGATCATAGTACCTGTTGAAGATCACTTATTTACTTATATTCAATTTATTATTGTGGTTTCCAATGACAATTAGTATACATTTCCTTGTAAATTTTACGAGCGTCTCAGTTCATATTGTTTATAAATAATTGATGGTATTTGCATTTATTGTTATATCAGAATTATCACCAACTCGCCCTTATTTAACCAAAGTTTATGACCTCAACTCTCTCAACCAGTGGTTTTCTGCAATGTGCTCCAATATATTGTTACGTTTTTACCTTTTTAAAAACGTTTAGAATATGAGTTTGTTGGTTGCAAACAAAATAAAAATAAATTGGTGTTTAAGTTCAATTAAATTCTTTATTGTTCTCACTACATTTGTGTGCCACTATTTACAACTTGACGAATACAACAATAATTGCTTGTTCGCTATTCTTCTTTTTTACAACGCAGATCTTTTCAACGGCGATCTTCAAATCACGACTGTTTTCTTCACACGCAACTCGTCTACACACAAGACTGACTGAATTCTTACTACTCGAGGCATACTTTGTCTTGCATTTTTATATGCTCGCGGGAACAGCCTGATGGAGGTTCTTGAAATAGAATTTTCGTGTGTATGCCTTCTCGAGATCTCTATGGCGACTTCATTGTTGTTTGTGTATTATGTTCAAAATGTTTGTTGTTGCTTTCTCGCTTACTTGTCTATCCCCTTTTCTTTCATACTGATGTTGTTGGCTTACTTGTAAGAAGTTCGTTGTATTTGCTAGTGTAGCTCTTGCTTATCGTTTTAATGTTAAACGATGGTACACCGTTTCCATTTTCGTAACAATATTATTGCTGACCAAATCTGCTAGCATCTGCCTTTGAGGATTTTAACAGATTGGTTCTCGATATACGATAGATTATGTAGTCACCTCATCCCGGCGACTTTTTATCCATGGTCACTTCTAACTTCATTATCTGTCGGCTTTGTGTAGGTTTCTCGGTTGTTTGTTTCCTCTCAGCGACACATTTCTTTCATCAGTTGGTATTGATTGTAAGGTAAATGATTGAGTCAAACCTCCAAATCACGATAAAATAAAAATTGTTTTCCATGGGAATCTTATATTTTTAAATTCTAAGATTCTTTTGAATTCTCGTATAACAATACCGGTACGCTATCATATCAGTAGACATTTTTCGATAATTCAATGAAAAAGTACTCCTCAGTGACAGTATGAATCTCCAACTGAATCGATAGGTTAAGATTTTCGATATGTTTATTATTCATTTTTCATTAACTCTTACCTTTGGTGTACTCTGGTATTAATTATTTTTTAGATGTACTGCTACCACAGCACCAATACAATTAACATCTCATCATGAAAAGTATTTGAATTGTTTGTAAATTCACTTAAACTTTAATGATGCCTTTTGCTAATGATGTTTCCCTTTGTAATCATAATATTGCAAAGATAACAATGTTCCTAACGTTATAATTATACGTACATTTACTATGTACATATATTTTGTGCTTCACTGCTTGCACCTTAAAGTGGAATACAAAATATCATGGAAGCCTTTCCATTCAAATATTGGCAAAATGAAATCGCTCTGCTGAACAAAATCAGAAAGTAAACTAAAACAAATTTAACAGCTTAGCTGAATTGTAATATTCCAACTGCATACCAGTTGTACGGGCAAGAAGTAATCGTTTTTCTTGTGAAAATAATTACAAATTTATAATAGAAACGTCAAAACATTCATACATAATTGGTCATTACAACCCTTCAGGGAGAATTATGACATAGCTTCTTACACCCCTTATGTTGTGTGCATTAATTTTTATACATGAGTGGCGGGACCTAAAGTTTAAAGTCGATTCCGAACAACGGATTTTTAAGAAACTTTTCATAACAATTTTATTCACTCTCAGAGTTTTTGCCAGTAATCTGCTGAGAGGAAGTCGCCGAAGACATATTTTAATATGTTTCGTTTTGATGTCTGACCAGGCGTTTGAACCGTGGTCTTACGTCTAATAAGCCAACACACTACCTACTAGACTACGGAAAATCAAAAGAATTTGTGTATTCCATGCCAATAAAACTGTTCTTCTTTTGAAGCAAACCAATTAGTCACACAATTTTCCTAGGAACTGAAGTACTGCTCTAGCAATGCGATTCCGATCAATGAAAACACATAATAGTCGACTGTTGAATCTGCGGCTGGGGTATCAGCTCCCAGACTAATCCTGTAGCACTTTATTGTCGTTGCAAGGATTTCGTTAACTCGAGATGCCAATAAAAACATTGTTCCAAGACGTAATTAATTTCAGAGTAGACATCCTATAAAAAGTATTGTCACAACAAATCAACCTGATGCCTTGAGTGACACATGGGACTTTTAGCCCTACTGTTAAACCCAATCCCTTCTTCCTACCTGCGTGTTCACTTTAATAGTGTAAAGGTTTCTGGACAAGTTAATTTATGCCATAATAAATTCTGAACAGACCAAACTTCCAAGACCTACGCAAGTTAGGTTCCAACAGGACAGAAATTTCACACTAAACGTGTTTTTCCGATTGTCGGCTCCAGCAACAATTGTAATATCGATAGTCCATACGCAGACATCCAAACATATTGAGTCCCACCAAAAGCTTAAAACGGAGCTAAGCCATGGTAAATATAACCTACGTATTCTTAGCGGAAACTAAATACAGTTCGCAACAAATCTGACTAGACACATTCTGACATATTTTAAAAAAAAAATCTAAGATTCCATAGACCGGTTAAATCACAATCCTCCTCTTCCTTATTCTAACAGACGCTATAATTGCTACAATATAATGGGATTATTAAATTCGCTGCGAAACGCACTCAAATATGCAGGGACTCTATAAAGTCTAATCGGTTTCTAACAGGCGTAATCACTATATAATGAAAAATAGTTCATTTTGTGATAAAAACCATTCAGAAATTTTTTAACTATTCTTCTAATTAATTTGTTTGTAATAATTTTATAGACCCGTGCGTTTATAGACCCAGTGAAATTCAGATACTGACAGCCAATTGATCGCAACATATGGATACAATGTAATTGAGTCATATTTGCTGGGCTCTAAATAGTCAATAAATGTTAAATTGAGATTATATTGGAGGTTAAATTGTTTTAGAATTTTACAAGTTATTCTTCCAACGAATTCATAGGACCCAGTATAGGGAACTGTTTAATGTAAATGAATTTAATCTAATACGATGTTCAGATATGCACCTTTATTGCGTAAATCGCAATAAACGCCGTTATTGAGCTCAATATACAATAAATACGCAAATTGTTACAATATTCAGTAAAACTTAAAATACAGCACTGTCATAAGTATAAGTGCGCATAATACAATTACCCAATTACTTTCTGCTGATATTTGACAACTCAAATGTCAACAACGACAAACAAAAAAAAAAAAAAACAAAAAAAAACAAAATAAAATCAATGTTGTTGAAACAACCAGCTGTTTTGTTGACCAGCTGTCAAATGAATATTGAATAAGTAGCTGAAATGCATATATTGTTATGTCTCAACACTTACAATATTGTACTCAATAAACCGAATATTGACTCAATAAAAGTGCATATCTGAACATAGTATAACTTAATATAACTTGATCTGTTATTGTAGCAGCCGCAGTTGTCGTTATATTACGCGATTAAATGCTTTTAAATATACGATATTATAAATAATTTCTTTTTTACACTTAGTCAAGTATGGAACTCCTTGTAAAAACAGGACAATGTTTGTTTTCACCCATACATTTCCTTATACATGAGGCAAAAGCATGTTTGTGAGGATTTTTGTTTATCGCTTATGTTCACGTACATCTTAACAGCACTCACGCTATAGAAGAAATTTGTCACATGCAATATTCTTGTTTATATACATACAGTATCGGACAAAACCTAAGCACCCCCTCAGTACATTTGTAGGCAATCAAAAGGCAATCCAAAATGATCCTACAGCATCTGCTAGTCACATACGAAACCGCTTAGATTCAAAAATCAGCGAAAGAACGATTCGCAGAAGGACGGTAGAGGCCGGATTATTCAGTCGACAACCAGCAAAAAAAAGCTTTTATATCGTCTAAAAATAAAAAATCGAAACTTGAATTCGCCAAAGCCCATCTCAACTGGAGTGTCTAAATATGGAGGATTGTGCTGTTTTCTGACGAATCTAAGTTTAATTTAAAGGATTCAGATGGCATAAGGCGTGTGCGCAGACGATATGAAATGTTTCATGATATGAAAGGTTTTTTGCTGGTTGGCGACTGAATAATCCGGCATCTACCGTCCTTCTGCGAATCGTTCTTTCGCTAATTTTTGAATCTAAGCGGTTTCGTATGTGACTAGCAGATGCTGTAGGATCATTTTGGATTGTCCTTTTAATTAAGGAGTCTTCATATCGCGAAGTTTCACGTGGTCTTCCGCCAGAAAGAGTAGGAGATGTGCGACCAATCTGCAAAAACTTTTTAATTAGCCTAGAAATAATTGATTTGGTAATCGAATATCTTCCACACAATTGATATTAACCCAATCTAGAACTTGTGGGAGATCGTTAACTTAAAAATCAACCGAGAAAATTGGAGAACTAAAGAAGATTCATTTGAAGCCGCTAAAATAGCCTGGGAAGCAATATCACCTTAAATAATTAATAATTTAATATCCTCTATGCCTAAAAGATGAGCGTGCGTCATCCGGAATAAAGGATTCGCAACGAAATATTGATTTCAATAGTTTTTTTCTGTACCTTAAATTGGAGGTGCTTTAGTTTTGTCCGCTTATATTTTCGACTTAAAATATATTTTGAATCATAATTTTTTTATTGAATTCTGAATTCCTTAAGTTTGTGTTTTTCAATAATAAGGATATAAATAAATAAGAAAATAAAAAAAAATTAATAATATCTTTGTTTTCTTATAAAATAATCATTTTAAAAATATGTACTGAGGGGGTGCTTAGGTTTTGTCCGATACTGTACATATGTATGTAAGGACAAACATAAATACATTGCTTTGAGCTGTACTAAGTTTGAGGTTCTGCCAAAGCGGCACTGGGAAATGCATACAAAATACAAAAAGTACCATATACGGCCAGAATTTTCAGTTTATGGTGAAAACACAGGGACGAGGATTTTGATGGAGTGAATGGTTGAATAAGCAAATCTTAAAGTGACACATTTAATTATGATGGCAATATGACGTGAACAATGCTTTAAAAACAACAAGTCTTCATGCAATGTTAGGCAAGAAATTTAATGCAAAAAAAATGCAATTATGCGTTCATATAATAGCTTGTTATTGCTTGTATTGAAATAATTGCAATAAAAATGTTGTTTTGCTTCCTAACCTCTAAGAATTTAATAAAAATTTTAAAACATACAGACAATTACAAATGGCGGACGAGGAAAATAAATTTTATTTCCTATTGACTTTCAACATAATGAAATAAGAAAATATAATTTGTTTTAAGTATAATATATGCAGTGTGGTTAAGGCGGCAATGCAAAATTTTAATCGATTTAAGACTGCTAGGAAAGACTCACTACAAGCTGAGCTCTTTTTAGCAGGTCCTTTCGCAAACAGAAACAGCATTGGAACGTGAAGAAATTCTCTCATCTTGCAAAATTAAAGTTTCACTACCACGTTGAACATTGTCCACAATTTTAGCAATCATAATTGTGGGGAGAGTCGCCATAGTATAATAGATAGTGTGTTGGCTTATTAGACGTAAGACCACGGTTCAAACCACAGGTCAGACATCAAAACGAAAATATGAAAAAAACTATTTCTTCGGTAACTTCTTCTTAGCAGATTTCTGGCAAAGACTCTGAGAGTAAATTAAATTGCCATGTAGAGTTCCTCAAAAAATCCGTTGTTCGGGGTCGACTTTAAACTGTAGGTCCCGCCACTTATGTATAAAATTAACACACACAATATAAGTGATGTAAGAAACTAGGTCCATAATCCTGACTGAATGGTTGTAATGACCAATTATGAATGAATGTACGTAATTGTGGAGAGACTTCATCTAAATGAAGTTGAGCTAAGAGATAAGCAAGCAAGGTTTCAGCCAAATCGTAGCTTTTTTAACCAAGCACACCGTGTATCATAATCCAACAGTCTAATGAATATCACATTCCGCTTTACATGCTGTTTACTTCAAAGCTTTTGACACTGTGAAGCTGACATCTATCTAAAATGCTATCAAATGGAAAAAGCGGCCTACAGTTTAACGTTGACTACGAACTACAGATTTGAAGAACTTTTCATGGCAATTTTATTTACCCTAAGAGTTCCGGGCAAAGTCACCGAAAGAAATAATTTTTTCATATTTCGTTTTGTTCGAGATGTCAGAGCTGGTACTTGAACCAGATCCTACTGGACTGCAGCGACTTCATGGTTTTTCACTCTCCCCAGTATTACTTGCTGTTGCTGATGATGATACAATGACAGATGTAGGCTACCAGAAAAAAAGGAATCATTTGGCGCACACTTAGAAGACATTGACTATGGAGGCGACGTCTACCACATCTTCTATATTCTCACAGATATGCAAATTAACACAAACCAGATAGCCAGTTTGGTGAGAAAAGGAGGATACAATGGTGTATGTAGACTTTTTTCTTCAACTGTAGATGGATCAACCATGCAATTGGCATAAAGGATGGAAGCATTTCTAGATGCTGGCAGCTGTTGTCCAGGTAGGCCATCCAGAACGTGAAAGTGTCTTAGTCTGTCTTAATCAACAAACAACAAGTGGCCAACTATTAAAAGATTAACTTTAAATTAAGTTTAGTTTCGAATACATAATAATTTAAGTAAATGAACTTCGCATATAAAATATTCCACAACATGAAATAGAAATAAATAAGACTCAATACCTTAATAACACTACTAAACGGTGTGACCTAGTTTTCATCTTTATCATGATTGATTGATTTCTCATTGTCATATCTAAAATTCCTTTACTTTCTATAAAATCCAAGAGAATTCTTTTTTAAACATTCCTTTCAAACACCTTCTCAAGACTTGACGCTGCGCAAATATTCAAAGCGACGTCTCTATGTCTTTTTTCTTTATTATTCACTTTTTTGATGAACCACTATTTCTTAAATGAATTTTTTTTTTTCATATATTATTTATTGAATCTTTCCGTTCGGAATTTACAATAAGTATTCAAATCTTAACATAAAATAATACAATAATAAAAGTTGTTATTGCCACTGCAACGTACAACTAAAAGTGCACATCAAAAGTAAATTTATCTGATCAGATCATTTGTTTGAACCCTTTTGAGACGTCTGTGACACTCGAAAACAAGTAAGTCTCTTACAAGACGGTTGGGATGTTCTGTAATCCTAGAGATGTAATTGACACTTGCTATTTTTATTTCCTCTCGAACTAAGGGCACCTTCAGATCTTTGTGGATGTTACTGTTTCTCATATACCAAGGAGCACCTGTTATTATTCTAAGAAGTCTAGATTGCCGCCTTTGAAGCTTCTCTACATTGGATGCTGAGGCTGTTCCCCACATTTGGATACCATAAAGCCAAATAGGTTTCAATACTGACTTATACAGAAGCAGTTTTAGTTCTAAATCAAGGATTGACTTAGGTCCAATAAGCCAGTAAAGCTGTTCTGTTCTGAGTTTGATCTGGGTAATTTTGGCAGCTATATGGTAAGCCCAGGTAAGGCGATGGATGCCCAGATATTTTACACTATTATGTTCTGGTACTGTCACACCATTAATCTTGATGGGCGGACAATTTCCCCTTCTCAGTGTAAACGTGATGTGCATGCATTTAGAAACATTGACTTTTATCTTCCATTTCAGCATCCAATTTTCCAAATCACTAGCATGAGATTGAAGTCTTTGTGACGCAACTGTAGAATCTCTATGAATAGTTAAAAACGCCGTATCATCCGCAAAAGTAGACTTGTGGGGCACTAAACTTGTAGGCATATCTGCAGTGAACAATAAGTAAAGGAACGGCCCTAGAATACTTCCTTGTGGTACGCCAGCAGATATCTTTCTGCGGGAAGAGGTGACATCTTTTGATTTTATTTGGAAATATCTATCCCATAAGTAACTTTTTAGCAATTTATGCACATTCTTTGGTAAAAACTGCGTGATCTTAAAAAGAAGTCCTTCGTGCCAGACCTTATCGAAGGCTTGAGATATATCAATAAATAGCGCAGAGCAATACTGCTTGTTCTCAAAAGCACGTCTAATTAATTTGGTAATTCTGTGCACTTGCTGAATCGTGCTATGTTTTCGCCTAAAACCAAACTGATGGTCGGGAACTATGGCGTTGGCATCAATATGCGGTATTAAACTATTAAGCAGCATTTTTTCAAACATCTTAGAAAGTATTGGGAGTAAACTTATTGGACGATATGATGATACTTGCGTTATGTCCTTGCCTGGTTTAGGTATCATCACTAAGTCAGATAATTTCCAAGATGCAGGAAAGTAGCCTATTCGCAACATAGAGTTAAAGATGAACAATATAAAACGCACGGCCGATGTAGGCAAATTTTTAATCATTGTCGCAGTTATTTTGTCACAACCAGGTGATTTGTTCGGCTTTAGGCTCTGGATGACGGCAAGCACTGCAGACTGCCGGAACTTGATCGGCCTACTAACCACATCGTCGATTGTAACTGGGGCAATACTAGAAACAGAATTGTTTGGTGTAAAAATATTCTCTAAGTAGTTGGAAAAAGCGTCCACTTTCTGTTCTGCGCTTTTTGCCCAATCACCGTGCTGTAGTCGTAAAGGGGATTCATGCAAAGTAGGTTTCCTCATTTTCCTTACTGCCTTCCATAAACTGTACTCCGAGTCTTTCGTTGCGTCCAAATTTTGCAAGTATTTTTGCAGGTTCGACTCCTTGTGCTTCTGCAAAGCGTCACGCAGAAGTCTTTGGCACTGATTAAGTTGAGACTTTAGACCTGGAGATCTTAAATGAAATGAACGTACAAAAGTGAAAGAGAATATATATAAGAGAGATTAAATGACAAAAAGTCTTCGCATATTTGTAGTATCTATGCGACAAGATGCAGCAGTGTCTAATAATGGAATAAAAATACTAGGAATGCAAATGTATGTTTACTTTGAAAAGATATATCAAATGCCGTCTTTAACGGCATACATTTGAAAATTTAAATCTATTTTGAAAAAAGAGTTAAAAATTAAAAGGAAACATTTACTATGTTCCAAAAAATTAATTAATTTAAAAGGATAAATTAAATTCATTCACTTAGAAGTAAGATCTTAAATATACCAAAAAAAGGAAGCTCAGAAATCGATATTAAATTCTAAAGATTAGGCTTTAAGCATTTAAATCATTTTGTTTAAGGCTTAAATAAATAAAAATACATACATACGTTGGTTTATTAGTAAAAAAAGAGGGCTACTATGAAAAATAAAGGATCTTTTCACATTCTTCTTTAATTTTAAATTATTTGTCTTAATACACTTGCGCTTTTAAACAGTCGTTCATTTAGTCAGTTACATAATTTTGGTCATTACAACCATTTAGTCAGGATTACGACCTAGTTTCTCACACCACTTATGTTGTGTGCGATAATTTTTATACATGAGTGGTGGGATCTACAGTTTAACGAACGATAGATTTTTGAGAAACTTTTTATGGCGATTTTATTTATTCTCACAGTTTTTGCCAGAAATCTACTGAGAGGAAGTCGCCGAAGAAATATTTTTCATATTTCTTGCTTCTTACTATCAAAGATGGTAAAGAGTCATTATTGTATGGGTTGCTTGTTTAACAACAGTCGGTAAATTGCATTACGTTGAAGGAAATATGGACAAAATGCGGTAATTAAAAATTTTAAAAGAAAAACCGATATAAATCGCTTGAAGTAAAGCATACATTTGATTTGTACAAGGGTAAGGAACCTGAGCATGTAACTAACTTTTTGGAGGAGCGAAATAAATTAAGCCCCCATATGCAGAAATTTTTGCTGAACCTGTATCAAAACATATGACAAATATCATTCATCTAGAATGCTATCCAAGTAAGTATTGAAAACATTTTCATTTTTCTCTATAATGTATGTATTTAACATACAAAAGCTTAAACGGGCCCTTTTTTCTTACCAGAGTTTGTCAGTTTTTTATATAACTTTAATTGAAATTACTTTTATTTGTTTACTTATCCTTTAAATAACTTAAACTAACTAACATAGCTCTTAACTTTTAAATTTAATATAACTTCCTTAGTTTTTTTTTTGGGTTTTGTACATTTAAGTCCTTAAAAGCAAATGGACCAATTTGACCATGAGCCACTGTATACTATTAATAATTGAAAATGTTCCATTTAGCATGTAGCTTATGCGGCTTCGAATTGCAGCAATTTTCGATTTCAGCTTATTTGTGGTCGGAAAACTCTAACTGCTAAGATTCCCTATAAGTTTTCAATTGAATTGACCACGATGGAAGACCATATCATATTCTTAGGCAAAGTGCGACGTCGTGACGTCATATGGAAATATATAGTGATTTTCACTAATTTCGTAATTAAGGCATTTTCCACAAGTTCCAAATACGTTTCTGAGTTCAATGTGGTAGATAAAGACTGCATCAAATCAGCATTTATCCAAATTAGCAGAAATGTGATGTAAGAAATGAAGAACGTGGAAGACGACCAAAAACTTTGAAGACTCAGAAACTATATTGAATGAAGATGAGATTTTGAATCAGAAATAAACGGTAAATATATTCAATATTGCAGAACAAACAATTTGTAACTGTTTAAAAGCAATGGAAAAAATCGAAAAAACTAGAAAATCAAAAAATCACTTCTAAAATTTTGCTTCAAAGACACTTTATTTATTTATTTATTTATTACAATACAATTACAAATTATATTCTAATTATATACGAGCGGAGTAACTTGAGCATATGCTCGGTGTAGTGTCACAGACCAGAGTCTCTGGTGGGAATCGAACCCATGACCCTCACGCTAATAGTCTAGCACACTACCCACTAGACCACCAGGTCACCCCAAAGACACTTTAAAAATTCAGTGTTGCATTGAATTGTTACTGACGATGAAAAATTGATTTATTTTCAGAGTCCTAAACGGTGAAAATCCACCAACTTCGGCAACTACTGTGTCTAGTTGGACTAGAAAAGTTTGGTATATCACAGGTTGGTGAAACTGTTAATACATATTGCTACCTACAACAAATGATCAATTTGAACCATCCATTGATCGTAAAACGACCAGAATTGGCCACAAAACATGGCCAAGGTAACTTTGCAACATGATAATGCACCCGAAGACAAAACAAAATCGGTTCAGAATACAATAACAGCATTAGGCTGGCAGTAGACATTCCACCCTCTGTATTTACCAGACCAGACTCCTCTCGAATATGTGTTTCCTTCGATGGGTCACACAATGGCTGAGCAACACATAGATTTCTACCAGGAAGTCGAAAATTGGAAGACGATCAGTTTTATTGGCCTGATGGGTAGAAAAAATGTTCACCTAGCAATGGATAAATTGAATTGAAAAATGTTTTTTTTTTTACTTTCTCATTAAAAAATTGTGTTTTATTTTATTGGGGTATTTGTGTTCTAAGAATACTTTTACTATTTAATGAAACCTGAGCTGACTTAGAAATTTTGACTCAATATTCCAGCAAATTGTAAACAGTAGTCCAATGAATGAACGAAAAATCAGTAACAATATAAAATAAGCCGATGCACAATGCATACATATATATTTCCATTTTAAAGTTTGCATAGTTTGCAAAATATTTTTAATTAGATTGTGTTGGAAATTATATTATACAAATATGAATAACATGAATATTTAATATTTAGCTGATGCAATCTAGTATACAAACTGAAAATTATGCCGGACAATTTCAGTAGAATAAATGGAAAAGTTTAAATAAAATTACATATATACGCACACATATTTTAAGGTATAATTTTAAATAATTTCACGAGCAAGGGTTGTAAATAAGCCCACAATATTGTTGCATCAATCAGCCATTAACACAACATATAGGAGGGTGTGGTCAGAACAAAACAAACCCGCACCCACTAATGTTAACATAACACAGAACTAAAGGGCATAAAAGGAATCTATAAACTTCACTATACAGGCAACAAAAATAAAACAAACAAATATTTGCAAAAGCGATACGAACAAGTGGAAGAATGGAAAACCGACAAAAATCTTATCGAAAAAAAAAACAAAAAATAAATTTGTATGGAACGAAAACAAACAACATTTACAAATTAACGTTGTACGAACAACAAGACACCAAAACGTATATGCATGCGGAAACTACCATACTACATACATATGTATGCTCTTAAACAAACACGCTGCTCAAGTTAACAAACATATGGGTCATTTCAATGGATACAGAAAGCAAAAGTTTACCTGGAAATTAATAACAATTGGCTCTTCATTCTACCTCTGAAAGGTATCACTATTAACATGAAGTGAAATTCGTAAGGTCTTCAATTTTATCGAAGTTTCTTGTAAATCTTTGCAATGCGGAATTATTTTCTTTCAGTGTGAATCCTTTTTTCATGTGGCTTGTAAATAAACGGGGTTACCGATGTTTAACCGATCCAACCAAATTTTAGCCTACGAATTTCACTGCAGGATTTGTCTTTATATTCATAATATTTGAACATTTCTTGTGACATTGAGATTAACGAGAATTCTTATTTTATTTCGTTCTTCATCTGTAACAAATCCAAAAAAATAACAGAAACAATCTCAAGATTTGAAAAGTGTTTAAACGTTTGCTTCCATATCTTATGAATGATTTTACGCCAGTGCCGTTTTAATCGTCTTTCCATTGTTCTCTGTTGTCATTCTACTGAAATTTTTTAAACATTAGATTGGAGTGCAGAAGATATAAAGAATCAAACGATATTAGATTTCTTTTCTGTCACTTTGGAATTGGAGGTATTGATTTTGATTTCTATTGAGTTTTTTCATATCAAAAAGGCTACAAAATAATTCGCACTTGTCAAGTGATTAAAACAATTCATTAGATCGTGCATAGCTGTTGCCAATTATGCGCTTCTAAAGTGCACCTATAACATAGGAAAACACTAATAGTGGTAGAAGACATTCGAAGGTTGATACGTATTCAGATGATCAAATGTTTCCATGATGATCGAATTCGCATATATAATGCAGATTGTCTGTTCTCTCATATGCCCGAGAGTTTTTAAATTATTAACCCAACATCTTCCACTCCTGTAACCAGAAATTTTTTGTCAAACTGATTTATCATTCGATCCAAGCTAATCTTCAGAACAGATGTCGTAAGCAACCACAGAAGAATAAAACCTTTCCAGTAATTATAATTGGCTTATGATAGTTTTGTAAAGCCACAAGAGTATACATACGGATAACAAATTTCAGAAATTTTTGAACCAATGCAAAAGACCATCATAACATCAAGGAAACTATAAAGATTTTCAACGAAAACGGATTAGTTAAAAAATTTGTGAAATTTTTTAACCGTATGTATAATTTAGTAACTGTGTGTATACCATCTAGGAGAAATATGATCTGATGACACTGCCAACACAAAATCTACATAAAACAGTAACTTTTTGGGAAGACATTGGACCCCCTTGGATATCATGTGGTACCAAATTCTACACCAAAGTCGACAATTTCCATTGTTCACATACCCGTTTAACCAGAAATGGAAATTAAGGTCTATTGCTCCAGAGCTTATTCAAAATTTTTTCACTTCGTTCCTGGATCAGTTGAATTTTGTATGTCCAAATCACGATGCAAAATTAGCCAAGTTGTGGTCTGTGAAAGGTTGAGAAATTGTGAAGGTCTTGAAATCTCGTCGACAAACAGCTGTTGATCGATCGTTTACTGAACTAGGGAACTAAATTTTATCCACCACATTGAGAAGAGTTCTCTTGATACAACGATTATGGCGATCATAAAATGTGCGAAGTATATTTCCCGTTCGGTTCGTGTCTGCGACAAAAATAATTTTATTGTTTGCATGTGATATCGCAAAATCTACACAAGTAAATGACAATTTATGTGACAGATGTTGCTTCAGCAATATGGTTATAATGGCCTTGAAAGTTCGGAAGTCCCTGGTGGACTGTATTTGTAAACAACTTTGTATATCATGTAGCAATTATGGCTACTTTATATATATAATTGGTCATTACAACCCTTCAGTCAGGATTACGACCTCGTTTCTGACACCACTTATGTTGTATGTGTTAATTTCATACATGAGTAGTTGGACCTACAGTTTAAAGTCGACTCCGAACGACAGATTTTTGAGAAACTTTTCATGGCAATTTTATTTTACTCTCAGAGTTTTTGCCAGAAATCTGTTGAAAGGAAGTCGCCGAAAAAATACTTTTTGTATTTTCTTTTGATGTCTGGCCTGGGGCTCGAATCCTGGCTTTACGTCTAATAAGCCAACACACTACCTACTAGACTACGGTGACTTATGGCTACTTTGCCTCTCTTTTTTATGCTCAATAGGTTAAGAGTAATTTTGTTAGAATATGAGCTTCTATATTTTGCAGAATATTATTGTACGGCACGTTGAGGTCTTTGTATAAAACTTTTTTTGTCCTTGAAGATTTCCGTTGTGTGAAGCAGATATCTCGGATAAAAACGACAAATATTTCCCGATCAGAGTTCGTCTTAAGCAAAAGTTTAGCGGAACTGATATGAAATCCTTGAAAATAAGTATGTTATCCTTGTGGTATATGCATATTTATCTTTTAGTACTTAAAATAAAATATACACGTACATTGTGATGTACCTAAGCGTACTCATAGCAGGTATGAGCAGACAAGGCGGGGAAAAATATAATTCCATTTTATTCTTAAACTTCTTTAAACTGTAAAGAAAATATTGGAAAATCATATCATTTTCCTATAAAATCCCTCCCAAGAATACAATCAACTGCTTGTTAATGAAATTTCTCTACATGTTTTTCTTGTCGTTCTTTTTGTTCGATGTGCTCGAAACAAATCAACGGATGGTAATACGCCCCCACAGATTACATATAATTTAGTGTTGAGTTGAGCTTTTATGCTTTCAGATGTCAATTGGACAGGGTCTACGATTTGGCCTTCATGCGCTGGTAGAAAATGTAAGTTTTTAGCTTTTTTCTCCCCCTATTTGTGTGTATATGTATGTATAGTGTGTATATGTGCAAGAGTATATGTTTGTTGACCATTCTTGGTAGAGTCCGTAAACATGTCACTTTAGTTGTTGAATTTACAAACGTTAACTTCGGTGCTGGTAAATCATTTTGCATGTTACGCCTCAAGGCTGTGATTGTAGTCAATCGATGACGTCAAAACGCCCTTTGACATATTTTTCCACAAGCATTAAGTACTTGGTTTTCTCTATCTCTCTATCTCTTTCTTTTGTAAAAAGTAATCTACGCCATAAGTGCCAACTTAAATTGATCAACTTGATTTGTTCAGCCAATCCTTCAGATTTCATTTATTTTTGGTTGAAATTGGAATTCGACAAGAAGCAATCAATTTCAATACGCATATATTTTCAGGGAGTTTTATAAGTTTTATGATACAGAATTCATTTAAGATATGTACTTCGAAATACACTAACAATTATAGCTCACCGTTTCTCGAACCAAATTAAATCTCTTGCAGCAGGTAGACAGACATCTAAATGGAAAAGGTCTTCTTTAACAGCGAGTTCATTGAAAATGGAGGTCTGTTGTTAAAGTCTGATAATGTAACCAGTATGTACTTATTATCGTTCTCTAGCAATGATTGACCAACGATTGGTCTCCGTGTTCTGTACCTCTTGAGATATTAATTGATCTTCCTTTTATTCTTATTCTTATTCTAATTTTTATTCTTATTCTTATTCTTATTTTTATTCTTATTCTACTTGTTTTTGAAGGAACATAGGGAGAGGTGGCGGCACTTCTCAAAATTAATGGTGTTGAGGTAAAGTAAACCCTTGTTAGATAATATCAATATAAGGAAATTTGATTCATACGCCAGATTATCCAGGATATAACACAATCTTCTGACAAGACTGTACACTCGCTTAAACATATGAAAACAAAAGATTCTGATGGTGAGAATGCATGATCAGAACATATTCTTGTAACCTGTGAGTACCAGCGCCTGAATTGATAATTCCTGTAATTTAATAATTTATTTCATTACGAACTAGTTCAACTATTGATTTTTTTTCTTAATGTCAGTCACAAACTGTTATTGGATTAGTTTTGAAATGTCTATATACTGATGTGTAAGACGATAGACGGATTTGACAGTTTTAGGACTACCAAACCACTAGATAGGTTTACCATCATACGGTATAAAATCGCTTATTTGTTCAGCTGAATAGGATGTTATGGATATCGATAACTATGATGCAAATAACAACTGAGAATGTTAAACTGTGTTATAAAGTGCGGCAAGTTATCATTAATCGTTTAACGCCAAAACAATGATTCCAAAATGTTGAAATATACTTAAAAAAATATGGATAAATCTGTGCACGAAATTCATAGAGCATTTCTTCGGCTTTACATAATCCACCAAGTGAACAGTGAATGAGCGATTCGAAGAACATAGTCGTGGATAAGTTAACAAAATGTAAATTTTTCGCCGTTCCCTAATAGTTGGACTTTGTTCTTCGTGTGCGTTAAAAATTTTAGTTAAGGATGTTTGTTTAAAATACAAACATTATAGGCAAACGACCATAATATCTGGCGAATTTTTACTGATCGAAGATGAGCATTTTCACCAAAGAATGATATTCAGTGTGAAGGTAATATCTAGTTAAATGGCTGCGTCAATAAGTAAAATTGATAGATTTGGAGCGAATACAATTTTCAAGCCGTTAGCGAGTCAATATTTTGATTTATTTAAACCAATTTTTTTTGCGCTTTATTATTTCGGAGAATTGTAAAAGCTGACGGATTTCTAGTTCCCAAAAAGCAATCTTCTAAGCATCAATGGCTTAACAATCGATTTATTACAAAATCAATTTGGTGACAACTCTTTTGGTATTGCACTACCAGCATTCCAATATTCAAAACACCATTGACTTCATACGATCATATTTGTTAGAAAATGTAGTGGCAAGTTGGACAAATCGAATGAAACATATATATCGCAGTAGCGTCAGACATATGCCGAAAGTGTTATTTAAAAAATAAATGCCAGAAAATTAGCAGACTTTAATGAAAACAATTTCATTCCAAGCTTTAAAATAAGACACAGTACACGCCATTCTGGTTACATAATACTGTACGCTTTCTCACACTTAGGGCCATTATTACAACTTGCCGTTAAACTTGAGGTTAGTTAAACCTTTCGCTAAAGGGAACTGTAAAGTTACCTTTAACTTATTTTCATTATTACAACTTACAGATAAAATAAAGTCAACTTTTTCAAAAATATGGCAGTGCCGAAGCAATGTCGATAACAGTGCTCAAATTAAACAAGTTTTATTTAAACGCAGTGGCAAAGACGGGCTTCTGCTTTTGCTGTATTGGCTCATTTTGTTTATATTTGAAGTTGCCATATTGAAAATAATATGTAATATGGCAAGTTCAAACATAAACGCGAGTTTAAAAGTTACCAGTAGGAAGATCTTCTCTTTAGTTTAACGCTCACTTCTACCTAATCATCCAATTGTAATAATGACAAAAAACAATTTATCTGCCTGTTAAAATCCTCCCTTTAGTTAATGGCAAGTTGTAATAATGGCCCTTAGCCTACTTCATGCTAATACATGAAATATGTTAACAGCGGATTCTTGGTCTAATACCGAAAATGGTGCTAGGCATGGGAATTTCGAAAACAAAGTAGGTACTTTAAATTATTTACACATTCGAAAGGCATTTAAGTTTAGTATCGCTTGAAATCTACCCAACATTTAAAGAACACTTTCCTAAAAAATTTGTCACATTTGAAGCACAAGCTACTGAAAAGATATCTAGACGTATAAGCTCGCTAATCTCGATTAAGCAATATTGGTTCATTCATTTTAAAACTAAAAAATCAGTTTTCCGTTTTTCTCTTCATGAGTGTATTTTTTTTACTAAACTAACACCAACAATAACTATTTTTACAACAAAATATAATTTTAGCCATAAAGCATATTAAATTCTTTATAGGAAATTTAATAAATCCATAATAAACAAACAAACATACATTACAGAATTTCTCTTAAATAAAGCAACACTGGAACGTGTAATAAAATATTTAAATTGCACCAAAAACTTGTATTCAAATATTTTTCCTTTTGCATGCGTCACTCTATATAAAGGCTAAACTCGTTACTTTGAATGAAATTATACATACCATATGTATGGATGTATGTATGTATACATATATGTATGTATATACGTTATATTACTATAAATATCAAGTAATATCTATGGATTTATGTCATTGCTCCTTAGTCCTTTTGGAGGGGTTTTATGACTAGAAATGTTTAGTATGTACTGCCAAACACAACATTTAAAATGTTCGAAAAAATGAAAGAAACAAAAATCTAAAACAATAGAAGCAAAATATGTTGAAATAAATGGTGAAATAAAATGCAGATGTTGACACTTAAGGAATATATTTTCGTACATCTCCATATAAAATATACTTCGAGAAAAATTCAGCAAAAAAAACCATGAATAAATCTGCCTACAATAATACAATAAAATATTACACTGACAAGCAGACATTTTCAGACGATTATATATTTCTCGTTTTAACGCTTTTAGTATTTTGATACCTTAAGGGACCATAGCATTCAAATTACACGGTGCGACAGTGAATATAGTAACTACAGTCTAAGTTATGCACTAGGTTGACTGTTAGACTCTTTAAATAATAACTACCGTAATTTTTGTCCGATTTGATCAACCGAAGTGTCAATCTCTTCACAGGATAATGCACTTTTAGAATGTTATCACTTTTTTCATATTTTTTAATTAAAGTTTTCTACTATGAACGGACAAACTTAAAAAATTATGAAAAGAAATTCGCATTTGTCAATTTTAGCTCATCAAAACTCATAGCATATTAAGTCAAATAATATATATATGTATATCGTTTTAAAGGCCCATCTTTCTCCTTTCAAATAAGGTTTAAATTTGAACATCGGTTCAGAAATTTTTGTGTAATCAATAAATTTGTCCAAAAATACAGTTTTTGTCAAATAAAACAAGTTTGGAAGTTTCGAGAAATATAAAAAAAAAATTTTGAGTTCTACTCAACAAAACCCTCAATCTACACTTTGTCAATAGCTGGGTGTATTTTGACTGTCGCGCCGTGTTATTCTTATGACATGGTTCAGAAACATAAATGAGAACATTGTAGTTACTAAGGCTAAAAATAAAACCAGGCACCGAAAGGATTAATAGAAAATCTTTTTTGATATTTCGTCTTATGCTTGGCAATAGATTGTTTGAATAAGAATAATACGAGTGTCAATATTAAAAACTGGTCTGTGCCATACTTGGCACTTCTCAAATCCTTCTAATAGGATGAAGCTTTAATCATAAATAAAACTTTCGAGTAATAATGTTAAAAGCAAGACTTGTTATTGAAGACATTAATCCTTAGACATTATGAACAATTATGCTTCTTTTTTCTCTATGGATACTATTTAACAACGGGAATTATTTTATATTATAAAAAAAAGTTCAAGAAACCAAACAATCATAAAACGAAAAAATATTACAAAAATTGTAATAAACAATTGTCGATACGATAGCATGTTGGTTATTTTTTTGTATTAAATGCATGATGGCAACCCAACTGCATATCTACTTTCTCTTTTTAAAACTTCTACTCCACTTTTTTATAAAATTGAATTCATTCCAATAAAATTCGTCAAACGAGCAGGCGGCTGTTTTTCTTTCTAAAATAAAATAAAAAAAAACTAACAAAGGTTATAGGCCCAGACCCACGCATTTAAAAAAATAAAATTTGGAATTTCAAAATTGGTTAATTTGGAGATTAAAAAAAAAATGAATTCTGTCGCTAGCTTGGGGAAGCTCAACGGTGAAAATTATGCGACGTGGTCTATACAGATAAAAAGCCTGCTCATCACATTGGATTTGTGGGATGCCGTCCAGGGTGTATGTCCGGCAGAGGCTGACAAACAAGCGTCATGGAATGTTATGGACCAGAAGGCTCTCGCAATGATTAATTTAAGTGTGAGGCCAGGCGAGCTGATTCACATTAAGGATTGTACCACAGCAAAGGGTGCATGGGATTCCTTAAGTGGGCTCTACAAGGCAAACACGGCCTGTAGAAAGGTGAATCTATTCAAAAAGCTGGTACGGTTCAGAATTAATCCTGGTGAGAAAATATCCATACAAATTGGCGAATTTCGTGGAATTATAGACGATTTAAAGCATAGTTTACCATTTCACAGCACAGTTGTGCAAAGAGAACTCACACGTATTCTTGTGTTTTTTCATTTAGTTGTCGATCAGACTGCGGCAAGAACACATGTGCGGCGGATGCTTTATCATTTTATTTCAGCATAACACTCAAAAAATATTTCATGTTAAAAATTTTCTATGTTATTAGCTTGGCGTATTTCATATTTTTTTATTTTGTCGATAGTATAATTTTTTTTAAATGCTTTGGAATGTTCGCTTTTTGCTTTTAATAAAAAATGGGTTTTTTATTCTTTTTATTTATCTAAAAAAACATGGCCTAATTTTTAAGCCAAAGATGGATAGCTTTATGTTCTTTTAATAAAAAATGGATTTTTTATTTTATTTTTATTTATCTAAAATTATTAAGCCAAAGTTATAAAACTTTACATATGTTTGCTGATGAAATGAAAATAAAAATAGCGTATATTACTAACACTTTTCTATGGCTGTAAATAAATAAATTCTCTCAACCTTTTTTCTCTCTCTTATTCACTAACACATAACCAAAAATTTTTTGACGAACCCTGATTTAAAGACAATCGGTATTGCGTTGCATGAGGATTTTGTTGCGGTTTTGTTGTTGTGTGCTTTGCCAGAAGAAATGGAGAGTTTTGTTGTTGCTGTTGAAAGCGGAGATGATTTGCCTGGTATAGAACAGTTAGTTTCGAAAGTTCTAGAAGAAGAGCGACGCCAAGGAGAAAAAAGCAATTTAAATCATGACAAGGTTTTTACAGTAAGCGAGAGGCAAAAACACGAAAGAGTAAACAAAAGCAACAACAAATTTAACAGAAAAAATATTCGCAGTGAGAAGGAGAATAAACGCAGTAATATTAAATGCTACAAGTGTGGACAGAAGGGGCATATTCGCTCTCATTGTAGAGTTGATGGTGGGGAGTCTGTTGCGTCGGTATTGTGTGCAGTGAAAAAACAAATTAACAACAATAAGCAGTGTATTTTGGATAGGGGCGCGTCGTCGCACATGTGCAGTAGCAGAAATTTGTTTTCATGTCTGCAAAAGGAAAAACAAAGAATTGTGTTAGCGTCTGGTGAGACTGTTTTTGCATAGGGAAAAGGCACGGTGACAATTAATTCAAAGTTTATGAGCATAAAACTCATCAAGAGCTATATGTACCCTGTCTTCACTCGAATTTTTTGTCTGTCAGCAAATTCATAGAGGCTGGTCACACTATTTGTTTTACAAAGAATAATGCAAATATTAAGAACAAAGGCAACAAAAATATGATGTATGCAGTAACGGAAAACGGGATATTTGTTGCTAAAGTGGACACCGTGACATCGGCAGAATGTGTGTATGGTGCAGCAACAGAAAATGATTTTATTAAATGGCACTCTAGATTTGGTCATTTAAACAGTAGAGATTTGAGTACACTGTGCAACAAAAATATGGTTAGGCGTATGAAATTGAAGGTGCCTAGAAATTTTGAATGCGTTACTTGTGCTGTTGGAAAAATTACTGCAAGACCGTTTGACAACTACTCACAAATTAATTCAAGAGGGGTACTGGAGTTAGTACACACAGATTTGTGTGGGCCATTTAGAGTGAAATCACATGGCGGGGCATTATATATGATGACGTTTACTGATGACTTTTCCCGATATGTATTTACTTATTTTTTGAAGCAAAAATCGGATGCATTTGATGTTTTCATTCAGTTTGTAACGATGGCCGAAAAACAGACTGGCGAAAAATTAATGAAGCTAAGGAGCGATAATGGTAAGGAATACTTGAATGCCAAATTTAAATGCTATTTTCAGAGCAATGAAATACTGCATCAGACAACAGTTAGTCACACACCACAGCAGAATGGTATAGCTGAGAGGATAAACAGGACTCTTGTGGAGATGGAGATGTCTGGTCTGCCTCAAAATTTATGGGCAGAAGCCATCAATACTTCAACTTATATTAGAAATAGGAGCCCAACCAAAGTTCTTGGGGAAATGACACCATATGAGAAATGGTACAACAGTTGCACATTTTAGAAGATTTGGGTGTGATGCTGTAGTTTTACAGAAAAATGGCAAAATTGGTAAATTAATGCCAAAGGGAGTGAAAATGAAATTGGTTGGCTATGAAGCCATGACAAAAGGATATCGTTTATATAATTCCGCAAAGCGCGATATAGTAAAGGCAAGAGAGGTTATCTTTTTTGAAAATTCCTTTGAGAAATTGCAAAATGAACAATATGATGACGAAGAATTTTGTGTTAACATAGTAAGCTCAATAAACGAGAATAATAATAATAATGAGAATAAAAATAATGATGAACCTCATTCACTAAATGAATCCTTCGAAACGGCCAGTGAGGACAACGATCCAACCGAGAATACAAAGGAAGAGACCAATGAAGGATCCGTACCTCGAGAGAAGGTAAAAAAGGGTCGTGAAAGGCCAAAGCTTATTTCAACGCGATAGTCAGAACTCCTAAGAAAGCAGCAAGCAGTCGCCACCGAAATGCTAAACTCGATAGTAGAAATTCCATCTACATTATCAGAAGCATTAAATTCAGATGAGGCCTCGGAATGAAAAGTTGCCATGGAACGTGAGTATAATTCATTAATTAAGAACAATACTTGGATACTCGTTGAAAGACCTAAATCAAGAAACATTATCGGTTCGAAGTGGGTCTTTGCAATTAAACGCACTATAGAGAAGTATAAAGCCAGATTGGTGGCTCAGGGAAATACTCAAAAACTCAACGTAGATTACCATGAAACGTTTACGCCTGTGGTTCGCCATTCTACCATAAGAATTTTATTGGCACTCGCGGTGCAATACAAATTATTACTAAGACATGTACACGTTGTGTCTGCATATTTAAATGCCAATCTGGAAGATTAAATTTTTATGGAACATCCACCTATGTTTAAGGATCCTGTACATTACAACAAGGTATGCAAACTAATTAAGGCTTTATATGGTTTACGTCAGGCCGGAAGGGAATGGAATAGAAAGGTGTCTTCTAATTCTTTCGGAGATGGGGTTCCAACGATGTCGAACGGACAATTGTATATATTTTCGACGAAACGGCTATTGTATAAGCATAATAGCATTGTATGTAGACGACACGATGATAGCATCTTCAACTGAAGCCAATATGAACCAAATCATCACTCAACTTAATGATCATGTGGAGGCTGAGGATCGCGGATCAATTTCTTTTTATTTAGGCCTTGAGATCGAACGAAAGGGCGATAGGGGACCCATACTTATTCATCAAAGGCAGTATACTTCTGAATTACTTAAGACATGGGAAATGGTGAACTCTAAACCAGTGTCAACACCTTGGCCGAGTGGAGCTGTATTAAAGAGATGTGATGATATTAACTGTAAAGTAGATCGGCGTGAGTACCAAAGCTTGATTGGTGGTCTGATGTATTTGGCAGTAATATCTAGGCCGGACATTGCCCATGTAGTTTCCAAACTTTCACAATTCAACTCTCACCCTCATGATGAGCATATGCGAGTGGCAAAACATTTATTGAAATATCTTGTTAAACATCCGGACAATGGAATATCTTTTAATGAAGACAAATCCATTCTTTCTTGTTATACAGATGCTGATTGGGGATGTGATACGTGTGACCGAAAATCATATTCGGGTTTTGTAATGTTTCTGGCAGGCGGTGCGGTTTCTTGGGAGTCAAAGGAACAGACAATAGTGGCTCTAAGCTCAATGGAGGCGGAATATGTGGCCCTTTGCCAAGGAAGTAAGGAAGTTGTTTTTGCAAGAAGCCTTATTGGTGAAATTGGATTTGAGGAACTAATCAGACAGCCGACAGTCATCTTTTGTGATAATCAGGCAGCAAATTTTTTGGTTAGAAACCCAGCTATCCATAAACGCAGCAAGCATATTGACATAAGATTCCATTATGTCAGGGATAGATTCAACGATGGGTCAATTGATGTCGACTATGTACCATCTGAGGAAAATGCAGCAGATATTTTTACCAAAGTATTGACCAAACAAAAACATGCCAGGGCATGTGAACTTTTGAAAATGTAAACAATAATTTCAATTTTAGAAAAGTTATGTCTTTTAGTATTTTGTATTGTAAATGCATTTGGGTTGAGCCGGAGTATTTTGGTTATTTTTTTGTATTAAATGCACGATGGCAACCCAACTGCATATCTACTTTCTCTTTTTAAAACTTCTACTCCACTTTTTTATAAAATTGAATTCATTCCAATAAAATTCGTCAAACGAGCAGGCGGCTGTTTTTCTTTCTAAAATAAAATAAAAAAAAACTAACATAGCATAATTACATTAAAAAAGCACAAGAGATAAAAACGAAAAATGTAATAATAACATAGTTCTAGAAGTTGCCAGTACCATCAAACATATTCAGTATGTATACGTATATGTGACCAATTTTGTACAAGAAAATAAAGATTTGAGAAAAGCATATAGTGCTGGAAAGTCAAACCGAATGCTTGTTGAGGCATATGGTGAGCATGCTCTATCAGAACCAAAATGCAGAAGATGGTTTCGACTCTTTGGAGAAAACGAATTACATGTGAGAAATGTAGAATTAGAAAGACCACCAAAAAAAGTTTTAAAAAACAAAACTAGAAACAATATTGGAAGAAAAAATATTGAAGTCGCCGTAGTCTAGTAGGTAGTGTGTTCGCTTATTAGACGTAATGCCACGGTTCAAACTCCGGATCAGACATCAAAACGAAATATGAAAAAATATTTCTTCGGCGACTACCTCTCAGCAGATTTCTGGCAAAAACTCTGAGAGTAAATAAAATTGCCATGAAAAGTTTCTCAAAAATCTGTACTTCGGAATCGACTTTAAACTGTAGGTCCCGCCACTCATGTATAAAATTAACACACACAACATGAGTGATGTTAGAAGCTAGGCCGTAATCCTGACTGAAGGGTTGTAATGAGCAATTATGTATGTATTGGGAGAAAATGACACTTTAATTCAGAACCAAATTCGAAATAATAAATGTCGCACAGCAAACAATTTCTGACAGATTAAATCTTATGGGAAATATCTAGAAGTCTGGTATATGGGTGCCACGGGAAAAACAACTTGTAAAATTTTGCTTCAAAGACACGATAGCAAATCAGTGTTGTATTGAATTGTTACTGACGATGGAAAATGGGTTTAGTTTTCTGCAAAATCACATCGATTCGGAAGGAGACCAATGCTGTGTGTCTGGTGGGATCAGAAAGGTGTGTTGTAGCACGAGCTCCTATAACTTGGTGAAACCGTTAACTTTTAACTATGTATTGATCGAAAAAACGAACAGAATGGATCACAAAACACGGTAAGATAACTTTGCAACACGATATTGCACCAAAGCAAAACCGGTTCAGAATACAACGACGTATTCAAAAGACTTGGCTTCATCCAACAACTATTTGGTTTCATCGATGTAACACGCATTGTCTGAACAGCACTTTGTTTCCTACCAAGATGTAGAATAAAGAGTTTCCTTCAAAATACAAACAGTTTTAGGAAGTAGGAACAAATGTGTAACCAACAATGACCAATACTTTGAATAAAATGTTCTTTACTTTCCCATTACAAATTACTGTTTTATTACACCCGGTATGTCCTCCCACGCGATATTGCTTAAAGTATTGTGGTTGAAGAACAAGTTGCTGTAGTCTAGTGGGTAGTGCGTTGGGTTATTAGAATTAAGGACTCGGTTCAATCTCCAGGTCAAACAACTCCATCAAAATGAAATATTATCCTCTCAGCAGCTTTCTGCCAAAAACTGTATATAAAATTACAATGAACATAAGTGGTGTGAGAAGATAGTTTGTAATTCTGACTAAGGGCCATTATTACACCCTGCCGTTAACTAAAGGCAGGATTTTAACGGATTTTTCATTGTTATGAGCACACAATAAGATAAAAATGAGCGTTAAGCTAAAAGGAAGATCATCCTACCTTTAACTTTTAAAATTCACCTTATGTTTGAACTTGCCATACTATATATATTATTTTCAATATGGCAACTTCAAATATAAACATGAAAAATAAACGTTAATATATTAATAGTTTTTCAAATCAAAATGGATATTGGCGTATTCACTATATTTATTTTAAAGCAAAAAAACACAAAAATAAAAAAGCTTAAACCCCAAAACACAAATTTTATAAACAAAATAAATAAGCATCACAAATAAGAAGGCATGTCGTTGCCATTGCGTTTTTAAAGCACTTGTTTAAATCAGTAGTGTTAACGACATTGCTCCGGCACTGCCATATTTTTAAAAAAGTTAACCATATTTTATCTGTAGGTTTTAATAACGCAAATAAGTTAAAGGTGACCTTAAAGTTTACTTTAGCTAAAACCTTTTTACCTTTAACTAAACCCAACTTTAACGGCAAGTTGTAATAATGACTTTAAGTATGAGAACGCATACAGTAGTAACCAGAATAGCGAGTACTGTGTCTTATTCTAAGAGCTAGAAATGAAATTGTTTTTATTAAGGTTAGGTTAGGTTAGAGGACGTGTACTTGTCAATTAACACAAGTACCCAGTACCCGGAGGTCGAATTGACCCATTGTACAACGTCCTAGTTTCTCACACCACTTATGTTGTGTGTGTTAATTTTATACATGAGTGGTGGGACCTACAGTTTAAAGTCGACTCCGAACGACAGATTTTTATTTATTGAGAAACTTTTCATGGCAATTTTTATTTACTCTCAGAGGTTTTGCCAGAAATCTACTGAGAGGAAGTCGCCGAAAAAATAGTTTTTGTATTTTTGTCTTTGATGTCTGGCCTGGGGCTCGAACCCAGGCTTTTGCGTCTAATAAGCTAACACACTACCTTACTAGACTACGGCGAATTCATTGTTTTTATTAAAGTCTGCTAATTTGTTTTTTAAATAACACTTTCGGCATATGTCTGACGCTACTGCGATATATATGTTTCATTCGATTTGTCCAATTTGGCACTACATTTTCTAATAAATCTGGTCGTATGACGTCAATAGTGTGTTGAATATTGGAATACTGGTAGCGTAATACCAATCACCAAATTGATTTTGCAATAAATCGATTGTTAAGTCATTGCTGCTTAGCTGACTGCTTTTTGGGAACTAGAAATCCGTTAGGGTTTACGATTCTCGGTAATGATGAAGCGCTCAAAAAAGTTGATTTTAATAAATCAAAATATTGATTCTCTAACGTCTTGCGAATTGCGTTCGCTCCAAATCTGTCAATTTTACTTATTGACGCAGCCATTTAACTAGATATTACCTTCACACTAAATATCATTCTTTGGTGAAAATGCTCATCTTCGATCAGTAAAAATTCGCCAGATATTATGGTCGAAAAATTGACATTTTGTCAACTTATCCACGACTATATTCTTCGGATCGTTCATTCACTGTTCACTAGGCGGATTATGTAAAGCCGACGAAATGCTCTATGAATTTTATCAATATTTTTTTAAGTATATTTCTACATTTTGGAATCATTGTTTTGGCGTTAAACGATTAATGATAACTTGCCGCACTTTATAACACAGTTTGACATTCTCAGTTGTTATCGTTATCACAGTACCATAACCTCCTATTCATCTGTAATGACCAACAATGTACACAGTTATACAATTTTTGTTCCTCGATGATCGAATTTATGTTTATTTTGTTTAATTTTTCTCAGAGATAAAATTTTCTCGCATATTTCTTTTGTTGTAAATGTATACCTATTTTGTTACAAACAGTAGAATAATAAATTTTAAAAAAGCAACAATTTGTGTATATGCATACATGTAAAACTTAACAATATTAACAAAAAGATTAAGGGAAGTTCAGTGAGTCAATTGCATTTTCTATAATATTTTTGAATACTTAAGTCAAAAATTTTTTTTTCCATTTTCTCATTTCATTCCATTTGAAAATAATTTATTGGCTCTCAAAAAGAAATAAATTTCCTTCAAATTTAAATTTTACTTTGATATACGGCAAATAAGGACACCCGTTGCTCCTGTTCCTCTTGCGGTAAAAATTTTATTTGGCCAAATCTCTACATTTTATTATTTGCATATACAAAAACAAAAACTATGCAATTATTATAGACAGAAGAAAAAGAAACATTTTCTTTGGAACACAAAAAAATCAAAATACTATAAAAAAAAGAAGAAAAAAAAACAAAAGAAAATGCCTGTCAAAATCTAATTTACGGTAAATTGACCGAAATTAAATTTTTTGTCTTCTGCTTATATTTCTCATGCCCAGACTCTCATATATGGACACAGAAAGTTTTTATACGATGCGATATATTAGATGCAAATATAAAAAGTAAGCAAATGTTATTACGTTATGTAAAAATGGCTTAGATAGTAGCAACAAATGCCCCAAAAACCCTAAGCAAAGTAGTACTGGCACAATAAAAAAAAAAAATTTTAAATTATTTTGGCTTAAATTTCGTAAATTCACAATGCGCCCAACAGCTGCAAGTGAATGCTTCTTGGCTTTTTATATGTTTTCGTTTACTCTTCTTCTCAACAACAAAAAAAAAAAAACTGAACGATTTCAAACTGAAAGCAGACACCAGATGTGTAAAATTATTTGAATTGTTTTTTTTTTCTTCTGGCTCTTCTTTCTAATTTTCCAAGAATTTCAAATAGTGAAGTATTCATACTGGGTTTAAAAATCGTACAGAATGGAAAATATAATGAAGCTAAACATGCAATATTAAAATACTCAGATTTTGGCCAACATTTTAAAAGCCACGAATTAACACTTTTAATACATACACATGGCTAAAACGGAAATTCAAAGGGTGTGTCCAGTTTCAGTTTGGTAAGAACGTTCAACAAAAACCAGTAAAATCTTCATGCAGTGATACACAAACGGTTGTCGGGTTGAAACTCTTAAATCATGAATTCTCATATTTGGACTATGTAAAGTCATAAAAAGTACAGGCTGTGTTTAATATCGCGATAAAAGAAACATTTTACATTGGTATTAATTCGATGACTCCTCGCCCTTGTAAATGGTCCATGCAAGCACTAAAAATATTGTCCAAATCGACGCAAACCTTTCTGAGGCATTTAACATTGAGCATAGGTTTTACACAAAGACAACGCCTTAATAGATTGTTAATGCAAGATCGTAAAAAACGAAAATTAAATTCGCACGAATTACTCAACATACCGTAGAAGCCGTTGGAGGCCTGAATTAGGTCATACAAAATTTATATAGCCCATAAGCCGCGTGATTTGTTCCTTATTCGGTTTTTTGTACATTAAAAAAAAAAAAAAGAATAAGGCTTTCCCTAAAATACTCAATAAGGTCTGCCATTTTATTATGAACGGACTAACCAACGAACAACTCTTGTGAATTATTATCAAATGATCGTATTTTGTGATAAGTCGCCATAGTCTAGTAAGTAGTGTGTTGTCAGGCCAGACATCAAAGCGAAATTTGAATAAATATTTCTTCGGCGACTTCCTCTCAGCAGATTCCTGGCAAAAACTCTGAGAGTAAATAAAATTGCCATGAAAACATCAAACATCTGTTGTTGAAGTAATGTATGTAGAGAAAATGATTTTGTGCAAAGAACTTTATGTAAAGTATTTTAAGTATAGATTTATTTTTAAGTATAGATTGTATTTTAAGACAAGTAAACTGTTCTTATACAAAGTCAAAGCACAAGTAATGTATGTAGAGAAAATGACTTTATGCTAATAACTTTATGTAAAGTATTTTAAGTATAGATTGTATTGTAAGACAAGTAAACTGTTCTTATACAAAGTCAAAGCACAAGTAATTTACTAAATTCAAGTAATATTACTTGTAAGCAATTGTACTAAATAAAGTAACGGGATCATCTCTCACTAAAGTAGTACTAATGAGAGATATTATAAATAATTAATACGGGAAAAAGGAATTAAGATAATAGACAAAAATAAAACTGGTTTTTCTACATTCTTTAGATAACGTACTAAAATATTTTAATATGTACAGCTGAAGTTATCTAATTAGTAATATCAAAAGGAATTATGTTTACTAATATATATGTATAAAAATATATATGTATATCAAAATATGATAATTCTGTTGCCAAATATATTTTCGGCAACATTCTGCCCCTGGAGAACGAATGTTTTCAAAAGAGATATAGTAAGTAGTAGACGGCCTATCGTTGGGAGTACTTTAGTCGAGTCATGAAACTCCGCTATGCAGCGTTGTCTTAGGCTCCATCTTCTACGTTAACAGCAGCTTCAGGGCTATCCTCTGACATTTCTTTAAAAGGTTCACTGGAATTTTCTGGAAGGAGAAAAATTTTAGAAATAGGTCTTTTAAGTATTTTATTTTTAGTTTGGACTGATACCACCCTTATCTTTCCGTCACCTCCTGGATGTGTATCAACAATTCTTCCAAGAAGCCATTGACCTGGTCCACATCTGTCATCTGCTACAAGTACCAAATCTCCAATATTAGGATTCTGAACGCTTCTTAACCATTTTGGCCGAGCTTGAAGTCGATTAAGGTACTCTCTGTACCATCTTTTCCAAAAATGCTGTTTCATTCTCTCGATAGCTTGCCAACGTGAAAGATGGTTTCCCCTTTGAGCTAATAAGTTTTCTTGTTGAACACACTGTAGTGGTTCGCCAATGAGGAAATGTGCTGGTGTTAGTGCGTTAAAATCCGATGGATCAGATGATAAAGGACATAAGGGCCGCGAATTGAGGCAACTTTCAATTTGACAAAGTAACGTATTTAGCTCCTCAAATGTAAGTAGTCGATCATTGGTAACTCGTCTTAGATGATACTTCACGGATTTTACGCCAGCTTCCCATAATCCACCGAAATTTGGCGAGGCCGGAGGTATGAAATGCCAATTGGTATAATTTAGGCTCAAAGCATGTAGTAACTCCTCTGGCAATGACTTTTTGTTCTTATGAAAAAGAATTTGTAGTTCCTTTGATGCGCCTACAAAATTTGTACCGCAGTCTGAATAGATGTCAGTGCATGCGCCTCTTCGAGAAACAAATCTCCGAAAAGCTGCCAAGAAAGAATTTGTAGTAAGATCTGAAACCGCTTCTAGATGAATAGCCTTCGTGACCATACACACAAACAAGCAAATATAGCCCTTTGTAATAACAGCGGATCTTAAAGTAGACGATTTAATATTTAATGGTCCAGCATAGTCAACACCGCTGTGTTTAAAAGGTCTAGTAACGTTAAGTCTCACCAAGGGCAAGTTGCCCATTATTTGTTGTGAACTTTTAGCTGCATATTTAAAACACTGTAAACATTTACGTATAATGGTTTTTGCTAGCTGAGCCCCAGATACGATCCAAAATTTTCGATTAACGATAGACATCGTTAATGTAATTCCACCATGAAGAGAATTCTCATGGGCATCCAAGATGATTAGTTTTGAAAGAGGATTAGATTTTGCTAAAATTATAGGGTGTTTAAGGCTATAGTTAAGATCAGAATTTTGTAAACGACCCCCAACACGAATAACGCCGTTGTCGTCCAAAAATGGCATTGACTTCAATAAAGGACTGTGACGAATTTCTTGTTTTTTAGAAAGAAATTTCAATTCCATTGGAAAATCTATCAATTGAGTAATTTTGACATAGCGCAGTAAAACATTATTAATTTCAGAGAGAGATATAGCTCCAGTGTTCCTTCCCAAAAGAGCGGTTTTAGAATTATTTACAAATCGTAGGCATAACGCAGTAATTCGAAGCAGTGTCCTTAATTTCGAGAATCTGGATAATAACTCAGGAAAGGCTTTTTCAATACCAATATTAGTAGAAACTTTCGGATTCTTTTCTTCAGAAGTTTGTAAATTTAATAATCGCTTAGGCCATGAAGAAGGGGCTTCATATAAGAACTTTGGACCAAACCACCAGATATCGTTTTCTACTAAATTTTGACCTAAAATGCCCCTCGATGCACAATCGGCTGGGTTTAAGTTAGAAGGTACATATCTCCACTGCAGGGGGTTACTTAAACGTTGTATATCTGCAACTCTATTTGCAACATAGACGGTCCAGGTTGATGAAGGTTTCCGAATCCAGCTTAAAACAGTTGAACTATCACTCCAATAAAAAATGTTTTCTATTTTACAAATATCCAAGGAATTCTTGATATCTTCAGTAAGTTGAATCAAAAGTTTAGCGGCACATAGTTCCAACCTCGGTATAGTAACAGTTTTAATAGGAGAGACTTTCGATTTTGCTTGTAAAATATTAACGAAAGTACCTTCCGAAGTAATAACTCTAAGATAAACTACAGCTCCATAAGCTAGAGTTGATGCATCGCAAAAGCCGTGCAATTCTGTTTTCACTCCTGGAGACCAATTTATCCATCTGGGAATTTTCAAGTTCACAAGGTCTACCAATGACGATCTGTACTTAAACCATTCCTTTTCTATTTCAATAGGTATCGAAGTATCCCAATCTACACTATGTTCCCATAGTTTTTTAAAAACAGACTTGGCTACAATGGTGGAGGGCGTAAGCCATCCTAAGGGATCATATAGTCTAGCAGATTCTGAAAGAATGGTGCGCTTAGTAAATGAATTAGTATCGTCAAGGTTTACTTTAAAGGAAAAGAAATCACCACAAGTACCCCACTGGATGCCTAGAGTCTTCACCACATTGTCTTTATCAAATTGTAAAGTTTTAGAGTTTTCCTTATGTTCTTCAGGAATTTCGCGTAAGAATTGAGAAGAATTAGAGATCCACTTGCGTAAATTGCAACATCCTTTTTTTAGAAGATTGCATAAATCCCTTTGTAGGCTAATTGCACTTTCAAGATTATCTGCACCCGAAATAACATCGTCTACGTAAGAATCAGAAACAAGAACATCTGCTGCTTGTGGAAAGTCGTCTTTAAAATCATGTGCTAATTGCTGCAAAACACGTATAGCCAAATAAGGAGCTGAAGTGGTACCGTATGTTACGGTATTCAGCTCATAAATAGATATTTCATCGTTTAACTCATGTCGCCAAAGTATTTGCTGAAATTTCCTATGTTCTGGACAAACATCTATCTGCCGGAACATTTTCTCAATATCCGCGCTGAATGCAATCCTGTGCCTCCTCCATTTTGTTATAATTCCTGGTAAATCGTTTTGAAGCGCAGGTCCAGGACAGAGTTCTTCGTTTAACGATTTGCAGTTAATCAAATGACAACTTCCATCAAAAACGACTCTTAGTTTGGTAGTTGTACTGCTCTCCTTTAGTACACCATGATGAGGCAAGAAATAAGAATTAGGTCTGACATCTTCAGGATATTTTCCAAATTTGGTCATGTGACCTAAAATTTCGTACTCTCGCATAAAGTTCCTATATCTTTCAGCAAAAGTAGGTCGTTTCGAAAAAGAGATTTCCAATTGTCGCAACCGTCTGTAGGCACTAATGGTATTATTCGGAACAGACGGTGCAGGGTTGTTTTCTACTAGGGACCTAAACGGCAAATGTACTATATAGCGACCAGATTGTGATTTATTAATTGTATTCGCAAAATAATTTTCACATTTCAGTTCTTCGTTACTTATCTTTCTTTTAGTATTAACTTCTTCCTGCTCCCAAAACGACTTCAATAATGTCTCCAATTTGACGTTAAGTATGTGTAGCCTGTTGCAAGAAATGTTACCATTTTTTCCAGAAAACACCCATCCAAAATGAGTATTTTGGAAGAATAAGTTATTGTGAATAAAGGATTCGGCGGGAAGTTTTATTATGGAGCAAACATCTGAGCCTAAAATTAGATCTATCGGATCAGAGTTGAAGAAAAGTGGATCAGCCAAATTTTCAGGATCAATATCAGGCAATGAAATAAGTTTAGACGAAGGATCCGGTGTATACGAAGAAAGATTAGCTAAAACTAATGCCGTACATGGAAATACAGGTTTTCGTTTACGGGAATATAAATCAATATTAGCAGAGTATTTCGATACATTTTCACCACTGTTACCAATACCGATTATTTTACAATATGATCTTTCTTTTCGAATGCCCATCAGTTGAACTGCAGCTTCAGAAATCAAACTTCCTTGTGAGCCTGGATCCAAAAGAGCTCGTAAAGGAAAATAACCTTTGTCAGTTCGAACAAGTAATCGAATAGTGTATAACAATACTGCTTGGTAAGCAACTGCACTATGAACAGTAGCACCTGGTGTGCTTTCATTTTTAGAATTGAGTGAAATAGCAGGAATAGAAGAGGCCTCCGCCTGATTTTTGTCTAAATGAAGAACAGTATGATGTGGATGTTTGCATATAATGCAGCGAAATGGTGAGCTACAATTTTCATGATTATGACCAACAGCAAGACAATTACGGCAAGCCTTTCTTTTTAACAAAAAAGCATTCTTAGAATCCAAAGGTAAGGATAGAAATTTAAAACATTTCGAAAGTGAATGTCCCTTATCACAAAATAAGCAAGGTTTTGTATAATGTGCAGAAAAGTTGCCAGAATTACACGATGTCCTTTTAGCAGAATTAAAAGGTTTATGAATCTTCGAGTTTCTATATTTAGATGACGATGAAGCATCATCATTAATCGATTCCAATGTTCGGAAAGTTCTCTCCAAGAATGTAAATAGTTCATCACGAGAAGAAAGTTCAGTTGAGGATTTCAAAGATTGTTCCCATTCCTTTCGTGTCTGGAAGTCGAGCTTTTGTACTATCAGATGTGTAAGAATAGGATCCTAGCTTTGGGTGTTTATGTTGAGGTTTTGAAGTGAAGACAAGATTTCCTTGGTAGAATCCAATAAAGTTTTAATGGATTGAAATCCACCATCAGATTTCGAAATATGAAAAAGTTTAGATACTAAACTGCCAACAAGTATTCGCTTGTTATGATATCTGGATTCTAGAATGTTCCATGCCGAATCGTAATTTGCTTCAGTAGCAGAAATATTTTTAATTAAATTAAATGCTTCGCCAGAAAGAGTACCCTTTAAATAATAAAATTTTTGAACCTTGGTGAGCGAATCATTGTTATGAACGACAGAAGAATAAATGTCGCGAAATGGAATCCACTCCATATATTCTCCAGAAAACTTTGGCAGTGAAATCTTAGGTAACTTAGCATCACAATTAACTGTAATATCAGGGCGACCGTTAGTTGTGACACAAGTACTTGATAACGGTCCATTTATCATCGTGTTGTCTGCCTTCGAATCCAATAATTTTCCTTTAAAGCACAAATATTTCTCCGAAAATTCAAAGTTAAGATCTTCTTTCATGTATGGAACATCATCATCTTCTAGAGATTCCTCGTGAATTCGGCGCACTATTTTATCATGTTGAGATTCAAACTTACCAAATAAATTTGGAAATTGTTGGCCGACGACCTCATTAAACCCTACTGCTTTAAAAACAATGAAAATCGCAACGTGACTTTTTTGACCAAATGAAATCATTGTTTGGTTGACATGTGGTTTGATGAGCCACACAGCACACAATACCTTGCACATATTGAGAGGAGAGTTTGGTGGGAAAGTAGTTTTGAGTTTTAGCCGCCAAGATTGTATTGTTTGATGCTATGTTAAGTTTCTCGTCTCTCTCAGACGTCGATTAGATACCAGGCCATATATTGCCAACAGGTAAAAATATTGTAAATCTCTTTAAAAATAATTTAAAACAATGTACAGGTCATGTGGTACACCATGTGGTATAGTATGCCAAATTACTAGAGCACAGTTTTTCTTTGCTTTCTTTAAAAAAACCTTAAGCCATTTCATAAAATAAGGAATATGATAAATGGCCCACCTATTTCGAACTAAGTGGTGCACCCTTCATATAAAGAGTACTGTGATTTTGACGGGAGACTACAAAAGACGCCTCCAGAGCTCAAGCAATAAATGATAGCAACCAACAACTTCCGCTCGGCTGATATCATCGTGCCAAACTGCTTTTTGTCTTTTAGAGAAAGTACGAAAAAGTCGCCATCGTCTAGTAGGTAGTGTGTTGGCTTATTAAACGTGAGGCCTCGGTTCAAACCCCAGGTCAGGCATCTCCAACTGAACGAAATATGAAAAAATATTTCTTCGGTGATTTCCGACTTTAAACTGTAGGTCCCGCCACTTATGTATAAAAATTAACGCACACAACATAAGTGGTGTGAGAAACTAGGTCGTAATCCTGACTAAAGGGTTGCAATGACCAATTATGTGGATGTGTACGAAATAACTACTACTCATACATTAAATTGTGTTAGAATAACAGAAATATTGTTATAGAAGAAAGGATAGAGCGATAAGTTGTGTGACAAATTTATTTTTAGAAACATTGTTTATCGTGTCTTTTGTTCTCTAAAATTGCTTTGTAATTCTCATTTTATTTTCTATTGCGGTTAATCATATATAAATAGTGTCAGTCAGACAATCACAAAACACAAAAAAAAAATTAAATTTTAAAAACAAATTTTGGTTAAATGGTCTTAGTAACCATCATAGAAATGTTTTAAATTTTAAAAAACCTCCTAAGACAATTCGGACTATATCTGTTTTTTCTCAAGAGAAAATGTCGTTCTGATTTTATTTTAATTTATAAGAATAAGAGTAGGTGAGTAATTAGATTTGACGTGTACCGTTAGTCTATTGTACCATATTACACGTATTCAACGTTTATATGTACTAATATTTCAAAGCAAATGGTCTGAAATAAAAAATAAAAAAATTTTATTCGTGTTTCCAAAGAAACTTGTAATTGTCACCTTCATTACATGTACAGTCAACCTTCGTATAACGCGGTGAGTGTGTACCGCGTTGTATGGAAATCGCGCTATAAGAAACTCGGATTTAATCGTACAAACCAGTCTAATTCGTAGCGCGTTCTATGGAAACCGTCTACCGCGTTGTATGGAAACCGCGCTATAAGAAACTCGGAATTAGTACAAATCACATCATTCGTACCGCGTTATATGGAGACCAAGACAAGATAAATTATAAATTATTTTTATTGAATTAAAGAGTTCATATAAGGATTAATAAAAAAAAATGAAACAAAAACTAAACTAAAAGACTGTTTTCCACCAAAAATAAGAAAAACTTTGTAAAATTTTGTAATTTATCAACATTCATCCTCACTGTCAGATATGAGTTGCAGAAAATTTTTTAGAAAGACTTGGTCACCAACAAAACGTATGTACTGTGAAAGAGCTCTGAGATGACTGAAACCGATGTTGTAGACGGCTATGAGATAAGTTGGCATGTTTATATAAACATATTGTTTATATAACTCGGCTGTGCTTTTGCGTCAAAAATAAAACTGACATTAAACACTCTTACAATGTCTAGTTACTAGAGTCATTTACAGGCTGTGCGGAAGGAACTTATAGGATGTTGTTAAACGAAAACCGCGCAGTAAGAGTACTACGTTATAGAAAAGCTGTCGAAGTTTCAGTTTCGCGTTATTTGTGAAACCGCGTTAAATTGAAACCGCGTTTTATGGAAACCGCGTTCTCAGAGTAGCGCGTTATAGGAGGGTTGTCGCAATTTCAGCCTCGAGTTATATGGAAACCACGTTCTGATAGTACCGCGTTATAGGAGGGTTGACTGGCCGTGACATATAATACCCAAAGCCACCCGTCGATTTCAATACAATTTAAGCATTTTTTAATCACTTTTATTAAAATTCTTACAGAAAATGAATGTTGCTAACAATCACTTGCATAACAGCAGTACTCTTAAAATGTTTATGAGTATTAAGAACAGTGAATGATTAAGATTGGAGTGTTAGGCCTAAAAACTAATTACGGTTGCTTAAAAGAGCAAGTTAATGCTTAAATTTATTTGTAATTTAAACCATCTAAAGGCCATTATTACAACTTGCCGTTAACTTAAGAGAGGATTTTATATTCTTACACCAATTGAATGTTGCTAACAATCACTTGCACAACAGCAGTACTCTTAAAATGTTTATGAAATATTTTAATATTAAGATTGGAGCATTAGGCTTAAAAACTAATCACGGTTGCTAAGGGCCATTATTACAACCTATCATTAACTGAAGGGAGGATTTTAAAGGGCAGATAAATTGTGTTTTATTATTATAAGTGAACGAAACGGTAGAAGTGAGCCTTAAGCTAAATGGGGGATCATCCTACCGGTAGCTTTTAAAGCTAAGTTTATGATTGAACTTGCCATATTATATATTATTTTCAATATGGCAACTTCGAATACAAGCAAAATTAAAAAATTAAATTTTAAAAAAACTTCTTTAATTGAGCAGTGTTATCGACATTGATCCGGCAATGCCATATTCTTGAAAAGGTTAACTTTATTTTATCATTAGGTTGTAAAAACGAAAAGAACTGAAAGGTGACTTTAAAGTTCACTTTAGCTAAAGTTACCTTTAACTAAACGCAACTTCAACGGGAAGTTGCAATAATGGCCCTAAATATTCTTTCGTCACATAGTTTACTCAACGTAGAGCAATTAAAAATATATTCTTTCAGAACCTTTCCGGGATATGTGTAAAATATTCATTCGCGTACAAGTATTTATAATTTTTAGATCACTCACATTATTTAATTAAATGTTAAGGAATTTAATTTATGTTCATCAAATATGTATGAACTGTCATGATATGGTGGCAATGAAGCACACCGGGTTTTATTTATAAATTTTCTTCTGACCATTCAAGAAATATTTTAAAAAGAAGCCGAATAAATAAAAAAAACCAAGCAAATGGTTTTTCTTTGTTATCCTTTGAATTTATGTTCAAAAAAATATATTTTTTTTGGCAAACAAAACCTACATTTATCTTTGCAATTTCTTTTTTGTTGACAAATACAATTGAGTTAAAAGCAACATTCCTTTTTGGCTCACACAATATTTCCATTATACCCACAATGACAACAAAAATATCATTGAATTTTGAATTATGAATTATTGAAATTGAAAACGAAACTGCATAAATAAAATCTTTTGCACTGACATCCCCCTTCACGACAAATTGCATTCTTTTTTCTGGTTTAACAAATGAATTTTCCATTTCTCTTTTAACATTTTCTTGTAGTGTTGAAAAGAAAGCAATAAAAAGATGTAAACCATACAATGAATGATACTTAAATTGTTAAATGAATTTAATTTTATTTAAATCCTTGCATTTACATTTAAACGATGGCTTGCATTGTGCAATAAGGGATGTAACATTCACTCATTAGATTCCGATTCAGATTCACATTTAATTAGTTGGCAAACGTTGCAGTTTTCGTCTTAAGCTCTTTGAAGGTGATTCGATGCGTTAAGGGAGAAATGAACATCAGTTAATGAATTATACACTCTTCTTCATTATAATACGTAAATGTTTCTGTTCTTAAAGCTTTAAAAGGCATATGAAATTTTCGGTTACACAAATCCGTAGTAACAAATTAGTCTCTTCCAAATTGAATCACAGAAATGTTTCGATATATTTTTGTATATATATTGCCAGTGCAGAGGATAGCTGTATTAAATATAAAGTCGTCAAATCCTTCAGTATTATCAGCTACAGCATTTGTTATACGAATTTTAGGGAACGGAACATTATCCACAAATTTAAAAAAAATGGAACAGAGCTTGGTTAGTGCCAAATATCTATCAGTAAATTAACAAGATGTTCGTATAAGTAAATTATTATATGATGTAGATGAGTTAGTGTTGTGCAGGTCCAAAATATATGCCACATATACACAATGTGGTCAAAAGCAACACACCATATTGTCTACATGAAAATCAAGATAATATTTACCATACCGCCAACAATTTTTGTTATGAATACCACAGAGTGATTCCATTAGGAACACTTACAGCTGAAATAAAAACAACAAAACGATGGAATACACTGGCGTCTTGTTTAAGAACATTAGAAATGGATACTATTGTTAAAAAGCCGAATCTGAAGTAACGCTAAAGAGAACACTGAGTTGACAAAATTCTGGGATAGTAGCGAATTGAGATATTTAGTCTGTAGGCGTTTAAAGGGGTACCGGGAATACCACTCATTCAGATTCATAACTTTAGAAAAATACTTATAATACTTATAAATGATTCGAGTGACTCAAATCATTCATCAAAATTTACAGTCTTGGTAAATGTTGAGTCATGGAAAGTCGAAGTCAACAACATCATACGTATGAGTATAAGTAAGAGTACGATGAGTACTTCAAACTTTGAATATGAGTACTATGAGTATAATATTAAAATAAATATGAATGCGTATAAGTATCAGAAATTATGAGTATGATTCGATTCTACTCATCTTTTTGAATACTCATTGCTGATCCCTGGTGCGACTCATCATTCATCATTCATGCTTTTTTATAGACTTTTGTATTTCTAAGGGTATTTCGAATTTTTTGGCAAACTGATAAGCGAGCGTTTAAGTATTGACAAGCCAGGAGCTCAGCATGAAACTTCAATACATTGTTCCAAGGACCGAAAATAACTGTTATTTTTGAATTTTTGATTAAAAAAAGCAACCGCAAGTAAATGTCAGAGAACAAAACCAAGTATACTATTTTGATTGTCTTGGACCAAATTTTTATAAAATGCGATGTTTTTTAAAAACATGATTTTTATTTTTTAGAAAAAAAAAATAATACTTATTTTTTTATTTTTTTTTTGAGCAAAAATAACAGTTATTTTTGACTTTTATTAGCAGAAATAAAAGTTATCACATTTAATGTGATTTAATAAATAAATTTGGTATACCATATATAATAATATACTATACCACACTCGCAGACCGCAGTATACCACATTCCCCGAAGGTTTTTTTCAATGGATTATGGGTTTTTCCAGCTTACCTTTATCAGATTTGAGTAAAAACTTTAAAAGCTGTAGTCAAATAATAATAATAGGTATACCATATTACCTGAACTTACTGTATAAATAAATTGAATATCATGGTATTAAATTAGAATGCAAATTTAAAGTATTTCAACTAATCTTAAATACGTTATTAAACATCAACATGAATATATAATTTCCATCTGGCATAATATTTATGATTAACAATTACAAGAATAGTGAAGTAAAAGTTGTTCAAGTAATTTCATGTGCTTGCACCTTATTTGTGGGTCAAACATAGAGTGACTACTAATTAGGTAAACAACTGTGTAGTTTAAAAAAAGAACATGTTTAAAGGTACGGTCACATCTAAAAAATATTTGCCACAAAACGTAAAATATTTGTTTGCCATAATGTGAGCACAAAATAATTTTGCGTGGCAAACAGAAAAATCCTCCATTTTGGGCAAATAAAATTATTTGCCGGCAAACAAAAATGTTTGTAGTGTGACCACCCTGTGGCAAATATTTTCATGATTTTTTGGCAAATATTTGTTTGTTTTATTTATTGATATATCTGAAGCCCTCGATAAGGTCTGGCATGAAGGACTTGTATTCAAGATCACGCAGTTTTTACCAGCGAATGTGCATAAATTAATAAAAAGTTGTTTATGGGATAGATTTCCAAATAAAATGAAAAGATGTCACCTCTTTCCGCAGAAAGATATCTGTTGACATACCTCAAGGAAGTATTCTACTACCGTTCCTATGCTTATTGTTCACTGCAGATATGCAGTGAATCACACGTCTACTTTTGCGGATGATACGATGTTTTTAAATATTCATAAAGATTTTATAGTTGCGTCTCAAAGACTTCAATCACTTGTTAATGAATTAGATAATTGGCTGCTGAAATTGAAGATAAAAGGCAACGTTTCTAAGTGTGTGCACATTACGTTTACGCTGAGAAGGGGAAGTTGTCCGCCCATCAATATAAATGGTGTGGCAGTACCAGAACATAATAGTGTTAGATATCTAGGCATCCATCTTCACCGTCACCTTACCTGGGCTCACCATATAGCTGCCAAAATTACCCAGGTCGAACTCAGAACAGCACAGCTTTACTGGCTTAATCGAACTAAGTAGAACTAAAACTGTTTTGTATAAGTCAGTATTGAAACCTATTTGGCTTTATGGCATCCAACTGTGGGGAACAGCCTCACCATCCAATGTAGAGAAGCTTCAAAGGCGGCAATCTAGACTTCTTAGATTATATAAGAAACAGTAATATCCACAAGAATCGGAAAGTGCCCCTAGCTCGAGAGGAAATAATAATAGCAAGTGTCAACTACGTTAGAACTTCCCAACAGTCTTGTAAGAGACTTCTTTGTATTCGAGTGTCACAGACGACTCAAGAGGGTTTAAACAACTGATCTGGTCAGATAAATTTACCTTTTATGAGCACTTTTAGTTGTACGTTGCAGTGGCAATAACAACTTTTATTTTTGTATCATTTTAGATTAAGATTTGAATATTTATTGTAAATTCCGAAAGGAAAGATTCAATAAATAATGTATAAAAAAACACAACAAACATATGTCCTTAATTCAAGATTTTACTTAATTCTAACTGTGTAATTCAATTCAGCAACACCGTTGCTTATCTATTAATCTACTTATTATTCGTTCACCTTAACTCTAAGGTATTTGTACCAAAACATCTTGAAAATCTGATACACCAATTCGAACTCAATACTGAAAACGTTTTATTTTCTACCACTAATTTATTTAACGTAAACAAGTTTAAATTTACCGTGTTCATTGTAAACTGGTTTGCTTAGGTTAGGTCGAAGTGGCAGCCTTGATTACCACAGCACATTTGAGTACGCATATTGGCACGTTGTGACGCCACAGGTAAGAGCCGACCAACTTCCACCAAACTCATCGAAGAAGTTTGTCAGCTCAATGGCTGCACACATTGTAACCTTAGGACTATTATTACAACTTGCCGTTGACTAAAGGGAGGATTTTAACGGGCAGATAAATTGTTTTTCGTTATTATAAGTGGACAATATCGTAGAAGTGAGCGTTAAACTAAGTGGAGGATCATCCCACCGGTAACTTTTAAAGTTTAGTTAATGTTTGAACCTGACATATTATATATTATTTTCAATATGGTACTTTCAAATATAAACAAAATGAGCATATACAACAAAAAACGAGGCCCGTCGTTGCCACTGCGTTTTTAAAGCACCTGTTTAATTGAGTAGTATTATCGACATTGCTCCGGCACTGCCATATTTTTGAAAAAGTTAACTTTATTTTATCATTAGGTTGTAATAACCAAAAGAAGTAAAAGGTGACTTTAAAGTTCACTATAACTAAAATTACCTTTAACTAAACCTAACTTTAAAGGGAAGTTGTAATAATGGCCCTAAGTGGATCAGAGAAATTGTTTGTTTTTGTTGTTGTTATTTACTTTCCTTAAAAAATCCTTTGTGTTGCACTTGTTTTAGACAATCTCTTATTACAAAGATCAAGAGCCTTTTGTACATTAATAACAATAGAACACTTTGCGCTTTTTTTTTGCAATTCCCGGACAACTGAATGACAATGTTGTCTTTCGCTCCATTGTTACTGCTTCGTTCATTACTCCTATTTTCATAATTTCTTCGGGATTTTAAATTGTTGGTAACTTACTTAATTGGCCATTCATAACCCGATTATCGGACTGACTTAACACATCCAACTAGGCGCCTCAGTTGCGTGCTCATTTTCGCCTGTTGGTATACCCATCGATGACAGGTCTTCCACTATTTGGTCCTTAGAAGGCCATCATCTATGAAGATCTTACTTTAAACTACTGCATCGGTTGCTACAGCAGTTATGCTTCTGCCCCACATAAAGAAGCACATGGAGAATGAATTACTTGTAGAGTATTAGTTACGTTGCGACGTACGAGAGATGTATGCGCTACTCGCTTGCCTATTGAGACTATAGTAGCAAATGTTAGCAAGAGTGATCATACTCTTGACCTCAAAGCCTTGGTCGTCGAAATACATACGCCTCATGTACCCACTTTATTTACTAGCAGACCCCTCTTTATAGACTGCTGTTTAATAGCCCTAAAAGCAGCAGTAACATATCACTTACGTACGTTCTATGATGTCAATTTCCTCAACGTGTACAAGCAACTGGACACTTTTGTAGAAAATAATGCCATTGCGATACATTTCCGCTATCTGCAGAACACTCTCCATGTCGAAGTTGAAGAGGTTCGTGATAAGAAATCAACTTGTCTAGAACCTCGCACGATGTCAAATGGTTTGGAGCGGTATACCACCTTGACAAAGGAGGAATCCACGTCATTCTGTAGAAGCTTAGCAGCATCGCATGAATACCGAGCTCAGGCATTGCGGCAAAATCTCGATTCCTTTTGGGACTATCGAAGGCTGTCTCGTAGTCGACAAAAAGATGGTGTGCGTCGACTAGTTTTTCATGGATCTTCTCCACGATTTGACGTAATGCGAAGATCTGTTTGATGGCGAACACTATAAGAACTACATATATGAGATAGAACGGAAGCTTATACCTCTGGGTCTCTCTTTTTCAGGAAATACTTCTGCTAGCCATTTTTATTAAATAAGCTGTAAACAATTTAGACTGAAGACCATCAGAATCTGCAGCTTGTTTGATCTGAAGTCGCAAAATTACGACTTTGATCTCTTCTGGCTAGACGGCGAAATCTCCATGCCATCATCATCGATTGGATTAGGTACATCATCACCTCAGCAACTTTTGTGAATCTGTAACCAAAGTTCCGATCTCATTTTTTCATCTTCTGTTATATTTCGTTTCTGTTCAATTTAGAGCTACTTTTTGATTCGATGTTATTCGATACTTACATACATACGTTGTAATAATAATTAATGAACTTTACAACTGAGAAAATTTTTGAATGTATCGAAGAGAAGTACTGAGTTACTGAAGTATCACAATTTTCTAGATAAGCAGACATGGGGGTCTTAAAAATTTTAAAATAAAAATTTTCCAAATAAATTCCATAGTGACGAGAATTGTAAATTGGAAGTAAACTGAATGGAATTCGGATTCAATCGTAATAAACAGTGGTTGGCTAACATTGGTCTACACTAGGTGTCAACTTCTCATTACATACAAGTAAAATTTTGTTTTAAATTCTTGTCATGTATATGTACTCCTTTTTATAAGAAAACGCCTTCCTAATACTGACAAATAAATGGGTAAATAATTAACAAAAGAATAATTTGAATTTTTGGCTTTTAATAAAAAGTAGGACCTTTAATTAGTGAAATATACAATCAGACCGAATAAGAAAATGTTAGTAAAACATACAGTAGTACTGTCAAATATACAACCATGGACTTATTACACTCTCATGTATCTCAACATAAACTTACACAATCATTTTAACAATTGACATCAGAATTGGTTTTTTTTTTTTGAAACGTATTTGCGATTGTACTAGAGTTGTATCCTATATTTGCTTGCCTGTTTTTTGGTTGAACACACTAAAATTCAAACTACAAATAGCTGTTACCAGCTAAAACGTACTAAAGTAACAGTTGGGCTAAAACGTTCACTAACTAACATAGAAAACAGTTTTTTTATATACAATTTAAACTTATAATTCCATACAGTTGTCTTCGAGGGCGATACAAAGATTATAAAGTTCATAAAATTTTTCGATATCGTATATAAAATTTATAGGCCTGTCCTTTATAAGTTTAGGGCTGAGTAAAACTCATATGGATAGACTACTAGTAGCAACAAAAAAGAGTAGTTATTCTGTTCTACAAAGGAACAGGATTTTTTTAAACGCTTCCTAACTAAAATATTAAATAAAAGAAAAACCTATTTATGCCATTACGTGTGGCATATAACAATGTTCAAACGTTCGCTACCGCTTCTTTGTGAGAAGCGCATGCAAAATGTCCAATTTTTCATATCTTTGGAGCATAATTAAGGCTGTATTTGACCGATGATTTTTATTACTTAGCCTAGGCGCGATTATTCCCCTTAAATTGCTATATAAGAAAACCACACAAGAAAAATTTTGAGGCTCGTGCTGTCTGGCCAACATAGTTCTCAAAGAAACATGATCCAATAATGCCTCCATTCAAAATGCACAATAAGCCGTGGCTTTTTTTTTTTGATCACATTAGATCAGGGGTTACCAAAAATTTTTTGGTCGTGTATTAGTGAGTAAGAAGGAAAAAAAATTGAGAGAATTTATTTGTTTATCAACATACACAAAGTCATACATATTTGATTAAAAAATTAGGGAATGTTTTTTAGATATTTGGTGGGAGCTACTTTTGTTTCACAAATTTCCTCACCTACTAATAGCAAACCTTTTAATTATTCCAAAAAAGAAAATGCTTTATGTCTACAAAAAAGCTGTTTTCTTACCTTATCATTTAAATACCTTAAAATACCCTTTAAGAGCTTATAAGACATTGGATTTTAATAAAAGCAGTTTTTAAAACAAAATATTTTTGTGTTTAAACCTGAAAAAAAAAGGTTATAATATACGCTGACATGTACACTCGCCGCAGTCTGATCGACGACTAAATAAAAGAAGATAAGCAATGTGTGTGAATTCTCTCTGCACAATTGTGCTATGAAATAATAACACTGCATCTTGTATCCTATATGGATTGGAATCATCTCAAATTCCATAATTTCAAATTCCAAAAATGTCAATCAATGCTTACTTACTTCATAAGTCAGTACAACAGTTCAATCAGGATTACAACGTAGTTTCTCACACCACCTATGTTGAGCATATAAATTTTATTTATGAGTAGCGGGACCGACAGTTTAAAGTCGACTCTAAACGACAGATGTTTGAGAACTTTTCAGGACAATTTTATTAACTGTCAGAGTTTTTTTCCACATTTCGTTTTGTTCGATATGTCTGGACTGGGGTTTGAAAAATGGCCGCAGGTCTAATATTACTCTAACATTTATTAATTCGTACACCACGCATGTTTATTTGATACACCAGCATTTAAAGTTCCATGTTTTGGGAAATAGTAATGAGAGCGCCTTAAGAGTTGCATTTTCTGGAAGGTAATTTTACATACATACATACATAATTGGTCATTACAACCCTTCAGTCAGGATTACGACCTAGTTTCTCACACCACTTATGTTGTGTGTGTTAATTTTATACATGAGTGGCGGGACCTAAGTTTAAAGTCGACTCCGAACGACAGATTGAGAGAAACTTTTCGTGGCAATTTTATTTACTCTCAGAGTTTTTGCCAGAAATCTGCTGAGAGTAAGTTGTGCCGAAGAAATACTTTTGTATTTTATGTTGACGTCTGGCGTGTGGCTCGAACCCTGGCTTTTCGTCTAATAAGCCAACACACTAGACCACAGCGACTCATCAGGTAATTTTATAATCCTTAATCCAATATCATTCGATGTTGCCAAATATTTTGGCAACTGGTAAACTGGTATTTGAAACTAGAGCAAAATTCTTTAATATATTGACTGTACAACTTGTAATCGAATCAATTCTCTTTTACGACAACATGGTTTATTCCACTAACTATTCCTAACTGGCAACCAATCACCAAACTTCTTGTCGAAACTATTGACTGCGAATATAAAATTAAAATTTCATTGAAGCACAGAAACTATGGTCATATCAACATCTAAGGTTTTGATTTCGACATCTGATTTTTTATTCATTTATGGAGGACATGATCTGCATTAAATCTACTTAAGATCTTATAGTGGTCACAACATGATCTTGGTAGCTAGACATGCATGCCCAAAAGCGACAGTTAGCTTACAATAACTTCTGTAGCAGAGGCTACTCAAACTTCTGAAGAATAGGCTGCTCAAAATATTTTCTGACGCTAGCATGTGGTAATATCAGGCGAAGGTAGGATTAGTTCGCACTTAGCATTTACCTTTGGAATCTGTTTAGCCAATGGTGATTTGGAAACAATCGTAGTCTAGTAGGTAGGGTGCTGGATTTTTATTTTACTTTCCGAATTTTTGCCGGAAGACTGCTGAGAGGAAGTGGCCTATAAAAATATTTTTTCATTTTGTTAGAAAAATCTGAGCCAAAGGTTGAACCGCGACTGGTTCTCGTCTAATAAGCCAACACACTGCATGCTAGACATTTAAAGAATACAGATTTACTTGAAATTAAAGAAATAAGTCTGTTCAGTTACTGTCAACTGTATTTGCTAGCTTAAGTCACAGTCTCTATTGACATTTACTTTTGCTTGCATGTGAAAATTTATTTGATTGCAAACATTGTATGTGTGGATTAAAGCCCTTAAAACGTGGCACTATGTTGTTACACAGAGCAATAGCACTACAATTGCTGCACGTAAATATTACAAAAGTTGAGTGTAACATCAACAACAAGACCAAACAACAACTCCATCAGAAGTTCTTATTTTAGCCACAGCAACACCCCCCAAAAATAAATCAACAAACAGCTAAACAAATACACACGCACCCATACAAGCAAACAACCGAAGTCTTCTTAAACTAATACTTAATTAAGTGAAATTATCAAGGTTCGTGTGAAAAGCTGAGAAAAAAATGTTTTTAAATACCAACACATGCTTAGAACCGCATCTACACAAACGTAGTAGCTATTGTACTAGAAAACACATCCTGATTTCATTAATTTATTAGACGTATGTACATCTTAAAGTAACGGTATATTGAACTCCCTAATCATTTCTGTTTTTTATGAAACCACTTTTATCTTACGCCCTACCACCTCGACGATTATACTTTACTTCACTACAGCTACTACGAAGGCATTTCACCAATTATTTGCATGCTTCAAGGGTAAAAACATAGTGTGTGCTAATGCTGCCTCCTTTAAATACTCCTTTCATACGATTTTACTATTTACCTCGACTTTTTCAACTTGGATAGCTAACTTTTGGTATGTATGTATGAGTGTTATTTGCATCGTCTGCAAAATAATTTTCCGTAATTATCCTTTCAAAGTACATTAGCATTTGCTTCGAAGAAGTGTTTGCAAAATTAGCACTTTTGTACAGAAGCGGCGAACATTCGTAACACACTTATGGGGTAAAAGTGTTTACCACGCAGATGTTATTAGAAATGTTATGTGAACTAATGTGAGTTATTTCTGCATCAATGGCTCCATTAGAGTTTTAATAGAAAAACAGCAAGAAAGTTTAAATCGATCAAAATTGCGATAGTTTATGACAATGTTTAAAGGTCATTTGAAAGGTCAAAAAATGCACACAATTTGATTGAGTCCTTTGTTCACAAAAGCCTAAATCATCCTGCAGGTGCTCAGTGTAGTATTACAAGTGATTCAACCGTCAATACTAACCGTGCACTGCATTTATGTATATCAGCGTCTAAAGAATTTTTAAAAAATTTTTCCAGCAAAAGTTCCGTCAAATTAAATAATAGGTCGAAAACCTACACACAGAATAACTGAAATGTAACCAGAAGCGTATAGACAATGCATTGTATCCATCGCTAGGATCATTTTTAGGGATAACAAAATGTGAAGAATCCCAAACGTAGAATAAACTAACGACGGTGACAATTGTTTTAACGCGGTATTTCTTTAAGTCCGGTACAATGTTTTCTTGTGATTTCACCTCGCAAATGACTAGGCTGTGTTTAAGGAGAGGCTTGTCTGACTACAGCTTGAGGCTCGGTATGAGGATGGAACTCTTGAATCGCGGTCACATAAATGTTATAAATGGCATTCCTTTATCTTGACGATCACTTCTATCTTATTGGGTATTCATAATAACGAAAACAACTTATCTGCCCGTTAAAATCCTTCTTTTAGTTAATGGCAAGTTGTAATAATGGCCCTAAAATTTCTTATACACGCTTCGGTGTATAAATTGACTATATTTCATTATCAAGACCTTACAGATGTTTTGCCATTTATGAAGATTGTAGGCTTTGTCTTAAATGTATTGTTCATTTCTTAAGTCGAACTTTATGCAGAGCAGATCTGTGCTGTTGACAATCTGTCTTCTTTTCTCAGATATCATTATTTTTGAACCTTAGCCAATTAAAACATTTACTTACGTTATATTTATTAATAGTAGGTGCTATAATGTCATGACGGTTTGAAATAGTAACTAAGACAGCGATGCTTTAATTTGGTTCTAGTCTTCGGACATAACATCTGGAATTTTCTGTCAGACAAAAGGCGATAAATTGGTTGCCCACCCGAGCGGACATCCAAACCCATCCAAAAAACGCAATTTTCTATTATTTGCTTGTGTTGTATATGTTTACGTGTACAGTACCCTGTGCATTTCGTTAAATTACGTTTTAATAAGAGTAACACCAACACTGGCAATAGCACTGGGAAAAGTCTTTACGGTAAGCAAAAGGAGGTAAGAGAATGAAAAAAAACTTAAAGAAAAAAGAAAAGAAGGGCAATAATTTAAATTAGTTTAATGAAATTAATTTGCAAAATGTTTTTAGTTGTTTGCTTCTTCTACAAAGGAAATTTAATGGAACTCGGAACTTTTGTACCAACAAATACGTTTTTTTTATTCATTAAAATTCTTAAATACTTAATTTAAAGTATATGAAGAAAATTTTAGAGCTAAAATTATTTTGATATTTATTTAACATTTCCTATGTATAGGAACATTTAATTTACATTAAAGAAAAATTAATTAATTATTGAGTCAGGAATATGTGTCAAAAATGTGTCGAAATTTCTGATCGCTTAAAAGCTATGGAAAAGATCCAAAAGTCTGAAATTTGCATGCCACATGAATTCAATGACAGGCAGATCGAAAAACAACTTGTGAAATTTTATTTCAAAGACACACTCTATTGCATCAAATTGTTACAAGCGATGAATAAAGGCTTTATTTTCGGAATCCTAAACTGAAAAAAGTCAAAGGTTAATCCAGGATAACCATCAACTTTGGTTGGAAAACCAAATCGATTCGGCAGGAAAAAATGCTGTGTTTCTAGTGGTACCAGAACGGTTTCGTGTACCAAGAGCTCCTAAAACCTGGTGAAACCGCTAGCCATAAAAAAAATTATTTGTTTGAGCCATGTATACACACAATACATATATACACAATATACCACAATACATACACGGCTAGATGATTTTGCAATATAACAATGTATCTGCACACAAAATAAAACCGGCTCAGGACACAATCAAATCACGATGGGATACGTATTGCTTGAGCAGTATTGGCATTACTACGATGAAGTTTAGGTAACTAATTAGTTTGCTTCAAAATACGAAAATTTTTTTGCATGTAATCCATAAATTGCTTAAAAGACGGGAAAAGTGTGTAGTCAGCAATACATTAAATAAAATGTGTGTTACCAGTGTTGCAAAACTGAAATTTTAAAACGGTACTGTCATTTTGTGCATCAAATGGTACTTTTGTAAAATATACATACATACACTGAGCGCCATAAATGAATCTACACTTTTGTTCTTAAGTATAAAACAGTTTTGTTCTTAAGTATAAAAAAAGTTCCTTTATCATGAATTGTTGTTTTTGTTTTAACATTTTATAAGTAATATAAGTAAAAAAAAATAAAATTTATTCAATATACTTTTCTCGCTATCCTAAGAAAATGAATTATTTCAGTGGTGTTTACTCACTTTTGGCGCTCAGTGTACATACATAATTGATCATTATAACCCTTCAATCAGGATTTGACCTAACTTCTCACACCATTTATTTTGTGTGTGCTAATTTTATACATGAGTGGCGAGACCGACAGGTTTTTGAGAAACTTTGTCGTGGCAATTTTATTTCCTCTCAGAAGGAAGTCGCCTAAGAAATATGTTTTCATATTTCATTCTGATGGAGATGTCTGCGCCATTTGGTTTGAATCGTGGGCTTCATGTCTAGCACGCCAGCACACTACCTACTAGACTATTTATTTATTTATATTTAGTACACATACAGGACAAAAACAACTGATTCGGAGCGCAACAAAACGCAAAACCCCGTTTAGCCAAACGTCGATGGAAGGTAATATAACATACGTTCGCAATGCAAATGCTTACCGAAATTACGTTACTATTCGGCAAACGTTTTCATTGCTTTTCGTATTCTAAAAATGAACGTACGTTCCGCGGGCGTTTGGCTAACCGGGGCTAAAGTCTTATTCTACCTTTACATGTTGCTAATGCCTTAATATTTGAAAAGCGCAAGACATAAAGTATGTAATAATAAAAAAGTACTGAAAACGTCGCGGGGGTACTGCGATATTTTTGAAATGAAAATGTAGTGAAAAAAGTACAAAAGTACTGAATTTTTCAACACTGTTTGGTACTATCCTATTAAAAATTATTATTTTAATTTTTACAAAAAACGCTTACCGTTTACCAGTAAAAATGATGTACGATCTGAATTAAATCTCATGAAATCAATACCTTGCTTTTAGCAATAAATGAACGATAATTTTTCTCTGTATTAAAATGCATTAATAATCGTGCCGTATAAATAAGTTTCAAACATTTTTTAATTTATTAAATTTAGCTCACATACTATAAAAATTAATTCGCTTTCCTGCAATGAAGTTGACAACACTGTAAAAAATGTTACATATTTTACACAAACTTTGAATATACAAAGTTTAACCGTATATCGATCATAATTCTAGCTTATGTATCATTTTTGATACATACTTGCAGTACATAGAATTGTCCCGATTATTGATAGATTTTGTTAAAAAAAATTTAAATATTTTTATATATTTTAATTCGATTTAACAAAACTATTTTGTGTTATTACATTTTATTATCACTTTTAAGAAATTGCAGCACGCTTTTTTACGTAAAAATCAAACACTTCATGTCACCTTGGTTTTATTTATTTATTAATTACAATACAATTAAAATTATATTCTAATTATAAACAAGCTGAGTAACTTTGACCATATGCGCGGTGTAGTGTCACAGACCAGAGTCTCTGGTGGGAATCGAACCCACGACCCTCACGCTAAGAGTCTAGCGCACTACCCACTAGACTATCAGGACACCCTCACTTTGGTTTTATTTTTTTCTAAATGGTAATAATTCGACATCGAGCACATCTGCTTTGAGGTATTTTTATAAGTTTCCAATTGTTTAGATGAGGCAGCTTATTGTCAATCGCATCCGTAACGCTCTCAATTGATATGTGGCTGGCACCTGATGGTAAAAACCATTTTGATATTTCGTTAGAAAAATATGTTGCCAATGTAATGTGAGGTAAAAAAGTTTCCCGCTGCAATAGAACATCGATTATGTCAATAACAATGCTCTCTCTTTGATTCCTCCAAGTTTCCCCAAATATGGCTGTAAATAGTTGCTACGCACGTAGCATATACATACTTGAATCTAAAGCTTCCAATTCGGAGGACCACAAAATTCAATTCGACAAAATTATTGTGATTATTATAAGCTGAAAGATTTTCAGTTCATTTTTCGAAAAGACGTGATAGGTGTAATTATCATAATTTCCGAGTAGCACATTATGATTTTGTTATTTCATACGTATGTAGTTGACCGAAATATTATCATCCGTAAAATCTATGAAATAAAACACAGAACGAAAAACTTTTTTTCTAATGTTTGTCTGTTTGTTTGGTAATATTTTCTCCTCCCAAATTAGTAAAGACATACGGTTCTCTGTTCCAAGTAGTATCATCTTTGGCGATAAACATCCCACTGTCATGTTTGTTGCTGACAATACTTTCGTCAGTTCATAAGACGAGCTTCTGTTTTCTTGTTCTTCAGAGCCTTCAGCAGCAGTAATATTATATACATACATATTACATACATACATACATACATACATATTATATACATACTAGACTACGCCTACTTCAATCAATATCATGAACATATCAGAATAGAAAATTCAACATTTTCACTTTCATCCAACACTTAACTTTCAATTCCTTTTCAAATACCATAAATAATGTATTATCTACGATACTTAAAAACGAAACTTAAAAAAGGAAAGTCGTATGTCGACGCCTCCATTCTATAACGTTATAAGTGTACTAAGTGTACTTAGAACGTTTTTAATGTTCTTGTTTTTAATGTTCTTCTGTCAAAATTTGGTTAAAATGCGCCGATCCGTTCCGAAGTAATAGGGAAACATTTTCTTAGAATACACATATAGTCGTATGTCGCGTGAAAACATTGAGAGCTCATAACTCAAACCACACTCTTTCGACTTAGAATGTTATAGAACGAAGACGTCGATGTATCAAAAATGATACATAAGCGAGAATTATGAAGTTTTTGCATTTCTTGAATCCTGTTTAAAATTTTCTTTTTTTATTTGGTTTAAAATAATGGCGATAACAATACTAACGAGTTTATAAAATATCTGGCATCTAACTTTTTCTGAATTAAAGTTATATAGTCTCAAAAATAGATGTATACATATATGTATATATATTGGCTGTATACTGAATGAGCTCTACAGTAATGGACAACTGACTCTAATTTTGATCTAAAACTCATCTTCAGCGATGAGCACTACTTTTGGGTAGACGGGTGCATGAATAAACAAAACTGTCGAATTTGGTGCGTTACCCATCCACCTGAGATCTAAAAGAGTTCCATGCATCTCAGATAAATTATTGCTTGGTGTGAATCTTGGGCTGATTCATTGGCCCATATTTCTTTGATTACGATATTGGACAGGCGAGTACCAAAGGTCTATGATGACCAACTTATTTTAGTATAAATTAAATGACCAAGGACCTGGTGTCAGCAGGAGTACAAACTTATACCAAACGAGAGAATTGAGGGCATGGGGATTTTACGTTGAGGTAATTTGTACCGGCCACCGTTAGATTCTAGTGGAATATGGTGTATGCAAATAAAACACAAACATCATCCAACTTCAGCCTGATTTATGTGCCAGAGACATGAAAAATTGAACGTTTCAGATACGATGTTATATTATACACAAAATGTTTCACACGTAGTTTGTTTAGCTTAAATTTAATAATGGGAGGTGCGAAAGACCCGATCAATGGTTACGATCTTTACTTGGTTTTATAAAACATTTCGGAATCTGCATTCCTTTTTTGTCGTTCTAACACAAATATTTTTGGGTTACACAGGTCGTCTAAGGCCCTATAGATTCCAGTTTAGTTTATGTGTTGAAATTATGTCCATACTTCTTAAGATGCTGGTTTTTTATTCATCTGAAATATTTTTCCTTACTAGCTCAGTTCGATTTGAACGCTTATTGTAGACTTTTATTTGCCTAGACACCCTAGTCCAGTAGGTAGTATGTTGGTTTATTAGACGTGAGGCCTTGATTCAAACCCCAGATCAGACATACCAACAAAACGAAATATGAAAAATATTTCATCGGCGACTTCCTCTCAGTAGATTTCTGGCAAAAACTTTGAGATTAAATAAAGTTGCCATGAAAAGTTCCTCAAAAATCTGTTGCTCGGAATTGACTTTAAAGTGTAGATCCCGCCACTCATGGACAAATTTAAATTTAACACACACAACATAAGTGGTCGTAATCCTAACTGAAGCGTTGTAATGACCCATTATGTATACACTTAACATACATAATTGGTCATACACATAACATACATAATTGGTCATTACAACGCTTCAGTCAGGATTACGACCTAGTTTCTCACACCACTTATGGTGTGTGTGTTAATTGTATACATGAGTGGCGGGATTTGACAGAAGTGAACTGGCAGATGCCTGTTAACAGAAGCAGTGCTGTGTTGTTTCATTTAAGCACCGGCAAATTCAAAAAATTACGCACATATTGACCCTCAATTATTTTAAAATTAATGTATTTCTGCAAGCATTTTCATTAAAAATCAATTCAATTTTCGTATTTTATACTTAAACAAAGTAACTATAAAAAACTAAAATAAAACAAAAATAAAGTTGTATTTCTTTAATCAATGGGCGAAGGGTGGTGGTACCATAATTAAATGTATAAAACTTTTGATAAAATCTCTCCCCTTTTTCCTGCACTGATAACGAAATGCAAAAAGTTTTAATCAAAAATGTTAAATTATTTCTATTTTACCATTTCAGAAAATCTAATTGTAAGAACGTTGAACGTTATCCTCTGCAAATTAATTACAAAATGGTGAACTAATTGAACAGCGCTAATGCAAAAGTTTCTTTGCATAATATGTACGTACGTTCTGTGCATAAATTAATTGAACAGGATTTGCAAAGTTATTGCCAAAAGCGGACAGAATTTTTAACAGATTTAAGGAAATAGTTTTAAACAATTTAAACATTGCAAAACAAAGGTTGGAGTGGTAGCTTTGATACCAAAAGCTCATTTGAGCACGCATAGCGGCCCGTTGTGACGCCACAAGTAAACGCAGTCGCTGTACTGACCGATTTCCAACAAACTAGGGAAGAAGTTGGTCAGCGCAAGGGCTGCACATTAAAAGCACGACTACCCTCCGCTGGAAAACCAGGTCGAACGTTTGATAAACGAGGTTATATTCTTGACATCAATGGATGATGGCTCCGTCAAACTGACAAGCATTGCAGAGCCAAATAACAGCGCAAGAGATGGGCATTGACAAATAAAGTGGACAACAGTCTCCTCTTCCTCAGCGGATCTGCACCCACCGCAGAAGTTCTTAAATGGGAACAGCATTATTTCCGCGGGTCTTTGCATAACACAATGACCTGTAAACATGGCCACTGTGATCGAGATGACGCACTATGTGCTGAGTATACAGATCGATAGACAACAAAATTCTGCACTATATAGTGAATTTTCACGACTTTAAGTTGAGATTTGTAGATTTGAGACGATGTCAAAATCAGGAAAATGAAGAAAATTAAATGCGTTTTTGGTGTTTTTTTTTGAAATTTTAATATGTTTATATGATATTTTTTTGTGGCTAAACAAATAGAGGTTTTATATTGATTTTTTTTTATTTGAAAGGTATGAGCAACTGCTACTTTCAGTTTTTTATATATATATCTCATATATTAAGGTTAAAATTATTCGTTCAAAATTTAAAAATAATAAAAATTTCACATTTTTTTACCCTTCCTAAAAAAGATAAGGATTTTAAAGGCGAAAGTAGTTTTTAGTAGTTTAATGTTATATACCACAAGAAAATATGAACTCTCTACATTCAGGAACAAAAAAAAAAGTTTGCGCAAATTTGCGCAATTTTTTTTGCCGATTTTTTGAATATTTTACTTTTTTTGAAAAATGAAAAAATTAGACACAGTGTAATAAAGCCATAGGCAATAAAGCCATGTGGCGTACGAATTATGCGAGGAAATTCAGTAGAAGCGGTACCAATCGAGATGTCCTGAATATGTTACTTTTAAGCAGTGACCCTTTTATAAGCTGCAGTACACAAAAATCGCGAAGGAATAGGAAAGCGTTTTCATCAGATACTATTAAATTACTCCTTCCTGGCATTGATAATGAAAATGATAACGATTTTAACGATTATAGTTAGTTTTACTTTTTAAGTATTTTTAAGTTAAGTATTAAATAATGTAAAATAAATAATATGAATAAATATTAATTATCATATAAGTTTAAGAACTCAATTACATATGTATATCGACTATTATAACAATATGAGATGTATGTTGGATTTTCTTAATGGACCTTATGTGGTACCTAGGGGCACTTATGATCCGATCATAATAAAATGCGATCATAAATAATTCACATTCATATTAAACATGTTCATGTCGAATTTCATCGAGGTAATAAAATTTTCAAGCCAATTATTACTGCTAAACATATTTTCTTAAGGGGCCCTATTTTGGACCAAGGGGCAATTGTGGACCGACCATAACAAAATTTGGTAATATGATTTAGATTTACAAAATACACGTTCATACCGAATTACATCACGATAACTATGTTTTTAATCCATTTATAAGCGCAAACGTGACTTTCTAAAGGGGACTTTATAAGGGGACCAGGGTCAAATGTGATCCGATTTTCACCAAACTTTACACAATGATTTCTTAGTATACAGAACTGATCCATGCTAAATTTTATCATGATTGTTGCATAATTACCATAATTCTGTGTAAATAAGTGCGATTTCGAGGGGAATTTGTATGGATCTAGGCGAAATCACGGACCGATTTGAACAGAAATCAGTTTGGTTCATGCTTGGGCCTAATTATATTATCACTAACACTATCAAAAAATTCCAGCCATTAACTCATAAAACACTTCTATTTATTTTGGCCAAGTTTTCAGGCAAAATGCCACATAGTGTGACGTTACGATCAAGTCCGCGTAACTAGTTAGTGGGCCTTCTATCCATCGAGGGCCAAGTGAGTCAGGCGCTGGAGCAGGGCAATTTGGCTCAGGACAAGTTGGCGTCCCGAAAGGATTTCCACGCAATGGCCAGCTTGAACGAGGTGAGTGGCACACCCAAGTTGATTGAAGAGGATTCCGGAAGGAATGCACCAGCTCTGGTGAGCTCGTCGACTCTGCAGTTTTCCGAAGTATAGTTGTGCCCAGGGACCCAGACAAGTGAGACACTGAAGCGCTCAGAAAGAAGGTCGAGACAGCGGCGACACTCCCTAACGATCTTTGAGTTATAGTAGCCTGAATTACAACAACCAGAGAAGATTGAGATGCGGTTGAAGGGGCAGTGTTGATGAGGATCCATTGAGCAGCCCGGTAGATAGCCATTACTTCCGCCTGGAACACACTACAGTAATCCGACAGTCGGAGAGAAATTTTTAGGCCCAGTTTCCGCTACCAACCCCATTATCGAGTTTAGAGCCAGGAGCTGCGGGGGATGATCATGTCAGGGTCTCAGTCGTCCCTCGGAATCAGGAAATAAAAACCGCTGTCAAAATAATATTCCACATGGAGATAATCGATGTTCAGTGGGGCCACAAAATGGAGGAATGAAGGGACGATGCGCAGGAGGTTGAGCGACGAGCTCCAGTGATATAAATAGCTGCAGACCTTCTAACCTTGTCAAGAAGTCTGACATTGGGTGGTTTATTCAGAGCAGTCCACCTTCGAGCGGAGACCCATCTGGATCCAATTACTCTACTGCAGCAGTAAGCCGCACAAGCCGCTTTGTGGGCCCTAGAAGCCAGATTTACCCTCTAGTTGAGTTTGTGAGCTAGGATCAGGCCCAAACATTTAACCTCGTGACTCAACGTGAGTCTAGTCCCGCTTATGGTAGGAAGGGTGAAGGTCGGAATCTTGTCTCTCCTAGTGAAAAGAAGTATATCGGTGTGGAGGGGTTAATAGACAGTTCAAAATCCCTACACTCTTCAGTACAATCGACAGCACTAAGTTCATCTTATCAGAAAGCGTCTGCGGACATATTCCCGACGCAGCAATGGCAATGTCGTCAACGTAAGATATGGTGTTATTACCAGAGGATTCGATCCTTCTCAAAAGTGAGTTGACTGTAAGATTCCAGAGAAGTGGAGGCGGAACTCCGATTTACACACAAGCTAAATTTATATGATTTTAATGGCAGCGTCGCAAACTAGAATTCATTTCTTAGCAACAGAAACTTATCGCTGCGTTGGGAAAAATGTTTCTTTTTGGAAGGTTGTCTTGTTCAAAGACAAAAGCAAATGTGATATTTCTGGTTGAAAATATTTGGAGAAACCCCGATCAGCTGCTAGCGTCAGTGCAATTTAAAGATTTTAAAAGAATATAAAATCCTTGCTATAGAACACACATTTGATTTTTTACCAGGGCAATGACACTAAGGATACGACTGGAGTTCTTGAGAAGTCAATTGAAATTAACTGATAGGAAGCGCTTAAGGCTGTATATATGGTATTATGGCAATTTAAGCCTACAAATACTGCACAATTACTGACCAACAACATTATTTATCAAGTGGATAAATTTAAGACAGGTAAAGGAACTAAACGAAGCACAACCGTATTATCGAAATGTACATTTTAGGCCACAAAAATTCAGTCGAAATAAAAAAATTTTAAAAATAAGATAAAATTCATAGAAATGAAAC